>CM072341.1:1262500-2512500 GCA_036874045.1 Cymodocea nodosa
GATCTTGTGTTAGGCCGACTCCTCCCCCTGCTTTATAGTTTTTTACTGTGAAAGAGATCGAAGACAACAATTTCTTATGATCAATTCCATTTCAAATCACAACACTTTCGCTTTATATATGTTCGAGCACCAGCGTGCTGGTGGTACATGACCCAAACCACTATAATAACACTGCACATACATTTGTCACTTCATTTACAGCAAGGAAGATGGAGATGCAATCTTCAACTTTTTCCTTTTTTTTCATGACTTTCTTAAGAAAAGAGTCGTGTCTTCTTCTTCTTCTTCTTCTTCTTCATTCGAATTGACTAATATTTTAAGTGCTGCATTTCTTCATTTTACACTAGCATCCTTTTCTTCTTCTTGTTACTTACTCTCTACTTGGACTTCATATGGTGATAAATTTTTCTCAAGTCTTTCAAAGTATACGTGTAAAGGTCCTAGACTTCTTCAATCACCTTCTCCTATTTCAATAAGTGTTGTATCTTTCTAATTAATACAATGAAGCTTGATTAGTTCCATTTCTACACTTGAATTTGAGCCGAACATTCTTTTTCTTTCATAAATTTCCCTGATAAGAGAAGCTTTGGCAGGAGATGAGATTTTTCAATATCCACAAACTTAAAAATCTTCCTCATGACACCTGTGTAGTTTCCAATTCATTATAATTAATTATTCCCATTACCGAAAGAATAATATCAATTGCGCCATTTGTTGCTGTTATAATTATAGAGGGAGGTTCCACTTGGAGTTGGGTTTCCTCGCAGGAACCAACCAACCAATCGACATGTCCACCACCAACATTGCTGTGATCATCCTCCTCCTCTTGCTCAATCTCGGCGCGTTGGCGGCCTCAAGATCATCACTCTTGGAGGCCGATCGCGACCGAGGAGAACAGGGCGAGGACGTCGTGATCAGAAAGGCTGGAGTGGGATCGGATGATGTCGACGCCGGTAGCGCGTACGACTGCGGCGTGGACGGTCGGAACTGCCCGTACAGGAAAGGCGCCGGCGTGTGCTACAGCTTTCGACGCCCATGGACGGGGTCGAGGTCTGGCACGGATTATGGTCACCTGGGAAAACCTTCTTACAACGGATAACGTGGGAGGAAGAGCTAGCGAGTACTTGATTCTCTGCTGCACCACTACAGACGTTTGTTTCTGATTTGGGTTTTTCTAGGAAGAGAAGAACATGCACGCCGTGTTCATCTTTAAAATTACTGATCGAAAAGATTAATTAGAAGAAAGAGCATGAGATCACTTGGCCGGTACGTGTAATTTCTACCTCTTAATAGAATAAAAAGAACAAGCACACCTCTTATCGTATGCAAGCTCTCTCTACATATAGATAGTAAACACAAAGATTTTGTACTTTTCAATTAATTCCTGTCTAGCTAATCTTCTTCATATATATAAATATATATATATATATTACCATGAAGTGAGTTTTTCTCCTATCTTCTTCTCTTAGTTTCCATAGGCAGAGAATTATTGCCTTCACATCCACGCCTTCCCTTCGTTGGCAAAATTCCCTTTATTTTCGAGATCATCAAGTGCTGAAACTTTCTTACGTGATATATGATCCAAGTTAAAACTTCAACGAAAAGTACGTAGTTGTTACTATATTAATGGCTATAAACAGACGATAATCTTCAAAGTAACTTTAAAACTTGAATTGCAACATAATATTCTTCCTGCTCCTAGCATTTAATATTTTGAATGTTGAGTTTGCTCCCAGCCTGATATTTGTCTGTTGTGACTAATGGTATTAGTTTTGCGTTCGGGTCAACACTGTTCATTGATAGCTCATTGATAGAATGACCAACAGAGAGACTAGATGGGTCGAGTGAAGGTCAGGTAGACTAAGTCACACTCGATGTACTAAAATGCTATTAACTGCATTAGAGAAAAGTGTTGAATCTTTACTATCACTTTGAACTTTTGATGTAGTGACATTATTAATCCTTACAAGTAGTATTAAAGCTAAAGGTTGTGGATTCGAGTCCCAGTGGATGCGTAGCGTATGTACATGCTAGGGGAAATTGTTGGATTTACTCCTAGCTTAGTATTCACCTACCATTGCTAACGATGCTGGGTTTAGCTTTCAACACCATTCATCGACAGCAGAGTAGTCAATGGAGAGGCTAAATGGGTCGAATGAAGGTTAGGTAGGCCGAGTCACACTCTACACACGAGAGTGCTCTTAAGAGGAAAGTGTTGAGTTCTTACTATTAATTGAAGTTTTATATGTAGTGACAACACTGATCCTTGCAAGTGATATTGGAGTTAGAGGTTATGGGTTCGAGTCTTAGTGGACGTTTAGTGTGCATTGAGTTTACTCTTGACCCAGCGTTTGCTTGCTGTGACTAACGATGTTAGGTTGCCTTCGGCCCAACACTGCTCATCAGTATAGTAGCCGATGGAGAGGTTAGATGGGTTGAGTGAAGACCACGTGGGTATAGGTTACACTCGACACATCAGAATAATGGTGATTACTTGAGAGGAAAGTGTTGGGTCCTTACCATTAGTCTGGGCTTTTGGTATGGTAATAGTATTAATTCTTACTCTTTATAGGTAAGCAATTTCTATTTACAACAATAAAATATATAGCCCTTTCAAAAATAAGGTCATTTATTGCAAATCATTCTTGAATTACCTGTAATGTAATTTGTGACTCCCAACTCTACATACTAGTGCTCATCCCCATTGCCAAAGTTTGCAGAATTTCTTCATTTTGATATGAATGATTGTATGTTTGCGAGCACTCTAATGCTCCATGCCCATATTTGCCACAAATTTGCTATGCTTGCTTCTTTCTTTTCTCATGTCTCTAGATTGGGCTTTATGTGCATTGTGACTACCAGCTAGGATGAAAGCCACACCCTCTTGAAGTGTAACCTCCATTTCTTTGTGCTGATTCTCCATGACCTGCATTCTTGTAACCATGACCACAACCTTTTTTTTATTAGAATAATAAACAATTTAAGGTGCCTTAGCTTGCTTAACACAATTTGTGTGAATTTTAGGGCTTCTTAACACCTGAATGATAGTCTTCTAGGATGAAAGGGAGGGTTTTAGGGTAATAGTAACAAATGACTCATACTTTTTTGTAACTCATTAAGGAGTCAAAAGACCTTGTTTTGATCTTCAACAGGTTTGTCGGTGGCCAACAACTTGTCATCAACTTTGAAAGCACGTAAATATTCATTTAAATTTTCATAAGCATTTCTTTTGACGTTTTGTAGTTGGTACAAGACAAAGTACTCTCTCTCGATAGGCAAATGGCTTGGGAAATTCATTTTTCAAAGCATTCCTAACATCGATAATGGTTTCTAATCGAACAACATTACTCAAATTTCTTCACTTAAAGTCTTGGTGTTCCATCCGTTTAGCAAATGATTTGAGTACTGTTTGGCCAAATTAATACTTGGTTTAAAACCTTTGTCACACCTTGGAAAAAAGATGACAATTACTATAATATTAAAGAAAGAAAATTATATATAAAAGTTTTAAAGGTGTATGAAAAACTTCTCCTTCTAATATTAAAGGTTGAACACCTACTTAAAAGATATAATTTGCTAGACAAAAATAAAATTATCACAGATATCTAATAACAAAATAAGCACCAACATTAGAATAAAATCAACTATTCATAACCATCTCACATTCCAAAAATATACACAACCCAAAAGATATTTACGATATATTATAAGACATAGTCTCATCACATATCATATAATCTTGAAAAATGCCCACAAGAGGATAATACAAAAGGTTATTATAACTTGACAGATATACTACAATGTCCTTTCTTGCCTCATACCTAGTATGGTAACCTTTTTGGCACTCAAAAAAAGGATAAACCATAAAGAATACTTAATGCTTCATAAGAAATTTCGCTAAAGTTTAAAGATAACATAAATAAACTATGCATGAAATAGAAAGGCAAGTATACCAACTCTGCAATTACATGCATGGGATTTGGTATGTACTTTTTGCAACATGCATTCTAATCAAAGCTACAGGCAAGTGGTGTTTGTAAGCTACAGGCAAGTATTCTAATCAAAGCTATAGTTTTTTACTGTGAAAGAGATCGAAGACAACAATTTCTTATGATCAATTCCATTTCAAATCACAACACTTTCGCTTTATATATGTTCGAGCACCAGCGTGCTGGTGGTACAAGACCCAAACCACTATAATAGCACTGCACATACATTTGTCACTGCATTTACAGCAAGGAAGATGGAGATGCAATCTTCAACTTTTTCCTTTTTTTTCTTTACCTGAAGGAAGGACTCGTGTGTGCTTGTCTTTGGGTGGGTGGGTGAAGATTTCGATGTCTGGTCCAAGTTGGAGGCTGCAATTAACGTACGTGTTGAAGGTGGGGGAATATATATACAAATAAGTGGTGCCAGTTGAAGATGGAGATGCAATCTTCAACTTCTTCCTTTTTTTCAGCGCGAATTAAGGAATGAATGGGTATGTTTGGGTCAATAGCAAGTGCGGCGAGTCGTGTCTTCTTCTTCTTCTTCTTCTTCTTCTTCTTCTTCATTTGAATTGACTAATATTTTAAGTGCTGCATTTCTTCATTTTACACTAGCATCCTTTTCTTCTTCTTGTTACTTACTCTCTACTTGGACTTCATATGGTGATAAATTTTTCTCAAGTCTTTCAAAGTATACGTGTAAAGGTCTTAGACTTCTTCAATCACCTTCTCCTACTTCGAAATTAATTATAATCGATCACCACTTATAATCAACATTGTTATTGTCGTTGTTATATCATTCATTATAAATACAAGAAGGTTGCACTTGGGTTTCCTCGCATCAACCAACCAATAGACATGTCCACCACCATCGCTGTGATCATCCTCCTCTCGTCGCTCAATCTCGGCGCGTTCGAGGCCTCAAGATCATCACTCTTGGAGGCCGATCGTGTCCGAGAACAACAGGGCAAGGATGCTGTGAAAATGGCAGGAGTGGTATCGGAGGATGTCCACGTCGGTAGCAGTTCATACGATGGCGGCGTTGACGGTTGGAGCGGCCAATACTGGCAAAGCGGTGAGGGCATGACCACCGGCATGAACCAAGACGATGCATACGGCGGATATGGCGCCCACGGGCATTTTACACGAATTGGGTATAAAACATGGTGGCCGAGGAATGGCTGGGGCTATGAGGGCCAGGGAGGCCGCTACGGATAACGATGGAGGAAGAGGTAGCTTGGTACTTTGATTCTCTGCTGCACCACAGCAGATGCTTGTCTCTCGTTTGGGTTTCTAATTTCTAGGAAGAACATGTACGTGTTGGTCGTCTTCACTTTTATAAGCGAAAAGATCAGGAGAGAGCATGTATAAGATCACATTTGTATGTGTAATGTCTACTACTACCTAAAATAAAGAGAACGAGGACACCTTCTATCATATGCAAGCTCTCTCTCTCTCTCTCTCTCTATATATATATATATATGGTAGACACAAAGATTTTGTACTTGTTCAGTTTTCACGTTAATGTCAATGCCTAGTTTTTATACACGACCGTGACCTGAGTTTTTCTGCTATGTTGTTCTCTAATTGGTTTCCAAAGGCAGATAATTATTACCTTCACACGTCTTTCCTTCGTAAGCAAAAATCGCTTTATTTTTTAGATCATGAAATGCTAAAAGTTCACCAAGTTTAGTAAAGGTAAGTAGTTGTCATTGTATTATATTAAGGCTAGAAATAGATACTTTATCTTCAAGGTAACTTCAAAACTTGAACTGCAACGAATATTTTTCCGTTGAAATTGTTAGGATGGATTGATTGATTTTACTCGGAGGATGATGAATGGTGCTTTTGAATAAAAACTTAGTGAATTAACTAATTATATGTGCTGTTATAAATAAATACCATGCAGAAGTAAAATAAATATAAACAAATTCACAAATCACAGGAAGATACAAAATTTACAGTGATTTATCTTACAACCTAAGGTTACATCCACTCCTTGAGCATCTTATTTAAATGTTCTACTAAACAATGTTGTTCTAAGTTAATACTTCACCACTTACACATTTAATCTTAGCAAATCTGTTCGAGTGTTTCTCCTCACATCTAAGGAACCATTAATCTAATGACTTAAGTTTTCACCTCTAAATTGACTTACAATAGCAATCTACTAAATCTCAAAGCTTCTCTCTTTGTGGTGCTTAAAAATGCTTGCAAAGAATGCTTTTAAAATACTTTTAGAGTGAAAGAGAATGCTGAAGAATAGAATTTTGAACACAAGAGATGTTGAAAACAATAAAGGTATCATCCTACATCTATTCGGGTCCTATTTGTAAAGTTTAATTAAAAGGGTATTTGTAAGATCAAAATGACTAAATATATTTCAATTATAATCTCAGATGCTTATAATCTCTCCCAAACTCTCCCTTTATACAATGGTGTAGATCATATATAATTATTGAGACCAATTATTGATGCCACTTGTTAATAGAGAAATGTGATTTGATCCCAAATGCTATGTATTGTTACCATGTGTTGATTGAAATTTCTTTTTTTCAACTGATTGTTGAAAGTTCAACTCCTCCTAGATGTCTACATAAGAGAGTTCTTTCAATCTCCTGTATTCCAATCATATGCATGAAACAATCATTACCTATAATCTTATTGCATATTTCTCTTTTCTCTTATAAATTACACAAAAATAAAGGATTTTGGTATCTAAATCTTTTTGAGTCTAAAAATGTTAATCTTGAATTTATTAAATTTGTTATCATTCAATAGTCACAATGATCTAGACCTTTTTTTTATGACGAACAAAGATATATCATCTCTATAGGTTCAGATAACACCACCACAATAAAGAATCTCTTATACTGTAACATATTCTAAGTCAAATTTGTTTATTTTAACTCTTTGAGATACAATAATTTTATTCAATCCTTTTTCACCATTTGCAAATTTATACATAGTATTTTTTACATCAATAATTTCATCTCTAAGATTTTTTTTCTTCTTCTTTCAAATTAAAATTATTATAGCTATAATTATCCATCTTTCTTTTTTAATTGCCCATTATCTTCTAAAACATTTTCCAATTCTACATAAGCATCTTTTAAACATGTAGTCAAGCTCTTAATTTCTTTCTTATAACTTTTTCATTTTACATACAAATTATCTATCATAGAAAAAGGAGTGTCTTCAATTATATTATAATTATCTACGTCTAAATCATAATAAGGTGAAATAGAACATACCTTTTGTGTTGTAAAACACATGTTTACTAGTACATCATCATCTAATTCTTAAGAGTTGTTGGATAACCTATTGTCATCCTATGTAGTCTTTATTGTCATCTTCTTTTTATTCTTCTTTTTTATTTTCTCTTGTTGATACTCTTCTAATTGTAGAGAATTGTAAGATTGAATATGTCCTTTCTTTTACATTTGTAACAAACTAGGACCTTACTTTTGGGCATGCTGGCTTTGTTGGCTCTTTTCATCAATCTTCTAAAATTTTTGACCAATAGTAGAATTTCATCATCATTTGAACTTTAAAGCTCCTCCATTGAATGAAAGGTAATCTCTTTCTTCTTTTCAACTTTCTTTTTAATAGTTTATTCATCTTCCTTCCAGTCTTTCATCTAAACTTCATGGGTAAGAAAATTATCCATCAAATCTTCCACTAAATATGTGTTGAGGTCTTTTGAATATTTGAATGGAGGTTGAGTTGTACTTCCATTTAGTGATTAAGCTTTGTAGGATTTTCTATACCTATTTACAAACAAAAAACTCATTTCCCAAATCTCTTAAGCCATTAACAATTTTAGTGAATCTAGAAAACATATCAATAATAAATTCATTATCATTTATTTTAAATAATTTATATTTTCTCAACAAGATACTAATCTTAGTATCTCTCACTTGACTAGTACCTTTATAAGTAACCTGAAGTGTATTCCAAGTTGTATGAGCAAATTTACATATAAAAATATTATTATATTCTTCATTAGTTAAGGCACAGTAAATGAAATTCAAACTTCAAACATTTATCTAGATGAGTCTTTCATCCTCTTTACTCTAATCATTCTCATGACTAGTTGGAAGAAGTACTTCAAGAACCACCAATTTTTAAAACTTTACATCTTAGTTCTTAAGGAAATATTTCATCCTATTTTTCTAGTAATTATAGTTAGTATTATCGAATACGGGAAGACAATAGATATTCTGACCTTTTGTAGAGTGAAAAGCATAGATCTTAGATAGTTAAATCTTTAAGGAGCTTAACCTATTTTGATGCTACTTGTTAAAACTATATGACTTCACTAGAAAAAGGGTGAATGATGTTATTAAATACTAATTATAAATTTTAATGGATTTATATAATGATTGATTTAACATACAACATAACAATTAAAGTAGAGCATGCAAGGTAGAAAATAAAGATCACTCAAGAAAGTTTTTAGGTAATTCACTTATAATTGCTAGTCTACTCCTAAGCTCAACTTAAACTTCCACTAAATTCACAACTTACAATCAATGACTTTAAAGCCGAAGCTAGAATCAACCACTTATGTGATTTTAAGTAGAAACTCTAAACCAACTAATCACAGGCTTTTAGGTTGAAGCTCCTAATGTCATATGTTTGAGTCTTCGAATCAACGGTTAAGTCTCAAAAATAACTGCAGGTCTTGTACTGGTATAGCGAAATTCTTATTAGGATCTTGTGTTAGGCCGACTCCTCCCCCTGCTTTATAGTTTTTTACTGTGAAAGAGATCGAAGACAACAATTTCTTATGATCAATTCCATTTCAAATCACAACACTTTTGCTTTATATATGTTCGAGCACCAGCGTGCTGGTGGTACATGACCCAAACCACTATAATAACACTGCACATACATTTGTCACTTCATTTACAGCAAGGAAGATGGAGATGCAATCTTCAACTTTTTCCTTTTTTTTCATGACTTTCTTAAGAAAAGAGTCGTGTCTTCTTCTTCTTCTTCTTCTTCATTCGAATTGACTAATATTTTAAGTGCAGCATTTCTTCATTTTACACTAGCATCCTTTTCTTCTTCATATATATATATATATATATATATGAAGAAGATTAGCTAGACAGGAATTAATTGAAAAGTACAAAATCTTTGTGTTTACTATCTATATGTAGAGAGAGCTTGCATACGATAAGAGGTGTGCTTGTTCTTTTTATTCTATTAAGAGGTAGAAATTACACGTACCGGCCAAGTGATCTCATGCTCTTTCTTCTAATTAATCTTTTCGATCAGTAATTTTAAAGATGAACACGGCGTGCATGTTCTTCTCTTCCTAGAAAAACCCAAATCAGAAACAAACGTCTGTAGTGGTGCAGCAGAGAATCAAGTACTCGCTAGCTCTTCCTCCCACGTTATCCGTTGTAAGAAGGTTTTCCCAGGTGACCATAATCCGTGCCAGACCTCGACCCCGTCCATGGGCCTCCAAAGCTGTAGCCCACGCCGGCGCCTTTCCAGTACGGGCAGTTCCGACCGTCCACGCCGCAGTCGTACGCGCTACCGGCGTCGACATCATCCGATCCCACTCCAGCCTTTCTGATCACGACGTCCTCGCCCTGTTCTCCTCGGTCGCGATCGGCCTCCAAGAGTGATGATCTTGAGGCCGCCAACGCGCCGAGATTGAGCAAGAGGAGGAGGATGATCACAGCAATGTTGGTGGTGGACATGTCGATTGGTTGGTTGGTTCCTGCGAGGAAACCCAACTCCAAGTGGAACCTCCCTCTATAATTATAACAGCAACAAATGGCGCAATTGATATTATTCTTTCGGTAATGGGAATAATTAATTATAATGAATTGGAAACTACACAGGTGTCATGAGGAAGATTTTTAAGTTTGTGGATATTGAAAAATCTCATCTCCTGCCAAAGCTTCTCTTATCAGGGAAATTTATGAAAGAAAAAGAATGTTCGGCTCAAATTCAAGTGTAGAAATGGAACTAATCAAGCTTCATTGTATTAATTAGAAAGATACAACACTTATTGAAATAGGAGAAGGTGATTGAAGAAGTCTAGGACCTTTACACGTATACTTTGAAAGACTTGAGAAAAATTTATCACCATATGAAGTCCAAGTAGAGAGTAAGTAACAAGAAGAAGAAAAGGATGCTAGTGTAAAATGAAGAAATGCAGCACTTAAAATATTAGTCAATTCGAATGAAGAAGAAGAAGAAGAAGAAGAAGACACGACTCTTTTCTTAAGAAAGTCATGAAAAAAAAGGAAAAAGTTGAAGATTGCATCTCCATCTTCCTTGCTGTAAATGAAGTGACAAATGTATGTGCAGTGTTATTATAGTGGTTTGGGTCATGTACCACCAGCACGCTGGTGCTCGAACATATATAAAGCAAAAGTGTTGTGATTTGAAATGGAATTGATCATAAGAAATTGTTGTCTTCGATCTCTTTCACAGTAAAAAACTATAAAGCAGGGGGAGGAGTCGGCCTAACACAAGATCCTAATAAGAATTTCGCTATACCAGTACAAGACCTGCAGTTATTTTTGGGATGTAACCGTTGGTTCGAAGACTCAAACATATGGCATTAGGAATGGTGCTCCACTTGATTGTGTAAATCATAGATGATAAATTGAGAGGAGTTCAAGAGATGATTATAATTTCGGTTTGTATGTAACTAATACAGTCTTAATTCCTTGTGATGGTTACAGAAAGAAAAGTAATAAAACTAATTCTTCACTTTCCTCTTTACTTTCATCCCTTCATCATCTTTCTAGAAAGTGGAGAACTCCCCTAACCGGTGAATTGCCTTTGGTGCATTCGTTCGATGCTCTTGTTTCTTCAGGCGATCAGATGATCTCCGTGTTAACACGAAGGAAGAAGCAGCTTAGCGAAGGAATCTCTGATGCCATCCATTTTCTTCACCACATCTCCCATCTTCATCCTCTCCGCCGGTGACCAGTTGGAGCAGACCAGTGCGATCTCCATGATCGATGTTATGCCACCGCGAATGCTCTCTCTCGTCCCATGATCAAGAGGCAGCAGCTTTGGGTCGATCACCTGCACGACTCCACCTGGAAAGGATGATTCCACGTATCCACGAAGGTCGGTGGTGCCGTCCCCAAAAGCTTCATCTGTCGGTCTTCTCCCGGTGAACATCTCCAAAAGAAGAACCCCGTAGCCGTACACATCCCACAGAGTGGATATCTGGCCCCCCATCCCACACTCTGCAACGACAAAGGATTAAAAACCTTTTAATGGCGATCGAAGAAAGGTTGGACATAACAATAATGTGCTTCATGCATGCATGGAGGAATTGAATCAAGTATATGCAAGGTTATTACCAGGAGCGACGTATCCGATGGTGCCGGTGATTCCAATGCTGCTCGTTTCGCCGGCGGCTTTTACGAGGAATCTCGCTATGCCGAAGTCCGTGACGTGGGCCGTCATGTCTTCGTCGAGAAGGACGTTGCCGGGTTTCAGGTCACAATGGACGATCGGCCTCTCCGTGCCGTTGTGGAGGTAATCCAGCGCCGAGGCAATGTCGACGGCGACGTTCACCCTATGCCACAAGCTTAGCTCCCTTTGTCCTGAATCTTGCCGACGTCCGTCGGCGTGAAGCCAGGACTCGAGGCTTCCGTTGGGCATGTACTCATACACCAGTGCTTTGAAATCGCGACCGTTGAAGTCGATGCTCGAGCAGGACGTCAGTATCCTCACGAGGTTCCGGTGTCGTATGTTCCTCAGGAACTTGCATTCCGCCATGAAACTCTTCAAAGCACCATGGAGCTGTGCGTCGAACACTTTGACAGCTACAATCAAGTTGTCCAGAAGAAGCCCTTTGTAAACAGTACTGGATCCTCCAGAGCCGATTAGGTTGGAAGGAGAGAACCCATCAGTTGCATCCACCAACTCTGCATAAGATAGCTTCAACAGCTGATCTCCCCAAGATGTGACTCGCCCAAAAAGCTTTCTGCCACTGCTCCGTCTTGTTATAATACGCTTGTAGAGTACTAGGCAAGCAACCACACATAAACAACACCCGACAATGGGAATCACAATGACGATGGTCTTTAGTGTTTTGGAGGTAATCCCATGCCCTTGTTTCTTCACTGTGCAAGCTCTCAGGTTCAACCTTGGGTTGTTACTGCAAAGGCGTTCATTCCCTGATACCGAAAAGGCAGAGGTGTTACGGAAGATACCTTTGGTCGGTACCTCTTCCTCGAAATCATTGAATGAGAGGTTCAGGGACTGAAGTAGGCGCAAGTCCTCCAAGAAGCCTGGGATTCTACCATGGAGGTTGTTTCGCGAAAGGTCCAGCAATTGGATCCCCATAATGTTACCAAGGTCAGGGACTTCACCACTGAAATTGTTGCCCTGAAGGTTAACGTACCCTAAGAGACGGCAGTTTCCAATGGAAGCAGGGATTTTGCCGGAGAATCTATTCTCAGAGATATCCAATGCTTGAAGATGTATCAATCTACCCACCTCGTCAGGCAACGGACCGGTGAGGGAATTGTGGGACAGATTGAGGTAGGTTGTCAGGGAGGAAATGCCAAGTACGCCCTTGGGTACCACTCCCCTGAGATTGGTGTTGTGTGAGAGGTCCAGAGTTTCTAAAACCTGAAACAGAGCAAAAGACTGTGGGATGCTACCGCTCAAGTTGTTCTCGCTCATGTAGAGTCCCACGAGTTTGCTGAGGTTTTTCCCTATGGCATGCGGTATTTCTCCGGACAGCCTGTTGATGCGGAGAGAAAGGAACTGTAATTGTCCCAGGTTTCCGAATGTGTGAGGAATGGTTCCTGAGAGGCGATTGTCCGTGCTGTCAAATACAAGCAAGTTGCTTAGATCTCCGATCCCCGGAGGTATACGGCCGGTTATCTTGTTCCCTCCAAACCTTAACCACATCATCGAAGAAGAGAGGTTTGCGATAGATTCTGGTAGTGACCCAGTGAAGCTATTGTTGGAGAGATCAAGTTCTTGCAGGTTGCTGCAATTGGGCAGAGTGGTCATGAAACTCCATCCGTCCCTCCCTTTTGATACAAGCTTGTTTCTACCAAGTTGCAGGAATACCAGATTTCTCAAGCTTCCGATGTTTGCAGGAACTGGCCCGGTAAAATTGTTATTGCTGATTTCAAGCGATCTTAGTCTCGTGGCGTTGAGTATTGACAAGGGAATGGGGCCATGGAATCGGTTGTTGTACAAGTACAAGTACACAAGGTTGGGAAGATTTCGGCCGAAGTCCGACGGCAAGATACCGGTGAGAAGGTTGCCTCCAACCCCTAAGCCGAAAAGAGAGGTCAAGTTGAAAAGAGCCGGGGGGAGTTCACCGGAAAAGCTGTTGAACAACGCATGGATGAGTCCTAAGCCTTCGATGCGTCCGAGGTCGGAAGGAATTTCTCCGTGCAAGTTGTTGTAGGCGACACGCAGAGCAGAGAGGGACGACAAGTTGCCGAAGGAGGTCGGGATTGTGCCGGTGAAGTTGTTATTGCTAAGGACAAGAGCCTGGAGCTTCTTGAGGGAGCCGAGATCAGGTGGGATCTCCCCGGTGAGCTTGTTGTTCCTGAGGAAGATGAACTCCAGATTAGAGCAACGGCTTAGGTTGGCAGGGATGGTTCCTTGAAGGTTGTTGCTCCTGAGACTGATGGTCCTGATGTTGGAGCAGCGGCTCAGGCTTTCGGGGAATTGTCCTTCCAGGAAATTGACGCTGAGGTTGAGATAGCGTAGCCGGCGCAAGTTGCCGAGCTCCGTGGGTATTACACCACGGAGGCCGTTCCCGGTGAGACGAAGTCTTCTAAGGAAGGTGAGATTGGACAGGGAAGGTGATATGGTGCCGCCAAGATGGAGAGAATCCAGTGACAGGGCGACCACCCTGTGGGAGTGTTTGGCACCGCAAGTGACACCTGGCCAGCCACAGACTCCCACAGAATGGTTCCAGGAGGACAAGGCTGGGCCGGTGGTGGCGAGAGACTTGAAGGACAGGAGTGCAAGGTGGTCGGAGGCGGTGACGTTCGACGTCGGCGGTGGTGGTGGGGTGGGAGCAGGCCGAGCTCGTGGAACCCATGGTTGGTGGACGACGAGGGCGACGAGAACGACGACGAAGAAGCGCGGAGAACCAGGCCACCGTCGGAGGTCCATCGTTCTCATCACACACTCGAACAATTGGTGGTGGCTCTGCCTCTTTTTAAATTCTTTATCAGTAATATATAATTAACCAGTTGCTTCATTCAATAATTCGCTCTTGTTTACCACGCAAAAAAAAAAAAAAAATCGCAGTTGTTTCTTTCACTTTTGAAAAATTAATAATACCATCCTGGCGTGAATTCTTGACCGTGGTCCGTGTTGTGTTTTGAATTTGACTTTTGAAAAATTAAATAATCGGTACAAGACTTCCAGCACGCCGATTTCCTTTCCACGTTGTTTGCTACAGGTATTATGAAAAAATTAAAGAGGAGATTTTCTCATTTTTTATATATAAAATGCGACTTTTCTTTTTATTTTGTTATTTTACAACAGTTGTCATTTTCCATGTACATTTATCATTAATTATGATAAACTAAATTATTTTCTATCTTTAAAATAAACGATATGTATTTCAGCTAGGTTTGTTGATACGGTAAAGATAAATCTTATATTCAACCACACCTTGTGAGAATTTTTTTTTTTTAATTAATCATTGATTCGGAAAAGAGAAAAGAAGGTGACGGTGGTGGCGATCGAAGAAGTCAAACATTTTCATAAAATTAAGACAAACAATAAAATTCATTATCTATTTATAAAGAAAATCATATAATAATATCTATGTATAAAGAAAATAATAAGAGTTGAAATCGAAATAAAAACATTACCAGGAGGATCTTAAATAAATCCAAGTGCATGTTATGGTTTGAAACTCAAGGAACAGATCACAATTAGTAACTCATGCCTTCCCTTACACGATAAAATATTAAATTGGGGGTGTTTTTGAGAAGATCCGATACTCTGATATCATGTTAGATTTAACTTAAAATCATATAACAAATCAAGAGTGAAGAGCTAATGATGTTATAAGACCAAGGATTAGAGAAGAAGTTTCAATCCTAAGAAGGTGTTTATGTATGTTAGAAAATTTAAAAATTAGAAAAATGAAAAGTTCAAATTCATATAAATTAAAAAGAATTTGTATCGAAAAGAATGTTTAAAATTAAAATATATTTTTTTAATTAAAATACTGTAATAATTATTTTTTATTTACTTTATTACTTCACTTTATAATACTTATATTTTAAGAAAAGATATCAATTCTTTTTATTTTTATTTATTAATAATATCATAAATAAATTGAAAAAAAGTATTTGTATAAGTACACTAATACACTTAGGTAAGAATCCAGTAATGATATGAAGACAACATAACAATATTAACAAAAAACAACAACAAAGTTAACGACGTTGATGTAATAGTTGCCTATTCAAGTGGGTTTTCCTCGCTCTGAAAATTGATTCATGTATTTTCTTAGGTGACTCTTTTTTATTAACCTCTTTCAAAACAACTTTTGACGAGAATTTGTTAATTACAATGAAGAACTTCATAAATAGTTGTCATGCACAATATAAATAAGGAATCTAATACAAATATATATATATATATATATATATATATATATGGGAGGAGCCTTATATTTTAAACATACTCATTGAGGAAGTATGATTTTTTAGACATTGCTCACGACAGAAGTACGATATTTTAAACATACTTACGAAAAGAAGATGATATTTTATACATACTATTGAGAATATGTTATTAAGAAAGTATTTGTATTTGAAATATGCTAATGGAAGAAGCATTTATATTAAGAATATATTGAAGGAGCATTTGTATATGTTAGAAATATTCTTGATGTTTTGATCGATGTGTTGCTGTTGTTCATCTTCATTTTATGTATTTGAAGACATATACATGGTCTTCACATGATATCTAATGCTCTTGATATTTTTTTCTTTTTTTTAACTTCATTTTATATATTCTGGCATATTCAAGAATTCTTTTTAATAACAGAATATTCTTGAACCTTCAAGCGTGGAATCAAGATGAAGTGAGAAAAGGAAAGAAAAATTAAAGAAAGAAGCATCGATATATCTCCAGTCTTTTTGAAAACGATGTTTCAAACTTTTCTAAGAAATTCCTCCAAAAAAAAATGATAGTGAGTCAAGTGGAACTAAGGTCTCTCCAATTTTAATGTAAAAATCCAACTCAAAACTAATTTATAATAAATATTGGAAAGATCAACATCTAAATTCAACTCTGAGGAGATAATTACGAATAAACATGTCGTTTGAGTCGGATCAAATCGGACAGAGTCCGACCCGACATATTCGTCGTCCACCCACACGATCCGAATTCTTGACCACTGCATTAATGGGACCCACCATTTATCTTCCAACAATGAACAACCACCGCAGGTGATTTGTCTTGCCGGTGTTGCTCCACGTGTCGTTTCCTAAGCTAAAACCGTCGTTTTTTTAATTAAATTAAATTAAATACTCCGGAATCATTTCATTTCACTTTTTATATACATAATATCTTTTTTTTTCATTATGATATATTTAATGTGCGTGTTCTAATTAATTATTATCGTGACTGTATAATAAGTATGTCCGATATTTAATTTCCAGGTACAGATCATATTCTCTGACGCGTGCAGAGAAAGACAACCAGATTCTCATCAACCGTTCCTTCCGCTTGGGAAAATGACACGTAAGGGGATTCGTTAATCTGGATCGTCCAAATCAATCCCAATTTTTCTTTTAAAAAAATTAATTACAATTTTCCTGCAACTACGTTTGCGAACTTCCAACGCAACCCTAGACTCCTTCCTTCCCCCTTCCGCACCGCAGAGCCGTGGACACGTTCCTCTTCTTCCTCTTCTTCTGATTATTATTATCCCGAGCGTCGGGAAAGTGCCACAGCAGCGTATTCTCTGGCCATTGGCGGAGTGCGGGAGGAGTGCCGGAGCTGCTGCTGCCGATTCTTCTTCTTCTTCTTTAGGGTATCGATTTCGTTTTCTCGTTCCTTCTTTGCATGCTTTTTGCGTATTGAGAAGGTTTGATATTTTCTTCTTTTTTTTATTGATCTGGTCGTGTATAGGTCGTCATCCGGTTCATATGAATACTTGCCTTCCGATAGATCTGACTGTTTATAGATATATATCATTATCTGACAAAGCAAACAAATAGGGGTAATGAAATCGGGGCAATATGTGTCTATCTACGAACAACATGTGATTTGTATGGCTGTTTTTACTTCCCACATCACAAATCCTGCAATACGCACTTTTTCCAATTTTGGTTCAGGGATCTAAGTGGAATATTGGTTCTAAGCACGGTGGAATTCGGGATTGGTTTTTTGTTGTGTTCGGCTACAGTTTTACCTGATGCTTTCTTTGTTTTTTGTTCTCTTTGTAGCCACAGGAAGAAGCATTTTCCCCCCGTTTCTTTTCTTCAAAAAAATGTTTTTTTTTTATTTAAGTCATTTATAATTTTGCATGTCGTTGTATTCATCTGATGCTAGAAATTGATTTCTTAATATTTTTCTTCCTTTCCATTTAAGCTACATAGGTAATGTTCCATCCTCACTGGGCTTCAATGACGTCATGTTAGCAGGATGGAGCTAATAATAATTACAGTAAATTAATTGATAGAGTAGTTCCCTTTCTAACGGATTGCACAATATAGCTGTTCTTCAATTTTAAATTTCAGGGGAACATGGGAAAGCCATCTGGAAGGAAGAAGAAACATGTAGATGGAAAAACTGGTGATTCCAGTCCAAGACACAGCAAAACTGGGGTGCCCAGTCCGAAAGCATTTGATAGTGATACAAATTTATTCATCGAAATGTCTAATGATCTAAAAGAACAAGGAAACAAGAATTTCCAGAAAAGGGAATATGAAACAGCCATTCTCACATATGAGAAGGCTGTCAACTTGCTTCCAAAAAATCATATAGATGTCGCATATCTTCGCAGCAACGTAGCCACCTGCTATATGCAGATGAATCCAGCAGATTATCACCGAGCAATCAAGGAATGCAACTTAGCTCTTGAAGTCTCGCCTAAATACAGCAAAGCTCTTCTGAAGAGAGCAAGGTGCTTTGAAGCTTTGGACAGACTGGATTGGGCACTTAAAGATGTTAGCATGGTTTTGAGTCTAGAACCAAACAACTTCACTGCACTTGAGATCTCTGAAAGAGTGAGAAAAGGCCTGGATAAGCTGGGAATATTTGATGACAAGCTTATGGTTCCAGTTCCTGAGCCAGTTGTAACACCAGCAAAATCAAGGTCACGGAAGAAAAAGAGCCATAAGGCATTGGAAAACATTGAAGTAAAGGAGGACAAGTCAGATGACAGCAACAAAAGCCAGAAAGCTTTGGACAAAGCTGTTGTAAATGAGAAGTTGGATGGTAGCAACAAGAGCCAAAAGCCTTTGGACAAAACTATTGTAAAGGGGAAGAAATTGGATGATAGTAACAATAACAGTAATGAAAATAACAATGAAAACGAAGTGAAGTTGGATGATAACAACAATAACCATAACGAAAATAAAAATGAAATTGAGGAGCCCAAGAAGGTTGTCAAGCTAATACTTGGGGAAGATATAAGATGGGCTCAGGTACCACTAAACTGTGATATTTTACGGCTTAGAGAGATTGTTCAGAACCGATTCCCTGGCACAGAGGCTTTACTTATCAAATACAAAGATAAAGAGGGGGACTTGGTGACCATCACCACAGCAGAAGAGCTCAGATGGGCTGAAGCATGTGCTGACCCTCAGAGCTCACTTAGGCTGTATGTTGTGGAAGTTAATCCCGAGAAAGATCCCTTGTTACTTGAAAAGACAAGAAAAGATATTGACAGTCAGATTTCAGATAAGTCTCAATGTGGTGCCCTTGAGAATGGAAATGTAAAAGGAAGTGAGGGAATTGGTGGCGGTACTTATATTGATGAATGGATCATTGAATTTGCCCAACATTTCCGAAATCACATGGGATTTGATTCTGATGAATATATGGATATTCATGAGCTTGGGATGAAGCTATACTCTGAAGCTATGGAAGATATTGTTACAAGTGAAGAAGCCCAAGAAATTTTTGAGACAGCAGAACACAAATTCCAAGAGATGGCAGCTCTTGCCATGTTCAACTGGGGAAATGTTCACATGTCCCGAGCACGAAAGAGATTATTTTTGTCAGGTGATGGGTCCACGGAATCAATACTTTCACAGGTCAAAGCTGCATATGAATGGGCTCAAAGGGAATATGTAAAAGCAGGCAAAAGATACGAAGAAGCTCTAAGAATCAAACCAGACTTTTATGAAGGTTTTTTGGCACTTGCGCAACAGCAGTTTGAGCAAGCAAGACTTTCCTGGTATTTTGCCATTGGAAGTGATGCTGACTTGCAAGAATGGCCTTCATCTGAAGTTCTTGAACTATTCAATAATGCGGAAGACAACATGGAGAGAGGCACTGAGATGTGGGAGGAAATGGAGGAGCATCGCTTAAGAAATCTATCTAAACCGAACAAGGAAAAAGATTTATTACAGAAATTGGGTTTGACTCATCTTTTCAAAGATATTTCTACAGATGAAGCTGCAGAGCAATCATCTAACATGAGATCCCAGATCAATCTTCTATGGGGTACTATGCTGTATGAACGCTCAGTTGTGGAGTTTAAGTTAGAAATTCCAATTTGGAATGAGTGCTTGGAAGCTGCTGTTGAAAAATTTAAGCTTGCTGGATCTTCTCCAACTGATATTGCTGTAATGTTAAAGAATCACTGTTCCAATGAAACTGCCCAAGAAGGTAAACAAAATAAGGTTACCTATTTTATTTTATTCATGCTTCCTTTTATAATACTTTCATGGAGAATATGCTTTTGATTATGCATTTCTTACACTGCAGGTCTTGGTTTCAAAATTGATGAGATTGTGCAGGCCTGGAATGAAATGTATGATGCTAAGAAGTGGCAGGATGATGTTATTTCCTTTCGTTTGGAACCACTTTTTCGGCGCCAGGTGCCTAAATTGCACCATGTGTTGGAGCACATTGAGTTACATAGTTAGATGTGAGCAAAGTTTATTGATATAATCCACGAGGCAAGTAAATTTGATTGATTACAAGTAATGTGAATTTTTCCTCCGTGGTTTCACGAGCACACAAGTTACTGGTGCTAATAAGATGGGTTGTTTATATGGATCAAATTTTTTAGGGAAAATATTTTTCTACCTTTAAAATTGCTCTAGAATATTTTAATAATTTTGAAATCTTACATAACATTTAAAAATATAAATTCATGCCGCCGTTTCTGCTATACTTCAGAGTAAGGATTACTTAATTATCATGGATAAACTCCAGGCAGAAATTTTTGTTATGTTTGAAACATATGAATAGCTTTGTGACTCATCACAAAAGAATTGCCAAGCAAAGGTTTTCTCCAGAATTGTGTCGCATTTAGCTACTAACCTTCTATCATACCTCTCCAGGAAATTAGATCTGTTGTCTTTGTGATTGGTGTTCTACTAATCAGCAGTGATGTTTTTTTACAGATGTGTGCCGGGTGTACTGCTGTTGGGTGTATTCAGATTTGATTGCACTTCAAAGGAAACGACATCACCATTGTATCATAGATTCCGCTTTGGTTATATTAGATTGGAGCACAGATCTCCTTGCGACTTTGGGTATTTATTGTTCCATAGGCAATTGGAGAAGTTGGGAACCTTTTTGGTTGGTTTCTTCTTGCGCTCCCAGACAGTCCTATATATATGATTGTTATTCAGATGATAGAAACAAAATTACAGGTTTGCATTTGATTCTTTTGTCGGCTTGTATCTCCCATAGTTCACAGCGTTGTGTTGAATCTTTGCTGTAATTGTAATCTGCCTTTTGCATTGATTGTACATCAATTGAGCATATTTTTTAATAAAGTGAATGGAAATGTTCGAGAAAAATTGTTTTTCGATTTTGTGTTTTCCAAAGCGAAATTGTTTGAATTTTGATCGAAGTGGAACATGTCACGAAAATTACGCAAGGAGTTAGGCTAGACTTCATTTTGGTGGATTGTGAAACAAAAAGTTTGCTGGAGCTTTTCACCAGAGTAAGATTTTCATTATTGGAACATGGATAAAGCCCAGCAGAGTTCAAGCTAAGCTATTGGTGTTATTTACAAAAGGTGCAGATCGGAGAATTACCACTGCCAGCGATATAGCGATGAAAATTTCTACCTTCTACCGACTTGTTAAATAGAGCTTCCAATACATATGGTCACTTCTACAGATCACTCAGGTATTTTCCGGTAGTGGTTGGTGTAACGAAAACCCCGTGACAGTTGGCACTTTTCATGCGTCATGGGAACCTCATTTAGTTATTTTTTCATTTAATAAAACCCCTTACACTTCTCTTGAATGAATCACTCAGAAAATTTATTTCAGGAGATTTAAAGGGGATTCAAACGTGATGCATCAAAAAAGAATTCTTTTGACAAAAATTCCTTTTTTCTTTGATTATGAAAATTTTTAAAAGAATAAAAATTCATTCGGTGCCACGGGCATGTTCTCTTATAAAAATTCAATGGGCTAGGTTGGGCCGGTCCGGTCCAAAAAAGTTGAAGTCCGTACGGACTACAAGACGAGTTGGCCCCAACCTGTGGGCCAACCCTTAAAGTTTTTATTATTTTTATAAAAAAATAATATAAAAAACTTCAATTAGATGGAAGTTTATATTTTTTTTTAAATATATATATTAAAACTTTGGTCTAAACGTTTCAGTCAAATTGAAGATTTTTATATATTTTTTTAATATAAAAATATATTTAATACAAAAACTTTGTCGGATCAAAGTTTTTTTTATATTTTTAATAAAAAACAAAAACTTTGATCTAATCAAAGTTTTTAATTTATATTATATAAACTTCAGTCAAATCAAAGAGAACTTCGGTCTAATTAAAGTTTTTTAATTTTTTTATATAAAAAAAATAAAAAAAGAATGAGTAAAATTTAAACATTTCAAGAATGGAGAATCTCGAATCTCAATTATTTCCAAATGAATGTTACGTTACTTAAAAAAAATATTACAATAAGTAAAATAATTAACTTAGGTTAAAATTTTAAAAAATAACCAATCGGGCACAAGCCAACCTAGGCTCGTAGGCTGATTTTCTATAATCTTATAGTCTAACCTAATTAAATTTAAAAAATCAAGTCAAGTCAAGTTAACCCATTACAAACCAGGTCAGGCCGACCTACGGTAACTCAACCCATTTCATACTTCTACGTTCCCTTTTGTAGGAAAAGCAAAAAAAATTACGTAGTCAAAATTTTACCATCCATTATTTTCATATGTTAATGAAATGTTTTCGGCTTTGTTAGGTGAAGATTTTATAAGGTTTTAGTTGATAACATCTTATAAGATACTTAAGAGGCATTTGGAACTCCCATCTAAATTTGAAGTTTATCAAAAAGAATGAACAGGGAAATTATGAGGGAAAATTAGTTTTTGAATCTCCGTCTTATAAATATATCGAGAATTTCTCTAAAATTACGAGAGAAATGTAAAAGATTTCTATTTCATTTTGTAAACTTAAGCGAAAATGATTCCTGAATCTTGAGCGAGATCTAAGTCATTAAAAGCAACCTTGTTTTCCTCCAAATGTTCAACACAACAAGAAGTTTATTTTCAAGAAAAATTTCCGGTACCCATGTTAACGTACTTTAGGGAAAAACAAAAGGTACAACTATCATCAGATCTAAGTAAAATACAACTATTATAAAAAAAATGTACTTTTTTGGAATGGCATTTTAACTTTCCAAAAACAGCTTTATATCAGCATTGAATATTATGAAAGTGCCACTCTTACGTCATGAATATGCCATTCTCTATTACAAACAAATAAGAAATATAAATAAATTCATTTTCAAACAAAAAGGTGAAGTACATGGTAACATGATTCACGATCTACAACGACCGTGAAAACCATCCAATCAAATCTAAAAAACGACATTTCATTTTCGAAGATAAAAGAAGACAAACATGGATTGTACAAAGGAATGACCATACAACAGCAAAAATCCCCTTAGAAATTTTAAAAAGAAAATAGTTGAATGTTTTCTTTAGATTGAAAGATGCACTCCACTCCATCTTTCACGTAAAAATGCAACCACAAAACCTCAGGGAAGCATGAAGAGGTATTTTAACCCAAGACTACGCCTGATAATCTAGATTTATCATTTAATTACATCGCATAATTTAGGAAAGATTACATTGCACACAGCGCACAGAAAGAACGTAGCTTTAAAAACAAAAGGCAGACAGCTAAATATTTTTTGCCACATCCAAATCAAGCCCCGGGAACTTGTCACTTGAGTAGATCTTTTTTGCTATGGTATATACTATGGTACATGGAATAGACGAGAGATTAGCAGAACAGCAATTACAGAACATCTATTTCACCTTTTGCAAGTTGAACAAAATTTACAAGGACAAGGGCTTACGTAGACTTCCCCGTATACGACTAAATCAATCATTTTTTAGTCATGGGATTAGGAAATCCACGATGAACCCTCAGCTTAGAGTCAGATACCGAAGATACCAAGGAGACCCAAACATGAGTGCAGCTTTTTGGTTTATCAATCTTCGGGGAAGCTCAGGAAGAATAGATTCTAGAGGCTGGTATTTCTTGAAACACTTCTGGTTCGCATTCTTCCACTTTCTGTACGCTGAAATTTGCGGCGTTTGTGGGGTTGATGAACAGGCGTCGTCATATCACTGCTCTTGGTTTGCACATCATCACCCAGTGGATCCACGTTGCATATTTCACTGGTACCCACATCTTGACAAGGCAAGTCAAGATGACGCTCCTCTTGGCAGGAATGAAATGAGCCATCGTTGTCATTTTTCTCTGGTTTAATTCCCTCTTGAAAGTCCTTGGCAAGGCAAGTCTCCATCTCCAGTGAATTTGAAGTTCTCGATCTCTCCTGAACATCTTCATGTTTGTCCAGTAGATCAGATTCTGACTTCAACATTTCCCTGTTGGCATCGACTCCTTGGGAGTCGCGAATGGTACAAGTCTCCAGCATGCCCACAGAAGCAGGGCTCCCTGGAACGTCCTCATTCTCTGTTGAAACAGTTTTTGTCTTCTCAGTTTCCTCGTCAGTATCAACTCCTTGAGAGTCTTCAACAATGCAAGTCTCCAACGTGCCCTGAGAAAGTGACACACCGAGTCTCTCTTGTGTGTCTTCAAGCTTCTCTTGCAATTTAGGCATAACATTGTTTCCTTCATTGTTCAAGTTCACCAAACAAGCACTAATCTCTTGAGTATCACCAACACTGCAGGTGTTCAACATCTCTTCAGAGCTTGAGCCGGCGGTATTATTGTGGGAGCAATCACAATTTCCCAATGAATGAGATCTTAAACTATCTGCTTCTTCATTCTTAACGGATACAAGAGCACGATTATCAGGCAAACAATTGCAATCATTTACACTATTTTCAGATGAAAATTTCTTGATTAAATCCTGGGACCCAATTCTCAAAGTCTCGAATGAAAGATTACCATCTTCATTTTTTTCTTCTTGCACTGAAACTGTATGTAACATGTCCAATGCACTGAAGTCCCTGCAGGGATATGACGTGGAAGTTGCATGGCTAAGTGGCTGGAGAATTTCTTTAGTATCAAGGTAAACGTCCTGCTCACCATCTTCCTGCTCAAGATCAAGCTTCATCAAACTATAGTATCTACGTAATAACGCTGCTAATTTAGAGCAGAATAGAATTTGATATATTTTCTTCTAAACAAAAGTTACAAAAAAATGAACCAGTAACTATCAGCTTAAGTTACAGGCTTATAGAGTAATTTATGAATACTTGTATAACTTATGTAAATCACAAAATGTTTCTGAAAAAAAAAATTAAATATGGTGATTCAACACCCTTCAATGTGTGAACATTTTAAGAAACAATTTTAAACATATGGGAAGATGCTGGTGTATACTGTACTAGATAGCACATCAAAGAAACATTGCTAGACTTCATGGTGGCTACATAGTAAACATCTATAGACATGACATTACCATTATACAACAATCCAAGCTATAATCTTTTTATGTGGGGGCCAGTCACATGAATCCTTTTCTGATCTGTAACTCATTCCTCTTCAAAGGAATCCCACTTTAAAGAGGTTGTGGCTTAGGATGAATGTTGGTTGAGGTGTTGGCGCCAATGGCTATGGTCAAGTGGAAATGAAAGCAACTTGCAGAAATGAGGTTGTCATTACTCAGCATTCACTCCTCTCATGTTAAACTTAGTGGACTACCAAATGAAACAAAGTCTCTTGGCAAAAAAAAAAGAATTTATTGATTTGAGGAAGGCTACAGCATCCTATATCTAAAGGACTTGTCATTGTTAGCATTATAATTCTCTTTAGATGCCATCTTAATTTATAGAATATGAGAGACCACAATTTCAACTCTCATACTTTAAGAATATTCTACATTAGTGAAGTACCATATTTCTCAACATTCTAGAATGAAACAACCCTTCTATGGATCCTTAGTACCCAATGTATCCTTCTATCACTGTCATCCTTGTCTACAAAATAGACAATGTTACTAGCTTAATACCTTATTGATGTTACGTGATTTTCTTATCTAGTAGTTATAGATATATTTCTTACATCTTAATCATCACATTTAATATGATTTTTCACAAAATCACCTATGTTTTGATTGAAAAATCAGCAAATCTCAAGGGTAGAAGACTTCTATACATTGGCTACGTACACAGTAGTCACCTGAGTTGATCAATCCATGCTATCCCACATCAATCATTAGCAGATGGTCATTGAGACTCACCAAAACCTAACAAAACACACAAGTGACCATCAAGGACCATGAACAGGTCCTACAAGACTCATCAACATCAGGTCACGAAACACAAGAATTTGAGCATGATAAGTCCCAAGAGACTACAAATGACTACTACGTTCAAACAACAGTGACACCACTTCAAACAACCAGCAATGCAACTTTGGATAACAACGACATGACTTCCAACAAATGTTGATGGCAACGAAGAAAATGGTTGACTCACCAGTAACATGAGATCATGCAGACTAATTGACTCAAGCAACTACCATGAACACAACCAAATTCCACCCTCAAGATTCACTAATTTCCCAGTCAAAATGTGGATGACTTCATCAAAGACCATATCAAACATGAAAGTCAAGATGCAAGAAACACATCTATGACTACTAGACAAGAAATCCATATAACATCAAGGAATTAAAGCTAGCAACATAGCCTATTTGGTAAGCAACAACGAGTCAGCAACAATGACAAAAGAATACTTTGAGTATTAAAAATCCATAAAGAGACTACTTCATTCTAAAATGTTAAGGAATATATTACTCTACTAATGTAGAATATTTTTGAAACATGAGAACTGAAATTATGATATCTTATACTTTATAAATTAAGGTGACATCCAAAGGGAGCACAACACCATCATCGAAAGGTCTTCCAAACATAGGGCATTGTAGCCTTCCTTCTAAATCAATAATTGTTTACCAAGAGACTTTGCTTCAATTGGTAGTCCACTAAAGGTTTGATGTGAGAGGAGTAAGAGTTAAGAGATAGCAACCAACACCTCCACAACATCTATCCTAAGTCATGACCTCTTTGAAGTTGGATTCCTTTGAAGAGGAGTGAGCTATGGATCAAGGAGATGAGTCTCCCAACTATGGATCATTTGCTTCCATGTATTTCTATTTATAATCAAATGTTTGATTAAATTACATAAATTTAAATATTTTCTCAGAATTCCTAACCAAGTATTTTAGGCATTCCTCTACTTTAAGTTTTTTCTACACTAATTACTTCTTTCCTAACTAATATATTTTTTGGCCTTCTAATTATATGACCAAATTACGTAAATCAATTCTCTTATCTTCTATATGAGGTATTACTATCATACATCGATATAAAACCAACCTACTTTGGATCATTTGATTCAACTAGTGGTTAACCAATGAGTTGAATCACTTATTTACCCAAATCATGGTTGAATTTCAACCACATGAAAATTGACGATCAGACCACAAAAATCAGAAAGTTGGCCCAAGATTGTTGAACCACATTCTGATTTTTAAACAGTGGTACTATTACAGTTGACATATCTATTTTGAAATTTAGATTTTCCCAGAGATGATACATTAGAATTCAAAATCACTACATATATGTTTATTTGAAAAGAATACGTTATTCTATGTCCTTTGAAAATCACTGAATATATGTTTTTCAATAATAACATTAAACATACATTGAAACAACCATTAGAATGTACCTCTATGGGAGAAAGTGCACATCTACCCTTTTTGAAGGATCCTTGGAAGAAATGTTTATGCCGATCAAGGCAAGGCCTTGTAGTTGATTCTGAAACAAAAAATTGCCTTCCAACCAATCCATCATCATTGGCAGATTGAGCACTATTAGGAGATCTGGTACATAGTTCAAGTTTAATCCCCCTATCATTAACAGATCTATCTCCATTATCCAATTCAGAGCTAACTCCATGGCAGTGACTCTGAAGTAATTCAGCTGATTGTCCCTTCAAAAGACATTCATTTGGAAACTCCTCGTCACTGCAAGAGAATGTACCATTCTGGGATGCATGGCAAAGAAGATCGTAAAGAAGATTCCTGATAAGGAAACGTTTGAAAGATGCTTCAGCCGGCACAAACCATTCGGGACTAAGCTGGAATTGTGTGTAAAAGAGAATTAGACATATGAAACATACGCATAGGATGATCAATTTTCTCACAAGAAAATTGCATAATTAGGGAGATTGATAATACATTTATTAAAAATAGTGATGACTAACAGAAAAAACACGGAATATATGCTCACAAGGAGGTTGAGTAGACCACTTATCAGATATAACATAAGAAGAAATTTAATGCCGTTTATACTAAGGGGAAAATACAAAATAATTTTTATTATGCTACTCATAAGCAAGTTAATTATGCACAAAATAGAATACTCACAAAGTTGGACAGATTAGTAATACTGAATATGCTGAAGGTAACTGGAGCTTGTTTAAGAAACAGCTCTACATAGTGGAGCAAGAAAAGACCACAATCAGACATATTTTCCTGCTGCGGCAGCTGAAGCAAAAAAACAGAGAGCTATTATCAAAATTGATCAGAGGTACAAGAACAATAATATGGGTATTGAGTAATAAATGTATAAAAAGATAAGATGAATGTTTTTGAGATACCATTTGTAAACCAGTTACAAATTCACCCAATCGCCAATGAAATTTAGAATTTTATACCATAGTTTTTGAAACCAAAGTAGCAGTTAAATCAAATGTTCATTGATTTTTGTTCGAAGTGATTCAACCAGTGATTACCTCATTATGATATCATCACTTAATAAATCAGTCAATAAATTTTAGAAAGTCCGTGAATGGTTCAAACCAGTTTTCTTGATAAATGTTGAAGATATATGTATATTCATGTATTATAATTTCATAAAAAAAAACTTGTATGATAAAAATTACTTCATGTTTCATAAATGATTGTAGGATTTTTATTTTTTATTTTATGGTGTATATATAAGGGAGATTGAACTGCTAATCAAATTGAGTGATTTAACTAGATTAATTCAAATTACTCTGGTTTAATAGATAAAATGGTTTTTAGAAAAGAAAATTTGTTTTGCAACTGGTTTCAGTCAACCCAATTCAACCAGCCAGTTCAATTCTATTTCAAAACGTGTTTTATAGTATTGTTTGAACACCAAACCAGTCACAGGATGTCAATATAATGTCATAAAGAATAATTATATGATTTAATATTGCATAAAAACAGAAAATTACAGGAAATTACAAAAATAACTAAGAAATATCGGAACACAATGATGAAATCTTGTCAACCAAATGTAAGTTCATCTTAAAATTAATTGACAGTAAGAGAACAGAGAACACTATTATTGGACCAAGCTCAACCACATCATAGATGATATGATGTGGGACTTTGTTGTTCAACATTCTCTCATACTTTTGGCACTCCCCTTGGCCTACAAGTATCTTACGAGCAACATGCACAAATCACGCTCTAATACCATGTTGAAGTTTATCTCAAAACAAATTGATAATGAGAAAACGGAGAACGCTATTATCAGTCTCAGGCTCAACCACTATTATTAGCCTCAAGCTCAACCACATCATAAACAATGTAAGACTTTATTGTCCAATACTCTCCTGCACTTATAGTATTCCTCTCCTTATCTTACAAATATCTTACAAGCGATATATATGAATCAAATTCTGATACCATATTAAAGTTTATCTCAAAATCAATTAACAGTAAGAAAACTGTTATTAAGCCTTTTAACCACATCGTGGACAATGTGAGACTTTGTTGTCCAACTCCAAAATATTTAAATTGCACCAGATAAAATATTTAAATCTTTGTAATACCAATTTTCTTAATACTAAAAATAATGTATGTCATTCTATTTTATTTACAAATTGAGTTCACATATAGTCAGTGTTCATGCAGCAACTCTTAACCAATTCCATAGTTGAGAAAGTTGATTTCATTTTAGACTTCAATTATCAGATAAGGGAACTTAAAAAAGATGTCTTACATCTGCAGAAATATCAAAGAAACTTAAAGCATGTTAAAAATACTGTTGTTTACATAAAACTTAAAATTCACTAAAATTCTTGAAATGTTATAATTCTATAGAATAATGTAAAACATAAATAACAATCTAAT
The DNA here is from genome assembly GCA_036874045.1 of Cymodocea nodosa. Taxonomy (NCBI): domain Eukaryota; kingdom Viridiplantae; phylum Streptophyta; class Magnoliopsida; order Alismatales; family Cymodoceaceae; genus Cymodocea; species Cymodocea nodosa. The sequence goes on from CM072341.1 coordinate 1,292,297, forward strand.
TCACAATCTAAATATATGAGGTCGGCCACATAAATCCTTTTGTTCTAAGTATTTCTATCAATAGTCAAAATTTGCTTAAATACATAAATTTAAACTTTTTATTATAATTCCTTAGTTCTAAGTTTGTCTACTTTTTTGAATTTTTTCTACACTATTTAATTCTTTTCTCCTAACTAGTGCATTCCTTAGTTTTCTAAAGATGAAATGTCAAGATCACCTAAGCCAATTTTCTTTTATTCTCAATTGGTGCAATTCTTACTATATTTCTGATAAAATATTTTTTAATTTATCTGTTGTAGTATTACCACTCGTTCATCTAAACATATGCATCTCAACAATATTAACTTTTTATATATGATCATGTTTTACAACCTAGCTTCTAAGTTATAAAACATAATTGGGTGAATAGTAGTTTTATAGAATTATCCTTTTAATTTTGAGGATATCCTATCAAACAACACTTCAAATGAATTTCTCCACTTCAATCATCCTATAATTCACCATTGTTATTTAATATAGATCCTATGTATTTAAAAGTCTTATTTTTATAAATATTATGGACAAGTGTATATCTTCATCATTATTTCTATTTTGTTAAATCAGCAATCCATATATTCAATTTTAACCTAATCATTCTAAATCCTTTAGACTCTAACTAAAATACTTCTTTATGATTATAATTTAAAACTAAATATTAGTTTACTTTCATCAACTAAAGCTATGTCATCGATAAATATAATATACAACATATTTTTCCTTGAATTTCGTTAGTTATTTTATCTATAACCAAGAACAGATAAGGACTTAGGGAGGACCCTTGGGGTAAGCCTTTCTCAAGGAAATTCCCTAGTTTTTCCTCCTATAAGTTTAATGCTAGTAACTATTCTATCTTACAAGGCCTTTTATAATATCAATATATTTTATTGGTACTTCTTTTCTTTCTAAAACCCACTGTAATAAGTTTTTAAATACTTTATCATAAGCTTTTTCTAAAGCAATGAAAACCATATGAAGGTCATTTTCCTTAACACTAAAATTTTTTATTAGTTGTCTAAGTAAATAAATAACCTCCATTGTTAACCTACTCAACATAAACCTAAAATAATTTTCTATAATTTTAGTTACATGTCTTAATATTTGTTCAATTACCTTTTTCCATAATTTCATAGTATAACTTATTAACTTTATCTCACAATAATTATTACAATTTTGTATGTCTCCTTTATTCTTAAATATAGATATTAAAAAAACTCTTTCTCTATTCATCTGGAATTTTTTTTGTCTCTAAAATTATATTAAATTTACTTAACCACTTAATTCCTACTTCACACCTACACTTCTACACTTTAATAGAAATACCATTTAGTCCAATATCTTTTTGACATTGCATTTTCTTAATGATTTCTACCTCCAAAGAACCATGTGAAACATAATTCAATAAAAATTTAATTGAAGGTCATCTTACCAAAGCAACTTGGCAAATTCTAGTAATCTTGAATATTACACGCTCCCAACAATATCCACCATATCTAATTTTTCTTTAATCTCAAAGTAGTATCATAGAAATGAGATCAATATTTGAAGCTTCACTACAGACCATATCAACATCTTTCAGATGATATAGGAAAGAAAACTACACCAAAAAACACAACGATATAATGAAGCTTTATGGCTATACTGCTATTCAATCTCAATGCTTTTTAAAATCAATTTGTTAAGTTAATAATGTCACCAAAAGGTTAATGATTAGCATGGTAACATGTTAGGATCATCAAAATTCGAAACTTGCTAACCACTGTCCATCCTAAATAATTATGTAATGTTCAAAGCAACAATCAACACAAAAAAAATCAGAATAATGATAATATAAATATTGAAAAACAAATGAACGTAAACAAGATTAACAATCCTCAATGTAAGTTCAAAAAATGGTGAGTACATAAGAAAATAAAAGAACAAACCTCAAGAGAGATGAATCTCAAATTCAAAAAAATAAATGAGGTATCAGTAGGCGACTCTGGATGTCTTTCTTTCCACTCCTCCCAAAGGTAACTGTCCAGTGTTCGTGATGGAAAAGGAGTTTAGCATAAACTATGGAAGGAAAAGTCCATTAAACATAAATTACAGTAATTCTCTTTTTGTAAAGAACTTCAACCGAAATTATGGCACATCAGGTTGGAAACTAACAGGATTTGCATATAAAATAGAGATCAAAGGTGAAATAAACAGTGTGATGCATGGGATAAGTAGTGGTTTCACCACTGAAACTCGACCTATATCCACTACTTTTCGGAAGGGTAAGGATGCATTTCATTAATAAAATAAGATCAAGATCCACTACTTTTGTAAAGGTCAAGATTGCAGCTCATTAAAACTCAATCTATAAGCTATATCCACTACTTCTGAACTATTCAGTACACTGGTTTTGTTCCAGATCAAGATCCACCTTTGAAACCCACTTAAGTAACTTGGCCATCAGTATACATTATTTAAAATACCTATAAACATAACACAGTATGCACTAATCCAAAAAATATATATTGGAATGCCTTGATAGGATGAATATACAAGTATGAAGAGTCATAAGAGTGTATCTTCTCCATCATCTTCTCATCATAATTTTTTGAGCAACCACAAAGGAAATTCATTGAAGGCAAGGAAATAGGTGCCCTACACAAATCCTAGGCAAACTAATAAAACCATAACAAAAAAGAATGATAGCTATTTCTGGGATAGGAAGCCCAAAAGCATAAATAATAATAAGAAAAAAGAAACAAAGTGACATCCAGCATCAGAAGCAACCCAAAAAGACTAGAAACTTTAGCCAAGCCAACACAACCTCATCTGATATAGTTGCAGGCTTACAACCACTCTCCAGCATCTCTCCTCATAAATAATAATTAATAACAATAATATCACTTCAATTATTTAGCCAGATATGAGATCAGGTTGTCAAGAACTCGTTGAGTATATTGGGTGACTGAGATGAGGCTTCTGTAAACTATTTAATCCACCATTTTTTCACATAACCCACATGCTTGAAAGAGGTGTCCAGGGTTTCCTTGGGAGAAAAAAAATTTCTAAAAATGACGCAGCCACCATTCTGTTCTGTTTCTTTACCCAAAGGCAACATCACTCTCCGGCAAAGCCTCTGTACTGTGTTCTCTTTTCACAAATTATCTAGAGAGAGGTGCCACGCATCTATTTTTCACATCTCTCTCATTAAAAAATGGGTGCCCATATCATGCCTAAGTGCCACCTAGGTACCTTGGGCGTCTTGTTTATGAGAAAACTAGGTGTAAGGATATTTCAAATAACAAAGAAAATCTATGCTAGAAGCAGGAATACTTACTTTTTTATGGGATGTGGAAACACTTGCAATTTTACAAATGCCTCTTGTGGTAAGAATTAGCAAACATACAAGATAGGAATCTGTGTTAGGTGTGGGAACACTTACAAATGCCCCTAATGGTAATGATGGGAAAACAAAAATTTAAATTTATACCAAATTCTATAAGGAGAAACAAAAATATCAAGCATCAAACATATAAGAAAGGCAATAGCATAGAGAAGCAAATCACCTTTGTATGGGATGTTTCAAGCCACTATGGCTTCCTCTGAGAGAATCTAAATGCAGTATACATGGCAGTTTGAGAGTATCACCTTTATTTTTTTCTGTACAAAATTAAACTTCAAGAACAGAAAATAGTTATCCTTGTATTACATAATTTAGAATTAGCCACGTAACTTGCCTTCAAAATAAGCTATTTCTCCCGGATGGCAAACAATCAGCAGGCTCCAGTGAAGACTGTGAGTGGAGGAAAAAAATCAAACCATATGGCCCACAAAAAATTTGTCATAAGAAGCAAAAATACAGTTCTTACTTAAAATTGACAGGTATGAAAAGATAATCCTTTTCAAATATATTCACTTTCCGAGTCCATTTGCGAACACGTAGGAATGCCTCTCTCCCTTCTAGACGATTTGGAGGATCCTTATCCATATCTGCTAACTTACGAAAGAAAAAACTATTAAAGAAATGGAACCGATTGTTCTCTTCAGGCTTCAATTTCTTTTTCAAGTACCTGGAAGAAATTGCATAACCATAATCAATGCAAAAAACCCAGAAATTGAGGTTTCCTGTAGGCAACTTTAACTGACAATTAAATACATCATATTACAAAATAAAACTAGCAGAGTTCAAGTGAGAAAATGACAAATAAATTTAGAGATGGTGCTCCAAATAATCAGACATCACAATATAAACAGGCAGCTAGTTTTTTCTTCTGTGGTACAATCAAGAAGCTTGCTGCAAGTAGCACATTGCAAGTTCCCTAACTTCTTCAAATGATAAGCTGCCATTGGTTAAAAATATTAAATATTTACCATGAATTCATTTTGCAGAAGAAATAAAAGTTGTTAACCATTAAATCACTACAACGACTTGTAGAAGTTCACCTCATCTTGTGCCTGGTGATTATACCCAAGAAGTGAAGAACACATGCTAAGTAGGCTAAAGATGCTGACTGTTCATGAATGTTGGATGCTAGGAAGTTCATGATATTATGACTATTACAATAAATGTTATCTCAACACATGGAATATCCAGCCTCCAGCTTTCCCCAGTTCAATGTTTGGGAATAACCACCATAGCCAGAGGTCATCACTATCACGCACTCCCAAAACCTGAACCCTTCTGACCTTCAAGATGACTCCATGGTATCATTGAGATGCATCAGTTAGTCACACACAGCCCATCCAAAGTCTTTCAATAATGTTCTAGCACCACTAGCAGTCATAAAATAGGTGAGAAGAGGTTGTTGCCTTGGTATCACCTTTCACCTTGAGGGAAAAGACAAAGGTAGAGCCAAGTAAATAGCCATATGTCTTTCCATCTTGCAGTTCATGATGGATGCAAGCTCCTACAGTTTCTGACATTCTGTGTTAACCATCACGATGGATCTCAAAGAAAGTTAAATACAAGACCATTTCAAACATTCAGAAAAGAAATCAAAGCCATGAATTTGCTCCTTTGAGTTACCATACCACAAAAGAGTGAAGTGAGATATGCCATTGTTTAGTTCAACCAACACTCTAGCCTACCAGTCTTTGACAACTCTGGCATGTGAAGACTAGAATGTTAACCCCAGGTTAAACAGAAACAGCAAAATTGGGTCTCCTTTCCTGACCCCCTCACCACAATCCAAAATTGAACAAAACACATGTTTTGTCAGTGATTATTAAAATTGACCCTTTTGTTGAGCTCAGAATATTCCTAATTAAACCAATCCAATTGGGAGTGAATCCAATATGTCAAAATGAGCAAAAGGTCTCCAAGAGCACCAATGTCACAAAAGGCAAATTTGAAGCAGATACCCAAGTCTTAAGTAGGGAAAGCCATGCAAGGCCAGATACTGAAGGAGATGCTCAATATCCTCAACATTAATAGCACAATGTTGGGGAACAAAAAAGCATGTCTCTCAAGGGCCACCTCGGCCAAAACACCATAACAAGCCAACTGCAAGTAAAAAATGGATTTTTCTTGGAGCTTTATTGTTCAAAACCATCAATAACAACCAAAATTGGCACTTAGGATAGGATTAAGTGACTACAAAGGTATCCTACATGTTCCACCATCACAAACAGCAATTGGAGGAAACATGAAAACTGTCGTAGAAGATCATTTTCTTGAAAACTAAACAAAACAAGGAATTTTTTATCATTGAAATATTTTTGAAAGAGGAGGATGCACAAGATCCAAAACTCATGCCTCATCAAACACTCTCAAAACAGACCACCATGTAGTCAAATGCTATTTCATGAAGAAGATTTAACTGTATTATTAGGGAATGCAAGATTTGTGAAGTAACTAGGTATTACAAAACTCTAACAATAAGTCAATAATAAAAAAAATTCTAGGAATGTATGAATTAGTTTTTCTTTGAGGCAGCACTATTGGTGTAGAATGTAATATATGGCACTACAAACTGAATCTATAGAACCCCTTATGACTTACTTGATATAGAAATCAATAATGGTGTCATTAATGAATACTTCTGGTTGTAACAATTCAATGTCCCTCCGGCTAATAGACACAGCATCAGGATCTCCTTCTGGATAGACAACATCTTCAAAAGCTCCCTCAAAGCTGATATTACAAGTGATAGAGAAATCAGAACTAAAAAGATTGTACAATGATATTATGAAGCTCACAAATATACTGTAATAGTTAGATGTACAGTTTTCCTGAGATCAATGACTCCAAGAAAATAGTTATGTGCACTTCTATCTCAAATGAGTGGTATCACACAAACAATATTTTTTAAACAGTAAAATACAAGAAATTTTTTGAGCACCAATCAATGAGAATATTATTTAACACAACTGATTTAGCAAGAAAACAGTTTTCTTTGCTATCTATATAGTCGGGAGTTAAGACTGCAGACAAGTAAAACCAAACATATCTATATAGTCCCTCAAAAAAAGAAATGTGTCACCAGACACTGACTTGCTGAAGTTGCCTTCTAAGCAGGGCATTTCTGTGAATGCAGGATAGGAGCTACAAAGAGTAGTGAACTTCTTACTTAAGAGACAAAATGAGTGCAAAGCAGCGTTATTGCTATAGATGCTGTTTGCTGGAGTATAAGGTTATATAAAATAATAAAAATAATGTAATTTCCAATAAATATAGGGGGATCTAAAGAGGACATTGTGTATGATGACGTTTTGCTCAATGTGTTAAACAAGACCTACATTGCTAATTAGTTATAGCTTTTCTTTTAATTGATCTTTATGATCAATCTACTTCTGTATTTAGTTTAACCTATTTTGATAAACTTCAAACTTACTTTGTTAGAGTTATCAATTAGTTACTTTTTGAGCAGTTGGCATCCAAATTCATTAAAGAAAACAAAGTACAGGCTTATATCTAGAAGATAAGTAAAGACGATACAATGAACAACCAAAAAAAGGCAGACAAAGACACTGCATAGCAAAGCCTAAGGAAAAACCAAGTACAATTCTCAGCAGAAATGAGCTATAGGATGCCAAAAATAGATACTAGGCCTGCATGATATCATTCCTCTCATCCTAGCTGACTGAATTGCCAGTTGACAGAAGTGCCAGTCTACTAGATAGTCTAGATCTCTCCAATCCACAATTGAACACTCCTTGGAAATACTCCCATTCTTCTCTAGTTATCTGACCACCAACTGTTAGGAATTTTTAGTTTTGATGATAAATGTTATGTTATTTATATAAAAATAAGTCTAAATTAGTATAATTAAAAGGTTAGAAAAAGTCTAGTTATCAGGTTAAGTATTAGACAAAGTCGAAAAGTTATTAAAAACTCATAAGGTTATGTTTTTCTCATGTGAGTTTTAAAGGTTTTAAGTTTTCATGTGATTTATATGTGTGCTTTTAAGAAAATCAAAGAGTTATGGATAACTGTTTGAATTTTATGTATAGTTATTAGATAACTATTTAAATTTATATGTAGCTAACGATTTATAAGTTAAATTTTCAAGTCACGTTTTTTGTAAGTAAAAAAACTCAAAAAGTTATGAAATAACTATACGAATTTATATGAAGCCTATAACATAACTATATGACAAAGATAGTGACTTATACAAACTAAAGGTTCTCCAAAAGTTCATTTCCTACAAATCTGAAACAGGAGATCGTAGAGATGAAAATCATGGAGTTGAAGAATGTGGAGTAATTTAAATTTCAAAAGAATGTGGAATCATGAAAAAATGTAAGAAGTAGATGAACATGCACCTAAAAATCAAAAGTTATAAATAAGAACTTCAAGTTACAATTCAACACATCAATTCAGAACATCCCTTAGAATTCTTTTCTTCAGAAATTCATACATTTAGAGTTCAGAATTTTCACACTACACAGAAATCCAACTATACCACGAGATACACTTGAAAGAGCTTGAAGTCTGAGGAATCAAAACTAAAGGTCAATGAACATCTCAAGTATTATCATTCCAGCAAGGTGAGTTTCCCACCCCATGAAAAAGAAGTGGCATTCAACTCAGACAGTCTCCTTTCAACCTATTGTATCACAAGGTGCCCATAGCTAGCTTGCATTGGTGTAATCCCCAATAATAACCCCAAATACTGAAAAGTGAACTCTGCAACTTGGCAACCAAATGTATTAGCTACTTGGTTCAATGTCTATTCCTCACAACTTGACTGTAGATTTTTGAAAACTAACACTAAGCCCAGTCACAGTGCCAAAAAAATCAAAAGATATGATAAGCTAGGCACCAAATCATGAAAAGCTTCTAAGAAAATCATGGTGTCATTTGCATGCTACAAATACGTCACACTGCTCATTCCCTTTTTGAGGTAGAAACCTATCACTTGCACATTACTCATGGCAATACTCCACATCTTCCCAAAAACACCAGCTACCATGTTAAATAGAAAAAGGGGTAGTAGATCACTATCGCAAGCCTCTGCTATATCCAAAAGAACCTTTGAGGATCCCATTCACCAACACTGAAAATCATGTTGAGTTGACACATTATTTAATCCAATTGTGCTTTTTTTTCCCAAATCCCATGTACCTCATCCAACTCCTCCAATAATGGTCAATGAATACTATCATGTCTTTTCCATGTCTAACTTCCACATCAATCTGAGGATTTTCCAAGGCTAACTTGATACTATGCATTCTCAAGCAATCAAAAGCTAATTGAAAGTCACTGATCATCAAAGGTGTACATGGTCTAAGTCTTACGAGCAAGTATTTGGTGATGATATTATACACCCAATTCAATAGACTAATGGCAAAAAGTCTTTGATATCAATTGTCTCAACCTTCTTGGAAATAAGGCAAATAAATGTGAAATTAGCTACCTCAATATTTCCACATTTCTTTTGAAATTTCTGCATAATGTCCTTGATCTCCTAAAGGAGCAATTCCCATCCACGTTGAAATACAAAAATGTTGCCTATCAACTAGACCTAGGGCCTTATTGCCTATCAACATAATGCTAGCATTATTTGCCTCTACTTTAAACTCAAACTAAAGCAGGATCCTTAGCAAAAGAAAACATGTATTTCAAGTGTTAAGTAGTTTATTCTAATTCATCAAGAAATAATTTATAAAAAAGAAATAATTATTATTATGCTTGATTTCTTAATTAAACTATTATAATAGCAATGTAGTCAAAAAATGATTAAATCATTTTTTAACCACTTCAATATATGATGACATCATGATGATGTCACCACCATTTAAACTGATTCAAACCACCAGTTAAACTACCTTGAATTGATGATCTTCTGGTTCAATGTCCGTTTCGATTTTAATAATGTTGATGTTTTCACCAAAACAATCCATTAAGCAAAGTTACCTCCTTGGTTTCTTAATCTTAGAATGAAAAAGTTTATAATATTAATGGTTAATTACATAATATTTAGTTTATCATATGAGAATTAAGTCATTATGTTATAATTACACTATTATATCCCTTAATGAAAGAATCTGCATAATTTCAAGGAATTAATGTTAATTAAGTACATTTTTGAAATGTCGATGAGTTACAGGTTTTGAAATTCTTAAGTATCCGAATTTTCTGTTATTTCGAAGAGTTACATTTCATGTACCAGACAGTTATGTTTTTAAATGTTTAAAGAATACTTTATTATTCCCTGGAATACACGTATTGTAACCTTAATTCGTGATTTAAGTAGATTTTCGGTAAGTTAGATGCTAACTATCCGAAATACGACTGAGTATCGAATAATTAGGTTTGCAAGTATCCAAAATATCTTTTTATCACAAAACTTATTGAAGATACGTGTCGTGATCTGGAAACTTGACTTAAGTTATCTTTCGGAAGGTTAAGTGCTAACTATTTGAAATACATATAAGTTTCGGATACTTATAGTTTGTAACTATCCGAAATATCTAAACTCATTAAGTTAGAATTACGCACGTGTTGAATTTAAATGTTTTATTATATCACATAAACTGCACATGTTTAACTTATTAAGTTAGCATAACTATACACATTGGATTACTTAAATATATACTAAGATAACGTGTTGTGTTAGTGTTATAAGCTTATAAGTTATTTCTTTATTGTACGTGTTTTATAGTTAAGTCAACGAAATAAGTTCGTTAAGTTACACTAACTCTACAGATCATTTATTTTCTAACATACCACTGTAGCAGTTGCAGAAACAAGAAATACAAAAGAAAACCACGATTGCACGTATCATGTAGGAATTAACTCGTAGAATGAAGAAAAAATCACTATTGTTGATATGAATGAAAGAAATTCAATTGATCATTTAAGCAGAAGTAATTATTATTGAAAGAAATATAATATAAGAGGAGAAAGACGTGTGTGTGAGTGTGTGGGTGGAGGACCGTGTTAACTGTAGAAAGCATTGAAAATTCCCTTAAGCTCCACAACACCACCAAAATCACTAACCATCGGAGGTTTGTGAGAATACTTTCTGGATGTCTAGTCAATTCCAAACTAAACATAGTGACTGACAATCATTGTGATAAATGATCGCATCGCAAAAATAGAAGTCATTTTCACCAAGCACCGACTCATATCTCAGAAGATCATAAAACTTCTAGTCTTAGTTTCGGATTAATACCAGTATACTAAAGAGGAGATCAACTTACAAGTCTTGGTTTGCAATTCTATAGGAAGATGAGGCAAGATTGTAAGTGATTAAATTTTCAGTAGTGTAATTACGTCGCATGTAATGATGGAAGTTCTTACTGTCGATAGAGATTTTTACATTTCACCTTTCGCTCATCTTCAGGAACATATCAAAACAAAAATATCAAAAATAACTAATTATCTATGTTTACATTTAGTATTAATGTATTGTATTATTTATTTTGTATCGTGATTAATGTTATCATTGTCAATATTGAAATATTTTATATTTATTTGACTCAGAAAATAAAAAATAATTTTACTATTTATTGAAATTGATTCATCTAAAATACTTAAAAATCTTAATGGTTACTGTTCAAAATATCTGAATGTTAGTAGTGCTTAATGACAAATCTCAGATTAACTAACATTAAAAAACTTAATTAATGTTATTTACATTCTGTGGAACCGCCCAATAGATGGCCAAATTTCTCTACAAATAGTAGTATTTAACTGAAAGGTAAGCTTGTGGAGTTAACTTAAATCCACAATGTTAGTCCGTTAAGTTAACCATAACTCTATGAACTAAGTCTATTGAGTTAACAATAACTCAACGAAGTACTTAACTAAATACATATAAACTCCAATATAAAAATCGAAATAGTACACAATTCTTACTTAATCTTTGTAAGATCGACATGTAATTGCATACAAATATAATATACATTGTGCACTTGCAATTAAAAATAAATTAGATTTAATATCTAATTTATGAAAATTATTCATTTACTTTTAGTAGAACTTATAAATATACATTTAAAAGTAATTGAACAAAAGAAGATTTACTTCTTCCATAAACACCCTACACCCTCTCACAACCTACTACACCTCCTACACCTCCTACACCCTCACATGAACATTAGAGAATGGAATAAGCAAGTGTTGGAGAATCAAAGTTTTGAATTGAAAACATGATCACATCAACCAAAATAGAAACCCTTGAGTTTTTGAAACTTTCTTAAGTGTTTGATTTATTAGATATCACTTACCTAGTGATAAGATATTAAAGAGGTGTTTGTACACCTGAAATTTGACAAAAGTAAAAGTGGCAAAAGGTAATTCCAAGAAACCTAGTGTTTGTACACAAAAAAAAAGTGAAGGAAATGAATTCCTCCACTTTCTTAGGAATAAAAAATTTCTTCCTCTAACTTTCCCTCCTCCCCCTATTGAAAGTGAAAGAATCTCCGACCTCCCCTCCCTTCCCACCCTCAACCGTCAACCCTCTTCCCAAGCCATCACACAATGGTGATGCACTCCAAGCCATCACAACTCCAAGCTCACACAATCATCCTTAACAATGGATGTAGAGATTGAGCAAAAGATGGAGATTGCAAGGTAGTTGGACTTGCCTTCCCAAATCTCCATTCATCAAACAGTATACCATTTCACCCAAAGTATACTATTCCAAAATAAACACAAACAAACCTTAATTAAAGTTATATATAAACATTAATATCCAGATTAATTTTAAATCATGTTAAAATCTAGGTTAAAATGTTATGTTAAATCCCATTAAACAAACCTTATAATTATGCACTTGTATTCCTTTACTTGAGTTTGGGATACTATTTATAGAAATAGTATGGTGTTTTTGAAAATATTTCAATACATTAGTCCACCAAACAATATATTAAAAATGAACCAAATTTTAGATTCCCTTAACTTTCAAGACAAGCACAAGTTCCCATGAATACCCTTACTTTCTTTTCCATCTCTTTTTTAGTACACAAACACCTCCTAGATAACATACTTGGTAACACCACCAGTGCCATTTTATGTATTTTTATTATGACTAATTATCACTCAAGAATAAATACTTAAATTGAAAACATAAAAAATATATATTAAAAATACAATTAAAGTTATAACAAAAAAAAGTAACATAATAGTGAAATTATATCAATACAAAAACTTAAAATTTGAAATATAAAAATAAAAAATGACCATTTAAATGGACAAAATTGGAAAAATGATTATTATTTCCCAAAAAAGAAAAAATTATCATTTCAACAAAAAAAAAGATTGTTTTGTCCAAACAATTTTTTATGGTTCTTCCAAAAACAAAATGGATTAAGGTGAAAATTGTTTAAATGGCATTTAAACTGCCATTCTTTCCATTTTTTACAACAATGGATACAACATAGTTGGGTAAAGGAGAGATTCTACATCCATTTCAAGCCCAATGTGACGTATCCAAAAAAACTAGTCATTGTTATTGACACCAAGTGGCATATCATCTGGATCACTAATGCTTTCTCACATTAATTTAGCTCATAGTTAAGTCAAACTTAAATTCAATTGACTTAATTTCACACACCTAGGGGGTGTTTGTGTCTTGGATTTGATGAAAGAGGAAAGTAATGGAAATGAATTCCTCTCAAATTGGATGTTTGTGCATAAGGGAAAGGATGGAAAAATTTTTCAGATGGTTTCTACCTTATAAAAGGGGGCAAAACCAACTGACTCAATTTCTTACACCCAGGGGGTGTTTGTGTCATTGGATTTGATGGAAAAGGAAAGTAACAAAAATGAATTTCCCTCAAGTTGGGTGTTTGTATACAATGGAAAGTATGGGAAATTTTTTATGATGGTTTCTACCCTATAAAAGGGGGTCGATTGAAACTTCCTCCCTCCTTCCTACAAGGATGACACTCAAGGTGTCTCACCATTTACTTTCCTGACATCTCAAAGCAACTTTTACCACAACATGATGACAGTCTCTCCCAAGGTCAACTTGACCCTAAACCTTCAACATTGCAATGCCATTGTAGGCACCATCAATGCAATCACAACAATGGAAGAGGAGGTCGAGGGACCCTTGGGTTGGTTGGCAACATCAACTGCCACAACCATCTTCTCCTCGTCCATGGTAGTAGGGCATAGGAATCATGAAGCAAAGTGGAGGAATTGGCAAAATTAGAGTGGGAGGAGGTCTAAGAGAACGAATCGGGTTGCTTACCATTGTCAACATTGACTATGATCCGTTCTGCAAATTTCCCCCTTTTGGTCTCCATTTTTTTTCCCCCTCTCCATTTTTTCTTTTCTTTTTTTTTCCTTCCCCATCTTCTTTTGTTTAACAGCCCTCAAATTAAAATGTCACACTTTTTTGTTTGATTGGGAGGTTATATAATAAATACATGAAGAATGTACATGATTCCACATCTAATCTACACCTCAAGTGCTATTAACAAATCAACATTCAATAAAAGTTGTGTATTTTTCACTTGTGATGTTTCTAATATAATTATTTCATATAAGTTAAAGTAAATCAAGGTTAATGATGTTAATATAAATTAAGGTTAATGATGTTAATATAAATTAAGGTTAATGACATCAATATGTAAATTTCTCTCAAATTCCCAATAATGTATAAACACTCATATTTCAAATTCTATCACATTCTCATAGGTGCACAAACACCCCTAACTGGAAAGTACTTTCTTGTCATTTCTATTTCTCATCAATATAAGAATTCCTATCTTTTCCTTTCTATTAGATTTTGGGTGCATAAACACCCCCCTAGATGGTGGTCCAGCATTGTCTAATTGTTTAAATTCTGGTACAACAATAAGGAGAAGAGATAAACACCTTTGTTAACATCTGCCACTTCCTAGCTTTTATAGATCTCCTCAACTATCAAAGAAGAGAGCTAAGTCACCCAAGGTCATTATGGTACGATAAGGCCATGGCTTGGTTCAGAAACAACAATATCTACGTCCTCTATCAATACATAATGGGCTCATGCATAAAATTTCCCCTACTTCCCCAAAATAAAACCATAATACTCACTAGTAGGGACAAAAGCACTTTTCACCCAATGTTGTATTGGCAATCCAATCAAAGAAACCCACAACAAAGGTTTAAAGTCATCTAGATTGGCATGCTCCTTAAGTTTCATAAAATGAATTCTTTAAGAAAATTTTTGTTTTAGGAGGGCAATAGTCCCATATTGAAAATTTGTGCTACCAAACCTACCGTGTAACCACCACAATTACTGTTTGTTTATTTTAGTAAAAGTAAGCTAGGCATAGTTCCATTTTTAAAGGAATTTTATGTCATTTGTTCAATGTCCAAGAAGTTAAAATAAAGGTAAAAGGTCACTCCAAGCCTTCTACCTTTAGCCTTGCAGTAATATTGATGGAAAGAAAGAAATACAATGATTTTTCATGAAGTTGCCTTAATCGACACCTACAAACCTAATGTAATTAAATGCATACAACGGTGTCAAGCTCATCAGTTATGAACAAGGAATTCAAATACAATTTCATATCAAACTTTGATAAGTTGAAAATTTTGACATGTGTCGATAAAATTTCATTATGTCATTGGTAATATGATAAATATAATTACATTTTATTAGCAAATTATCATGTTGACATTGATTTTGATATCATTTCAACAATTAAAAAAGGCAAATGCTAGTGAAATTTGGCCATGTATCATGTTGGCAAAAAATTTTCATGTATCAATGTTTAATTCCAGGTTAACAGCCAGGCAGATGAGGAAACGAAAAATTGGTTGTTTTGGGAATTGTTTGTTGTAAAACTATTTTGGCTTCCCATTGATCTTTTCTGTGTTTCTTTTTCTTTTCTCATTTCTTTCCAGTTTGTTCTTAGGACCAATAAGTAAAAATATGGTCCAATTCAAGCATCAATGTTGATCCAATGGAGTTTGGAGTTTGACTGATATCAATGGTGGTGTGAGGTGACTCATATTTGTGTATGGTTTTGGTGCTGGTACTCAGTTTTTTCCATGCTTTGGGTCTTATCCATCCCGCCGATGGATGTGCCACAATTCCTGTCTTATACTTCCCGTCCCCTTATTTCAAATCAATTTCTCTTTTTCTGCAGGAAGAATAGGGTGAATCATATTGGACATGAGTCACAACCAAAGAAAATATAAATTTCCTTGTTAACATTTCAGAAAAATTGTATATCCCAGTTCAGAGACGAATGAAGATTTTTAGAAAGTGAACTTCATATGCAACAGAAACTTTTAAGTGAATTAAAAATCTAACCAAAAAATCCGAATTTATAGAATGTATTTCATACAACACAATGTAATAGAAAAATTCATGTAAGCATCAACAATGAAACACTTCACATTCTAAGGGTAAAAAATAACAGAAGATTGAAATAAGTGCACTTACTCCGTGAGATAGCGACTTGCAAAAATTGTGTTCATTCCAGCAAAGTTCTCTGGAAATATTGCATTCCTAGTGCTGCAACATTTATAACCAAATAAATCAAGTGTAAATAAAAAATCTTGATGTTCATGTCCAAGAATAAAAATTAGAGAGCACAATGTAGGAAAAGTAATTATGTGGCATATTATCCAGCTTACGTGACAACCACTGTATAATACAAATGGAAAGTAAATTACGTAGAATCCTTGTTTTCACAAATAAAGATTCAAGAAAGTTGATTCTTGACAAAGTAATAAAGAAAAAGCTGATCTAAAGGTCTTGCGCTTGAAATTGCTTTATCCAGTTTATGTGACAAACACTTCAAAATATAAATAGAAAGTAAATCACGTAGAACCCTTGTTTTCACAAATAAATATTCAAGAAAGTTGATACTTGACAAAGTAATCAAGGAAAAAGATGATCTAAAGGTGCTACCCTTGAAATTGCTTGAGGCAAAAGGCAAAAAGAGATGTCAATTGAAGGTGATAATATATAAAAAAAATACATAACATGACAATAATGATCTATCTAGTTAAATAGATGATAATGTAATAAAATGTTACCACCTCGGATTATATCATCTGATGATTAATCTACTATTGTTTGAGGTAAAATGCTTTTTAGACTTATCTCAAATTGTTACTGCTACAGTAACTACCACTATAACAACTGGTTTTCATATTCATCTATATATCTATTGTTTTCTACAATGTTTAGGTTTGTTGAATTATTATTGAGTTTATTGTAAATTGAATGTTCCAGCTTAAGGGAGTGTTAGAGTAAATAATATATTAAGTTTATATGTATAATGGATTTAATCCTACTTTGCTAAAATTGTATCGATTGCATAATTGTAGTCATATAAAGGCATTGTCATTGTTGATAGAAATCAACTTCCACTTATTTCTTGTATTCTCATAGTTAGATTATTTGATGTTTTATTTTTTCTAGAAAGCCTAGAATCTTATGCAATTTTAAAGTAATTAGGGCAGAAAATGGAGAAGGAAGAAGAAAAAATCTTGTATTGCTCATGAAAGGGAGAACCCTATATATACAATACTTAAATGGATCCCAAGATCCATATAAGAGAAAGTCCATATAAGGACTTAGAGACATACTAACTAACTAACACTCCCCCTCAAGCTAAACAGTATATATATCAAAAAGTTTCAATTTGTTACAAAGGTTTTCAACATTCTTAACACCAAGCCCTTTGGCAAGAATATCAGTTAATTGATCTTCTAATCAGGTGAATGGAGTAGATATAACTTTCTTCAAGACATTATCTCTGATTAAGTATCAATCAATTTCAATGTGCTTTGTTCATTCATGAAAATTGAAGTTGTTGGCAATGTGAATTGCAGCTTAGTTGTCACAAAACACTGGCATTGGCTCATGAACATCGACTCCAAGCTCCTGTAGTAGGACTTTCAATCACACCATTTTAGCAGCAGCTTGAGACATGTTTCTGTATTCAGCTTCAGCATTAGCCTTGGACACCACATTCTACTTCTTGCTCCTTCATATGACAAGATTGCTACCAAGATACGTTAAGAAACTAAAGGTAGATTTTCTAATAGCTATATCACCAACATATCCAGCATCAAAATAACCAACAATACATAAGTGTCCATGTTTTTTATAAAGAAGTCCTTTGTCTAGAGCCCTTTTGATGTAGGATAGTACACAAACAATACCCTACCAGTGTACTTGTCTTAGAGCATGTATGAATTAACCGAGCAGGTTAACTACAAAATGATATCTAATCAGATAGATGAGCTTACCAACAAGACACCTATATCTACCAGGATTTTCAAGCAAAGGAGAGTCTTCGTCATAAAGCAAGTGGTTTTGTTCCATGGGGGTGCTCTCTAGTTGACATCCTTCCAGACCTGTTCCTTTTAACATGTCTAAGGCGTATTTCCATTGAGACAAGGAAAATCTCCCCTTGGAATAAGTCATTTCAATCCCCAAAAAGTATTTTGGTTTTCTCATGTCCTTTGTAACAAAGTGTTTGCTAATGAAGGATTTGGTCTCATTGATGCTTTGCAAGTTACTTCCTATCAACAACATATCATCCACATAAACTACAAGTAAGACAACTCCTTTGGAGGGATGCTTGACAAAGATAAAATGATCAACAACAGTTGTCAAAACCATCATTCTACATGACAATGCAAAATTTTTCAAACCACACCTTTGGACTCTATTTGAGGCTATAGATGGCTTTATGAAGTAAATAGACTTGTGGTATCTCCTCCTGAGCAATATATCCTAGAGGTTGTTCCATATAGACCGTTTTATCTAGATCACCATAAAGAAATGTATTCTTGACATCAAGTTGAACAAGTAGCCAAGATTGATTTAATGTCATGGAAAGTAACATCCAAATAGAGTCAAGGCAAGTTACAGGAGAAAAGGTTTTAGAATAGTCCACCCCATATTCTTGAGAAAAACCTCTAGCCACTAGGCAAGCTTTGTATCTGTCAATAGTACAATCGGGTTTGCATTTGATTGTGTGCACCCATCTGCATGTAACAGCATTTGTTCCTTCAAGTCAGAGAACAATATCCCAAGTGCCACGAGAGAGGAGAGTCTGAATTTCATCTTCCATAGCTGTTTTCCAATGGGGAATAGTGAGAGCATCCTAAGCAGATATGGGTAATAACTCTACAGAGATGGTTAAGGAAAACTAGTGAAAGGTAGGGTGAAGATTAGTATAAGATATAACATTGGATAAAAGATGTTGAGTGCAAGATTAGGTGCCCTTCCTCAAAGTAATAGGAAGGTCATCTTGAGATGTAACATCAGGCTTACTATCAAAGGTGGACGATGGTCCAATAGGAGCAAGAGCATGTGGTCGACGACCATATACATGTAATGGTGGTGAGCTATGATGATCCTACACAGGAGTGTCTTCAAGCAGAGTGGCACATGACGTCTATTCCCCTAGAATATTAACAGGAGGAAGGTGGAATAATAGGAGGAGAAGCCACACCATCATAATATGGTTGTGACTCAAAAAAGGTAATATCTCTAAAGGTGATGTATCACCTAGTAAGAGGATAATAAAGACGATACTCTTTTTGAGTACAAACATAGCCAACAAAGATGTATTTGAGTGCACAAGCAAATAGCTTGTCAAGATTGAGTGTAAGATCTTGAAGAAAGGCAATGCACCCAAAAACCTTAGGAGAAAGAGGAAAAGACTCCTTATCAGAGTACAACCGATGGAAATGAATAACTCCTTCTAAAAGAGTGGAGGGCATCCTATTAATCAAGTAGACTGAAGTAAGAATGGCATTAGACCACAAAAATGTGGAAACACACATCTACAACATAATGACACAGGCAACATCAAGGATGTGTCGATGTTTCCGTTCAACAATATTATTCTACTATGATGTATGAGGACATGTAGTTTGATGGATGATTCCAAGAGAAGACCAAGCATCTTGAAAATCTTTTTGCATAAATTCCAAGGCATTATCAATGTGCAAGACTTTTAGACATACAGAAAATTGATTTTGTATTTCAACAACAAAATTTTAAAAAACATAAAAAACACTACAATGATCTTTCAACAAATAGACCCAAGATACATAGAAGTAATCATCAACAAACACCATATAATATTTATGCTTAGAAATAGACATGATTTTACTTAGACCCTAAATGTCACAGTGAATAAGATAAAACATATGATCCAAGGACACAAGACGCAACTACTTGAAGGATGCACGGATATGCTTCCCAAGTTGGCAAGGCTCACAATCAAAAGAAAAAATAGAAACCCAAGGAAGGGTGAAGTGAAGTTTTTGCCAAGATGAGTGATCAAGACGATAGTGACACAAAATGGAAGGCTCTATGCTGGATGTGAAAGCCATCAAACCATGAGGTATATAATCAAGAACCAAAAGATATGCATCAGAAGATTGAGGTCTACGCCACAAACCAATCCTCCACCCCATCAACAAATCCTAAAAGGTGACATAAAAGGGAAAGAAGGTGGTTAAGCATTGTAATTGAACAGTAAAGGCACTAATAGATAAAAGGTTAAAGGAAAAATCAAAGATGTAAAGGACATTGTTCAGCTTGATCTAAGAAAAAGGTTGAATGGTCTCTTTTCCAAAAACAGAGTACAAACGACCATCAGCAATGGTTACAGAAGTCTTATCATAAACAATGGACAAACAGTCAAAAAGGGTGGAGTTACCTAAAATGTGAGATGACGCCCTAGAGTCAATTATCCAGGACTCACTATCAGAGGCAATCAAGGCAATACTAGTACTTGAAAGTATAGTAGGCTCTTGGGCACTCATGGCATTGGAATTTTGTCCCTAGAACTAAAGGAAGCATTGATATTCGACCTGTGAAATAGAAACAAAGGAATCCTTCTCTAAACTAACGTTAGCCTGTGGAGAAGGATGTAGATGTCGAAATTTGTCCCAACATTTCTTAAACTTGTGTCCTAACTTTCCATATCACTGACACTTAGGCCTTTGACAATCAGGTTTTCCTCCTATATTGCAACTACAACCTCATCCACCAGAAGCAACTAGTGCAGACTAATCTGTAATGGGGTAGGGATGATGTGCTAGAGGGTATGATGGAGATGTGCATCGCCTTGGCAAAAGTGCGAGCAAGATCTAGTATGATATCTGCACCCAAAACTTGTCCCCTAATCTGTGATCCAAGGTTGGAGTTGAGGTTGGTTAGATAAATAGCAACAATAAGTTCCTTCTAATATCTCTAAAAAGTGGCAATAGCTGATGTAGGAGGTTGATATATGTTCAATTCATTTATCAAGCCACGAACTATACTATAATACTCCTAAGGGCTTTTGTCTCCCTATTTGGAGTGAAACAGATCTTTGTAAATTTGAAGGATTTTTGAAATATTTTTCTCATGTCCAAAGGTTTGGCGTAGATTGTCACACATCTCTTTTGCAATCTTCATCATGGATACACCACATGCCACCAGAGGTTCCATACTAGTTAGCATCCATGAGCTGATGGCAGCATCATCAACGTACCAATCTTTGTAAGCATCACTTTTGATGTCCAACGGAGGTGAAACAAAGTAGAACTCCTAACAATGAGTTGCTACAATCCTCTCAAAGCTTTATGCCCAAAGCAAATAGTTTGACCCATTAAGTTTTTTGGAGATTCCAAGAAAGCTATAGATGAGTAAATTACTACCCTATCTTTTGAATGAGGATGTCATAGTTGCAAGGATTTGACAAAAAATGAAAAGAACACTGGCGATATGACTCTAGCCAATAAAGTATCAAATTGACAACTCCTTAATTGTTGGACAAGAAGGCATCCAACGAAAAGCTTCACTACAAGGAAGAACTAACAGAAAGCTTTACATGAAAAACTAATAAAGGGAGGCACTGTCGAGTTTCACTAAATTGACGAATGGAGAGCTTTGGATTTCTAGCATCCACTATCCTGACATGAGGTAACCTCATGCGGCACAAGGTTGGACAGTCAACAACCTAACGAAGGCTTGGAAAGAAATGCACAAGACTGATGATCGATAGTTGGACATTGGAAGCAAAGACAATCAACGGCCAAACACAACAAGCTAGGGCAGGCAATGACCAAACACAGGCAATGACCGAATGTTGGACACTTGACCAGAGTGACAAGATGTGTGACTATTCGAGATAGATGAGCAACTGCAACACGCGACCACAGTAGTGGATGCACACACAGGGAGGACAGTCCGATCAATCTTTAAGTCTCTGAAGGTTGATCTCAATCCCAAAAAGTTGAAAGAATATGGAAAATTTGAAAGAAGATGAAAGCCCTAATCACTGCTCTGATACCAAGTAATTAGGGCAGAAAATGGAGAAGGAAGAAGAAAAAATCTCATATTACTCATGAAAGGGAGAACCCTATATATACAAGACTTAAATGGATCCCCAAATCCATATAAGAGAAAGTCCATATAAGGACTTAGAGACATACTAACACACACTTAACAAAATCTTAGCAAATTTGGTAAGATTTTAAACAATGCATTTTAAGTCATTTTCCTATAATCTAAGAATTAGCCAAAATATTGATTCTCATAAACTCAATTTTGGTTCTACATTTATCATGTTAATGAAAATTCCCTTTAAACCATATTATATTAATATTAAATTATATTGATTAATATTCATAAGAACAAATGATATTTATTGCTTAGTGTAACTATAATATTATAATATTATCATACTATAGTAGTATTGGTAGTATAATTATAGTTATGATATTATAATATTATAATGGTAATCTCATATTGATAATTATTTTAAATAATATAATAATACTTGAATTTTTTTTAAGTACCAAAGGACATAATCATCATTTCACTGTTGATTTTCATGTCAAAATTGAGAGCTACTTATTCTCATCCAAACAGATAATGTACAGTATCTTATACATAATTCAATGATTTTTCTTACATCAAATTTTGTATAAAATCAAGATTTTCCATAACCTTGGATCCCTAAAATTCTATCCAACTGCTACCTAAGACAAAAATTCATGGGCACAATTTGAACCACCATAATTTCAGAATGAATTCTTATTATTATATACAAAAGGCATGATTCTTGTTAATGATAACACATAACAAGATCATCATGGGACTTGCTAACAGAAATTCTGAAGTACATGTCAATAATGTAGATGTGCCTAATAGCAAAACTGAATTAGCTCTGTCAGGCATGTCGAATTGGTTATATCATAACATCTAATTTTAAAAATATCAAAGTTAAATAAATCCTGCATAACAAGACAGTCATAGAACTTGCTAGCAGAAATTCTGAAGTACATGTCAATAACGTAGATATGTAAGATGGAAAAAATGAATTAGTTCAGGCAAGCATGTAAAATTGTTTATATCAAAACATCCAAATTTATAAAAATATTAAACTTAAATAAATCCTGCAAGACTACAACAATGAACTCACGTAGGTTTCACTTTCCATATATCCTTGTATCTTGAGGCCAATGACAAGATCTTCTGCTCATAACAAAACCATTCTCGTCCAATTACAGTAAAAATCAAAGTCACATAACCTGAAAGAACACAATGATCTGCTTCAAAAGAACTTTCTAATTACTCATCTCAAGTAGAATTCACTGTACAAAACACCAAATGAACAATAAGCATGAAAACAAAGTCATAAAATCCTATCTAATCATATTTGATGCTCCACCTATTAACTCAAAGGGAAAATAAAGATTATGACCATGTAAGCATTAACATAGTGTTTGTTTCAGATCTTTCAAAGAATCCAACATCTGCAAAGGAAATCATTTCTGCACATTATCTGGGCTTCCACAGCTGTCTCTATGAGTCAGTTGTTGAATGTTGCCACTTTTGTTCATTAATGTATGTGCACAGGTGCTTCTTCAGGCCACATTTCAGATCAGGAAATTTGGTTCCAGAATTTAATTAATCTGAACTAAATTTGTCAGTTTGTTCAAGTCCATGATTGGATTAGGGATAACAATGAAATAAAGTATGTCTATTTTTTGATGTCTTTTTTTGAAGGCAAGCTACACTGTTTTTAAGTGTCTAATTAAAATGGTATTTCTGACAAGAATGTGGTAAATGACTAGCAATTCAATCCATTCTATCACTAAAATATAACTATTTTTTATTAAATACACGAAAACAAGATTTATCTTATGCTATCTGAGAAAAATGTCATAATAGTATGGTATTATCACCTAAGTATTTTTTGCCCAAATAAGTGAAGACAATCACAGATGTTCTGTTCAGAAAAAAGATATCCTGAAGAATGTAAGAGTCAATATTTTATGCATTATTGGACATACAATCTTTCAATTGTGATAATTAGCAAATATAAAACAATAGCCATGTATACTCACCATGACCACCATGCACTTCATTGTTACCAATTTCATCAGCTGGCTTTGACTGGACTTCGACCCAAACAGTTTCCACCTGACGTAGTAGAGAAGGTTAGTCTTTGCAGTATTTTCCTATAAAGAGTACCATTCTCTTAATTATAAATGAATATCTAAACTCACGCTTTGACTCCATAAATAATCAATATGGATTAAGTTCTCGACTGCCCATTCAAAATTAAAAGTCTCATCAATTCCATGTGCCACAAAGCATTCCATCCTAATGCAGTCTGGTAAGAATATCAATCGACAATCTGCATAGGATTTGTCCTTGTATAGAACATAATCAGGTGATAGAATGACTGGTGTGTTGGCATCCTCCTGCATCAATTGTATAGAAAAAGTTATAATGTATCCACAATAATTAAAAGATGTAAATGAAGGCAAGCAACACAGACTTATCGATGCATAATAATTATTATCCAAAAGTCTTTAGCACCTTCACTTTGAAGATATATTACTGTTTCAATTATTAATATATTATTGTTCAATCAGGTTATTGGATATTGATCTATTAAGGTGGACTTAACCTAACCCTATAAAAATGTAATCGCACTCAGCAGCAATACAATCTCTTTCATTTTACTCTTCAACAGTTACAACTAAAATGCAAAATTAATGAGATCATAGAGCTGTTTCTTAACAACTATCTCATTTCCATTAGTTCATGTCAAGACTATCTCTTACAGATCATGATCAAGTCAAAGCCCAAGCTTAACCTTTTTTATACTCAAGGAGAGAGTGGTACAACTTATAGGGTAGATCCTGAATTCCTGTTCAAGCCAGACTCACAAGCTTACTTCTTTTATACTTAAAGAGAGAGTGGTACAACCTATAGGACAGATCCTGTCACTCAAGGAGAGAGTTGATTATTGGTGGCAGAAGGTATTTTATGGTTGCCTCTTGACCAAAGTCTACAGAAGTAACTGGGCAGATTCCACCAATCTTTTTTGTCTCTCACTTTAAGCTGGAAAAGGAGGATATGAATTCATTTGTTAATTGTTATTCACCTGCGTTAGCAACAAAGTCTGGCCCAATCTTCTACCAGAGCCTGTGCAAGATGCAGAGAATGCTTGGTGTGGAGGACAGGGGAGGTGGGCGCAAGGATCCTGACTTTCTTGGTTAATTTTTTCCCTTTTGTTTGGATCAATTTTATTTTCAATGAGATCCATCCTATTCTCTCTCAGAAAAATATATTAATTGATGGCTAAGTTTCATGCTTAAACTATCATAGAATTTTTCCTTATCTTTTAGCATCCATCTGAGCTTGCAACTAGTGTTTTGCAATGAGTAATTGTGATAAATTGATGTGAACAAATTTCCTCATAGCAATTGAAAGTGGTTCTCAACCATTTCTTAGAACAAACGTGATTGAAATGAAACAAAAACCACATATAAAATAAGTCCTTTATGTAGTTAGGCACATAATACAAGTTTAACATATTTACCAGTACTTTAAAAGTACACCAAGAATCAACTGCACCCACCTGGTCCTTAGAATCTGTGTATAACAGAAATGGTGAGAAAAGAAGTTTTTTTCTAACAAAATATTTTAACATTGTAAGAAACAACCTTCATTTATTGACTGATCAGTGTGACATGAAGAACTAACAGTACAGTCATCCTCATCATCAGAGTTGAGGGCTTGTTGTTTCACCTGGAAAAGTTTACGACAATAAGCAATGAGAATGGCGAATGACAAAAAGTTCAGGAGCAAGAAACCATTTTTGTAGAATGGAAACTACTACATTAATTGGAGGATCTAAGTGGTCCCAATCAGGTCCATTTCTGCTGGTAGAAATTGTGTTCATCCTTGAGGTCCCCTCACCCAGAAGATCCTCTCTGGAACTCTCAGGACTCTTCTTCCCTGAGTCTTCATCAAGAGGATCGTCACTCTGCTTACTTCCTGAAGATATAGGTGATTCTACATCTGAAGTGTCTGTAGCGTCAACCTCATTCTTCTCTGGCAAACTTATTCTATATGAGTCTTGCATGTGCATTTCACGTTCCCCGTTTCTATCGCCAACATCAACAGACAAGCCTGTCCTGCCTGTTTCACTGAGATTTGTAACTGGGGCAACTGCAAGAAGTAAACTTAACATTACAGAATCAAGGAACTATATACATATTTGCTTGATAAGGAAAAAAATGATCCAAACGTCCTGCTCATTTATCAATACAGGAAAATGTGTGAACCATTGGAGTTTTGAGCAGAGTAGGTACAAGAGTACTCTCTGTAACAGTGCCCTATGATTAAGATAGTGAATTATATTGGTCGCATGTCATGGCCAAACACCATTCTTTACTCTCCTACAAGAGTTGGAATTATGCAGGGTGTGATATTATATTTGTGGATGCTAGCACGACCAGTTACAAAAAAAGGATATGCTAGATCGAAGTTGGTAAATTCACTTGACGGATAAAAGATATGCATAACTTCTCAGTATCTATCCTTTTATCTCCATCTTTCCTCCTTTACCCAGCTGTTTCTTACTTAACGACCAACAGTTTGCAGACTAATGACCATCCACAACCAAAATTTTCCGAAACATAGGAAAAGAGGAAACAACAAACCATCTGCTTACTGTAGAGAAACTTACAGACTTTCAGGAATTTGATCTTATCGACGGGCGAATCGTCATCCCTTGGGCTCGCTCTCCACTTCTCACTCCTCGCCATCTGACTTTTCTCCACAGCCTCTTCCTCTTCGTTGAAATCATAGACGCCCAAGTCTCTCCGTTTGGGAGGACGACCCATCCAGACGGAATGGAACAAAACAGCAAGCCGAATTCGCCCCGTCCACCGGTCGAGGGGGTTTCGTGTGCGCGGATCTCGTCGGAGCCGACGGTCTGGTCTCCCTCCCCCCCCCCTCCCGCCCTGTCAGATACCCCCCTCCCTTTTGCTTCTGCTGACTACTGACGACCCTAACGAGTTTAACGATGGAGCTCGATATTTACCATTTTTTTTGGATTTTTATTTACATATTATAAAAAAAATCGATAACTATTTATATATCGTTCAAAAATTTATATTTCATGATTACTTAAAAATATCATTGTCAGTATGTACAGCAAATTTAATTGTAATATCATAAGATAGATAATTTCATTTGACTACGATACAGTATCTTTGAATAGACGTTCATTTAACTAATTTTAAACTATAATCGTTTGATATTTTAAATTATATATTCTACATCGTAAAATAAATATCTACGATTCAATTTACCGTTAGTGTCTGTAACTTTTCACATCTCAAGTATAAAAAATGTTACCATTGACGTTTATAATAAATTTAGTTCTAAATACTCATCTTACAATATAAAAGGCATATGATTTAATAGCATCAGACGATAATAATTCAATTAACTTTAAACAAATATCCTTCTAACGAATTATAATCATTTGATGTTATTCATCAATAGAAACAATTATGTAAAATCATTAAAATCAAATTCTTTTCTTGATCCTACAATTTTGAAAAACCTATAAAATTATTATTAGAATCTATTCCTACCACCTAAAAAGTTAAGAAAATCAAGAAACAAAAAGTTAAAAAAATTAAGAATTAAAAAGTCAAGAAAATTAAAAATTAGAAAGTCAAGAAATTAAAATTAAGGAGAATTTGTACTATCCAATTTCTTGAGAATTAAGGAAATTTTTTCAAGTGTTTATGCAAACCCAAAATATTAAGAAAGTTAAAAAACTTTCCATTATATAAATATTTAGACTTTCCCTACATTTAGAGTCACTTTATTTTAAAATTCAAGAATCTCATAGCTCTTATCTTGTTTGAATCCTCTCATCTCCTAAATGTCCTCAACTTGCCCAAATGCATCTCATCACCTCTCCTGAATGAAAATCATCGTCATCACCAAATGCATCTCCAATACTTGATGTCACCTGTCTTGATTATTTCGTGTTCCCCTCATTTTAAAGACCTTCATGAGCTTTGACCCTTCCTTTCGCTTGAACAGATGTCCACAAGCAAAGACTCCTCCTTCCACTTGCACAGACCTCTAATGTTCTCTCTGTTTGTGTTGATGCTATTACAATCAAACTTCCCTACTATAAAAATCAACGCTTCTTTGAACTTCCTTAACTATGATCAACCATGTTCAAACATCTCGACTACAACCTTTTCTCTAATCTTCTTCTGATAGAAGTCCCTTCTCATCACAAAAAAAATCTATCAACTATCTAATACTTGATTTTGTTAGTTGGTCAATTGTAGTTTATCTTAAAATGCATATTATCCATGTTTTGGTATCAAATATGGATATAATAAAGCAAATGTCAAGGTTGATCTTGAAATACATATGTTTGCCTTGTTTGTATAATTGGACGAGCACCCTCTTGAATTATTATTTTTTAATCAGATTGTTTAGTGTGCATTTAACTTTATTTATAGTGTATGACAACTTAGTTTTTTATTAGGTAACTACTTAGCTTCTGCTAAGTAATTTCAATTATGCAGAGACAATTGTCTTATATCTAATAGTAGTTTTTTCTAACATCTACAAAATCATTTATGTAGCAAATAGAAAGCATCATAAAACAAGAGCATTTAATCAAATGCATTGAATATTACAGATATAGCCTTATATTGCAAAGACATGTCTAATGACATTTTAATTTTTATAAACTTTCTTATGTTATAAATAAGTTATCATTTCAATTATTTAAGATTATATGTTGAGAACTTTATTTCAATCAATATTGTTTATGACATTATTAATAAATAAATAAGTTTACTTAATAATAAAAATAAATAGAATTAATAACTTTTCTTAAAATATAATTATTATGAAGTGAAGAAATAAATTAAATAAAAAGTAAATAACAATTAATTATTAAAATATTTTGATTAAAAAATATATTCTAATTCTAAACATTCCATTAGACACAATTAGTTTTAAAAATCTTAACTTTATGTTACATGTATAAATATCTTAATTTTTTTTAAGATTCTATACTTTTTATTTTTCAAAAATCTAGACTTTTCATTTCTTTTATTTTTAAACTTTACAATGTAAAATCTTAAAGAATGGCAAGATATGTTAGTCAAACATTTCATATTTTTTACATATAAAATATCAAAAATTTCAAGTTTTCGTACTTCCTCCTATTTGAAAGTTGGGAAATCAAGGAATTATCTTTATTTCCTTCTCTCTTACGTCATCTCGTTGTCCTATTGCACTTTATGACACAACTTTATGTTTTGTGTCTTCGATATAAGTGTTTTCATTAATAATTATGTACTTCAAGTGATTTTGCTTAATAAAAATAACAAGAAAGTAAAAAAATAAGAATGTAAATAATGAAATTTAAATAAATAAATTTTAAATAATAAAGATTATATTAAAATACATTACAAAAACTATATTTAAAATGAATAAATATTTAACAAATTATATTATAGATATACTCCACAATTTACTTCTATTTCAACATCTTTGATTTATGCTTTTTAAAATTTATGTTCATAAATAATTAAAATAAATGATTTGTGATTTCCATATCCAAATCACAAAAAGAATAAGAGATAATGTATAATTAATTAATTTTTAATTTCAAGTATGTATTATAAGTAAATTAAGAAAAAAATTTCAACAACTATATAATTTTTCGTTGATAGCACAAACACCTTTGAAACCAATTTTACCTAAAATGGTGATTAGGTAAAATTCAAAAGACTTAATTCTTAGTGTATTTTTTAAAAAAAAAGTGCAAGCCAAAAAAACAAAACAAAAAAAATACTTGACGAGGAATATGAACTACAAATAGTAACTTAAATCATCATGCACAATAGCTGATAATTTTTTTCCACTCCACCCTCTTATCACTTGTAAATATTCTTTTATGCACCAACATGGAAACATCAAACCCTTATTAGTGTTGTTCCAAACATGTAAAAAAGCACCACCTACCTTCTTCAACCTTCACATCTCTTTTTTATGGTAGTGGATTTTTTTGGGTCTCATTCATGATTTATGATAATGGTCAATATTTCTACTTGGATTCAACCTAGGAGCTTTGATTAATTATTTATATTATGACAAAGGGAGAATGCAAGGAAAGAGATGGATTGAATCAATATTTGGTCCAAAAATGATACATATATTCACATGAATTTAAGAAATAATTAATTAAGATTAATAATACATAAAGATAGAGATATATGAGAAAGAGAGAGAGATTGAAAGTGAGGAAAAGAGAGACAAATAAAAGACAGAAAAGATGAAAAAAGAAAAAAATATGGGAAAGAAAATTATTTAAGTGGAAATTCTATATACATTTTTCTTGTGTTTGTTGCATCTTTCTATATGTTTTCCCTCTGTACTCTTCCTTCCCAAACTTTATTAATTAAGAATAACAATACTTGTAATTGTTAGAAACTCTAATTCTAATTAACACAAAAATTACCATCCTTATCAAAAAAAATAGAAAAAACCATTAAAAGATGAATAAAATTGAATTGAGTAGCTGGTTGTATCCACCCCTTGCATTTTTCCTCTTCCAAACTATGGTATTAATTAAGATTTGAATATGTACGTTCATAGTTTTGTTGCATTCAACCTGGCACTTCGTAATCTGAAATGAACTGCAAAAAGGTTGAAAGATTCTTTCACTTCGTTGTCAAAGCTGAAACATGCAAAAGAAATGTAGCATTTTCTGCATAACAGCATAGTTTAATTCACTTAAAGAAGTCGAAAAAAGCTATACTTGCATTTTGAAGAGGATGAAAATAGAAACATCTCAATTCATAATTCGTCGCTGCAATGATCTAGTTCTTCACCAGAGTTTTGCTCTCCTTTTGGATGGCTTCCCCTCTTTAGCATCTCTTTAACTTCCTCTAGAGGAGGATCTCCATCTCTTCTGAACGGTTGCTCACCAATCTTTACCTCGTAAGCTTCTTCCTGACTTAGGATAAAATCCTTCAACTAATTCAACAAACGAGAAACAGAGTTAGATCCATGTGTCGGGCACCCAATCTTGCACAGAAGAACAGAGATATCATTCTAAATTTTTAAAAAATCACGCACAGCAATCTTCTCAACAAAATCAGGGTCTGTTTTTGCATCTCCTTGCATCTACATTATTGAGGCAACGGTTGAATGACCAATCTTTTTAATGTATCACCGAAAATGGCCTTATGCCGTAATGCTTTAAGTAAAAAAAATTTATTGGATAAGGCAGGAATAAAGCCTACACTTGATTGATTGATGATAAACAAATCAACCACCAAGCTAACCTTCTTTTATTATTTATAAGAGATATAACTTAATGTCTACATTCAATACAAAGATTTTTTAAATTGCCTAACTTTCACTTTACTATTTACCTATGCATTGTACAATTTGCACATGTATCATTCAATAAAATCAATAATTCAAAATGCTTTCAAGTACAATTTACACATGCTTTCCATTGATAATTAGAAAGTAAATGTCTTAGGAAAACCTTAGAGTCTATCATTGTATAAAACAAATGTGATTCACTGCCAGTGAAAATTGCAAACCAAAATCATCCATTAGCAATAATTATCACCATGCATCCATCTACTAGGTGATCTTTATTGTTACTTGAATCCCAGTATTGAACTAAATTTGTATTATAAATATTGTCACAAAAACTGTAAAACTCAAATACCAAAGATAGGTGAGAGTCATGAACGCAACAAAGAGAAGTCATAACCTCTATAGTGTTCTGCCCCCTTTCCAATGTAAACATGATGGTATTCAAATCAACAGCCATGAATTTAACCTCAAGGGAACCTGTTCTGAGAACCCTCGACCATCTTGTAGCAATGTCAGCTATTTCATCCTGAGGAAAGAAGGAAAAACCCAGAAATGTAAGACACTGTGCAAATTCTTTTAGACCTTGCTTTTTTTGTATCCTGGGAACATAACAATGCCATCAAGTCAGCAACAATTTCATAATAATGTGACGAATATATACGGTACATGTAATACTTACTACCATTTTTCATACGCTATGCCCTACAATAGACCTACTAAGCTCAAGTTCATCATTATTGTAGCTTTCTTTGGTTATTGCTAGAGTATTGTAATTAAAAAGACAATCTTGACTGTGATATATCTACTTCCAAGAGAAGAGACAAAGTTCAAATGTTTATGACAGAAACATTACGCAGTGAAATTCCGTAGGTAATGAAAACTTGTTACAGAATACTGATCAGTCAAAATGGCATTATTTTCCTCATGGTGGAGACCCAATTCGGTAGGAATTCAGCCATCTTCATTGTTATGGTTCTGATTGTTGTTTTCGTTGCAAACTCTAAATTTACTTTTTTTCCCTGGGTACATCATTTTGCATACCAATTGCCGATGCCCTTTCATCATCTCTATTTGTTGTAATCACCAGAGCTGTTTCGGAAACTAATCAAGCTTGTTCTGGATCTTACAACGGTTAACGTTTCCAGGTGTTATATAGATATATTTGTTAATCATTCTTTCTTCTTAAGTTTGTATTTCGGATCCATTTCTGGTGAATCCCTAATTTTTGAAAGAAGAGGGGATAAATCCAGTTTATCATCAGATTCCTAAATTCCAACTACAAACAAAAAAAAACTCCCAGATATGGAAACCATCCAAAAACAAATATTTCTTGCAATTTAAACTAAAATCCAACGGTATAGCCGGAAAATCGCTTTAAAAAGTGCAGAACCAAGCACGCATCAGCCGCGTCATCTCACCGGAGTTCGTCGCCGGGCACCCCCGGGGCGAAGCTTGACGAACCCGAATGTGGGCCCGGAATGCCGCTTGAGCATCTCCCTCTGGATCTCCTCAACCTTCATCTGCGAGAAGTCGTAGTTCGGAGGGTCGAATTCGGTGCTCGTAGGCGGTGACTTCTTCCTTCCCCATTCCTTCCACGCCTCGTCTTCTTCGTCGTCCACCACGTCGTCCAGCTCGTCCGGTATGCTCACACCAACCTTCGCCTCCGAGACTTGGACGACGAAGGCCGAGACCAGGAGATGTAGGAGGAGGAGGACAGCGCCGCCACTGCACCACCGGAGTGAGTTCATCCCGGCGAGGTGTGGGGGGTGGGCTGGAGAGCGCTACGGGGAGTAAATGCTGTGATCCAACGGAAACTTCGAAATGAAATCAAACCACGCATGTCGAGCCTGTGCGTAGCGGGTCGGGTTTTCGGATCTTACCGGGAAACTTTTATCATGAACGCATAGGTTAACATGATGTAAATTTTATATATTAATTTAACAAAATGATATATCATTAGTTATATAATAATTTTGATACATCAAATTTATAATTTAGTATGTCAACAAATATGAGTTGAAGAACTCAACACAATCACATCACATTGCTTACTAACGTAACACACTTACGACTTAATATAAATATTTTTTTAATTCAAGTCGAACAGTCAATACCTATGCAACACAATTCATTGATATCTTTAAATGTGTTTTGTATTTTTTTTTTTATGAGAAACACAAATATCATTATTTCTGGCGAATGAACTATTGTAAATGACTATTTCAGTATAATTTAGAATAATAAAAGAAGGTAAAACAAAACATTCCATCAGAAGTATCACCACTAATTAATAGAAGATTTAACTTATAGAAGATTACTCATTAATAGAAGATTAGCATATAGATCACCGCTAATTTCATTCAGATCATAGTTCAAAACACTGCACTGCAGTTTCTTTAGTTTGTGAAGCCCTTGATGACGGCATGGGGCTCACAAGCCTTGGCGGCGGCGGAAGCCTCCACCTCCGGCGACGGCGGCACGTGCTCCCCGCCCAGAAGCTCCCCCGGGAGATCCGGAATCCCCTTGAGGTGGAAAGTGTAGAAGATCTTCAGAGGGAAGAGGACCTGGTGCAGCTTGACGGTCCCTCTGACGCCCTCGAAGAGGCCGGTGCCGGCGATGATGGCGAGGACGGTGTCCTCGTCGTAGCTCAGGTACGGGCCTTGGACCGAGATGTGGCCGTAGTCGCCGAAGTAGAAGCTGTACATCGCCTCGTACCGATCGCCGTTCTTGGCTTCATGGTGTTGGATGACGTGGCAGAGCCCGGAGGTGATGCCGATCCGTTTCTGCAGGTCGCCGGTGTAGAGCTGCCGTCGGAAGATGGAGTGTCGGAAAAGGTGTTGGATTAGAACAGGAACTGTTACTCTTGGTGGGTTAATGCCTCAAAGAGAAATGGGTGGAGTGGTCACCTTGTTGGTGAAGCAGACGATGTCACCGAGGGCGTTCTGGACCTGCTTCGGGCTGAGACGCAGGTAAACAGGACTTTCTCGATCCTGTTCGTTGATCTCGTACACGAACAGCTCCTGCATCTTCTCGATTTCTTCGCCTGGACATTTACGCAGACACCACAATATCAGATGGTGATGAAGGAAACCATCAGTCAGAAACAATCAATTAATACTAGCCACCGTGATCGATCGATCGTGGTTCCTACATGATGCGGAGGCAGAGCCGTCCGGGGACGCTCTTGTGGCAAAGGAATAGGACGATGGACGGCAGGAACACGCGAAGCCCTTGGAGGTGCATTTGTGCATGGGATGATGGAGCCGGAGACGCGGAGAAGAAGAAGAAGACGACAACGACGCCGACGACTTCGGCAGTGGCAGGCATTTGCGTAAGGAAGGAAGTTTGGCAGCACCGCCGGAGAGAGCGGAAGAGAAGGAAGAGGCGGCGGCAAGGGAGATTGCTGCCATTGTCGGTGGTCAGCGACGACGATGGGAGGAGGAGGAGGAGGAGGACGCCTGGTCTATTTATACGTCGAGGGAGCGAAAAATGAAGGAATTTTTTTTTAAATTTTTTATTTAATAATGGTGAGTTTTAAACCGAAGAAAAACGTGCGAGATGTTTTGAATTCTCTTCATTATTACCACCGCAGTTTCTGTTGACCGATGGTCAACCTGCTCTTTTAAATATCGTAATTTTTTTATGAATTAAGATATTTTTCGTATATTTCAAACATTTGATTTATATAAATTTTAAATTAACGATAGAATTAAAATGGATAATTTCAACAACATCGACAAAAGAAACAGAATTAGAAAACTATAGAAATGTAGTATGTAGATCACAGATATAGACAATTTTTTTGGTTTATTCATAAAAAACTTACAAAAAAAAAGTAAGATCAATAAGAATATTATATATAAGATTTTTATTATTAATATTATATTATTTTAAAAATATTAAATATTTTTATTAACTTTTACATATTATTTTCCCTGTTCTTCTTATAATCTTTATTTTCCAAAGAGAATGTTACTATGATTAAGCCAACAAAACCACAAAAAAGCTCAAAACAATGGATCGCCTAAGCAACTAAAGAAATGTTGAAATTTAAATTAGAAATGCTAAAAGGGGCAAAAAATAAGAAATCTTTTGGGTTTAAGGAAAAAATTTTAGGAATGAAAAATAATACTGTAATCTACAAAAATATGATGAATAATTTCTTAGCAAATATTATAAGAAGTGCTGATAGATCACTTATTAAGCCCCTACTATAAAGATTCATCCTTGAAAAAATTTTATCTCAATGAACACAAGAATTGTCACTATTATTAAAAATAAAAAAATATTTTTTCTAAAATAAGGTAATTAATTAATTAAGCTAAATGGTGTTAGTTATTAATCAAAATTGAAGAAGTCTAAGAAAGAGATAATACAATCATTCAAACAAAAACCAATGTTAAAAAAAAGGCAAGAAAAATAAATAAATGGAATTTATGCACAATGATAAATGACAAAAAGAGACAACAATGAAAGTATTAAAAAATTAAGACAAGCAAATTTAATAAACTTTTCATCCTAACATTTCTAAAAAAATTTTGTTTGTCTCATTTCTATTCTTAGGAAATAAGAAAAAATAAAGATTTTCTTTTAATTTCTTTATATATCATATATTATCATTATAAATAATAAAAATCATTTTTTTAAAAATTGATATTCTATTGTTTTATTATATTTTAAGTATACACAAATACCTATTTTTTCTACTAACTTTCAATAATTTTCTTTTTTATCATTTTCTATAATTTTTTAAAACTTTCCTTTTATTCATTCCCATTATTTTTCTATCATTTTCCTTCTCATTCTCCTACGATAACATTGGCTTAACTTCTCGTAACAACAGCATTTACTTGTACGTATACTAAACGCTTTTATAAATGACGATCTCAATTTGATTAAACTTTGCTTATAGTTTTCAGGTTAGTACCGGCAACTAAATTCACTGACCAGAAATAAGTAGGACTTAAAAGTATTTTTGAATATAGAGGAGGTGTCTTCCTACCTGTAACAGAAAATCTAATGATTTCTATTAATTCAAAAAATTCCATAATAAATCATTTAACAAAATTGAAATTAAAGGAAGGTTTAACCGCGGAGGGGAGGGTTTTTCAGTTAAAAATTAAAGAATGAAATTTTAAAAAAAAATTGTAAATTTTAAACCATTTAGATTAAAAATGCATTTATAAATGATTTACTGATTTTAGCTTAAATTCATTCCTTAGAAATAAATCAAGATATCATTTACATAGATAATATGTTAATTTTATTCTAGAGTTTAAAAAATAAGTTGATATACTATTTTTGTAAATGATATATTAATTTAAATTTTGATATTAATATTGAAGTTAGTTAATTATATTAAAATTAAAAAAAAATCATATTAATATACAAATTAAAATTCAAGTTATGTTCCTTTACTTTTCTTCCGCATGCACAAACGTTTATAATTCAAATTTTATCACAGGTAACACCTCAAAATCATTCTATTACTTTTTATTTTTCATAAATTGTTCTATTTTTCTAACTTTATTTTTCTTCACTTTTGACAAACACCGTAAAATCATTTAATTTTAAAATCTGTAGATTATTTCCAACCCCATCATTCACGCAAGAACGATTGAAAGGGGTGTTTGTGCACGATTCCCATTGGAAAAGTAAATGACATGAATTAACGAAAATATTGGGAATTGAAAAAGTTTAGAAATGATATGAAATGATAATAAATTTTACGTGTTTGTGAAGTTTAATAAATGATAAGAAAGTTTGACATGTTTGTGTAAAATAAGAAATGACATGAAATTTTTTGGAGATTTTACATACTTTAAATAATTTTTTGTAATAATTTTTTAATGAAGTAAATAATAGTACAACTTTAAAGTAATATTTTAAATAATAGAATATATATTAATTATACTAAGTAATATAGTATAATATAATATAGTACATAATTATTTTATCCAGCTATAAATTTTTCATCACAAACATAATTCATTACATCATGTTTAACAAACAACATTTCAATTCCTTTCCCACATGAAATACATAATATGATCTCGTTTTCTATCAGCTATTCTTTTTCTTTATTCTGCACTCATATTATTAGAACTTATACTTTCTTTAACAACATTATCAGCAATTTCCTCAGACGTATCAACATTTATTTCGACTAATTCCTCTGCTAGATCTTGAAGTATGTCTTCTTGATCTACTCTTCTAATGAAATTGTGTACAAGAAAACATGCTAATACAATTTTAACTTGTGTTTGGAATGGATATGGCATGTAACCTCGTAAAATAGCAAATCAATGTTTGATCACTCCAAACGTACGTTCAATTACATTCTTTAATTGAGAGTGTATGTAATTAAAATTCTCTATTGCATTATTTGAAGCATGATTCTGATCATATTCTGATAAATGATATTGCACACCACGAAATGGAGAAATAAATTCAAGACGATTTGGAAAGCCTGCGTCTACCAAATAAAACTTACTTGCATAATGTACTATACTATTAAGTAATTTCAATAAACTAATATCTAAAATTATTAAATCTGTACACAATTATACTCATAACAGGTGGGACTTGAAGCCCATGAGGTCAAGAAATAGCATCTTGTAAGATCCTTGCATTTGTAGCTGATCCTTCCCATCCTGCAAGTACATATGTAATTTCCATATCAAAGTTATAAGCTGCTAAAACATTTTGTGTTAATACTACATTCCTATTCCTATATCTTGCATTTTCTTCTCCATAAATTGTTGCATTTACATGTGTACCATCAATAGCACCAATGCAATCCTACATTGAAAAATCAAATAGAATGTTAGTAATACAATGCCAACTTTTTAAACTTTGAATAAAATGAAATTCACATCTTACTTTAAAATATGGGAAGACATTCACATCATTCCGAATTCTACTATGTGTTGATGATGAAGGCTTCACTATAAGTAAATCTTGTATTCTACAGATATCATTTACAATCTCATTGAAATATGTGCTAATTGTCCAAGCAGAACGATGAAAACGCTCAGTGGTAACTCCATATCTTTGATTTTGTCCAACTGTGACAAGAAAAATCGCTAGTTTCTCCTCAATAATAATCTGCCAAACAATTCAATACTAAAATATCAACATATAATGTAATAACCTACCAAACAATTCAACACTTAAATATCAGCATAATGTGTAATAATTTGTTAAACATTTCAACCACGACACACTTTTCAATTATCAACATTCACCAATAGAAATATTCATAAATGAAATAAGCATTTTGGAAATAAAACATGACTTTCAAATTTGGGGAAAACATAGAATATAACATGTTCACAACTTCTAAAGACAACTAATATAAAAACATAACACAATCAAGTGACTAGTCCTTCAAATTGTAGCGCAACCATTCAATCCGATCTTTATTAGTCTCTAGTGATAGGAAAATAGCTCTTTTCATCTCAATTTCTAGCAGCTTAACCCCAGTGAGTTTTTCTCCCTTAGTAAGACCTTCCATTTTCATCAAGTAGGGGATGCATTCTTATGTTTCTCTTCTTAATTCAGACTTATTATGAGATGGTTCATCTTGTTGCACAAACTTTTTCACAAACCCACTTATTTCATTCATTGACTGTGCAATAGATTGAGAAGATTCTGCATGAGGTCGAGCTCTTTTTTGTGTCTTTCTAAATGTCTGCTCCACATTACAAGGGCTAGGGCTTCAAGTGCCTTCTTCAAATTCAGGATTTGATGGAGGCAGTTGAGTACTAAAAACAAGAATGAGGTCTTCAAGTTCTGCAGTTCCCTTCTCTTGTATTTCTTGTACATCTTGAGGAATTTGACTATTCACTCCAGTAGCCATATTGCCATCAAACACTATATATAAGTCATCATAGATAGGACATGGCTTTTCTGCACATGATTTACATTCTAGATGTTGTTGCAAATAAAACATTTAAAAAAGTCTACTATTAGTAATAAGCTTTAGTGAAAATGTATTCTACATAAGAAAATAAAATACTTATGTACCTGAACAAATTCATCCCATATTTCCTTCGGTATATCAGTATGACCACGAATATAATCCCACCTCCATCCACTTTGTTTTGCAATCTTTGTATAATTTTTATAGATGGTCCTCCAAGTTTTCATTCTACTTTTCACATTTTTCTTCTTAACATTGGCATTTGTTTGAGCATTATATTCAACAATCACCTTTACCCATGTCTCCGCTCTAAGCTTACCATCTTGTTGTTTTGCATTTCCTTCTTTGATTTCTACTGCTAATATACCTAAAAAAATTTCATCTTGTTTTGTGCTCTAGTTCATGTATTTCCTTCTCTCGGAAGTCATATTTCCTGTACTATGTTAAATTTTAGTGATGATGTAAAGTTAATTGTGTAATAAAAGAAGATAATTACGTTACTTATGTAACAATTACGTGCAAACTACATTCTTATAATGAAATTTCTCGGATGATTAGAACAAATTTTGTGGAGGATTAGATCAAATTTTGTGGAGAGATGTCCTACTCAAAGATGATTTTCTTGTGGTTTTCAATTGCTCAAATAAATAATTAAGTTAACCTATGATTATATGCACCAAGTTCTAGTCATCCAAACGAACATGAAGACTTTCAAATCATTGTT
This sequence comes from Cymodocea nodosa, assembly GCA_036874045.1. Taxonomy (NCBI): domain Eukaryota; kingdom Viridiplantae; phylum Streptophyta; class Magnoliopsida; order Alismatales; family Cymodoceaceae; genus Cymodocea; species Cymodocea nodosa. Next base: position 1,332,069 of record CM072341.1, read on the forward strand.
ATAAAATGCACAACTAGATTGAGAGATCATAATCAATAAATGGCTTAGTGGCACAATCAAAAAAATAAATCTCTTAACAGTGAGAGTGAGAGAGCATGCATGGTACGAATGAAACACCACATTCAAATCTACTAAAACACTCTAATAGTAAATCTGATAAAACACTAAATGCAGATCTAATAATAGTAAATCTAATAGTACTAAATCTGAGCTAAGTATATACCGAGCTAAGTGTATAGTACTAAATTGAACTAAGTGTATACTAAGCTAATACTAATTAGTGTATGATATTAAGTGTATACTAATCAGTGTAGCTCAGTGTATACTAATAAGTGTATACTAATCAAATCTACTGAGCTAAGTAGAGATTCACTAAGCTCAATGTATACGTGCAGATCTACTGATTGGTATATAGCTAATCTAATCTATGATCAGTGTATACTAATCTAGTAGTATGATTTACATAAATCTAATAGTAGATGCTTTACCTAACGAAGTACGAAACGATCGTCGTATGGAGAAAAAGAGAGAGACATAGAGGGGGAAATCACCTCCTGGATACCAAAGTTTTTGTCAAAGAAAATTATCCACCGGACCCATCGTCTGCAGTCGTCGGGTCGTGATGCATCCAGTTGTCCCTGCGAGCATTGATGTCGCGAGTGTCGACGTAAAGGTTGGAAACAAAGGTGCCCAAGCATCGACGTCAAGGTCGGAGATGAGCATCGCGAACAAGTGTTGGTGTTGCGAGTGTCGATGTGAAGGTTGAAAATAGAGGAGCCCAAGTGTTGGCGTCAAGGTCAGAGACGAACGTCGTGAACGAGCGTCGGTGTCGTGAGTGTCGACGTGAAGGTTGGAAACAGAGGTGCCCAAGCGTTGATGTCAAGGTCTAAGACAAGCATCAGTGTCGCAGGTGTCACGGTCGCGAACATCAAGGTCGCTTGCGTCGAGGTCACGAGCGACGATGTCGACGATCAATGTTCTCCTCGATTTCGCCTATTGTGCAGAATAAGAAGGACGATTGAAGATTTATAAGAATTGATTTTCCAACCTTACCAAAGGGAGATTGAAAAATCATCTCGTAACAAGTTATTTATATACAAAAAATATTAAAAATTACTTTAATAATATTTCCAAAATACAAAAACACATAAATCTTAAGAAACTGTTTCCAAGATTACCCTTCCTAACATAATCATGACCCCCCTCCCCCCCTCCCCCCCTCCTGAAAGATGTAATCGTGCTTTCAATTCAGTCGAGCATGTGCTGCGACCATGACGACGACGACGACGACAGCCGCTTCCTCCGATCCGGTGGCCGTGGCGCTCAGCCGCGCCGCCGATCTACACCACCGCATCAACTCAACCTTGTCTCCACCCAACAAGATTTCAGACTCCTGTAAGACTACGCTCCTCCGCCTCGTCGCCGCCGAGCTCCGCTTCCTCTCCCGCCGTTCCATCTCCGCCACCACCTCCTCCCTCAGGTACTCACCACCTCCCTTCCCTCTTCGCAAACCTCCCCTCCTCTAACACCCGGCCATCCAACCCTTTCTCGCAGCACCAACCTTGGCTACTTCGAATCCATCTTCGGGATCCTCCAGCACCCCTCCGTCGCTAAGGTCTCCCGCGTCTGCAAGCCGGTGGCGTCCTCCCCGACCGTCCACGTCGACGTGGTCTGCACCGTTGGACGTCGGGTGGCGTGGCTTCTCGTCTCCGATCGGAATCCCAAGCACGTGTCTTGGTTTGGCTCGGGCCGAAACAAGGGGGTTAGGGCACGCGTGGAGCAGGTGCTAGGAGCTGTGCGGGGCTCGGGGTCTCTGAGGCCGGAGTGTGTCCTGATGTTCTTCTGCAGTGGAGTCGGGGACGATGTGGGGAGGAGGTTGGTGGAGGAGTTCGGTGCGGTGGAGCTTGGGGCGGAGTTGTTGGGTGGTCCTGGTGATGGTGGGTTCGAGGAATTGGAGGATGGGTGGGTCAATGTGGTGTGGAATAAGGCACAGGCACAGGCCCGTGTCTTCGAGGTGAAGATCGAGGGACAGGATGTGAGATGTGGCAGTGTAAGAGGAGTTGATCGTGAGGGTGATGGATTGCAAGCTGGATTGGTGACTAAGAAGGATGGGGTCTATTTGCCGGACGACGATATGTTCCGTTCGGTGGTGTCTGGTTTGAGGACTTCGTCTGGCATCTCTGATGAGATGGGTTATAGTGTGTTGAATTTTGATACCACGGCTTTGGTTGCCCTCGTCTCTGGGATTAGCAATGGGGGTGCCAAGAAGCTTCTTGATGCACCAGAGGACGACACCAGGAAGAGATTCAAGGGTAACTTCGAGTTCGTTATGGCTCAGGTATTGCAGGTTTTCATGTGTCATTCAAATTGTGTGTTCATTTTTTTTTCCAGTGAAAACTGGTTCTAGTGTAGTTTAGCATAGGTTGATGTTTACTGCTTAGAAAAGGCTTGTTTGTTTAGACTTCTTATCATAGTTCTAATTCTGCTCCCATTTCAAGCTGAGATTTTTGTGGTGCTCCGTATCCAGCTCTTATTTAGATATGGCCTTTGGAATTCTCTGTGACTCTAAAGGCTTCTTGAGAACTGTTCTGATATTGGTTGCTTCTTTTAGTTATGGTGGCTTTGACCCTTGTTAGAGTATATGAATAAATGGATGCTTATATGGATCTCATGATTATGATAAATTAGGCTTTCTTATGGCTTTGGTCTCACATTGTTTGCTAGATATAGTGTTTTCTTTTTTTAAGTCTTTATATATAGAGGTATTGTCTTTGTTAATGAATAAATCACCTCTACCTATTCTTTGTTTTCACATGGTATCAGAGTCTATTATGATATACTGGACCCAATCCCTTAGACATCTACTTGATCCAAAATAAGGACACTTGTAAGTCTTATAAAAAAGGCCACAAGTGATGTGTGTTAGAAAAATAATTCCATATTGATTAGCAAGCAACGTTTGTTAGGGGGAGACAAATATTGAGTGGCTTTCTTGTGGCTCACGAATGTCTAGAAGCTAGAATGTGACAAAAGAAGGTAGGTTTGGCTTGGAAGATCAGTATGGAAAAAGCGTATGACAATGTTCCTTGGGGTAGGCAACGTGTTGTATGAGTTTTGGCACATGATGGTGAAATTGGATTGGTTATTGTGATAGATTAGCTTCATTGTCTATCTTAGTTAATGATTGCCCCATGGGATAGTTTGGTTGTGGTTGGGGGCCGCAATAGGCAGATCCCTTATCTCCTTGTTTGTTCACTTTTGTGGCAGAAATTTCTAGGCGGCTGTATACTAAAGTGGAATCCAATGGGTTGATTAAAGGTTTCAAGCCACGTAGGGGCTCTCTAAGTGTGACCCTTCTTAAGTACACTGATAGTACTTCGGTGTTCTGTGAGGCTCGGCAAGAGCAGCTTAAATATCTACAATGTCTCTTGGGTCTCCTTGGCTTAATAACAGACCTCAAGGTTAACTTTTCAGCAGTCTTCTATGGTAGGAATTGCATTTTCAGAAATTGAAAATCAATCGATGGCAAATTTTATAAGCTATAAAGTGGAAACCTTCCCTATCAAATACTTAATGTTACCATTATCAAGGAAGAATTTAAGTGGTAGGGATTTGCAACCAATTGTTGACAGATTTGAAAAGTTCTTATCAGGGTGGGCTGGTAGATTCCATTACGAGGGAGAGATTACCTTAATGTCTTCAATTCTTGCAAAATTTCCACTTCACCATCTCTCACGTTTCAAGATTTTAGTGCTTGTTGCCAACCATCTTAAGCAAAGTCAGAGATTGTTTTTCTGGCAGGTGGAAGAAAAGAGAATTCTTCAAACTTCAAGCTTGTGGTAGGGAAGAAAATAACTTGACATAAGTGGGAAGGTGGTTTGGGCATGCGGAGCCTGAAACTTATGAACTTGGCTTTATTAAGTAAATGGCTATGGAATTTTTATAAAATCAGGGACGAGCCAAGGCTCTGGGTGGTGGTTACTAGATGAAAGTGGTTTGGGTTAGGGACGAGAGTGGGGAGGAGTAGAGGGCTTCCGATATTACTAGTGTTTGGGGAGGGGTCCATAAGGCAGACGAGTCATGTAGAATTTGAACCCTTCCAAATTGTGCTGTACTGAAAAAGATTTCAATCCAATGTTAGTATGTAATGAGGAAAAAAAAATTTTAAAAATGTTCCTCCGCTTGCATCCTCAGATTTATTTGTTTAAATTTAATGTTGCGCAGCTCTCATCAAGGCAATCATTTTCCAGGTTGCATCTGAACTTGAAAATCCAATTATAATGGAACTCAAAGATGTGATCATTGGAAAAAAGGGCATCATTTGTGAAAGTGTGCAGCTTGAGTTCATGGATCTGGTTTCTATGTGTGGTGGACCCAGGGAGAAGTATAGAGCCAATCACTTATTGAAGAACCTAAGGTGAGTTTTTATAGCCTTTTCTTTCTTTTTAATTTAGAATGTTGAAATTTTCCTAGTCCACGTCTAATTTAAGATGACGATTGCAAGAATAAAATAACAGAAAATATTCAAAATTAAAATTCAGAAGTTGTTGACCATTATTAGACTTGTAAAACGATAAGTCTCTGCTTTCCCTATACCAACCGGAATGGAAAGTGGCCTTTCCCATATTAGGTTCAGATTCATACTTTTAAGGCTTTTCATCAAAGACTTCTGGCACAGTGGGTATTGAACGACTGAACCCTCGAACATAAAGAAAGAACTTCCTCACGAAATTCAGGGGCTACTTTGCTGTCGATCACTTTGATTTCCTCCCATGTTAAGTATACATCCATCTCTTCATTTTGATCATGTTTAGGTTGTGATGGACAACTCAATGTCGAAAATCACTACCAACTTCTTGCTGATCAATTTTAAAATAATCAGGGTCGTGAAAGATTGCCCATCGCCACGTATGATGGCTCTTCCGACGACCAGAAAGATTACAATGAAGAACAAGATTGTCTTTGGGACTGGAGATTACTGGCGAGCTGCTACTCTCACGGCTAACATAGGATTTGTGAGGGCCATATCCCAAACTGGGATGACACTGTTAACCATAGAGCATAAACCCCGAGCCCTTACCGGGCAATAATAACTGGCAGCTACTTGAAATCCCGCCGACGTTTGCCATATTTCAGAAATGCTGCAAAAAGGTGCAGTTCCAATTTAGTTCCAATCTATTTATGAAGAAATCTGAAGAGTTCCAATTTAGTTTACGTAGCCGGTGTCACACGGAATTCTGCTTCGGTTCTATAGGTATAAACGGATGCAAATGGACTTCTTCAGATATGAGTCTTTTTCTTCTCTTGATGGGTGGATCATGTTAAGGTGCCGTAGTTAGTAATACTGGTTAGTGCACTTAAGGACATTGGCTTTTTTAACTGGCAAGTAATTTTAATCCATGAATTTGATTATGTGAAACGGTGGATTTTTTCCTTGTCATTGCTAAGTGATGATGATGAACCGTTCCTAGGAATACAATTATATGGTTTTCTAATGCATTCATAATTTTATACATGTACATGCTATAATATCTCTAGCTACATTTTACTTCAAGTTTCAACTAATAAAAAAGTACGAATCGCCACCGAATCTTTATTGTGTTATCGGGAAATATAATTTTGACTACAGGCACATTATTCCCTATGAGAGGTAAGAAATTTTCTTTAATCCATTTATGCAGAAATCGACCAGGACCAGGAGAGAAATGATGCAAGCCCCAAAATTTTCGCAAGATTTAACGTATAACGTAAAACATGAATTCCGTCAATCGGAAATTTTCAACGGCCTGCCTTGCTTCTTATCTTCTAGTGAAAAAGTTATTATTTTTTAGTGCAATCGATATTTACACATTTTTAAAATTTTGTTTTACAACTTACAACTAATTTTTACTCCAATTTACAGGTGTGTACGATTATATAAAAAATAGTCGTAAGTTTTAAAAAATTTTGTAGTCTTAACTTAACCTTGACAACTTCCAATATGTCAATTACAACAAAAAACAATGAATTTTTCACAAAAGACAAAAAAACAATGGCTCATCATAGAAGTTGTAACCGTTGCAGAAAACTACCGTCATGTCTTATATACGCACTTATGATATACGTTTACATAAGAAAAAAAAACTCATATCATGGAGCCAACCACATATATAACCATATATCTAATAAATACTATAAATTTCAACCCTAATTTAACCCATAAATTATCCAAAACTTATAAAATGATGACGGACATTCAAAGTTTTAAAATTTAAACACTTGCATTTATCCGCAAGTTCGTCATTTCAAAATTTGAACGATCTAATACCAAGTAGGTCTGGTGTAGCTTATTGAAATGGAAAACAAAGGCTTCCTATAAAATTTTGAAATAAATAATAGCATCCATGCGCGGCCAAAAACATAAGCAAAAAGTACTAACAAAGATTTCGCTACTATCCGCAACTAAATATTATTTAACTAACACGTAATAACTCTAATAGAGGTTGAAAGTTACCTCACAAAAAAAAGCTCTGTTGAAAGTATGAATCACTTAAGGCTTCCGCTCCAATAAGAGGAACGCAAGCAGCAGCATGCTGGATAGCACCCAGATGTGGGTTCACTTGACGATGCATATCTTTATGACGGAAGCAGCGCCAATTCGGTGCAGCGCAACGACAGCATCACCGACCTTGCACAAGCCCCTCTTTGTAGCAGACTTGAGGGCAGCATCCAAGATTACCTCAGTTGATTCAGCATCGGTGGCCTTGGCAGAACCTTCAGCAAGCAGTGGGATCAGACCTCTGTAGGTGAGACTGTGCCTGGCTGGTGTCTCGTCGCTGACAGTCCAGTTGAATGAATCGGTTGTAAGCACTGGAACTACAACAGACAAGATTGGAACAGCGGGACGGTACTTGGCAACCAGCTTAGCAGTTGTTCCACCTCGTGTCAAAACAACAATGAGTGCGGCCATGGCCTTGTTAGCCGTGCGGACAGCAGAGGATGCAAGACTCTCCAATGGGCTCATGGGAAGAGGGGTTGCTTTTATCATCTCCTTGAAAATGGCACCATAATCGAGGGATGACTCGGCTTCAACACAGATCCTTGCCATAATCTTCACGGCTATCTCAGGGTAAGCACCAGCAGCACTCTCACCACTAAGCATGACACAATCAGTGCCGTCAATAACAGCATTCGCAACATCTGTTGCCTCTGCTCGAGTGGGACGGGGAGACTTGATCATGGATTCAAGCATTTGAGTAGCAGTAACCACAGGCTTGCCAGCCAGGTTGCATTTGTATATCATCATCTTCTGTGCAAGGAATATTTTCTCAACAGGGATCTCCATCCCAAGGTCACCCCTAGCAACCATAAACGAGTCTGTTTCCCTCAGAATATCATCGAAGTTTATCACACCTTCCTGGTTCTCAACCTGAGATTCAAAAACGCCTTTACAAGTTAGTGGTGCTACGTGGTCAAAGCTTCAAGTACTGAAACTACAAATACAAATTGACCTATGCACGATAACAACAGCATTCTATCCTTGAAATCAAAACCATATTAGGAGCTATCGATAAAATTTGAACCATAGATTTTTCCCTGGTAATCAAGATTTTGTGGCTTAAAATTTTAGAAAGAACAGAAATCAGAGTAACTTATTCTACCATAATTTTTTTCCGAAATGGATGTATACCATAATCTTTCCTGATATGAATGTATAGATAGAGTAGCAACCAACAAGTAAGAAATAACAATTGTATTTCGACAGCGAACATATGATTCTGTTGATAACTAATATTGATGAAGCATATATAAGCATGGCACGCACCTTTGACATGAGCTTTATGTTTTTTGCATGAGTCCCAAGAACCTTTCTAACATTAACAAGATCAGAGCCTTTGCGTACAAAAGACAATGCAATCATATCGATATTATTTGGCACACCCCATTGCAATATGTCTTCCTTATCTTTGTCAGTTAAGGTGGGGAGATCCACGACAATACCTGGAAGATTTACATTTTTCCTCTCGCCTAACATTGCAGTATTTTGACATCGGCATCTCACCGTCCCAGCATTAACATCACATGACAAGACAGTCAATGTTATGGTACCATCTGAGCAAAGAATGGTGTTTCCTGGCTTCAAATCCACAGGTAGTTTCTTGTAACTCATAGTGATTGTCTCATTATCTCCCTTGAGGCTATAGTTAGTGCTTATGGTTATTTCCTGGCCCTCTTTCAATTGGATAGGTTTTCCATCTTTCAAGAACCCAGTACGAATCTCTGGTCCCTACAGATACCAAATAAGAATGGGAAGCGAAAATTAGGAAACAGAATATTCAAATCCTTGTGTGGAAAATCGTAAAAAGACTCAAGGACCACAATTGTTTGAAGTACAACCACCACCTGTATCACAATTCCACCATGTAAGATCAACCAAATGAATTCCTTTCCTTCGTATATTTCTATAAATGGTTAAATTACATAAGTTTAAATCTTTTTTCACAATTCTTAATCAAATAATTTTAAGTCCTCCCTTACTCCTTTTTATTTTTTCCATACAAATTAGTTCTCCTCTGTTAACTGGTGCGTCTTTTAACCTTTTAAGGGTACGATCAAACCACTTAAGTCAAATTTCTCTTATCTGATATTCAATTGATGTAATTCGTACTTTATGCGTAATAAAACTATTTTTAACTTATTCTTTATCGTATTACAATTCATCCGTTTAAGCATCCACATCTCTACAACACTAACTTTTTACAAATATTCATGCTTGATAGCTCAACATTCTAAATCATAAGGTATAGTTGACCGAAGACGGTTTGTCAGAATTTTTCTTTAAATTTTAAGAGTATCCTCCTTTCATATGACACTCCAAAAGCATTTCTTCGCTTCATCTACCTTATTTTAATCCTATAAATAACATCTTCTCTAATTTTACCATTACTACCTATTGCAAATTCTAAATATTTAAACATTTTACTTTTACAAATCTCACGGCCATCCTAAATATTTTTTATAAGTTGATAGGTTGAGCCATGCACAAGTTTTTTTCCCCTTTAATCTCATGAGAAATACTGAAACCACGTCAAAACTCCAAATCGAAAGTTTAACACACAAGCCCCACCAATCAGCTTAAAAAAAGGTGATAGTGGGATGTGTGGAGGGAGAGATCACAGACCTTGGTGTCAAGCATAACAGCGCAGAGAATCTGAGTGTTCTGCATTGCGATCCTGAGGTTATTGAGCGTCCCCTGGTGGTATTCATGCGTGCCATGGGAGAAATTGAACCTGGCGACGTTCATCCCCGCCCTCAGCAGCTTCTCCAGCATCTCCACGGATCTCGACGCAGGGCCGAGCGTGCACACGATCTTCGTCTTCGGCACCCGCCCGTCATTGGGAAGCTCTCTCGGTAATCTCTCGAAATCAATGTTCGCCATCGCAACACTCTTCAACCTTCAAACAACAAGCAAAAGTAGAACACAAACCAAAAACGAGCAATCACAACACCAGACAACCGTGTAACTGCTAGATCGGAGAGATCAGAGTCAGATCGGCAAGAAAGAGAGAGCACAAACCTACCTTTCCTCGGTACACACCGATCGCGGACGGGCAGGTGAATGTAGAGGGGGAATGTAATGCGAGGGCGAGGGCGGAGGTGGGATCTGAGGAAGGGAAGGTCCGTGCACGTGGAAGGAAAGAGCGAAGCGGCGTGGGCGGCACACACGGGTTTTGAACAGAACAGTGTCGATGTTTTGCTTTTTGTTTATATATATATTTTTTTTTTCTCTGGAGTGGCCGGCTCCGGTCGTCGTGCGTTTTTACGGTTAAAACCACGGCGGCCGTCATTTCCGTCGGTCAGATGGTTTTTTTTTTCGTTTCCTTGTAATCAACTCGTTACTGGAATTTTATATTGCTTTATTTTTTTTGGTTAAATAATTTATCTGTAAGGACTAATAAAAAAAATTAGTTGAGATTTATTTAATCTTCTTGAAAAATCTGGCCTAAACCTGAATTTAATCTGCTAATCTTCCGACAACTAGAATAAGCTCATCTAATGTCGCTCCTTTTGCTCATAATATTTATGTCACTATAAATTATTCAAGTTGGAGCAAAATGATAAAAATCAGCCTCTCTGTTTTTTTTTTTTTTTTTATGTTGTGATTTTGCTTCTTGTTTAAAACATGTGTTTTTTGTTGTAAACTTTTACCCAAATGTGGTTACACAGTTAGGTTGGTTAATCGAGAAAAATATAGTTTTTTTAATTTTAATGTTGCATGAAACGTAACTAAAAATATTTGATGTTTTAAAGTATTGATTAAAAATTTATCAATGATAAAGATTGTATTATTAGAGATGTTAATATATTATGTCGAATTAGTACAACACGATTTGAACCATGTTAGTTGGATTCATGTTGAATTATGCCGTGTCAAGAGATGTAAGATAATAACGGATAAGACAGATTAACGGAATAGTATTTTTTTTTTAATATATCGATTATTAATATATTAAATCTGTAAAACTTAAATTTACAGAAATGATATATTGATTTTAGTATAAACTCTTAAGTTCTATAGGTTTAGTATACTAAAATCAGTAAAAAAGATATATCAATTTAAAAAAAAATCATATGATGTTACAAATAATGATCTAGTACAGTAAAAAAAACTGTGGTATTAATCAATTAGGTTCTACCTAATTAGCACTTTTAGATTGCATGTGAAATAATTCATTGTAAAAAAATGTATTTATTTATTTCAAATATACTATTTACTATTAATAAATTTTAAATTAATATATTTAAAACATAATATAAATTTTTACTCTCATTTCCAAAATTGTTAATCCTACACAATGATTGGTGATGGTGTAGTGGGTGGGTCCCTTTTTCTTTTTTTTTTGGTAAAGTGGTGGGTGGGTGGTTTTTTTTTAGCGTAAAGTGGTGGGTGGGTGATGCTCTTTTTTTTTCTGAAAAATTTTAGCATTTCCTGAAAGAAAAATTTGATTTGAAAAAAAAAAAAATATATATATATATTAATTTAAAATGTATTAGGATAATTAAATGTAGGTATTTACTTAATAATGAGTTTGGAGTTATTTTAAATAAAACTAAGAAAAAATGTGTATAGAGTTTAAAAAATAAATAAATAAATATATTTTTTAAGTTATCAGCAAACTATTCTTTTAAATAGGCAATGAGAATTTCATTCTCTTAGTGAAAGCATGAAAATAATCTTCTCAAGTATAGTTTAAGTAGTAGTTTTTAATAATTATGATAATTATCTATTTTTCACACTTATAATTCTTAAAATGAAAGGAATTTTTTTAAAGTATTGGAATAATATACTTCTTTTATATACATTAAGTGTTTGTTTAGGTCCTAGAACTAAAATAAAAGTTGTTAGAAAATTAATAATTATAATATAAAATTGTTTAAATATAGAACTTAATATAACAATTGAAAATATAAAAGAAAATTTAAATAATATGTTTGATTTATATAGTACAAAGTATGGAATACAACAAACATAGCATACATTTTATAAACCAAAACAATAATCATTATCATCAATTTATAATTTTAATGTATTTACTGATAATTATAATGATTTTAGCTCAACAAGCAGTAAAAAAAAAAAATTATAATAATACTAGTTATAACTAATTAGTGAGTGAAAATCTTAATTTTCTAGATTTCGATATAATTAATTAATAAAAAAAGTAAAATGATACATTTCCTATTTTATCTTTAATGACTAAATATTTACTAACAATTTCAAATTCTTCTATAGTATATGAACAAATATTTAGTATTAGTAGTAATATATTAAATAACAAAAGGGTAATGTTAAAAGATAATATTCTAGAAACTTTAATGTACATTAAAATTTAAGAGCTTACTTGCATTATTTTGCATATAACAATAGTAACATGATTTTGCAAATGAATTTGAAAATATGAATATTTTAATGTAATTATGTAAATCAAATCTAAAAATATCTAATGTAATATTTATGTCATAACAAATTACAAAGTAATTTTAATTTCAATTCATAAATAAAATAATTTATTTTAACTCTAGACTTGTATTTGAATGTGTAGATGTATTTATCAATGAGATAATTTATTTTTTTGGTGTTGATGTGTTCAAGTGTTATGATTTAATAATATTTAGATTTAGTTTGATATATTTAAAATTATAATAAAAAATTTAAATGTATGGTTAAGTGTGAAAAAATAAAAGAATATATAATTATGTACTTACATTTATTATATCAAAATTTAATATATCCATTTTTATTTTACTAAAAAGGTATAAAAAATATATAAAACATTAAAAAATTTGATTCATAAGTCACTAACCTTCAGGTAGTCTTGTAAGCTAACCTATAGGTGGCTCATAAGTCAATTTGTATGAACCAAGTTGATATTGTAGCCTACATGGACTTTGACTTTGTAAGTCAGGCTAGGTTAACCAAGCTTACTTACATCTCTAGGTTAAGACTTGAATAATCAAGATGACATAATTGGTGATTGTTCTTGATGTGAAAGGTTAAATATGTAAACTAGTCTAAACGGCGATAGAAAACTTGATTTGGCCTTGTTACTTCTGTTTTTATGATTATATTAACAATTACTTTTAGAAGTAAACAAATAATTTTTCACACAAATTAGATATTAAGTCCAATTTGTATTTTAACTGTAAGTGCACAGTGTATATTGTATTTGTGTGCAAGTACATGTTGATCCCACAGAGAGATAGAGTAAGAATTGTGTACTGTTTAAATTTTTATATTAGAGTTTATATGTGTTCAGTTAAGCATTCTGTTGAGTTACAGTTAACATAACAGACTTAGTTCATGGAGTTATAGTTAACTCAACGGACTAACCTCGTAGACTTAAGTTAACTCTACGAGCCTATCTTTTCAGTTAAATACTATTATTCATAGAGGAATTCGGCCAACCATTGGGCGGTTCCACAGAATGTAAATAATATCAATTAAGCTCTTTAATATTAGTTAATATTAGATTTATCATTCAACAATACTAACATTCAAATATTTCAAACAGTAATCATTAAAATCTTTAAGTATTTGGAACGAATCAATTTCAGTAAACAATAAAACTATTTTCTATTTTTTGAATCAAGCAAATGTAAAACAATCACAATATTGAAAACTTAATCACAATACTGACAATGATAACATTAATCACGATATAAAACAAACAATACAACACTTTAATACTAAATGTAAACATAGATAATTTGTTGTTTTTGTATTTTTGTTTTGATATGTTTCTGAAGATGAGCGAAAGGTGAAATGTAAAAATCTTTATCGATGGTAAAAACTTTCGTCACTACATGCGACGTGATTACACCATTGAAAACTTAATCACTTACAACTTGCTTCCTCTCCCTATAGAATCGTGAATCAAGAATTGTAAGAGTATATCCTCTTTAGCATATTGGCATCAACCCGAAACCAAGACTAGAAGTTTTACGATCTCTTGAGATATGAGTCGATGCTTGGTGAAAATGACTTCCCTTCTTGTGACGCGATCACTCCTCACAGTGGTTGTCAAACACTGTGTTTGGCTCAGAATCAACCTAACATCAGGAAAATATCCTCACAAACCTCTGATAGTTGATGATTTTGGTGGTGGTGTGGAGCTTCAGAGAACTTTCGACACTTCCTACAGTTAGCACGGTTCTCCACCTCTACACACACATTTTCTGTCTTTTTTCTTTTCTTTTATATTTCTTTCAGTAATAACTGCTTTTGCTTAAATGATCAGTTGGATTTCCTTCATTCATATCAACGATGGTGATTTCTTCTTCATTCCACAAGTGAATTCCTACGTGATACGTGCAATCTTGGTTTTTCTTCGAATTTCCTATTTTTGCAATTGCTACAGTGGCATATTAGAAAATAAATGGTCCATGAAGTTACAGATAACTCAATGGACTTACTTCATTGATTTAACTATAAAACACGTGTAATAAAGAAATAACTTATAAGCTTACTAACATAATGTGTTACCCTAGTGTATATTCAAGTAACTCAACGCGTATAGTTATGTTAACTTAACGAGTTATACACGTGCAGCTCACGTGACATAATAAAGCATTTAAAATCAACACGTGCATAAATCTAACTTAACGAGTTCAAATATATAACTTACGGTTTTCACTCGCTAACTCAACTAGTTCTCATGTGATCTTTTTACACTTTTAAACTTGTAACTTAACGAGTTGACACATGATCTTTTAACAAAAAGAATACTAACTCAATGAGTTGTTACTGTTTACTTGTACATGATATAAATATATGCAAATAAAATAGATCATGCTTAATATTATAAAACCATACTTAAATCATGTTTTCAAATCACGACATGTGTCCTTAATAAGTTTTATAAATAAAAGGATATTTTAGATACTTACAAATCTAACTATCTGATGCCTAGATGCATTTCAGATAGTTAGCAGCTAACTTACCGAAAATCCACTTAAGTCATGCATTTATGTTTCAACATGTGTATTCTAGAAAATAATAAAATATTCTTTAAACATTTAAAACATAACTGTCTGGTACATGCAATATAACTCTCCGAAATAACAGAAAATTCGGATACTTAAGAATTTCAAAGCCTGTAACTTACCGATAGTTCAAAAATGTACTTAATTAACGCTAATTCCTTAAAATTATGCAAATTCCTTCATTAAAGCATATAATAATGTAATTACAACATAATGATTTAATTCTCATATGATAAGCTAAATATTATGCAATTAACCATCATTTAAGCGTTAATATTATACACTTTTTCATTCTAAACAGTGATCTACCAGAGGTGCAACAATTTGAAATAATGAAAATCTTAGCATTTGTATTGAAAGAGAAAATAAAGAAAAGTAGGCGAAAAAAAGTGAATGTAAGTAATTTCAAATTTTATGTACGATGAAATTGAAAAAATATATATTTCTACACTTTCTTAAGTAAAAAATATTTCTTCCTCACTTTTCTTTTTTTATGTTTTTGAAAGTAAATAAATTCCCAACCTCTTCCTCCACTTTACAAAAAAATTGAGCATTATTTATATAGATGTTAAAGAATCTATTAGAAAGTTTATACTTAAGAAGGAGGGGTGAATTAAGTATGTCACAAAATTTCTTATTTTTTTTTGGTTCCCTTTTTAAATCTAGGTAATGCGAAAATGAAATAAAGATTAAATCACATAGGCAATTTATAGTGATTCTCTTCAACTAGGGTATGTCCACTTCTTGAGTCTCTACTCAAGAATTCACTAATTCCAAGAGTTTTTGGTTCACTCAAAACCTAGTGTACTATAGTTTTATTCAAAGCAAAATCAACTTAACAAGACACCGATCCTTCAAGTTTTTCCTTTAACTGTATGGATTCTTGTACAATTACTGTGCTAACTATACAAACTCTCGTATAGTTATCTATACAACTTTACAAACTCCCATAAAGTAACCTGAATATCTTTTGAAAGATAATCTTTGAGAGTTTCTTCCACAACACCCCTTGTGGATAGGTTATCTATGCTTTTAAATCAATGATGAAATGCAAAAAAGAATTAATCTGGAATGCATAAACGTAATAAAACTTTCTTCTTGATTATACGACAATCCTTGAATCTTCAAGAAATAGTTTTGCTATCGTTAAGTTCCTTCATATGACTTTCAACTCTTGCTTTTCAAGAATCTTTAAGTCTTTTGAGAATTTTTTCTAGAGTACTATCGAAAAAAACTACTTTCTCATTTTTACTCGACTCCTTTTTATAATACATAAGGAACTCTAAGTAATTACATATGTTCTCTAGACTTTTTCAAACCACGACCTTCAATCTTGATTTGTCAATTTTATCTCTGATTGTCTTGATTGTCATCTGTAAATATTGATCGAGTCTTTAGAAATATAGTAGAACATGTAAGAGTGAGTGTGTGCCACATGTCATCTGCAAAATAAATATTCTTGTAACAAACTTTAATTAAATATAAAAATATAACAACTAAATAAATCTATCAAAGTTATAACATTACAGCCCTTCGTAAAGTTATGCTCATAACTTTACAAGCTTATGCATAGCAGAATATAATGAACATTCGTAAACTTATCTCTACAATTTTATGGACCCTTACAAGTTGACACATGTAAAGCACAATAATTTATCTTTAACAAACTTCGTATACTAGACTTATAACTTTACAAATCTCTTAAGAAATAACCTTACAGAGTTTCATCAAATTATCCTTATAACTTTACGAGCTAAAAATTTATAACTCACATATGTAATTTCATAACTTTACAAGTTTTTGTAAAGTTATAACCTAAATTTATGAATCATATAAGTTTACGATTGTACGTAAAGTTGACTATATAAATTTACAATAGTTTGTAAAGTTAACTATATAACTTTACGATAATTCGTAAATTTATGAACTTAAATAATAATTTGAAGTTTATCACTTTACCTAATAAAAATATAAATCATCTTATCAATCATTAAAATATAAATATATTAATAGATAAGAACATTATCCTTAACATGATCATGTTAGATCGTAGATTTGACTATTATTTATGTTAAGCCATATTATATTATTGGTGAAAAAATGTAATCGAGATACAACTCATAGTTTACTTCTATTTATGTTGTGCTAGTCAACGGGATAATTTG
Organism: Cymodocea nodosa; assembly: GCA_036874045.1. NCBI lineage: Eukaryota > Viridiplantae > Streptophyta > Magnoliopsida > Alismatales > Cymodoceaceae > Cymodocea > Cymodocea nodosa. The sequence continues at coordinate 1,348,757 of CM072341.1, forward strand.
ACCGCGGTAAATTATATTAGATTGTACTAGAATGAATATACAAAATAAGAAATTAGACATTCAATTTCCTAATAAAAGTAGTTGTTAGTTGACCCATTGGTTGGTTTATCGATAAAACGAGCCACCGACATTAAATATCGGAAGTCCATTCCAGCATTCTTTAAATTATTTTTTTCCAATTTAGAAAAAAGCTCAGTTAACTCATAATGACCCTACGTGCTCACATTGAATCATTCATACTAATATGACCTGATTTTACTAACAAGCGATTCAATGTGATTTGAAAAACTGTGTTAGATCAATTGACAGTACGGTCAAATCGTATTAATCTAAATTAGTATCATATTTAATAACATGGTGTCCACTGGTTCATGAATTTTTAATATATGTATATAAATGACAGCTCAAAAGAATCCCTCCTGAGATACTCATGTCCATGTGGAGATTTTTTTATAATATTTGCCATCTGGGGTCATGATCTGTATTTAACTATTTATCGCTCTGCTAGATTTCCCTTCAATAACAAAAGTTAAATTTGGCGTCATTATACAAAGTATATTTAGAATTTTTTTTCTCCAAAATTATCTTGAATTTGGTGTTAAGTGAAGAAACTATTCAAAATTGAAATACCGTGTAAAATCTTTAAAATATCATAAGTATTTATCTTATGGCAATTTAAAATTTATGAATAATAAAAATTACATGAAAAACAAATAGACATTTTTACTTTGTAAAAATATATTATATAACAATATGAAATAAATATTCATAAGTAATATATTAAAATTATAAAATAAATGTTTATGGTATTTTTAACTTTAACAGACCAAGCATTTTTAAAATTTAGAAGTCTTGACTACGAAGTTCTGGGAAGATGCAGAGCTTTAAAGGTGGTATAAACCAGTGCTGTACTCCACATGCCTGGTTTCGATCGGCGTCCACCGGCACCTGCAATGGGAACAAGCGTAGGGTCCGTCGCAGCGGTGGTCGTGGCGTGCCTCCTCGTCGTCGTAGTCCTCCCATGCTCTCCCGCTCACGTGGTGGCGAGGGCCAACGCGACGGCCACAAGGCGGAGATCTCTGTTGGACAATGGAGTGGGACGGACGCCTCCTATGGGGTAAGCCTGCGGTCCACGAGCTCGTTTCTCTCTTTCGCCGAATTTTTTGGTTTTTGTAACTTTGTGTTTGCTTCCGTGGTTTGATTGGATTTTGGACTTTGATTATGCGGTTGGGACGTTCGCTCGTCTTCGTGGTTCCAATGCTATCATCCTCTGAACGTAACAATTTGAATGGGTTATCTGTCTAGTGTGCCTTGTCCAAGCCGTAGTGCAGACCACCTACACCTTTAGAAACCAAAGGCTTGAATCGTTTCAGAATTTAGATTTCTCCTCCTCCTCCTTCTCCTCCTTAATCAAGCTAATTCCATCAAACTAGAAACACACTCACACACACATGGATGCTGTATAGATGGCATCTATATAGAGACACTCGTTTGGTCTTCTGAGAGAGAGATTTGTGGCATACATTTTGAGGCACTTGGGATTCAATCATGAAGACCCCTTCAAGCCCAACATGCAGGGCTGCACGCTAAATGTGCATGGAGATGATTGGACGTGCATAGACATGGGAATGGTGGCTAAAATAATATGTGGTATCAAGAACTTGTCTAAGGCCATGTGCAAGGAATGTGAGTTTTGTGAGAGACTTGCTTCAAGCATGTGCATGTAGAGAGAAGGATGTGTGTTCCTAAATTGTTTTACGTGTAGTATAAGGGTTTGAATCTTATGAGTGCCCATGCTATTGATGTGTGGTTGGAACCGGTGAGTTTTAACATGGGCAAGAAGATTTCACGGCAAAAAATGATGAATTGAAGTAACATTCAGGTGGCAGAAGAATGTGAGTCACTTGATAGCCGATGACCATCAGGAGTCTAAGTGAATAAGTCACTAGACCATTGAGGGTCATTGACCAAAAAAGTGAATATGTCACTAGACTATTGATGTCCACAACCAGGGAAGTGAAAGGATCACTAGACCGAGAGGTATCAATGGGCAAGTGAAATGGCCATTAGACCATCAAAGACCTTTGATGGAGATTGATCATTCGAGCAAGCCAACCAAGCAATTGTAGGCAATCTCTGATTGAGGTGGGTGATCTAATGCATAGTTGTGGATGAGTGGACCTGCAAGAGGGACATTAAGGGAACAATGGAGAACTAGTAGATTGTCAAAGGGAGTAGTGGACCATTAGAAGGTCGAGTGTAGATGTCCAATGAAAGATCAACAACAATTTGAACAACTGCTAGTGACAATTGCCAATGATGACTCAATCAACCCACCTACTAGAAGACTTAGTTGATGGGTTGACTAGGTTAATAGATGTGAGTCATGGAGCAAGTGGAGTGATTAAGGGGCAAAGTGGTTCTTTAGCAAGTTGTGTAGGACATGTGAAGGCACATGTCTTTAGGATTAGGATAGATATGAGGACCAATGTATAATATCCTTGTCTTTGTATAAATTGTTGTTTCATTTGCTTTTGTAGAACAACTTGCTAGAGAGCCTATGTGTGTAAGTAGGTCAGCTAAGTCCTAACGAGTTGTCATTTTCATTTTTGTGCAATAAAATCTCACTTGTTCCTACAATCCTTTTTTGTGCCTTTTGTCTTTTCATGTGAGAGTGAGTTGTCAACCTTCTTAAACATCATAGCAAGTGTTGTTTCACCTTGGTATGTTGCTGGTTCACATACATAGTTAATTGCCTTAGCTTCTTCCACCTTAAGAGTTTACAAACTTGCATGGGAGAATGAGCAATGAATTATAGAGGTATCAGAGCAAGATCCAAAGAACATAGTGGAGGCAAGATCTACATGATTAGCCATGGGAGAAGCCTTCATTTAGCCAAAGGTGAGTTGTTGACCATTGCAAGCTATGGAGATATTAATGTCTAGTGTGGGAGAATCAACTTCGATTGAGTTAAAAGGAGAATTGATGCCACTATTTGAGGCCATCATGAAGAGCATCGAAAATCTACTAGAGGTCATGAACATGTGTTTAACAAGACTAGAGATTCAACACATAGGTCACTTATTGTCAAATAATGACCATCTGGAGGCAAAGCATAAGCGATTGTAGGAAGAGGAACATAGTAGTGAACTCTTTGTGCAAGTCACTTACCTATTCAAGGTCGAAGTTAGGATTGATTTGTCAGACTTTGATGGGTCCATGAATGTAGAGAAACTAGATTTGTGGATAGCTTAGTTGGAAACTTATTTCTCCTTGTATCAATACAAAGATAGTTTCATTTGCATAGTTAAAACTCAAAAGTCATGTGTTGGTGTAGTGGAATGACTATTTTGCAAGCCAAGGATCCCTAACCCTCTCTTAGGAAGGATTCAAGTGGCTATTACAAGAGAAGTTATACCTTATAGGATACTTTCAAAGTTAATGGATGAAGTGATATGCCTTTTATCAATAGCAGGGATAGTTCATGCAAGAGCATATCATGAAGTTTTAGAAAATATTTGTCATTTTTGGAATTTTGCTTAATGGCAAGGAAGTAGAGAAGTACGTTCTCAGACTTCATCCTTAGTTGCGGAAGGAGCTCATGTGTCTTGAGGTGAGAGGCATCTCAATGATGTCTTCTTGGACCATGACAATTGTTTGCTTGATCTTATTTACTCAAATATATGTGTATCTAATAATTCTTTAAGTAAACAATTAATTTTTGCAAATAAGATCTAAGTTCAATAAATTTGTTCATTTTTATTAACTACAAATGTATAGTATCTATCGCATAAGTGTGTAAGTGCAGGTCGATCCCATAAGGAATGAGTAAAAATTTCAGACTATTTAAATTTTTACAGTTAGAGGTTTTTGTGTTTTGATTACTTACTCCGTTGAATTAATGTTAGTTAAGTTATAGTTATCTCAACGGACTATCTTTATAGAGTTAATATTAACTCAACGAATCTCTTTAGTAACTTTAAATTAAAATTGCTGTCCATAGAGGAATACAACCATCTATTGGGTAGTTTCACAGAATATAAACAACATCAATTAAGCTTCTAATGCTAGTTTATATTATAATGATCATTGATCTATACTAACATTTAAATATTTCAAACAGTAAATATGTCAATCAGGATTTTAGAATTGAATACGAACTGGTTTCAATAATCAGTAAAACGATTTCTTATTTTCTAGAATGAAATAAACATAAAACATTTGACAATACTGACAATAATGACAATACAAAACAAACAATACAATATAGATTTGATAAACATAAAAACAGATAATGAGTTTTTGTTGTGATATGTTCTTGAAGATAAACGAATGGTAAAAGAAAAATTCTCTATTGACAGTAATAACTTCTGTCATTACATACGATGCAGTTACACTATTGAAAATTTAATCACTTACTATCATGTGCTCAACTCTTTATAGAATTGTGAATCGAGACTTTTGTAAGTTGATTCCTCTTCAGTATAGCGGCATCAATTCAAAACTAAGGCTAGAAGCTTTACTATCTCCTGAGAGGTGATTTGGTGTTTGGTGAAAATGTCATTCATTCCTGCGACGCGATCACTCATTACAGTAGTTGTCAGCCATCATGTTTGGCTTGGAATCGACTCGACATCTGGAAAGTATCATCACAGACTTCTGATGGTGGTTGGTGGTGGTGGAGTTTTAAAGAATTTTTAACGCTTATTGCAGTTAGCACGGTTCTTTACCTATATTTTTTCGTTCTTTCTCTTTTCTTTTTATATTTCTTTCAGTAATAACTACTTCCACCTAAATGACTGGTTAGATCTCCTTCATTCGTATTAATGGTGGTGATTATTTTTTTTGTCTACGATTTAGATCATGATGTGGTTCATGTGATGTAGTTTCCTTTGAATTTCTTGTTCCTACAACTGCTCACAGTTGAATATTAGAAAATAACTGGTCTGTGGAATTAGTGTAATTCAACGGACTTATTCTGTTGACTTAACTGTAACTCAACAAACTAACCTCATTGAGTTAAATTTAACTTAACGGATTCGTTTAGTTCTGTAGTTTAATAAAATAAATACTTTTATAATATTTAACATTTAATATGTAAAAGAAGTAATTCTTAATTATTCAAAAGTTAACGTGTAAAATAATTCCTAACTTTACGAGGTTCTGTAAACTTACCTTAGTAACTTTATGAGAGTACGTAAATTTACCTTAGTAACTTTATGAGGTTTCGTAAACTTTTATAAAACCACACATATTAGGCTTTCAATTTTTTAGAAATAATACTTAATTAACGTTAATTCCTTGAAATTATACTTATTCTTTAATTAAGGCATATAATTGTATATTTGTAACATAATAACTTAATTTTTATATGATAAACTAAATACTATGCAATTAACCATTTATTAACTATCAATGTAATTAACCATTCATTAACTACTAATGTTATACACAATTTCATTCTGAACAACAATCAAGGTCAAAAATGTAGGTATTCAATCAATTGATGGCAAGAAGGAGAATGAGGGTATGTCTGGAGAGCCATTGACATCTAAGTCATACAAGGAGTCTACAACATCTAATAAGTCCTTCAAGACTTGTGATCATTATGGCAAAAAAGGCTCATGTGAAGTTCAAGTGTTGGATGCTACACCTTAAGAAGAAGTCCAAGTCTCAATATATGGACAAGAGGAAAAAGGTGACTATTACATAAGGACTATTACATAAGAGGTGTAGGACTAGTTGGAAGACATTGAAGGAGTTAAGGTAGTTTATTCATCATTAGCGTTGATGACACAAGATGGTGTTAAAGACGACTAGAAGAACCTCATGTTAGAGGAGCTTGTGTGGAAGTTTGAATTGGACACAATACCCCATTCAAGATTGTATCTATTGGGGTAGATTATGTAAGGAGGTTGATAGTACGTCACCTAGTAATGCAAGGCCAAGTTCACATGCATCTTGCAAGGAGGTGATTGATTAAGGTAGATCAAGGGGGCTCATTCTTTTAAGTTGGCAAGTCACTTTAAGGTTAACAAGACCATCCATAATCTTGTGTGATATACCTATTGGCTAAGACTTCACAAAGATGTAGAGAGATATGTTTGTAGATATACGTTGTGTGGTAAGGTGAAACCAAGTCATCGAAAGGTTGGATTGTATTATTTCCTTCCAATTTTGACTTGATCATGGGAGAGTATGTTGATGGATTTCATTAAAGCTTTGTTAAGGACCTGATTGGGATAAGACTACTTGTTCATGATTGTAGATAAGTTTTCTAAGATAGTAGCATTGGTTCCATGTAGGAGGACAATTATGAGAATAGAAGTAGCCAAGTTGTATTTTCATTGTGTGTGGGTAAACTTTGGCTTACCAAATTCTTTCAATTTTGATAGGAACAACTGCTCCTTGAGTTTCTTTTGAAAAATCCTTTAGGGTTCTTATAGATACTACATTGAAGTGAAGTATGCCATATCATTCATAAATTGATGGGCAAATCGAATCCTGGTGCACCTGCTATAGGGCTACAATGCTTGTTATTTAAAGATATGAGATGAGAGCCTACCCTACATTCATTTTTCCTTCAATCAAACTTTCTACAAGTCTATAGGAAAGAACCCCTTTAAAGGAACATTAGGGTTTTTACCTACTAGCCTGTTGAATTTGGGGTTCATGTTGGAGGGAACCTCTCAAGAGACTTGGAGGCAAAGTTTATTTCCCTAGTTATTTTTGCTTTGGGTTGGACTGTGTTTTCATTTTTTTTCCCCTAAGATACAAAGCTCTTTACACCTAGGGCTGTACCTTGATAATGGTAAAGAACTTCTACTACGTTATTGATTTAAGTTCGAGTCCTAAACTTGCATTTGTAGTTGAATTTCCTACCTTAGTATCAAAAAAATATACAAAGCTCATTCTCACTTGTCAATCCTTCACTTGCGCATGCAAACGGGAACATGTCCTCACTTTGCCAACAACTGTAGCTTCTTTCTTATGCCACACACAATTGAAAGGAAGTTTGTTTCAAACATTATCCTTGCTCCTTTCCATGAAAAGGGGATTCGACTGCTGTATTGGAACAGATGTCATTGGGGGAGAGAGGGAGTTATTGAAAATGGAAATAGGTGTTAGGTTATCTTGAAAAGAGGTATCAAAAATGGAAAGTGGCATTAGGATTATCGTGAAAAGAGGTATCAAAAATGGAAAGAGGTGGGAATTACCAAAATGGGTTGGTGTTTTTTTTTGTAAACAGAACCTGATTTGATTGTAATATCGGTGACTTGACAAGTTGTATACATAAATCTTCAAATGGCAGCATTCCACAAGCCTGAAAAATGGCATTTTTAGCTGCCTGGCTTTTGACTTTTGAGGACATTTTAAAGCTATAAGTCTAAATTTGAAAAGCTCAGGTAGCCAAGGACATTTTTGACATTTGTTACACTTAAAAACTGCTTTGTGTCAGAAGTGCACTACCAGAAGCTGGAAGAAAGCATTACAAAACCAGCCCTAAAATTCCAAGTGAGGCATGTACGACATAAATGACTTGCATAATCTCAAATAATAGAAAAACCTTACAATGAATTATTTTAAGAAGCAAGAGAGAGAGAGAGAGAGAGAGAGAGAGAGAGAGAGATTGAATTCTCTCAAGAATTTGGAGTTAGGGTAGCATTCCCAATTCTCAAATGCAATGACAATAATAACAACATGGGAAAATGTAGCCTTTAAATAACAATAATAACAACAATCAATGTCTTAATCTCACTACATAGAAAATGTAACCTTTAAGGAATTAAAATATCTAATGAGTTTGTTGTGCATGGGTTGCATTTGTGGGTACGAGATATTCACCTTTGGATTTAAAATAAAAATTGAGATTTCAATATCATTTATATTTATAGAGTTACCTACCATTTTGATAATTTTGTGAAATGCAGTAATCTTTATAACAGTAAAAAAATCAACTTCAACAAATATTCGGTGTAATATTCAAGTATGTCACCCAAATGCACGTCTTTGTTTCTTTTATTCTAATTTCATTATTTGCAACATGGATTTGTCTTATAACATATAAATCTTTATCAGGTGGAACAGCTGGAACCACTTCGGGTGCAACATCAATGAGCAGCTGATCAAGGAAACTGGTGAATCACTTTTTATTTTTCTTCTTTTCTCCATGAGTTCTTGGTAGGTTTTAAGTGTTGACATCAATCTTAGGAAAAGGAAACATATTTATTAGTGGAATTTTGGTAAAAATGTGGTAAATCTATGGAAATGATCCAAAAATCCTATATTTTGAGTCTTTGACATTAAACTTAGAGTATGATAAAGTAAGACATAATGCACATATAAAAATACTTTAGATCTAATTTCTACAAATCAGTTTCTGCAGTCTTTTGGCTCAATGCACGTGTATCAACTGAGATGCATTTTTCCTTGTAAAAATTACCTGGGTATTGATCGATAACCCTAATTGGGTCCAATACAGACTAATATTTACCTAAATAGCATGTTGAAATATGTGGGTATTTTATACATTTACTCATAAATATCAATCTGTACAGTGAAATATGGATCCATACAGGACCCCAGATCTCCAAGCAACTAGTGCTTGATTTTTCTCATTAAAAATATTTACATATGGTTCTGAAAAACTCAACTTGAAGGTGCACCATACTGGAAGTAAGGCTGTGTCCATGAATATGTTGATGTTTATGCAATAAAGAAGTTATACAACTACTGTGGTGTATACTTTAGATGAATTTTGTATTGCTTGCTTTTTTTTGTATCTTGAGATGTGGATATATAGGTGGGTCATGTGTAACCAGTTTGATCTTATGCAGCTGATGCAATTGTATCCACAGGGCTCTCATCACTTGGATATGTATACATCAACATTGGTTTGTATGGAAATTTTGTGACATTTGTTCACTGATTGCTGCACATTATTTTGATTGTTTTTAGTCATTCATTCTGATTGAATCTTTTTCCTCTTCTCTTCTCTGGTTGGGTCAGATGATTGTTGGGGAGAGAAAACTAGAGACTCTCAGGTGAAAATCTGTTTACCATGTTTCCAGTATTATTCATCAACAAAAGTACTTTTAAGATTTGATGCCTTAAAATTTAGGTATTATTAGCGTTTACCATCCATTTTTTCAGGACCCTTTTTGTTTTTGTTGATAAGTAACTTCATGGATGATTTTGTAATACTTCACTTAACAATCTGTGTTCTTGTATCTGTTTTGGCCAGGGTAACTTGGTTCCCAAAGTTTCAAATTTTCCATCTGGTATAAAGGCTCTTGCAGATTATGTGCATGCCAAAAGGCTCAAACTTGGTATTTATGGTGATGCAGGGTACCTAACTTTTATTTTTGCAACAAGAATGACCATATCACTTAAAATGAGATTCAGACAAGAGACCCAGTTTCCTGTGGCTGGCCTTATGTACCTACATATTATGAAAAACAAAAAACTGGCATTCATTTTCTGTGCATAATAACCGAACATATCATTTGACAAGTACTTTTCAGCAGTTCACATCTGTTTTCTCTTCAGTAAATCTTAAAAGAAACTGAATGTGGTCAGGCTGTAGATGTAAACCAACAAGAACTTTATTGCATAAAGAAGAATCCATTGCAAAGAGATGCTTTTCAAAAGCTCATGTTTTTATAGAGTAGAACAGCACCCTAATAGCCATACTTTTTTTTCTTTTAATTTTTTCATGCCGTTTCAGTACCCAAACATGTAGCAAGACAATGCCGGGCTCACTTGGTTATGAAGAGAAGGATGCAAAGGCATTTGCATCATGGGTAATTTAATTGTCTACTGATCTAGATTAATGACTTCTCAATTTTAATTCTATAAAGTTGAAATCCTGAATTTCCCCCAATATTGGATCTTCTTCATTTCAGGGTGTCGATTATTTGAAATATGATAACTGCAATAACTTGGGAAAAGACACAAAGGAGAGGTAAAGTAGTAGTTGTAGCAGGTTATTAATAAGATATAGAAAAAAAAAAATCTCAATGATCACCGTAATATATGGCTTCCTCTATCCACAGAATGCATCCTTTTGATATTTGACTTTGGAAGTGACACACCTCATTCATTTCCTTATCTAACCTACTAACTCTAAAAAAATGTGGAACTATTAAATGGATGGTCTTTTTTTTCTTTCTAAAAAATGTGGAACAATGAATTCTCCCATATAAATGGTAGATTAGATTTGTTTTCATTTGTGTAGGAGGTGAAATAGGTCATGGAGTTAGATATCAAAGAGTGGAATACACTATTTTGGATTTTAAATTCAAAAAGTGGAGATATGTGAGAATTTGCCTCAGACTGGGCATCCACATAGAGAACTTGATGCAGGATCTTACAACAATGAATGTTTCCCAGTTTATCTGGAATGTCTAGATCACTTGGTGGATGCCCACATTGTCTTGTGATAACCTGAACCCCTGTTGGATATCTCCTTGTTCTATTGTCAATTTTGGATGTAGAATTAGAAATCTGATTGGATGTTCATCCCAGGTTTGGACAATTGCTTCATTTTATTATAGAATTAGTGTATTTTATATTATTCTTAGATTTCATCACTAACAATTCCCCACTATTTCAAACTTTGTTTCTTTAGCATGTCATTTTAATGTAGGCTCACTAAGTAGTTAGTAATGAAATTCTTTATTGCCTCTTCCACATACTTTGATATTTCTTACTAAATTTGGGAATAAGAGCTTTTGACTCCTACATTCCATTCAAGATGTGTCCCAATATAGGGAGAAAAAAAAGAGAGTTAAAGAAACATAGGTCCTCGGCTCCTCCCTAGCTCCACTATAAGGTTTGGAGGCTTGGGGCTATGACCGTAGTACGTAGGTACTATAACAACAGCAATAATAGTTCCATTGGGAGTTGAGCTTGAGCTCTGATTCCCAAAAACTACCTTAATTTCTCTCAAGAAGATTACTCTAGCAATTCTTGAGCCTAATACATTTGATTACATGTTATTTTCCATCACCACAATCTCATTCCCTGTTGTTAGTTGATGAGAGAATCATGCTTGGTTGTTTCAAATGTGACTTATGGCACCAAAGTTTAACCATTAGTTAATCTCATTCTTTGCTCTATTCATCATGATGTTATTCACCTCTTGCATTTTGCAGTCACATTCTTATTGACCCATCTTTTCAGTCAGTTTGCACATGGGAAACACACATTAGCCTCTTTGCCTTTCTTTTTGAAATTTTTGTGTAATTCTTGGAAATTACTTATTTTTTAAGTTTCTTGCCTTTGTCACTATAATTAGGTTTCTTGTCCACCATGTTTTCTATCAAAAAACATCATTAGCATTAAACAGTTGATTAGTGATCACGTATTGTCTTATCTGTGACCAAGTGGATCCATCTTTATTCAAGATGCATCTGATAAAAAATCCCAGGAAGCTTCATTTCATCTTCAACCATCTCCTGAGGAACCCTTGCCCTATTCTCCTTAAACATGCAATCCAAAAATTTGTTGATATGGATTTGGTCATACCTTATTCTAGTTTAAAGAATCTTAGATTTCCTTTGTGATCTCCATTAGAGGTGTAAGGAGATTGAGTTTTGCCTGTTAACTCAATCTGACCCAACTCGTTATGAACATAATAGAGTGGTAGTTTGTTCACTCATCATCCATTAACTTGTTGCTTGCTAACTCATTATCTTAGTAGGTTAGGATATGTATCATGCACACAGGTTACCCACTAACCAGTTATCCATTTTGTAGTTTCATTATTTTATATTGTATATAGAGAGATTACAAAAAAATCTATAACTTTACAAATAAGCACTAACTTCATTGACATTATCTAATATTTTAGATAAGTTAGATGTGATATATTTGAATTATTAAATATACTATATCGTGCCATGCTAGTTGACATGGTCAAACGAAGCTGTATTAGTACAATTCAATCGCATTGAATAGTGGCCCAACATGATCTAAAAATTCATGTCGTATTAGTCAATAAGAGAGTTTGACTAAGTCATATTGGCATGATTGGACCTGACTCAATTAACATCTTTATATAAAATGTTGCCTTCGTTATGCATTGTTTGATGATTAATTTCTTCTGCTTTGTTAACTAGGTACACTAAGATGAGCAAAGCTTTGATGACCTCAGGACGGAGGATTTTCTTCTCCTTGTGTGAATGGTAAGTGTTTTATTTTATGTCTTTGTTAGATATATATACTCCTGGTGGTGTGACTTCAATAGTATTAGTTAACGTCAAGAAAACTCGTCTACATGGAATGTGCCTTTCAAAATATATAATATGTGCTTGAACTATTTACTAGGACACTTTCTAATTGGTATAAAGTTGGATGTATGGATAGGTTATTCTAGGATCATAGTAAACATCTATAATTAAAAGATCATCACTTTTGTAGTCAACTGATTTAAAAAATTTACTTAGAATTTAGACTGTGTATATTTGTAAGCTAGTTACATATTATATATATCTCTCCTGTTGGTCACAGGGGACAAGAAGATCCAGCAACATGGGCACCTAAAATAGGAAATAGTTGGAGGACGACAGGTGACATCAAAGATAATTGGGAGAAGTATGAATTTCTAAATGAGTATATGCATTCAAAATACTTGTGTCCATCCCCAGGAATAAAAAGCTTTTTTCTGTGTAAGCAGAATGACTGCTTTAGCTGATCAGAATGATCTATGGGCATCATATGCAGGTCCTGGTGGTTGGAATGGTAATATCAGTAGCTTTTGATTTGCCTTTTTTATGTAAATGCAGAAATTATAGGGATATTGTTGGTTCCAAATGTCCAATCATTAGATCCTGATATGCTTGAAGTGGGAAATGGTGGAATGACAGCTGAAGAGTATCGTTCACATTTCAGCATATGGGCACTGGTTAAGGTACCAAAGCATCAACTAAATTACATTATCCTATTTATTTTTCTAGTTTCAAAATTCTATCTAATCCACACACATTAAATGTAATACTTTTTCATTATGCTACAGGCACCATTACTGATTGGGTGTGATGTTCGATCATTAACCAGTGAAACAAAAGAAATACTTAGTAATGCTGAAGTAATTGCAGTTAACCAAGGTAAGAGCAATGCAATATGCACCTCATCCCCTTTCTATAAAACATATATTTGTAGCTGGATAATCAAAAAAAGTGTATATTTGTAGCTTTCAAATCATTTCATAATCAATGCTAAGAAGTCCATGACCTGTTGTTAAAGGTGATTTGGTTCCATTGTAGGAAATGCCCTGTAAATCTTTTTAGCCAATGTTCTCAAATATCTTGTATTGTTGAAAACTTGTTACTTAACAGATGAAAAAAAAACACCGAAATTACAACAATCAGTTTTTCCCGTTTTGTTTTGAACTAAAAATATAAAAAACACAAGTTTCAAAATATAATATTGATATTATAAACACTAGCTTATTCAAAAATTGTTGGGTCAAGGGAATTAGATTTGAATTAGTTTATTCAACCATTGAAAATCCTCAACCTCAGCCATCACTTAAAGTAGTAATTGGAATTAGATTTTATGATTCTCTTCAGATAGTCTTGGAGTTCAAGGGAGAAAGATCAAGGCAGAAGGAGGCTTGGAGGTACACACAAACACTCACTCACTCACTCTTTCTCTTGCATGGCTGCGTCTATTAAATTTTCATTGAGAAAATAAAAACAAATATGCAAGAGAATGATTTGACTTATGGTGGGATCATGTGCATTACTTGGCTGCATTATTATCCAGGTTCTACAAGAAGTTGAAAAAAAATAATGATATCAAAAGACCGTGAAATATGGCATATTAGCACAATGACTTGGGGTTTTGGACGCCTAAGTAATGGAGATATCATTTCACAACCACCCATAGATGCAGTTTTATCCATTAATTTTCATTAGTAGTGCATGCCAATCTTCCCTTCTGCAGGTTTGGGCTGGTGCGCTTAGTGGTCATAAGGTGGCCGTTGTGCTCTGGAACAGAGGACCTTCTCAGGCTTCCATCACTGCTTATTGGTCTGACATTGGCCTTCAACCTCACACCATTGTTAATGCTCGAGATCTGTGGATGGTGAGGAAATAATTCTACCTTTGTTTATAGATTTCAAGCTTTTTGTCCTATGATCCAAAACCTCTCATGCAAGATAGAGGATATGAAAAAAAACCATAGGAGAATTAGTTTTGGTAGCATAAATGATTAAGAAAACTCAATTGTAGAATTTAATGTAACTTGCAACCTTTTTGGTAGTAAATACTCATTTTAGGAAAAAATGCTAAGAAAATTATAAGTGAAGTTAAAAATCAGGCCTATAAGAAATTATATGATAGTTTAAACACAAAATAACGAGAAAATAAAATAAATCAATCAACTAAGACTAAAGAAAGAAAATCTAGAGTTTTGAGTCAAGTGCATTAAGGATGAAGGTGGTAGAATTTTAATAAAAGAAAGTGAAATAAAAGATAGATGAGTTAGGTATTTTAGTAAACTATTCAATGAATCTATCATAAAAAACTCTTACATGGAAAATTTAGGTTGTACTACGAAGGATATAAATTATATATTTTAGAAGAATTAGTAGCTTGAAGTGAAAGAAGCTTTTAAAAAAATGAAATACAAGAAAGTTGTTGGAATAGATGATATATTCTTATTAAGGTGTGTAAATGTATGGATGAAGTAAAGATAAAATAGTTAGCTAAGCTCTCTAATATGGTTTTAAAGACAAGGAACACACCAAAAGAATGGAGAAAATGTTCTTTAATACTTATATTTAAATCATACTCTGAAATTATGGGAAAAAAATTAATTTAGATTTATTTCAAGTGGGTCAACAATGAAAGCAATTCGTTTACTTAAACATTTAATAGAAAATTTTAGAGTTAAAAAAATAACTTTACATGATTCTCATTAATTTAGAAGAGCTTAAGATAGATTACTTAAAAACTTATTATGATAGGTATTTGAAAGAAAAGAAGTACCTGTTGGATATATTCATATTATAGAAAACATATATGGAATAACAATTATTAGTGTTAAAATTATAAGAAGAGAAATTAAGAAACTTAAGAGTCCACTTTAAGTTCATACCCATTTGTCTTAGTTATAAATGAAATAAGGAAATTCAAAAAGAAATACTTTGGTATATGTTATTTGCTTATGATAGAGTTTTGGTGGATAAAAGTAAAACAAAAATTAGTTTTAAATTAGAATTATAGAGAGATGCTTTACAGTTTAAAGGATTTAAATTGAATAGGTCAAAAGTTGAATATGTGGAGTGTAAATTCAACAAAAATAGGAATAATGATAAATGTATATAATTAAGTGGTTATGTGATTATACAAGTAAAATTTTAATGCACTTAGTATCTATAATAAGTAACAATTAAAAATTTATATAAGATGTTGTTATAGAATTAAAGTAAAGTGGATGAAGTGAAAAAAACTTTTGAAATGTTATATAATAGAAGAATATCTTTAAACTTAAAAAATATATATGAAGCTACCATTTACTCTCAGCTATGCTTTATGTCTAAGAATGCTTATCATTGAAAATTTTCCTCTCTTTTTTAATATCCTCCTTTTCTTACTTATGCATCAACAACAGAAGTCAACTATACATTCTATTAAGGGGGAGATTACAGCTGTGGTGAATTCTCATGCTTGCAAGATGTATGTACTGACACCACAATAGTCGAGATGTCAGCATCATACAAACATTTCAGTTATCTACTACGTTTTTTCTCTGGTAATGGTAATATTTTTTTCTTCTTACATTTGAATCTAAGAACTCTTCTCTTACAACTGAGTGAGTGATCAATTGTACCGTCTTATTGACTAGTGTATTTATCCATGATTTGTCCTTTACATCGGAGTAATAAATAAGAACTTGGTACCTTGCAATGTAATTTGAAGTTTGTTGGAATTGGCACATTGGATGTATATTCATTTTGCAATCTATTTTCTATGATTGATAACTTTTGTTATCTACATTGTGATAGAATTCAAACAATTGATTCGCTGGAATAGTAGTTTCTAAATCTGAAAGTTCAGAACGTGATATAAGACTAGGCTAGAGCTGTCTTAAAAGATCGATCTGATAAGAGTAGAATCTCATCTCTCTATTAAGGCACATCAAAGGTTAATTCTTTTAATGTAAGATTATTCATCTACATCATTTGATTCTTTCTAAAGTCAAACGTCTCGTATGGCCTAGACTCTCTTATTACATTAGCTTTATATAGGTAGCATCAGGAATCTACTAGGCTTTCTTACTTTTTTTTTAGGTTTTACAAGTGGTTATCTAGTTATCCACCATCGAGAATTAATCCAAGTCGGGTTTTACTTTGATACCACTTGATGTAGGATTAGGTCAAAGTTGTCTTAAAAGATCAATTTGGTAGGAGAAGAATCTTATCTCCTATCAAGATGCACTAAAGGTTAATCTCTCTAATGTGAGATTATTCGTTTGCATCAGGACATCTCTGTATTTACCCTTGTGACATGGATTAATGGTATAGTTTAATCATATTGGACGTCACTTTTTAATGTGTTTATTGTAAAATTAATACATCAAACTTATAAAACTTAGAAGCTTGTATTAAAATCAATATATTATTTTTATAAATGACATATCGATTTTAGTACAGATTTTTAAGTAAGTTTACAAATTTGACATATTAAGAATGGTATCGTAATGTATTCAAATCAGGTTGTGTCGGTACGATGCAATTCCATTAAGGGGGGGTTAGTGCACACCGGAATTCATGGAAAGGAAAGGAAAGTTCAAACTTTCCTTTTGTAAGTTGTTAGTGTGCATGTCAATTGACGGAAAGGAATTCTACACATTTCCGTTCATATAAAAGATTCAATTTCCATTTCCGGCTCAAATTTTCCCACCCTCGCGCATGCGATTTTCGCCCAAAGGGCACGCAATTTTCGCCCTCTCGCGTGCGCACTCACCCTCCCTCATGCTCGCCGTTGCCGTTGCACTCGCACTTGTGCTCGTCGTCACGCTTGCCGCTCGCACTCACCCTCACAGTCGTCGTCGTACTCGCACTGGCACTCGTGCTCACTGTCGCGCTCACTGCTCGCCCTCACAGAAGCCTCCTACGCGTAGCACCGTTGAAACCTCCTCACACCGAAACTACCCCTACCCTCGCTGTCGCTTGAAGCCGCCGCTGTCACCTGAAGCCTCCACTATCACCTGAAGCTGCCGCTGTCGCTCGAAGTTGTTGTCGCCCGTCGTTGCCCACCCAATAGGTTTGGCCTAAAGATACAAATCTTTATTCACTTTCAATAAACTCGAAGTGCCGTTGTTTTTTGCACTATAATAGCATCTGATACACGAGTGCGATGGATGAATATTTTTTCCCCCAATTTTATTGCATGCTTTATTGATGCACGAAGGTAATAAACCAGATCTCATGTTTATAATACTAGTCAAATATGTTTAAGTGGAAAGAAAGTGTTGACTCTGTCATGTTTGACTGGGATCTACTAATGGTGATGTTTGCTTGAGCTAGCAACAAGTTGATGCTAAAAAACGTCTTCTTGAGTTGGTAAGTTTCTCTGTACTTCTGAACTAGTATTACATATATTTTGTAGGTCAATTTTCCCTTGGAACAAATCAATTAAAAAGTTACTTTCAAGACAGCATATGAGTTATCAGCCACATTTTTAATGACTTACCGACTCCATGCTCTATTCTTCAGCATACACCTTTTTGCATAATTATACTGCTACCTAGAATATGTAATCAAAATTTCTCTTTTGATTGGTAGCCTTTTATCTTGTGAATGGTTAACTTAGTTTTGATTCGTTAATATGAAAATTTGTAAATTTACTTGCAAAATGGTTTTCTTGCACATGTTACAAATTTTAATTCCAACATTCCTGATTTTCACCTATACTTTTTACATTTGTTAAGTTATTTCATAAGCAAGTAGGTCCTTTTCTTATTTGCTGGATTTGTACATTTGATGCTAATTTATTATATCTAATTTTCATTGATGATTGAAAGTAGCATTAATTTATGGAATCTGTAGTATGTGTGAGAAAGATGAAACATTACTTGATAGCTGGGTATTCTTAACTACCACCTTTGCAAGAGTTTGGATTTTATTTTGTTATGCTGCTTTGAGATCTGGGAAAAAAAATTCTAGTCGAACATTTGTTTCCATTATAAATAGTTTATAATACTATTTTCTTCCTTCATGTTATGAGTTTCAAATGTCACTTTGTTCAATAGATGCACATTAGTTATAAGAATCAATTAAACCTTTGTCAAGCATCACATAGAATATTTGACCAATCTTTTGTGTAGAACTCCCACAAATTTCATTTTACATGACGTGTGTAGCATGTCCAATGATTAATTGTTTTACTTTGTTTTTACTTTTGCAATTCTCTTATATGATTTTGGCAAAAATATGAATGTAATGGTATTTGCAAATGCATATGAATATTTTTATTATTGTTGTTATTCCATATGTTTTATTGTAGTTGTTGAAACTGTGCTTGTGTAGAAAATGAGTACTCCTGATAAGGGAAGGACAGGTGGAGGTAGAAGTTACATTAGTTGGAATGCTGAAGCAGATGCGTATTTCTTAGATATTTTAGCAGAAGTATTGAATGAAGGAAATAAGAAAACTCATGATGGAAAAATCAAAGGTAGCACTTGGGATGAAGTAATTGAAAAATACAATACTAGAAGAAACATAGGTATCACAAGGAAGAATGTAGAAAGTCGCTTAAAAACTTGGCGACTAATGTATTGAAATTACTCCAAAATTGCCAACCAGAGTGGATGGGGTTGGAATTTCATCCAAGGTTACACTGACATTGATGATGAGATTTGGAAAGAGTTCGTTAAGGTTAATTTTTTAATCACTTATGACTTATAAAATATTATAATCTTTATCTTTTTTCATTTGACTACAATTTTCTTTTTATAGGTACATCCAGAGTGTGAAAGCTACAAAGGCAAACCATGCTTGATATTTGAGCAATTGCAACAAATATTTGAAGGTAGTATGGCCACTAGGAATATGGCTAAACAAGGTGATGAGGTAGAGTTTGTACCAAACACGTAGGATGTGGAAATGAACACTTTCAATACCACTCAAGAAACAATGGACATGGATTCTGATTTACCTCCTTCATCAAGAGGAAGTTCAAGGGTGGCAATTGAGAAGAAGAAGAGACGAGCAAGACCTCATGCAGTGTCCCATCAAATCATAGCAGATTCATTTAAAGATGCATCAAAAGCCATTATGCATATGTGTGAAATAGATCAACAAAATCAAGCTACACGGAACGAACAATTTAAAGAGTTGGTTGATACACAAAAAAAATTAGTTGAAGTACAGGAAAGGTTGGTTGATATTAAAGAAAAGACTAAAAACTATTTAGATCATGTTGTTGCAGCGTTACTTCAGATTGAAGGTCTTTCTACAAAAGAACAATATGAAGCTATGGAGTTATTCCAAAAGCCAGAATTTTGTAAAATGTTCTTAAGTTTACCAACAGAAATGCGTTATGGATGGTTGAGGTTTAGGAAGTGAGCATATGGTTACAATGGATGAAATGTTTGTTTTGTGCATGAATTCATTTTCTTTCCAATCTTGAACTTCTTGTGTTTATGAAGTGTTTTCGTGAATGTAATCTTTTATGAATGAAATCTTTTTGTGGAAGGTCATATATGGATGAAATGTAAAATGGATATTATATATTGAAATGTGAAATGACTTATCATTATGAAATGTAAAATGCTTTTTATTAGTTGAAACATTGAATGTATTTTATTTTCTTAAAAATGTGAAATGTCTTTTATTTTCTTAAAAATGTGAATTGTCTTTTATATATTGAAATGTGAAATGGTAAATTCGTAATATTCTTGTTATTTTGTAGGTGAGGATGAATCCCAGTGACATGTTTACTACTACAGTTGATAATGCAATTTCATTCATACTGGATGAAGAAGAAGTGGCTAGAAGAAGGCGACTACGTCTATTAATGTCATGGACAATTTTAGCAAAAATGGCAAGTACGTCACTATTACTATACAATAACACAAGTCATATATATAGTAAAGAAGGTGCAGATTACATTAAGAGATTACTAGATCCTTGTCAACCTCATCAAGCTTACAATTGTCGGAAGATTTACAGAATGAGTCAAAGTGTGTTTAAAAGTTTTTGTTCTTTAATGAGAAATGAAGGAGTTATTGCTGATACCGACAACATTAGTGTAGAAGAGAAATTTGCCATGTTCATTGTCACAGTAGGGCAAAATCAAAGGTATGGAGTAACAGTTGAGCGATTTAGTCGTTCAAGTTGGAGTGTTAGCAAATACTTTAATGAAGTATTAAATACTATAATACGTCTACATCATGTGCTTATAGCAAGACCTTCATCTTCAACACCAAGTCGAATTACAGATGATGTAAATGTTTATCCATATTTTAAGGTATGTATTCACTTTTGTAATGTCCTTGTAGTTTTTATCTTATTTAAGGAATAAGATTAAATGATGTTTAATGTGTATAGGATTGCATTGGAGCTATTGATGGTACTCATATCAAAGCAACTATTTTTGGACAAGAAACAGCTAGATTTAGAAATAGGAAAGGTGAATTGTCTCAAAATGTGATGGCAGCATGTAATTTTGATATGAGATTTACATATATTTTAGCTGGTTGGGAAGGATCAGCAGTTGATACTCGTATCCTTCAAGATGCAAATAGTAGACCTAATGGTTTCAAAGTTCCTCTAGGTAAATGCAATTAGTATATTTTCAAGTAATATGCACATTATCATACTAATTTCTATTCTTCTATAGGTAAGTTTTACTTGGTAGATGCTGGATATCCCAATCGACCAAAGTATATTTGCCCATTTCGAGTTGTACGCTATCATTTATCTGATTATGTTAATGATAGACTTCCTAGTAATGTTGTAGAAAACTTTAACTATAGGTATTCACAACTAAGAACAGTCATTGAGCGTACATTTGAAGTTGTGAAACATCGTTTTTAAATCTTACGAGGTCAGATGCCATATCCATATGAAACACAAGTGAAGATTGTGATCGCATGTTTTTTACTTCACAATTTCATTCGATTGGCTGATAAAGAAGATTTACTTGAAGATTTGCAAGATGAGTTAGAAGAATTAAATATTACTGATGATATACAACCAACAGGAGAAGTGCATATGGATGGACATTCACAGGTTGGAACGAGTCAAGAACAACGAAAAGAATTAGCTAATAAGATGCGTGAGGATATGATGATGGCAATGTGGGATGGAAGGACTATTTAAGTCCATTTATATTATACCTTTGGATCTTAATAAGTAATAAGTAGAATGCTTTGTATCTTTGGACTATTGTGTAGATTGATGTTGTAATACTTTGAATGCTTTGTACTTTTAGACTACTTTTTAAATTTATGTTGTAATAATTAGAGCATGTATACTTTTTCAAGTCATTAATATTATTTTCATTTTTAAAAATAAAATTACAGATTGATGTATTAATTACACAATTTTAGGTAGTGTTTTATAATATATTTTGGTTGAAATCTTAAATCTATTAGTTCAAACCATAGATTATAAATTATTTTTATTATTTTAATCTTTAAATACAATTTAGTTTAAAATACATATACATATATACATACATATACATATATATATATTTATTTATATATATATAAAGTATCGATTGAACCGAACAACCAATTCAAAAAATATATATACATATATATATATTTATATATATAAAAAGTATCGGTTGAACCGAACATTATCGATTCAATCGATACAAATATATATACATATATATATTTATATATATAAAAAGTATCGATTGAATCGAACATGATCGGTTCAACCAATTCAAAATATATATATACATATATATATATATATTTATATATATAAAAAGTATCGGTTGAACCGAACATTATCGGTTCAAACGATACAAATATATATACATATATATATTTATATATATAAAAAGTATCATTTGAATCGAACATGATCGATTCAACCGATACAAATATATATACATATATATATATATTTATACATATAAAAAGTATCGATTGAACCGAACATGTTCGGTTCAACCAATTCAAAAATATCATAAAAAATTACAAATATGCAGAGCCCTCTACTCAACCGATTAATATATATATATATATAACATAAATTATCGGTTGAATCGTTTTCAATATTAATAAATATTAATAGTTTATAATCTATCGGTTGAACCGAAAGATCATCGATTCAACCATTTTCAATATTAATAAATATTAATAGTTTATAATCTATCGGTTGAACCAATATATTTACGGTTCAATCGTTTTCCAATAAGTAAATATGTAAATAATAATAATATATCAATAAATATTTTATTCTTCTGCTCAACAAAGACATTCTCAGTTTTGTCAAGTAAATATACATACATATATATTAAAATAATAATGGTAAACAATGGATTAATAATGATATAACATCTTTATATTATTTTAAAAAAATTATAAATACACATAAAATATAATATAATAATTACAATAATATAAAAAATTTAAGAAAAAGAGAGAATAATATTAGACATATATATCTAAGAATTAATAATAAAATTTAATTTACAAAGAAAAAATGAAGATGTAGATTTTTAATGGTAAAAGTATGCTTATCTTTTAAGGACCTTTTGCATTTTGATGATTATTATTCTATATTTTCTAATGTACAATTAAAAACATTTAATGTACATAATTATATTTGAATATCAAATAAATTAATATTATTTTTAGGTGTAAATATAAAATTACAAATTAATGTATCAATTACACAATTTTAATTAGTGTATTAGAATTTATTTTATTATTTTTTTAATTTCCAAACATTCTGGTGTGCACTAAAACCTCATAAGAATTCTAACTTTTTGAGCTTTCCGATAGGTGCACTAAACCCTTATGAAAATTCTGACATTCCAAACATTCTATTTCTTTTCCGTCTGAACTTTTCGACGTGCACTAACAACCCCTGAATGTAATTCCAACATAATTTAAAAGATTATGTCGTCTCGCTCCCATCAATGAAACCATTCGATCACAGACAACTCCTGTTCTTAGACATAAGTTGATATTATATTGACATAAGTTACATGAGTTGTGTTCGCCGCTTGTTTGTGTTCCTTACGTTGATATAATATTTTTGTTTCCACATAAGAGTTGGTATACGACGCTGGCATTCCAACTACAATACAGTTCATATATAATTTCTAAACGAGAAGACCAGATGATTTGGTGGAGTATATTCCACTTATTAATTTTTTAAAAGTAAAAGAAAATTTATAATATAGTTAGTCAATTTGTAACGTAATCTATATCAGAATTTAATATTAAATTTTATTGATGAGATATTGTATAATTAGGATTACATTTGTTTAGATAAATAAGTGAAAACTTGATCATCAACAAAACAAGCTTAATACCTAATCAAGTCCCTTAAAACATCTTGATTTTAACTTAACGAAAATCAAATACATTATTGATCAAGGATTTTCTTAAAAACTTGAGATAAAATATAAGAGAGAGAGAGAGAGAGAGAGAGAGGAAAAGACTTCAGAGAGGAAAAACTTGAAAATCATTTCCTAAAAACTATACATGATATAATATATTATATTAAAACTTCAATACAGTAAAAAAAAAAAAATTTCTTTTTTTTTTTTTCAAATTTGGGTGGGACTTTTGGTCTCCCACTTGCCCCCACCGACATTTGCCACTGATCTTAAGCACGAATGGGTGCATATTTGTGAGCGTGTTCGGTTCATAGCAACATCAACGGAAAACTTCACAAGTACATAGAACATATGCCACGGTATGTGTCCTGCAAACAACAGGTGATCTGCATATACGGCATACTTAATCATATACATCCACAAACACACATCTATGCCAAACAATGACACAATTTTTACCTGAAGATGGAAATTCTTGTATACACAACTTATGAGCAAGTGTGTGAAACTCACAAACTTCAATGACGTCGCCCCGGCCGCCTCATAGAATTGTGTCACCATGAACAGCTGAATGAAGCGCTTCCTTATTGACATGACATCTTGCTGGATGAAGCGCTCCCACTGCCCTCTGATGCTTTAGAATTTTCCTTCATCTTTTCGACAATATGTCTTCCCTTCTCTTCAATGTGACGCCTCTTTTCATCGAATTTCTCACTCATTTTCTTCCCCAAATCCCACATCCGCTCCTTCCTCCGTGGTTTCTTAGTTATAGCATCTTCTTCGGTGGATTTTGGAGACTGTTCGTACGACGACACGGTTGATGTTTGGGAAACCTGAGACAACATCCCATCTTGATCACAACTTTCTTGTCTGTCATCATTTGTCAGCAATGGCACCCTGAGATGTTCCTCAGAGTTCCTACCGCTGGTTTCATCTACTAAAACTGATGTTCTTGTTCCATTATCGGTAGAAACATTTTCAACAGCATGCCTTCCTATTTCCTCAATCTGCCGCATTTTCACTTCGAACTTTTCACTCATCTTCTTCCCAAAGTCCTTTATCAGCTCCTTCTTCCCCATTTTCTTTGCCGTCGTATCCTCTCCCTTTCCTCCATCTTCTAGTGCATTCTTTATGGTGCTTTCATCAGCAAAATCTTGTGTTTCTGGTCCAGCATCAGTTACAGAATTCTCATTGACATGCCTAGTTGTTTGGCGTATTTTTTCATCAAATTTCTCGCTCATCTTCTTTCCCAAATCCTTGATTAGCTCCCTTCTTCCAATTTTTCTCGTTCTCGTATCCTCATGGATTTTTGAAGTCTTCCCATAAACGATTGAAATCTGAGAGGGCTCCAAATGCTCTGTTCTGCAACAGTTGACACCGCCTTGGTTGCCATCCTCACTTCCCAGCGGTGCTCTTGAATCTTCTGGTTCAATGTTGCTACTCAAATGATCTGCTGCTGAAAGCAACGTTGGACCAGCCTCAGATGGGGTGACATCTGAAACATGTTCCTCAAATGAAAAATGAGTAGACACAGAACTTGTTTTTTCTTCAATTGCATGCTCCAAAGTATGGCCAGGGCTTGCTTTGCTTCCCTTATAGCTATTAACTTTCATTTTAGACTCTAGATGCTGAGGCTTCGATGAATCTTTTCCAGTCAAATCATCACTTTCTTGACGAACCCACATGAACGGTGCAGCACTTCGAGTAAGCCAGTCATCTTTCTCTGCTAACATCCATGGAATATATATATTTTCACAATTCGGTAGCACTAAAGATTCGCGGATGGCAGCCTATGAACATATATCATATGAAAAATCAGAAACAACCTCAAATCTATAAGCACCAAATAAATATTATCAAAATGCTGAAAGAGAAAACATTATACAGTATTTCTTACCTTAAAACGATTTCCAATCAGCAGTGCCAAATGTGCGCTGGCAATTTTATGTTCTCCAATGGAAGAATTGAAATTGAATTGTATTTCGGGCATTGATGTAAAACTGATCCATATTTGATCAGAAGGAGGTGGTTTTACTTGCAAACGTAAGGTTCCTCGAAGGGATGCAACACTCGCTTCCAACGATATTGGCACCTTTAATATAGAATGTAAAGAATGTTTAGCACTACAAGAAGTCTATACAAATGAAAAAGTATATGCCTTCAATACTTCCCAGCATGCCATAGTAGCATACCAAGAGAAGCTCGAATTTAGGAAAACTTCAAGGGCAATGCAAGACCGTATGGGTTAAAAAATAATATGCAGATTTAAATTGAATGCCAATAGAACATCATAATGCAATCCAAACATGGTTAAGTCATGAGTTAGGATGATATTCTTATTGCATTTGGGGGAACGATCCAAGTGGGTTCAACAGAATTTGCTAGAAACCTTCACGCATCTTTCTGTTGGCTTGTCTGTAGACTGTCAATGAGATTCAACTTCCAGGCCTCTTGTGCAATTCTGCAACCACAAAGAGGTCTTCACACTTGACCAAGTCACCGCAAACAATATTGCCTACCCAATTTTTTCAATGTCCCAATATACAAATATCAACAAATACAAGGGTTGTTTGTCTATCGAACCCCAAGTCTCAGCTCATCGGAGAGTACTGTTCATACTACAGTCATTGGAGCTTGAGCCACTAAAAACAGGCTCTGAAAATTTTCCTTAAAAATCGTGTTCAAGAGTTATTTTTGGCTCAAGCGATGAAACCACAAAAAATATTTGTTTAAAAGGTGGGAGCTCATTTCTTGAAAAATGTGTTGAAACCAAAGCTTGCTGTAAGAGCTGGCATCAAACGCGCCAAGCATTGTAATATAGCTCAAAATGTTTGCACGGAACATGATTTTATCATCCTACTAAAATCATGATATTCCAAAATCCCACATGATGTTATCCATGCCATCAATTTGCAACATATCGTAATAAAACTTTGTAACCATGATTTAGTTTTTGGACTGACAACATGGCATTGACGTGGAAATGTTGGACAAATGTGATTTCTTAATTGTTCCAATGGAACATGTGACATTTTACTAAGAGGTGCTCCTTTTTCAACATGTTCCAACATAGAAAAACATGATTCAATCTCAACATTTTGAATGGTTTAATGAAAGCAGTTATTTTTTGATCAACTAAGAAAAAAATTTAACTCAACAGAACCAAGCAGGAAACACACCAACTAACCTGTGAAACATGATCAGCAACAGAATTCAAAATTGCTCTCCACCTTGACATGTAACTTGAGCTAGAACCATCATTCCTTGAATGTCTCAATGGATCTGAAATAAAAAAATTAGATTGTTTCAATGAATATCTGAAAATGTTCGTGTAAATACATCAGTAGTCAAGTATAAGTGTATAACCGACATGTGGATGAATAAAGACTCAAGTGTGATCATATCCAAACATTCATGATAGGCTAGTAACACATCTACCTGATAGTTATATACTTGATATCCTTGTTTACTGTTGACATTTCATATTCCATACAAAGTAGTTTCCCTTATATATTTCCCCAAAGGCTCAATATTGTAAAAAGAAAGGGCTCAAAAATAATTAGATGAAAAGATTCAACAACTAGAAGTTAGCCAGAAAACATTTTAGGTGTTTTATCAGTAAGGCAGTAACACCAGCAGCGAAATTGCCTAAGTTCAACTAAAACGATGTACAATCAGAGAACTTATCTTTGAAATCACCCAACTCAATAAAAAAATAGTATGCAGTTTAAACATTTTTTAAATTTAATTGTAAAAAAAGGAACCAACCTCCATTATCTGGTTTAATCTCATCATCAAGTCTATTTGCTTCATCATCTGAATCATCAGAAGGATTCAACTCCTGGTTGTAATACCTGAAGCCCTCAAGAAGATCTGAGGTGGCCTCCCCAGCTGGACTTGGTTCCATACTAGTGCTGACAATGCCTTTTTGGAATTCAGACTCACAAACTTCTAGTCTTGTTTCAATCTCTAGCAAGAAAACACCAGAGTATTCAATCTCAACTTCCAAAGCCCATGCCTCTTTCATGTCCATAGGAAGAGCTCTCATGCTATGGAGATAAGGTGGATGACATCCAAGATCTAAGCCAATGCAAGTAAGGCTACCAACAAAGCTTGGGGTCCTCATATTTGAGAGTGTCCTCTATTCACAAATGACAATAACATAAAATTTATCCATATATCTGTTTTAAAAAGGTAAAGTGTAATTTGTAATGTGGTAACAACCTGAATGCGTTCTTTGATCAGATTGTTGATTTCTGTGCTTCTTTTTGCATCAAAGAAAAGTCGTGATATTAACAAATTTAAGCAAAAGGTGCCCTCATCAAAGCCATACTTCTCATCCCATTCCTTACAAGAAATAGGCATCTGTTGGCTTCCCAAAAGTGTAGATGGTGGTGAATCAGTCCGTGATAAATCCTGTAAGGAAGATTTCTCTGTTGAAGAAGATTTGGTTGATCCACATGCATGTAATGCATGAAGGTTCTTGTCAACATCTTTTCTCTCTGCTTTATTTGAAGTAATTGCAGTACTGGATTTATATTCAGAACCAATCTTTGATGCTTTCTTTGCAATCTTTTTAAAGAAATATCGAACTTTTGATGAATTTCCTTCCATCTTGCTGATCTTGTCTGTTGCCTCGATAGGTACTGTTGATGCCTTTAAAAATAAAGGATGTTCAGAAGTTAAGGATGTTAAGTAACAGTGGAACTCTTTACTTAAGTGAGTATACCAATTCAACTTTTCCATGTTAGAACATGATGCTACACGAAGGGCCTTGCACCATGATTCTTTGTCCCAAGAGGTCTCAAAATACAAATAGCAAATTTTACGTCCATTGTAGATAATCTTCTTCTTGTTTTCCACCTTAATGGGAAACCTTTTCGTCCTACATCAGGAAGAGACAAAAAGAGTAAATAATGCAAAATTCATAAATTGTGAAATATGTATCAGTAATCCTGGTAGCTTTATTCTAAGTACAAAATGTTGAATTTCTGAGTGCATCCTATATTTCATCCATTTTTACCATGAGATTCCTTCTCTCTAACCATTGACTTGTATAACCATTGTTCACAGTCACATGCTAGATGCATCTTATATGCTGTTGAGAAACACTAACTGAATTACCCTTGTAGTGGGTGCACATACAAGGAAATATCCATAGAGGAAATGCACTAGTGTAGCATAGGAACCAATTGGAAATTATACATGCAGAAGTTCTAAAGGAAACTGTCAAATGATGCAATCCACATAACCATACTGAGGAAGTGCCTAATAACATGATAAACAATTGGTGAATGAAGATTGCTTTAATATAAATTTTTGGCCATGCTGGACTGAATTACATTACCATTTCCTCGAAGAGTAATTTGAGCCAGAAACAGCTGCTATTTCGCAGTCTAAAAGCTGGATTATGATAGTTTGAAAACCATCAAGATCTTTCAAGATGAGACATTGATCCTTTATTTCTGCTTTTTTCTTGACTGGAGAAACTTCAATATATTCTTTCTTGTTCTTTTGCTCCTTTGATCCTTTCACTTGTGGGTCATGCTGTAGGTTCTTTAAGAATTCTTGTTCCAAGACCCAAACAAAACCCTTTAAATCCAAACAAGTGGCAAGAATGCCATTAGTAAAAACAAAAAGGCAAAAAAAGTATAACTACAACTTTAATTTAGACAAGCACTTTCATCTAAAGAATAATGATAGACTACACTGCGTGAAACCAAGCATAAAAATGAACACGGAAGTTGGAATGTGTTACTAGAGTGTGAATTACCAAGTAATAAAAAATATGTTGTAGAATACTATCAACGAATTTACAACGGTAAACATGACTGAAAGAAAGCGTAAACTTCATCTGGTAGATGATAGGTTATAACATCATCGGCATCAATATTTGCCAGATCTAAAAATATTTAAGGTCTTGAGAGAGCAGAATCTACTCCATCTTGCAATTATATCTCTATTTAGCATGGTCCACTTTTAGGTTGTTAACATAGTGCCACCCTCCGATAAGAAGAAACTGTGAACTCGATGAAAATTAAAAAAGATCTCAATTGCTATCACTGTAATTTTTGGATTAAAAACCTAAAGAAGAGGAATATTTCCTGCTTAGCACTTATTACACTGTTACTTTTATTTGGTTGATGGGCAGAACCCTCCTGAAACATTGGAATCCCACAAGTATGGCTGAAGAGAATGCGTATCCCTCTAAAATGCAACTGGTAATCAACCCCAACGAACACCAAATAGCGCGAAAAGCCAAATCACCATCCGAAGAAAGGAAAACAAGTCGAAACCAAATCAGCAGATATAAGAAAGTAGGGTCAACAACACAAAAGAAAAGAAAACTCAAGACGCAAACCTGCTTCTCGCAAGGGAAGGTAAAGGACGGCTGCTCGACGCAAGGATCACACCCCAGGTCCGCTTCGGCCGCCGGCGCCACCTCCACCCTCTTTCTCCTAGCCAGCCTCCGCAGGATCCAGTAAAGCGCCAACCCCTCCGCGGCGACGATGGCGACTGCTCCGAGGAGGAAACCGAAGAGGAGGGAGAAGGAGAACATCGCAACTGCTCGACTGCGCGAGAAGATCCGTTTCCTCCGGTTGGACGCCCTTTTTTCCCCTCTCCTCTAGGGTTTTTCGTCGTCGTCTAGGTTTCCATCGCCGCTGCCGTTTCTCTTCCCCGCCGTGGCGTCGCGTCCCCGTCGAGCATTCTGGTAGTTGCAGTGCGGAGGCACACGATCCTTTGCGTGCGATGGATCCTCCGTTCTCTCGCCTCGGTTGGCGGAAATGGAAAGCGCAGAATTTTATTGAAAATTGAGGTGCTTGTTAACGTAAAAAAAAGTTAAATTTATTTATGTTTAACAAAATATTTAGAATTATTATTTTTTTAATTAAAGTATTTTAATAATTATTTACTTTCGTTTCTTCACTACATAATAATTATATTTTTAAAAAATTTATCTATTCCATTTATTTTAGAAATTAAAATATTTTGGATATCATGATAAATCAAAATTTTTTAACAATTGTATAAATTAAAAAATAATGATATTTAATATGTATATTAATATGATTGAATAAATTGATAATATTTTAAAATTTATCATTATGTAATAATGAAACTTGGTCCATTAATATAATTAATATACTTTCATTATATAATGCAAAAGAAATTATATAAACTTGAATTTTATCTCTCTTGTTATTATAAAAAAGAAATATCGATATTGTAGTTAAAATAATTTCATATAAACAAACTTTTATAAATTCAAATACATCACCTTATAATTTTATAGGTACAATAATCTACAATATTACATAATAATTAGTAGTAAATATATAATAATCTACGAACGAAGATGGGCGATGACGATGGTGGTAATTTCTGAAAATCTCGACGGGCAGTGACGATTATGTTCGATCTCAATGAGTTGTCAAGCGGCGTAGTGACACTCGAGAGTAGGAGACGTGGGTGGGGGGGAGGTAGTTATATTAAATTTTAGGAAATAAGAATGTTTTGGAGAAAAAAAATTTCGTTGCAATTACTGAAATATTTTGAAATTTTACTGAAACTCTTTGAGATTTTATACTAAAATCTCTGAAACCTTTCGCATTGATCAATTGAAGAGAGGAAATTATTTTCTATGTATTTTACTTTAATAGAGATGAAAAATAATTTTTAGTTATATTTAAATAGTTTCAACTACTATGTATTTTTATCCTTATAATAAGATTAATCAAGATATTAATGGAATTAGGATCATCTCGTGATTCTATTAAGGTAAGATACTCAATTTTTGTTTGTCTAGAAATTATCTTTCTCATATGTTACTTTAAATTCTTGTCTTGCCTTAGCAATTTTTGTTTATCATGTCACGTAGCAATTTGATCAGGGAAAGTTAAAGTTATGACTTTAGTATGTTTATTATTAAAAAAAAAAATTGAAAAGAAAAAAGAGAGAGAGAATACTTTCCCAAAATACATTTGCGCCATTTATGTCATTCCATATTCTTAAGTTCAAGGTAAGAAGACCTTACAATCAACAAGTAAGTAATAATTTTCAATAGATATAATGAGTGAACTTGTTGTCAAGATGCATCAATATTTCTAGAGGATGAGAATATGTATATTATAATTTTGATTAATGTCATCATTTATATAAAGTACATATGGTTTGAGATTAGAATAGGATAGTGAAAAACCTTCGCATAAATCTTTGTTTGAAGTGATATATGTGTGTGATTGAATAACTTTCTAAGATTGGATTAGGTGCAGATTTAAAAAGGTAAGTAATGTAGTCCTAACATTTCAGAAAGAAAATTTTTTGCATGATCATAGTAGGTTTGCTAAGGAACTAGTAAAACTTAAGTATAGGAGAAGTATTTAGAACAAAATTATGCACATTATTAGTGGTTAATTAATGATTTATGACATCTTTGTTAGCTTATCATATTAGAATTAGGCCCTTATGTTGCATTTGCATAATTTTGAAACTTAATTGAAGAACATGTATAATTTGAATGAATTAACGTTAATTAAGTATCATTT
This sequence comes from Cymodocea nodosa, assembly GCA_036874045.1. Taxonomy (NCBI): domain Eukaryota; kingdom Viridiplantae; phylum Streptophyta; class Magnoliopsida; order Alismatales; family Cymodoceaceae; genus Cymodocea; species Cymodocea nodosa. The sequence goes on from CM072341.1 coordinate 1,380,849, forward strand.
ATGAATGATTAAAAATTACTTCTTTTATATATTATTAAATGTTATATATGTATTGCTTTATTAAATTGTAGAACTGAACAAGTTCATTGAGTTATGTTGTAACTGAGTAAGTTAACAAGGTTGGTCCGTTAAGTAAATAGTTAAGTCAATGAAGTAAGTTTGTTGAGTTACGATAACTTCATGTATCAATTATTATCTAATGTGTTTATATGAATAATTTGTAGGAAATGCATAGGAAAACTACATTGCATGAGTCACGCCATGATCTCGATCGTGGAATGAAGAAGTAATTATTGTTGTTGATGTATAGAAAGGAAATCCAACCAATCATTTTGGTGGTAACAATTATTCTAAGAGAGAAATATAAAAAGATTAGAAGAAAATGAAAAAAAGTGGGGGAGATACCCATGCTTACTATAGAAAGTATTATACATTCATTGAGATTTCTTTTACCATTACCATCACCACCTACCATTCATCAGAGGTTTATAAAGATAATTTTCAGATGTTGGGTTGATTCTGATTAAGACATGGTGATTGACAATCACTATAGAGGAGTGATCATGTCACAAGAAAGAAATACTTTTTCACCAAACACCAAATCATCTCTCAAGAAATATTAAAACTTCTAACCTTGATTTTGAGTTAATGCAGCTATGTTGAAAGGAGATCATCTTAAAAAAGTCTAGATTTATAATCCAATAGAGAGAGGAGTATTTGATAATAAGTTGTTAAGTTTTCAAAGATGTAATTGTGTTGCATGTAGTATTTGGAAGTCTTTTATTTTCAATAGAGAATTTTACTTGTCATGAATCATTGTAGTTTATGTATTGACAAATAAATACAAGTAATACAATTTTTATCTTAACAAATTCTTCCCATATTTTCTTTAGTATATTTGTATAACTATGGACATTATCTCACCTCTATTCATTTCGATTTAAAATTAAAATGTAATTCTTGTACATAAGTCATCAAGTCTTCATACCACTATTGATATTTTTCTTCTCAATAGTACATATTATGTTGTTTTTATATTTTTTAATCATTTTTTTTTTCTATATCTCTAATTTAACTTTACTATCATAAGTCTTTTCATTTCCTTTAATTGAAATCTCACGTAGTATATTTAAAAATAAAAATAATATATCGTTTTGACTATTCCAATCGACATAATTTCTTTCAAGTTTCTTATTATTCTTTGCATTTTCTATAAACACTTCACAAGAAATATTTAAGTTAGAATAATATCAACATTTTTGTGGCATGCACTATAACGTATTGAAGTCCTGATAAGACTATTGACTCCACAATAACATTGCATGATGAATTACCTTAGAATAAAATCAAGTTTAGACATAAGTCCACATCATCATCATTGATCGTCGTTAACATCTACTTCAATTTTAAAAATGACCATCATTTATACATCTCTTATGTCAATACGAAAATTAAACCATCCTATGCATGTCAACGTACGTAATTCCACCAACAAGAATCGACACTTTAACAAACAGAAATAACTAAAAGGGAAAACACTTATATCATTATTTTGACGAAGGTTATCATTCAGTACAAGTGGATTGGGTAAAATAACAGTAAACTATATAAAAAATTGTGTAGATTGTTGAAGTACCTGACCATGAAGAAAAGGGAGGATGACCATAACAATGTAATGGAACTCGATCTAAACTTATTTTGGAATGTATTAGGCCAAGTGTTTACTGATGATCTAAGCTTATTTTGTTAAATGTAAAACAATCACCCTCTACCCATGTGGCACAAAACACCACGTTAAGCAAAAGGAGATAAACTTGCTATGATCTGAAGACCAGTAATTGCAATCAACACTGGGACCGATCCACTGGGAAGGTGAGGACCGCCACCAATTGCAGTCAAACACTGGAAGGGTTGGAGGATGCCCATTGATAAGGATGGGGATCTTCCATTTAGGACCACAGTGTGCACCGCAAAATCTAAAATTTGCTTGGTATGTTCATTTGGCGAAAAAGAATACAAACAATAACATTTGACGACTTCAGAATTGCATGTACAGGTAGAAATGTCTCCTGTCGAAGGCATTTTGATTAAAATATCAATCATTACAAAATCTTATCATCACACTAACTATTATAGACTCTCGCGCTTATTGGAGAGAGTGGGAGTGGTAAATCAACAGCAATAGCACTCTACTGTAGAGATTTCACAACACTAACTTAGGCCTAGTACTACTGGTTGAGACAGCAGATGGGTTTCATGATACCATTCAAGCCAATATTGCTTATGACAAGGAAGGAGATGCAACTGAAGTAGAGATCATGACAGCGGCAAAGCTAGGAAATGCTCGCACGTTCATTAGTGATTCACAAGCACTAGCAAGATCACAAGATCTAATAAGCATTGTTCATTCGGCAAGCTTACAAAGAGGAGGAGAGAGGAGGTGACTTGTTGAACTCCAGATTAGGGAAAACATTCATCAATGATCGGTGCTTGGGAAACCAATATTGCTGGTGGTCGTGCTCTAGCGGGTTTGTTGAAGGAGAGGAGATCAACAATGACATTGAGAAGATATCCTGAGGTCAATGAGATATTGAAGGCTACCAAGGTCGTAAGGACGACATAAGCGATAAGCCAGGAAGGATTTCTTTGAACTTTTGGATCATAGGACGTTCGAAAGTTAGAAATATTTTTCAAACTTTCCTAAATGACATAAAAGTTATGAAAATCTTTCAGATTCCTGTCTTTTTTTTTTGAAAGCACAGACTCCTCCTAAATATTGATCTAATCTATTTCTTCTCTCTTTTCGCTTGAATGAAATAGATACCCTGAAATAGGGAATGCTCAATAATCCATTCATGAATGGAAGCTGTTTATACTTGACTCCAACCTCACATATTGGGTTGCGTGGATGCTTAGTATAATTCTTTTCTCAATGGATATTAATTATCAACCTTCTTATATATACATATATAGATACACACACACCAATGTAATTGGTATTTCATTTATCATCAGCTACTTCTTCTGTTGCAAAACTGGTAAAACATTTTTGTTCTAATACTTTGAAGTTACTTAGGGCTGATCAAATAATATGTTGTTTATGTAAATTTGGTAAATCTTTTATTTTTGTTATCAATAAAACTTCCATACTCTCATGCAGAAATGTAAAAGGAAATATTCAATGATTCAAAGCAAGCAATTCAACACAGGCATCAATTCTCTCTGGAGACCTGTTGATTTCTAGACAGAAGACCATCTGTACAAACACAATGATGCTGCTTCTAAACAGGCAAATCTCCTAGCATCAGAGAACCGCTCTCCATTTCCATTGACAGAACAAGGAACCAACTTCCACAATGCAAAAGATTAGTGTGCCAAACCAGCTTCTCCAAAGAGAAACATGGGAAGGAGTACAGGCTTACAAAGACCTCCAAACCCTACACAAAAACCTCTGCAAAAAAGGGACTTCAAACTAAGGAGTCATACAAAGACATTTTTCTTTGTTGTCATCATCTTTATTTATTGACCACCTCCTTCCCAAAGGTAAGGTGCAGCATGGGACGTCAAAACACATGATTGGAGATTTATCAGCAAATGCTAAGTAAGATTAAACCATCCAAATCTCAGCTTCTCTCTACTTAACATGGAGCATGCAGCCTCCTTTGAATACTGAGGAAGTCATCACTAGGGACTTGCAAAATCAGTGAGGCCGTCTGCCGACCTTGTATGAGAGGTGAAGAAGTTGAAATCATGGTGATGCACTTGAAGCTGTTTCAACCATGAATCCGCAGCTTTCCTGAGAACTGAGAGTTTCGAGAAACCTTCGGGGTTCAACCAAGTCGTCCGCTGCATTCGATAAGTCGCTAGCCCAAATGGAGCAAGAGAGATGCTGTTGCGCTCTGCTTTGCATGTTGCTTCCTTCTTTTCAGATTTGGCTGTGCCAATGTCACTGCCCATGTTAACTTCCATGGTGTTGTCTGCAACAAAACAACAAACCAAAGTTATGGAAAGGATTCGCAGATGGGATGATGTATGATAATAGGATTTGGGCATAAAGTTTCACAAAAATATTAGCTGAAAGGTACTGATCAATTCCAGTGATGGCAAAGTGAATTAAGAGACTAGATCTGTTGCAAAAATTGATTTAAATACGACCTGACTGAAAATAATGAAGTATTTCCCAAAATATTTAACTTAATGGATCCATATTTAGAACCTTGACTGCTTGCTACAAATTTACAGAAGGCTCAACTACATTCTTCCAAAAACATTTAATCATTTGATGGCCATTTCCATGGGAAAAATTCCAAGCAGCAACACCATCACTTAGCAAGATACAAAAGGATCCAAGCAAATGGTGGAGAATTATTAGTAGTTTATTGGAAATGACAAAGAAAAATAGTGTTCACTTCAACAAAAGTCTATCCTCTGTTTAAGCTCATGAATTCCCAATTAAATATCAAAGAAATCTAAAAGTAGAAGATACAGCCAAGTAGTTAGAGCTCTAAAAGTAGAAATTTGATAAATTTGGAAGATAGAAAATGGTGGCTCAGTTCTCTTTGTGTACATTGTCCACAATTGGTAACATGAAAATGGAAAAGAGTTTAGCATATTAGCGTATTCTTTTATATACTAAAACTGAGAACTGTGGAAAATTCAAACAAAAGCCTGCAAATTTCTCAGAGGATATAATTGAAGAGTAATCACTCAATAAATTCATCTTCCTTTTAAGTCTACTAAAGAGTAAATACCACAAAATTATATACCTTGACATGATAAAGAGAATGTATGATAGGTCAGAAATGCTGCATACAACTCCTTTGCATTCATGGAAGCTGGAATATGATATATCGGGTACCTAACCAATAAGACAAATTTATATCACTTGTCTGCAGAAGCATCTATATCAAGATAGATTGGTACAATTTGGCACATTTAATTGTTTATAACCACCAGAGCACCAGGTTAGAGAAGATACTTATGCTGCATAACTAATGAATGGTACTGTTTTATCTGGAAGAAAATATCTTATGAATGGTACCGTACTTGTTTATCTAGAAGCAAAATATGAGTCTCATGCATACCAAGCAATGGACATCCAACTGAAAGGTGAAAGATCGTTACTGTTGAATTCCTTCAAACCCGGATATTCCCATGATAGCATGTCAATCTAGAGAAGCAAGCAATAGAAAGAGAGAGAAAATTCAGACTCCAGGAAATATTAGGAGACACGAGCTGACCAAAAAGCAAGCAACTATGGATTGTGAAAGAAAAGAAACAATTGGGAAAGAAAAAGAAAACAATGAGTTTGACACCTTATTCTTTAGAGGTATCCTTCTGAAGGGGCCATCAGCCTCAAAATACTCAAAATAAAGGTCACCTCTTTTGTCTTTTGACAGCCATTGATCATCAAGACTGATATTTATGTCTTCCATATCCCAGATCTTATCAGAACTACTGCTACTTGATCTGGACAATTTCATGCTCTCACTCTCACTAGTCCACGAGTTGATTTCAAATTCACCATCACAATCATAATTTACGTGCCTAACAAAATGAAACAAAATTTAGCTCCGCTTTTGGCTACTTACTGGATACCATGTCAAGTGGAATAAAAATAGCATATAACGTGTTCCTGAGTGCAAGGCATAAACAAAATTAATGAATTACCTTCCAAAGTTGTCTTTAGTTGTACTTGTGTAGATCTGAATAGCTGACAAGTAAGGAGTGTAGTATTGAACAACTTGCTCGCCACGGCTAACAATAGGTGCTCCAACACCATATGCACTCCACTCATCATAACAATCCCAGAGATCTCCAAGATTGAAGTACTGAATCTTATCCTTGCCGAATGATGTCCAGTCAGAAGCATTCAAATCCCATAAACATGCCTAATTCAACACACATTTGTTAGCTCTCATCAGAAAAAAAATCATCAATAACAAATGACATTGACCACTGAAATCAAATCTGCAAAGTAAATTGGGATTGAAGAAACGGTATGCAGTAAGTCGATCTAATGAAACAAATGTATGGAAAAAAAATTTTATGCGGTACACCAACATAATGCTTCCACGGGAATGCGCAAAACAAGTACTTGCAAGAGGAAAATTTTCGCAAAAAATAACTAGGATCGTCGAAATATTAATCGAATTGTATTATTGTAGGAACAGAGTTCTTCAAGAGTGAATATCACAAAACTAATTAAACCGCAACAATAGAAAGGTCTTAAAAATAATAAAAATCTCTAAACCAAAAGTTGACTTCAGGAAGATCGATGGATAGATTAATGCAGGAAAAGGGATCAAGATAACATAGGAAATAAAGTTTTTGGCACACACACACACACACATAGATAGATAGATAGATAGATAGAAAGAGAGAGAGAGAGAATGAAGTTTCATCCGCATCAATGCATTACAGTTTTGAGTAGTATATGCGTTTCTAGAGTAAAAAGACACAGTAATGAAACCAATCTGCTGTTGGAAAAGGATTATGAAGAAACATAGATGAGAAGGACACCAGCACTGATACCACTGAATCGGACCTGTAGATCTATTTTTAGAAAATAAAAGCATATAAATTGGAAAGAAATAAGAAGAGGGGAGAATCGATCAATCACCTTGGGGACAGACAGGGGAAGAACCGTTGGAGTCGTAAGGCTGAGGAAGGATTCCAGATTAGAATGAAGAACCTCCCTCATCTCTTCCAACTTCGATAAATATATCAGAAACAAGAAAGCAAAGACTTGATTTTCACTTTTTGATTCTACTCCCCACCAACTTCCAAAGCCAACCGAAATTTACCACCTTTGTGTTGTTATGCTTCAAAAGAAGCCATTCCTCCGATGGACTTACAGGCAACTACTAACAGGAATGATTTTGGTTGCAGACTAAAGAAAGAAAGACGCAAACAATCCAAAGAAGGACCACAAAAATGGAAACTCCAAGAAGGAAAAACCAGAAACTTTTAAAAAAAAAAGCAAATCGGATGAGAAAGAAGGAGAGATGATGAGAAGAAACCCCAGGAAAGACCCAGAAAACGGGCTGGAAATGGAAAATGGAAATCTCCACAACCCAATTCACCCCTGCCTATGTAGATCCTCGACAACAACTACACCCCTTTCTTTACTCTTCAAAAGTTAAGATTACGGCCACTTCCACCGCCACCACCTGAGAGTCCGGAGACCATGCAGACGTTGAACAAAGGAGCAGAAGGAAGACAAGAGAGAGAGAGAGAAGAGGGAAGATAGAGGAGTGTGGTTGGTAACGTAAAGATCGCCGGGGAAGGAAGAGGAGGGCGGCCCAAAAAAGGAAAGGAGCGATCTTTTCGGCCTTGATTGTTAGGGGGTCGGTCGGGGATTTCTGCGGTGACGAGGAGAATCGACGGAGGGAGAGGCGGGTGGGGAAGTGAACCAGAGCAGAGGAGTTGGGTAGCGGGGACGCGTGGATTTCTTGTACGAGCAGGTGAAGGGGTATGATCGTCATTTTGAACCATCATCTTGGGGTATTTTTGTCTTTTCGCTTTTCTTGTCTCGACCACGACTTCCGCTGGCACGTGCTTTTCCCGTGGGGCCCCCGAGCTCGTGGCTATCGTTCCCGTTGCTTCGGGACCCACCAAGGTTCATTTGCCGTACGTTATAATAATTTTTTTTTCTTACAATTTTCATATAAAAAATCAACAATTATTTATATATCATTTAAAATTACATATTATTAAAAAAATTCTCTATCCTTACCCTGACATCCCTGTAACAATCTTTAAGAGAATTACGAGCACTCACGGTAAATAACATATTAAATTCATTTTTGTTCCATGGTTTTGAGGAAATAAAACATATGATTTATAAGAGAAATTGTGATGCAACCAATAATATTAAAGTAACACGTGCCTGTGTGATTTACTGAAAAAATAAGATATGTTTCACTTATCTCTAATTTGTTAATAAATATGAATTTTTGAGACACACAGATAACAACAATTCTTAATGTAATAGTGGTTTTTGTGTTTATAAAGATTTGAAATATGGTAGAAATTATAAATACCAATTTTCTAGTTTAATAAGCTATTAATTACAGTTTTCTTTTTTTTAGAGATAATTAAAATAAATAAAAGCCTTAGTTATAAATACACAATTGAGGATATGAGATAACAAAAATCCAACAAAAGTCAAATTAACAAGAGGTTCCTAGAAGGTTAAAATTAATTGAATCGGAAGACATTCAATTTCCTTCTCCTTTTGCTTAGTTCGTCCGCACACCTTCCAGTGGTCCATAGATCAGAATCGTTTCTTCCAGTGGTATTATTGACCTTCAATTATTTATTGTAATAAGATAATATTGTATTTAAAGGATATGTACCTCTGTTTTTAGCTTTCCAAACATTTAAGTGAAAATCTTTTTTTATATTGGTAATGTTTTTGTGAGGATGAAGTTGTCGTGACTGCTCTCCACGTCACTTGCCTGTTCACAGAAGTAATAACGAAGATAAGAGCGAGAGAGCGAAAAACATTTATGTGAATTGTCCATAAGAATTGTACGGTTTTTAAGAGTAACGATGGAAATAGAATAGAAAAATTATATATATTTATATGAGACAAACAAGAACAAGATAAGGTGGATAATTCATGAAAGAAAACGACTCGTATCGTCAAATATGACGACATTATGACTTTTCAAATTGAAAGAAATACCTACCAAGCGCTAAGCGACGTCCAAATGGTGAGAGGGACATTTTTGGAAGTCTAAGAATACCACAGGAATAAATACAGTGATATTCCAGTGGAAAGGTCAATCGCGAGTAGTGTATTATTATTATGGTTGTCGTTGTTATCGTTATTATTTTGTTAGATCTTGGTAAAATAAGATAATTATTTTTCATAGTAAGTACATCTAATTTTTGTAATTTTCAGTCTTGTGATTTCAGTACACAATTTTAATGTATTTCATTTTTAACTTTTAAGATTTTGTATTTTATAAAATAATTTAACACAGGCATCTATCATCTTCGGGTAACATCAAAGAAATATATATAGATAGATATATACTGATGAAAGGGACTTGACACTTTTGGTAATTTAAAGATCTTATCAGAGACTTCAGGAGGTCGCCGAGGACGGACGATGAAGAATTAAGTGGTGGAAAATGTTATACCTCACGTGAGGTTTATAACTCATAGATGGTGAGCTAACGTAATTAAGGATTGCTAAACATGAAGAATCACAATTAAAGCAAACACTTGATCTACAATCCAGTCATGTCGATACGAATTGGTCTATCTATCAATAAATAATTAGTTTCCATCTTAATGATGATTTTTGTATGCATTAAAATATTTTACCAAGATAACACAAAAATGAGAGAGAGAGAGAGAGAGAGAGAGAGAGAGAGAGAGAGAGTTTGACATAACATAGACACTTAAGTCTGAGTGGTTTTGGATAACTGGCATAAAAAATACCTAAAATTACCATCTGTTAATATCACAAAATGCTTGAATAGAATATAAACGTGTGTAATAATTCCTGTTACCGAAATGTTAATCAAAACATAACACACAATAGGTTTGCGAGGGTCATTTTCGACATTTCATTGGAAGAGACCACTTTGGGAAGCTTCTTTCCACACATCTACAGTAACATCTACCGGGTGGACGGAGGAAGTTATCGTCTACCCCAATGACGTTTTATTTAGATGTCAATATCCGACGCTTCGGCAGGAAATAATGACTTCCGTTGGATATACAAATGGTGCCTAAGTTTTTATTTCCACGGTGTTATAAAATAAGTAATGGACGGGACCGCCATTATTGCCACCCCTAAGGCCGTAGTTATCCACCTCTCCGAAGAAAAAGAAGAGGACAATAGATTTGGACATGACGCAATTTTTTCTTATTTTCCACTCAACATTTTTGTTAAACAAACTTTCAAATAATATATTTTTCTCATCACTCTCTTCTTCTTCTTCTTCTGGCTTGCTTGCTTGCTTGCTTGCTTGCACGCACACAACTCCTACTTGCCAATTTAATATTTCCATTCCAAGCCATCCACATTCCAATCATGCCTGCCAACTGCCAACCAAGCAGAGTTCAATGGTCCATAAATTTAGATTGGGTATCATGGGATCGATTGAAGGTGTACGCCTGTGTATTAATTTGATTGGACTGTGATGGATTAATTAATTATAAACAACTAATAATGAAAATATTCAAATTTTAATTTAAAATTAATTGATAATCAAATAAAAAGAACCAACACACACACACACACATATATATATATATAAAAGTTAATTTGAATTTGATCTCCACTTACTTAACGTGAGATTATTTTCAATACTCTCTCAGTCACTTGTAATTTATTTATATGTTTACAAGTATTTAAGTGTGGATGTGTGTTGTAATGTCATGTTAAAATTCAAAATTAAAATTAATTGACAATGAGTGAAGAGAATTAGCACGTACAAATCTAGATTTAATTTCCATTTGTTCAATGTGAGATTGTTTTTAATAAAAAATTCAACTCAAAATTAATTGACAATGAGTAGAGAGAATCAACAACATGTAGTATGAATCTAGATTCAATTTCCATTTATTCAATGTGAGATTATTTTTAACCCTTTTTCTATTAAAATCAATTGATGATAAATGAACGGTCCCTTCACATAAAACTAGGTATTCTTTTCTTAATCTCAGCACCATTCTCCATTTGATGCCATGTCCTATGCATTGAAATAATTGAAAAGAAAAGAAAAAGAAAAAGAAAAGAAAAGGGTAAGAAGGAAATATTACAATCAAGTGATGTAATTCAATTAGGTTACATTACACATACATTATAGTTTAAAAAAACCTGTTGAAAAGATCATTTGCTTGTGAAATTCTATGATCTATTCTAACTTTAGAGTCAGTGGAATCACATTTTTTAATCAAAATCAATGAGAAAAGGGTTTCAAAAGAAAGAAGATACGAACAGTAAGATTAGGTCAAAACCTTAGGTAAACAAAAAAGAATTGTAGCGAAAGAATACAACAAATGCCACATCGCCAACGATGTCTACACCCAGGAATTAATTCTCTATCTATTTAGCATTCGTTATACTCTAGCTTCATCTGGTAGGTCCTACACCAAGTTGAAATGCAACGTTTGTCAATAGTTGAAGCCTTCCTTTGTCAAAGAGCCTGCTATCCTGTTAGCTTCCTTGAAAACATAATTAAAAGAGTGAATCCTTTGAATCAAAGAGATCAAGTAGCTAAAACTTAAAAACTGTGGGCCTTGACAAAGGGGGGGCATGCTTTCTTTGGAGAGTTGCTAGAATCAGATGATTCTAATGACACAATTGGAAAAAATGAATCAACTTAGAGTTGGTGATAAAACCCTACTGACGTCTCTCATAGAAGATGAAACTTAATGACCTAATGTACTTAAGATAGATTCTTCTTCCTTTCTCTCTACTCATCATTGGATGAGTAGGGTTTTGTCATAGACTCCTACATCCATTGACCCAAATTTAAAACCCCATCTACACCATTATTGGCACTGTGTGACGGACTTGTCAAGAAAAATTAAGTCGAGTAGAGATGGTGATTACGTGTGACATTTTAATTATGGGTTTCTCTTTGAAAGCAAGCACATGCCGCTCTGAGAAGGGTAAATTAAGTTAAATCAACATCACTGGCGAGAGTCGCCTTTGGAAGCAAGCATACAACAAAGTTGACCAAGAAGAGGTATAGGGTATGTTTATTTGATGATGATTATTTAGGTCTTGTAGATAAGTTAAAATTTTCTAAAAATGATAAGGAAGAGATCCTTCTTCTTGGCATTTTTAAGATTAAGTTGTGTGTGTGAGAATAAATTGGTAGTTTTTGTTAAATTTTGTTGAACCTTTTTTTTCCATGTATCATATTTTCCACATCAATTTGCTAATAAAACATAGACTGTGTCATTTTTATATTAGTCATATGGAATTCATTGCTAACTTGATATTTCACAAAAATAATTTGAAATAATTAGTAGATTAGTATAGAGAGATGTCCTTCACTAAGGGAAAGAGACAACTTAGGTACGATTCATAACTCACAGTTAATTTAGTAGATTAGTCAAGAGACATCTTTGACTAGAATCGATTTAGATACCATGAATTATTCTAACATTTTCTCTCACTTGAGATTTATTATATAGCGACAAAAAAATGTTTTTACACACGAGCTGGATTAGTGTCAATCTATTTTATTATTACGTGAAATTTAAACTTAACCACAACAATAACCAAAAAAATTACAACAACTACAACAAATTACAAAATAATATTGGTTGTGAGAAAAAGCCAAATTAACATGGTAACCCATGCTTAGATACATGTGATGTATGAAAATTTCAATTCAAAACTAACTATCATCGAACAAAGAAATTCATTGTATACTAATTAAATTCTATTTGCGTGCTACAGATTATTCCGAAACTTTCTCTCACTTAAGATTTATTTTATACCTACAAGTGTTTTGATAGATGTCAGATGTAAATGTATATGAAAATTTTAACTTAAAAATTAATATTGAACTAAGAAATTCATCATATATTAGTCCAAATATTAGCCATCCGATCACCATTTTACAAGCATCTGGATATTTCATTAGTCATCTGTTAGGGTTTCCTTGGTAATCTGTTTTGCACTCTTTTTCCTATTTCAATTGCTTTCTGTGACATCTTCTTTTGTTTTTATGGTAAGTTTTCAGCCTAATTTTCTCACATGTATCCTCCCCTTTCATAGATCCTGGTCCCATAAATATATTGAAGAATTTTATAATAGAAAAATATATTAATCTAAATTCAACCTCTTGAATTCAAACTAATCCAACAGTGCATTCCTCAAGCTTTTGTTTTGTTGGTAACCTTCAATTAATTTAATTAGTCAATAACAAATTAGGTCTGATACCATCAAACGCCTAACATCAATGTCGGTATCAAGGGATAAGGCTCACTTTAATTTAGGCAAACTCATCACATCGGTCTATGATTAAATCTTTCACTACTTTATAATAATTAAATTTAAAATTAAACCAAGACACTATCAAATAAATATAAAGTAATCAACAGTAGCTAATCAGCTCCATGTTTGTTTATGACTTTATTAAGTCAGTTTTATCTGAACAAAAGGATTCAAACCTGCCCAAAGCACAGGCAAGAACAAAGGAGATGTGAAAACAAATATAAGAAATAAAAAATGGTCTTACACAATTTTAAATAAAAATTATAAAAATAGTCTTACAAATTTAAGTAATGTTCTCACAACCCTTCTTTTTTTTTCTTCCTATGATTAAGTAGACTCCTATGAGTTTTTGGAAAACACTTAATTTTAATTTAAACGTGGAATTATATTTTCAAAAAAAAATACAAAAAAAATTTGTATTTGAAATAAAAAGTGTTTTTATTGACAAAAAAAGGAAAACATTTTACTTTTGGAAATATTAATACTAAAAGTGATTGTATGTACCTAGAAAAAAAAAAGGTTTAAATTTAAAAATAACAACCCTAGCTATATATGATCGATATTAAGGTTCTATTTGGTATTGACTATTTTAATTAGTATGTGGAAATAAGCTTGCATTTTCCAAAAAAAAAGCTGAGAATTTAAAATTTTTTCCCATTTTGCATTTTTATTTCAAATTATATATGGTTTTTTTTAAAAGGTTGTGTAGAAATAATAAATTTGATAATTTTATACAAATTGAAATAATAGTTACCAAATGCCTCTTCAGTGTTAAGTAGAAGTACAAGAATTTTTTGCTATTTACCTAGTTATATTTTATAGTTTAGAATACTAGGCTATAAAGTATGATTATATGTAAAAAAGTTAGTATTGCTAAGATATGTACACATGGATGAGTGGTAATATTTAAAGGATAAAACTAAAAAATGTTTTTATTAAGAATAGAGTAGTTGTACTGATTAAAGATAACATAAGAGAAAATCAGTTTGAGTAATTTAGTCATATTCTTATTAGATCAAGGCATACATCAATTAAGAAAGAAAAATTAATTAGTCTAAAAGAAATTAAAAAATTAGATGTAATTCGACTAAAACTATTTGCTTAAGAATTATAAGAAAAGATTTAAATTTATGTAATTTGAAAGAGCATTATTTATCCATAGAAGAAAAGGATTTATGTGTCACTGGCTAACTACACATGGTAGAATAATGACTTGGATTATTATTGTTGTGGTACATGACAATTAAAAGGAAAATTGTTTTCTGGTAATTGACAAAATAATACATATTCAACTTAGACGGAACCAATTTATAGTTGAACCAAAAGCTTCATAATTTTTATGAAGTTAAAGCTTTGTGGTAATTGGGTTTGAAATCCGAATGAAAGGGACCCATCCGGATTGGGCCGAGACCGAAAACAGTAGTCCACAAATGTATCTGAGGCCCAAAAGATAATCCTGGGCTCATCTACTTGCAACATTTTTTTTTTTTTTTTTTTTCAAATTAACAATATTTTTAGTTAGAATATAAATCTAAAATATCTTTCTCATCAATTTTACTTAGAAATGTAAAATAAACAACATTATCCACTACTTTAGTGATGGAACACAACATAATATTATATATAAATTTTTTGAAATCAATATAAAATGTACATTGGAATTTAAATCCTCTAATGAGAAGTATCAAACCACAACACACCTTAACCCACTCAACTGCGTAGAATTGATTATTCTCATTGACTATTTTTGTGACAATCGCTGCAAAGTTTAGAAGGGAATTCATGTATAAAACGGGTATTATCATGAACACATTTTTTAATTGAGATGAGAAAAACTCTTCCTCTAAAATTGTTAGGCGAGTTATCTTGAAGAGCTCAAGGTTGCAACTAAACATGTAATAAAACTTAAAGAGATCCTTTTCCAATCCAAAAGAAATGGGTACTCCCCTCCCAAAAATTCCAAAAAGGCAAGCCCACGATACCATAGTTGTGATTCATACAATATTTTAGTAATAGTAAGCTAGCGATTCACTTGAAGGCTTAAAAGTCTGTTGTGTACTTAGAAAGTAACATAAAGAAAATTTCAAAAAGCTATAAAAAGTAGTAAAAGAGAAAATTACAGAAAGTTGGTAAAAATATAGGTATTTATGTATAATAAAAAATATAACAGAAAGTAATATAATATGAATTTAATAAAATACAACTATTAAACGCTCATGACAGGTTTATAGATAAAATATAAATTTTATAATAAAAGATGATGAAATATGATTTATGATAATAAAATATAATTTTTAGATGATTCACTACTAACGCTTACTCCTAAATTTACACTTGAATCTATTCACTATCAATTTTGTATTAATTTTGATTAATACTTAACCTTTTATGATCAAATATTTTTAAGTTAAAACATTTTAAACCAATGTATAACCAAGTATTTGGGTAAAATACCTCAACTCACAAATATTTTAGGTAAAAATATTTCAAACCAATGTATCAAGTATTTTTAATAAAAACACTCACAAACCAACCTTCTCAAATTAGAGGAAATCCAAGTATTTTTAGATGAAAATATTCAAACCAACATTTTCTTGAAAGTTGAGATATAACTCATAGTTAACTTGCTGCCCTTTGAACAAGTGCTCTTTGTTCTAGCTTGATGATTATGATGTTGAAGCTCTAGGGATTGTTAAAGATGATCTTCTATGAAGCTTGAAGTACTTAGGAGCTGAGAGACAAGCTTTTCAGAGTCGTGCACAAGAGATTATAAGTTTTGATAGTTGAAATTTTATGTTGGAGGCTTGAGGTATATTTATAGATACCTTGATCAAACTTTTCTTCAATAGTTTGTTTTCATTGAAAACGGACACCTGCTATTCTTGTTCGATAGTCTATTTTTATATCGACTAATATGATGTTCTAGCCTTGTGTAGAACAAATTGTCCATTGACTAATTTGATTTGTCTTGTTTTATGTCTCTACATGTAAGAGTTACTCTTAGAATTGGAAAATTTGATTCTAATCTATTGGAAAATCCAATTTGATCTATCATAAAATCTGATTTTGATTCCAACCAAGGGCACTTAAGAAGGGTTTATATACTTAGAATTTGAATTTTGTAAATTTTGATGGAAAGAATTTAAAATTTTGGTGTTTTTATACATTCAGAAATTTGATAGAAATTAAAATTTAGTTATTTGTGTATATGACAGAATTGAATAAAATTGATTTTTAATGAAATTTTTAAGTAATTAAAGAGAACCTCTCTTTCTCTCTCCCCCTCTCTCCCTCTCCCTCTCTCTCTCCTTCTCTCGCCCTCTCTCTCTCTCTCTCTCTCTCTCTCTCTCTCTCTCTCTCTCTCCTTTAAAGTTTGACTTCCCTACAAAACATGACGCACATATACATATACACATAGACATGAAAGTAGACTATGCTTAAATAGTTCCCTGCAAGTCTTCCCTACAAGTCTCCTCTTTTCTAATATTAAGATACATGTTCTCTCCCCCTTTTTGACCTGAGCAAAAAAAAGAAGAAGAAGGAGAAATGGAGCAAAGAAGAACTCCCCCTGCATTAAAAACATAGATTATATAGAGAGCAAAGTCCCCCTAAATCCATACATGCATACATGAAGACTTAATGTCATATGTTCAAACATTTATATCATCAACCAATCACAGAGTCGTACAAGCTTATCATCACCCAATAGAGAGCAAAGTGTAGTGAAGGTACTTGAGAAGTAAGTTGTGAAGACCGTGAATAATACGTTGAGTGGCATTATCAAGAGATTATTGACCATTTGCAACATGACTTCTAACCTGAGCAAAACGTGAATCAATGGAAGCTTCAAGGATATCAAGCCCGTCTTCTAAAGATAGCTGGTTTTCAACTAAGATGATATAGAACTCGTCTACAGCGAGAGTTAAGTGATTCATCAAAGTTGGAGTCTTGTCTTCTTCACTGATACTCACCCGCTGGTAGTCTTCTTGTGGAGCTTTAAAAAAGGATGAAGTTGTGATTGGTTTCAACTGAAAGTGAGAATATGACGCACTGTTCATATCAAAACCCATGCCTTGAAGCAGTCTAATAAGAGCTGGTCCGTAGAACAACTTAAGACTTTACTTCTAGATACATTAAAGGTGAAGTCAATCACGGGGGAGACGTCGAAATCCCCCGCTAGGGCTCCTCGAAAGAGGGGAAATGTGGCTTGGCCATAAGGTAAGATGGAGATCAGATAGATAATTCCATTTGCTTAAAAAAATTACCAAAAATACCCTTCTCTATCCTCACAATTTTTTGCCTTAGACATTCACGGCAATTTTTATCATAGATGTTTAAAACAATATACTGAATTTGATTTCGGTGTATGATTCATAGGAAAAACAAGGGCAAAACCAATCATGTGATGCATTTATGTCGACAAAGGGAGGGAGTTATGGCAAACGAGAGTCAGATCCTGTGATCTATGATGTTAATAAATGAGAGTGAAAATAGGTTATGTAATTCACAATATTAATTAACAGAAGACGAAGGTAAGAAAATATGTTGTATGGTTCATAACATCTACGAGTAAAAACAAGTGAAATTTTATGCATGATGAATAACAAGAATTTATACTTATAAGTAAGTTAGTTAGAATAATATTATAGTTCTGGATGCCTTGACCTTGAGAGAACAACTTCAGTAAAAATAGTTAAAATTTAGGAATGACATTTATATATAAATTTACCAATTTTAAGTGTAGATTGATTGATGTTTAATTAGTGGTATGTTCTTTATAACGTCATTTTATTATTTTAAATGATTTTATACTTCGTATTGTTTGCTAAATTTATGAAATTAGACAAGATTGTGTCATTTTAAAAACGGATTAATTTTTCTTAATAAATTATGAGAAAATTTTATTGATAAAATCTAATGATAGTGTGAAAATGTGTATTTACACCTACTATTAAACACTAACTTTTGTAATAACTTTGAAGTTAACTGTATTTAGGTGAGACCAAAATCAGGATGGTTGAACATCTTAAAAGTTTTCATTCAATGCTTATGATCAATAGTATTGACTTTACTTAAGTGTTGACAAACTATAGGTATGTGCATCACTTACTTAATTAACGTGCTAATATTACAAGTATTGTATTTGTTCTCGATAAGGTTGAAAAATAAAAAAGAAAAAAATAATTTCACTTTAAAAATAGGAAATCCCTGAATATTTTAAACTTCACTTCACACGCTAACTACAATTAAAATAAACAGAACACCCTAAGTTGTATTATAAATAATTCGTCATTTAATGTCACGCTTGGTCTACAGGTCGACATGCATGGGCGAACTGACGCGTTGGACGACTCGTCTCACACGTTAAGTGTCCGCCACCGAACCATTCCGTGCGTTATCTCCGCCACCCTCGCCTTCCTCTTCCGTTTATTTGTTTATTTATAATCACACGTACGTACATGCAAATCACCGCTCGACGACGACGACGACCATGAAGCCCGCCACCACCTCCGTCGTCACCGTCCTCGTGCTCGTCGCCACCGTCGTCGTCGCCGCCGTCGACGCCCACGCCATGAGGTGGCTGCGGCAACAGCAGCAGGAGCAGGAGCAGGAGGAGGAGGACCGCACCACGTCGTCGTCGACTCCTCGTCCGGACGACGTGTGGAAGGGGTACGAGGTGGACGCGCACGTGAAGGTGTGCTTGGTCCCCGGCCCCTGCTTCAAGAAGAAGCTGCTGTGCCCGAAGAAGTGCAGCAAGCTCCCTGGGTACGGCGACGCCGCCGCCGCCGACGGCCACCTCCTGAAGACCGACCACTTCCCCGGGAAGTGCGTCTTCAACTGCAAGAAATGCGTCGCCCACTGCTGATCAAACCCATCGGAAGGCCGACGACGGCCAAACCCACCGTAGTAGATATAATATTAGTCATGGTAGACTTTAGTAGCAGACCAGTTTGCATGCATCTTTAGTTTGGATGATTGATGTTGTACAAGTCTGGTTTCCACATGTTGCCAAGAATAAATTCAAACTTTCTGGTTATTAATTAGATGCTTAAATTGTACGTGTGAAATATTTTATGTCCTAAACAATAGGTATTTAATAGAAGAAATTTATTATATATCAATCTAAGTTCAACTTTTATGTTAACCGATATAGATCTATACCAACCTAGCTAGGTTATCTATGGAAATATCCACTCCATTTAGACAATGCAGTTAAAATAAATCCAGCTCAATCTAGAGCAAGATCAAGCATATGGGAAATCTGTTGGGATACATGGGGGTTGTTAGTGGCATCATAAAATTTAAGAAAATTTGGATAATGAGGGAAATAGAAATCTGAAGAAAGTTTAAGAAATTTAAAAAATTTGAACGTATTAGTATATATTCAAAAAGTTTAAAAAAGTACGAGAAATTTAGAAAATTTAAAGGTATCGATGTATATTCAGAAAGTAAAGGAAAGTAAATAAATACTTTTTATACTTTAAATTTATTTTTGAGATAATAAATAAGACTAATTCAATAAAAATTACATTTTTCATAGAAGCAATTGAGGAAATTGGTCTGTTTAAATTTAGACAAAAAATTATCATCCTTGTGAGAAGAGGAAAGCAAAGACATGGACATTGATACATAAATTGCGCCTGACCCAACTATGTCGGCTCAGCTTGATAGGGTTTTTTGGGCCGTGTTGAGTCACTTACTCATGAAATCGTGTTATGTTGATATGACCAGATATGAGCACAATGACCAATATGGATTGATTGAGCTTTTTATACATTTGAATGTTTAATTTGATATTCTAGTAGCTCATTCTAGCAACAAGTCAACAACTAGTTTTCTTAATAAACCAATAGCCCACTAGGCCATGTCAATACAACGCGGACCTTTTCTACACCTATAAATAAAAGTCATCAAAACTGGCAATATCATACATATATGTTCAAAAAATCACAAAATCAAAAGCACATTTGACTAAAGTTAACTATTGACTTGCATTGATTCGTCTAATTAATTTGTTGCATGTTACAAAAATCATATAATCTTACAAGATGTATTAATGATTTTATGGACGTTTATGTGGTCAACATTTTATAAACAGTAATAATTATTCTCAATTTGTGCTTGTCGAGATTGATGTGGTAAATTAATTGATCTGCCTCGATTTAAATGATGGTCATTAACATAAATGCAAGAAAAATATTAATTTTGACAATTATTTTTTTGCTGCACATGTTTAAAATAGTATATTGAAATTAATTTTGATATGTTGTTTTATAATATTAATTTTTACAAGATTGTAGGAAAAGTTTATACTTAAGAGTGAGGTGAATTAAGTAAACTACAAATTTTTCTTATTTTTAATCCTTTTTTTAAATCTAGTTAATGCAGAAATAAAACAGAGATTAAACCACACAAATAATATATAGTGGTTCTCCTTAACTAAGGTACGTCCACTCCTTGAGTCTCTATACAAGAATTCACTAATCCCAGAAGTTTTTGGTTCACTCAAAACCTAGTGTACTTCAGTTTTACTCAAAGCAAAATCAACTTGATAATGCATCGATCTTTCATCAAGTTCTTTCTTTAACTGTATGTACTCTCATACAAGTAATGTGCTAACTATATGAAGCCTTGTATAATTATCTACACAACTTTACAGACTCCCATAAAGTTACTTGAAACTCTTCTGAAATACTACATTTCAGAGTTTCCTCCACAACACCCCTTATGGATAAGTTCTCTTTTTCAATTTACGTTGTAATGCAAAGAGCAATTAATTATGAAAGTATAATCGTAATAAAAACTTTTCTCTTATAGATACAACAACACTTGAATCTTCAGTTAATAGCTTTGTTGTTGTTGAGTTCATTTAGATGACTTTCAACTCTCGTTCTCCAAGAATCTTCAAAATTTTTAAGAATTTTTCTCTCTGAAGTTCTACCGAAAAGAACTATTTTCTAAACTTAACTCTATTTATATTATACAAGGAACTCTAACTAATTACACACGTTCTCTAGACATTTTCAAAGCAAAATCTTTAATTTTAACTTGTCAAATTTATCTCTAATTGCCATCTGTAAATATTGACCAAGTCTTTAGAAATATGGTAGAATGTGTGTAAATGCGTGTGTGCCACATGTCATCTGCAAAACAAATAATCCTGCAACAAACTTTAATAAAAATATATCAGTTAAATAAATCCATCAAAGTCATAATATTATGACCCTTCGTAAAGTTATGGGCATAACTTTACGAGCTTATGCATAGCAGAACATTACAAACATTTGTGAACTTGTCCTCGTAACTTTACGGACCCTTACAAGTTGACACATGTAAAACATAATGACTTATCTTGACAAACTTACGAATCCCTTAAGAGATAACCTTACAAAGGTCTGTCAAATTATCCTTATAACTTTATGGATTATATATATCATAAGTTTACAAAGATCCATAAAGTTAAACTCAAAACTTTACGAGCCAAATATTCATAACTTATATATATGCAACTTCATAACTTTATGAATGTCCATAAAGTTATCATTATAACTTTACTAGTATCCGTAAAATTATATACTTAGAAAAATTCTAAAGTTATAAAACAGTGTTATGAATTAGATAACTTTATGACAGTTCATAGACTTATAGACTTAGATACTATTTTGAAATTCATCATTTTACACAATTGAAATATAAATCATTTTGTCAATCATCAAAATATAAACATATTAATGTATAAGAACATTATCCCTAACAAAGAGAAATTGTGACATGACTTAAAGTTATAAAGTGAATTGTATTATATGACTCACTAGAAGGGTAAAGTGATATATTAAGGGGGGGTTTTGTACACATTAAAAAGTTTGAGAAAAGAAAGTGATGGAAAGTATTTGGTGAATTCTAGGTGTTTATGTACACCAAAAATTGATGAAAGGAATTTGTCACTTTCTCTCATATATAAGTACAAACTTTTTAGGAAAACTTTTCTCTCTCTAATCTTTCTACCCTTTACCCACAAGAAAGTTGTAGAAATGTCATTGAGCATCCTCAAAACTTTGTCTGTAAGCCAAGCATCCACTTCTTTGTTTGTAGCTGAGCATCTTCTTCTTAGTTTGTAACATCTCTTTCAAAAAATCAAAACACATTCCAACCTCTAAAAGCTCGAAAGTCTCTTCGTCCAAAAAGCTATCAGTCTCTACCCCTTCTTCTAATCTCCTAAGAAAGCCCAAAAGCCCTAGAAAGTTGTTGGTCTTTTCCCCTTTATTGTTACTTTTACTTTCCACCATATTGGTAAGATTATTTCCTTGTGATACAAATGATTATTCATGTCTTGTGATACATTAAGACTATCAAAATTCTATGTTCAGTTGCTATTTTCAAAAACCAACATGAACTAAACAAAAAGAGGCTTCTTTTCTCTTAGCACACATGAATAATATCTAAATAATGTCTATCACTAGTTGGATGGTCTAACTTGGAATTAATAAATTGGTTGTGATTAGTTGCATGTAACAATCTTATAGTAGTGTTTTAACCACTTATTAGTGTAGATTAAATAGTACAACTTGCTTATTTTAATTAAGTTTACATTGAGTTTAGAATAGAGCATCTGTATTGTAGATTTCAAGTCTCTTATTTAATTAGTTACGAAGGTTAAGTTTTAATTGGTTTCTTAATAGTTGTGCTTGATTAGGTGTAGAATTTGGAATGTGAGTGTGCACATTAATTTGAGTAGTTGGTAGGAGTTTTAGTCTCATTTGATGCTTCCACTAGATTTGTATTAGGTTTATCATGCAAAATCTTGCTCTTCATTAAAGATTTTACTATTGGTAGTAATGGTTTAATTTTCATCTAGCCATGAGATTGTGGGAAATTTCAATAGGTGTGGTTTGTAAATGTGCTATATATCTAGCTATTCAATTTAATCTAGAACAAGGCATGATATACCATAGAGGTAAGGAGTTTAACTTTGATTTTGTATTGGACTTAAGATCATGTAAGTGCACATTGTCAACACTAAAGCATGCTTCATAGGTTATTTGGAATTGCAAAATTTTGTGTTCTTTTATTTGGAAAAGCAGTCAACCATAGGATTTTATTTAAAGTGCAACATGTCCAGCTAAGGGTTAAATGGATTGTGACTATTATCTTATTTTACAACTTAGCAATTTTGTTTTGTTTTGTAAATTCCACAACTAGTCTTGCACAATCTATATCTTTGAAGAGTAGCACGTGATAGTAATAATATTACTATGGAAGAGAAATTGACATTATTTTTGGTAATAGTTAGACAAAATTAAAGATATAGAGTAACATGAGAAAAATTTCATCATTCAAGTTACACAGTCAGTCATGTATTCAATGAAATGCTAAATGACATACATCGTTTAAGTCAATTACTTCTAGTTAAACATTCCTTATCAATACATAGACAAATCTATAATGATGCAATTATCTTCCCATGCTTCAAGGTAAACTACTATTACCATTTTTTTGTTTTCAACAACATTAATCTTATTGTATATTGTACAGTGTCAATTTATACTATTCTATATGTCATTATTCATGCATATTATGATTTGTTTTTCCAAGTTTTATTTTTGATTTACATTGTTATTCTTCATTTTGTGTGAGATAATCAAAAATTGTGATTTTTATTTTTTTGTAAAACTTATAATTGAATTTTATTCAATTGTATTGCTTCTTAATTTTGAAGTTTATAATGAAAATATGAATGTTATAATTTATAGTTATATTATGTTAATATACAATTTAAATTTATGTTATTTTTTGTTGCTGCATAAACATCTAAATTTCTATTTTCATCATTTTTTGTAAAACACACAAATATCTAAATTTTAATTTTTATTATTTTCTCTTAAGTACACAACGTTCAAATTTTAATTCCCATTATTTTCCATCAAGTATACATACACTAAGAAAATGACAAAATTAAAATTAATTTTTTTTTACCTTTTTCATCGTTTTTCATATCTTCTTTTACTTTCGTTTTTATGTATATACAAACGAACATAATTATAGAGCGAATGACACATTTGTCAGATAAAAGGTCGATGTTGGCGTTGTGATGGAAATTTTTTTTTTTTATATTAAATAATGTTTTAATATATATAGCGAGGTTGTCACAAGGATAAGACAAACATTTGTATGTATTAATTTTTACTTGGATTTAATCTTAAAATTTTGTTTTTTTATATACCTTACAAAAAGTACTTTTACATTTTTCAATAAATGAATTATTTGTATACCAGCTTAATTTTATACATTAACCTAAGAAAAATTATAATTCGAACTAAATACACTAAATAGAAAAAAAAAAATTTCAAGCTCTGGATTTTCTTGTGAAAATGTAAACTTATTTTTATATGTTGCATTGAAATAATCATTAACAAAAAAAAATTTAACTAAGAAGAAAGCACTGCCATTATCATGAAAAAGGTCCTTGTATTGTGGTTAGTTAATCTTCCATTGAATAATAGTGGAGGAAGTGTTGAAATAATTCTGTAGAGATTAGTGTAAAGATTAAATTTAAGTTAATATCTAATAATTGTCTTCATTCGTTATCAATTGAGGTGGAATATTTCACATGATGTCAGAATAAGTTCACGTACATTTAACTATAAGATACTTACAAATATAAGATAAGTCACAAATATTGATTTGAACTTGAGCTTACTGATGGTCCCTCGTTGATGGGATTAATGAAAGTCATGAACTTAATATGGAGTTGGATTCTTCACTTATCATATGATTTTGAATTAAACTTCAACATGATATGAGAGTTTTAGGATCTCACTCTTAAATGGTTGTTTGTAGATGGTTGTATGTACCTTTCCTTGATAATAATTGATGACACTTGTCGACATGAAGACTCATTATCAATAGTTTCGCATTAATGAGATTAATGAATGTAATAGGTCTAGTAGTTTAATATTAGGTTGGACTCTTCACTTATTTGCCATATAATTTCAAATTAAATTTTAACCGACATGAATATCTCTACTCATTGAAAATTAGTTTTAAGATGTAATATTTTACATGGGAAAATTTTAAATTTAAATTAAGATAAAATATAAATATTATAATAAAAAAAATACCATTGTGAATTATGGCCCTTATTTATTTATAAAAATAAAAATTATCGTGTATGGGTGCAATCAGACGGTGCAAAGTTGTTGGCTGTTGCTGCCGCATTTATTTGGACCACCAACGCCCACCGGTGCATATTAATGTGAAGTACAGGCGTCCTCGTCTCAGACGAATCTACCAAAGCTTAACGCTGATTCCATTCTTCTTCTTCTTCTTCTTCTTCGTCGTCGTGGTTGATTATATCAGCTCCTTCTCTCACCCAGGGTTGCTGCACTGGCCGGCGTTTTCCCTTTTCTGAACAAACCTGGATGTTGATTTCGGTGTACCGATTTGATTCCCGTCCATCTCTAGCATGATCCATGACCCACCGATAGATATAGATATATATATAGAGAGAGAGAGAGAGAGAGCGTGTCTGTGAGTGGGGAGAGGACGAGGAGGGGGGGGGGGGGGGGGGGGGGAAGAGTTTATATACATGGAGAGAGATATTAGGGACGTGGCTAGGCAGACGGTGGCGGTGATGGAGGAGAACAAGCCGCCGGAGAGCGGCATGGTGGCCAGTGGGCTTAGTCCGTTGAGCGAGACGCTGTGGAATGACAGGAGGAACACCGAGTTCATGGGGGACGTGTCGGCGAGGTTGACGTGGGAGGATCTCACCGTGACTGTGACGAAGGGGAACGGAGACATGCAGACGGTGCTGGAGGGCCTCACCGGCTACGCCGAGCCTAGGAGCTTGATGGCGTTGATGGGTCCATCTGGCTCCGGCAAGTCGACCCTCCTCGACGCTCTTGCCGGTAGGCTTGCCGTCAACGCTTTCCTTTCCGGCCGTATTCTTCTCAACGGGAGGAGGACCAAGATGTCGTTTGGGACGGCGGTGAGAAACTTCTCCCTTCTTTTTGATTTCTTAACTATATATAATCTGAACTAGATCAGAAATCTCATCACTGCTCACTGCTGTTTTCGATCTCTTCCATCACCGGCCGATCGACGGATTACGTACCCATTATTTGCTCCGTCATGACACAGGCCTACGTGACCCAAGACGACAACTTGATCGGAACGCTGACGGTGAGGGAGACGATCTCCTACTCCGCCCGCCTCCGCCTCCCGGACAACATGCCATGGGAGGAGAAGCGGAGTCTAGTGGAGGGGACCATAATCGAGATGGGTCTCCAGGACTGCGCCAACACCGTCATCGGAAACTGGCACCTCCGTGGAATCAGCGGAGGCGAGAAGAGGAGAGTCAGCATCGCCGTCGAGATCCTCATGAGACCTCGACTCCTGTTCCTCGATGAGCCGACCAGTGGCCTCGACAGGTACTTCAATATCATTAGTTTTTACCAACTCACGATATTTTAGAGTATAAAGTACAGAATTTGAATTTATATAATGATGATCAATTTATTGATTATTAAAAGTTTACATACCAAAACAGGAAAGTTGGAAGAGAAAAATAAAATCTCGCATTTTTCCCCTAAATTTTCTTCGATCACATAAATTTTTTAAAATTTCTTCTAATCATTTCTCTCTTCTCCGACCGCCGGAAGTGCTTCGGCCTTCTTCGTCACCCAAACGCTTCGGGGCCTTTCGAGGGACGGGAGGACCGTCATCGCTTCCATCCATCAGCCGAGCAGCGAAGTCTTCGAGCTTTTCGATTGCCTGTGCTTGCTCTCCGGCGGCAGAACGGTCTACTTTGGGCGGTGCTCTGACGCTTACGAGGTATGTATATACCACACATCTGTAATATTCTTCTTCCATTAGTTCCCGGCGGAAGATGGGTGTGGGTGATTCTTCTCCGAAGAGGAAGAAGAAGAAGAAGAATATCTTATTAAGCGTTTATCCCCTCCTCTCGTCCTTGTAGTTCTTCTCCCATGCTGGATTTCCTTGCCCACCCCTGAGAAATCCGTCAGACCATTTCCTCAGGTGCGTTAACAACGACTTCGACAAGGTGAAGGCAGCCCTCAAGGGATCTATGAAGTTGAAGGTATGATCTGGTTTCATATACATCTATCTATATGCAGATACATAGGTGTCTATCTTATTTATTCAAAGTTAAATGAATTGTAGTCGTCTTATGTTATCAAGTATCTTATACTATAAGATATATCTATGATCAACTTTGCTGTATATAGGCATATATATAAGTGTATACATGTTCTTATCCTCCTTGTTGCAGTTTGAAAGGACTGACGACCCACTGGAGAAGGTGACCACAGCGGAAGCCACCAGGAAGCTGATAACTTCCTACGGTTCTTCTCACATATACTACTCCATCAGAGAGAAGGTGAAGGAGATGTCCAGAGTTGTAAGCACACAAACACCAACACAGATGACGCTTGGTATCATCATCATCTTCTTCTTCGATGGTATCACTGGTTTCATTTTCTTTTTGTTCCTGGTTGTGATATGTTTCAGAAAGGAACGGTGCTGGATTCAGGAGGGAGCCAAGCAAGCTTTGCCATGCAAACCTTCACCCTGACCAAACGTTCCCTGGTAAACATGTCCAGGGACTTCGGGTACTACTGGCTGAGGCTTGTGATCTACGTTGTGGTCACCATTTGCATTGGGACCATATATCTCAACATTGGAACCGAATATAGTTCAATACTGGTTGGTACATACATTAATTGATTTACATTTATGTATCCATCCTTGAAAATGGAAAATGTCCTTATCGATAATTTGCAGTGGTAATAAGCATATGTGTTTGTGTATTTATGTCAGGCAAGAGGTGCTTGTGCTTCTTTCGTCTTCGGTTTCGTGACCTTCATGTCCATTGGGGGCTTCCCTTCCTTTGTGGAAGACATGAAGGTAAGTGACCAAGCAGATGCAGTTAAACCTAGGGTTTATGACATTGTGTGTTCTGTTCTTTTACTTGTTTATTGGTTTTGAGATGAACTTTGATTACGACGACGCGCGCAGGTATTTCAAAGGGAACGATTGAACGGTCACTACGGAGTGAGCGCATTTGTGATCAGCAACACCGTGTCGGCGATGCCGTTCCTGATCTTGATAACATTCCTCTCCGGAACCATCTGCTACTTCATGGTCCGCCTCCACCCTGGCTTCACCCACTACCTCTTCTTCGTTCTGTGCCTCTACGCCAGCGTCACCGTCGTCGAGAGCTTGATGATGGCCATCGCCAGTATCGTCCCCAACTTCCTCATGGGTATCATCGCCGGCGCCGGAATCCAAGGAATCTTCATGCTCGTCTCTGGATACTTCAGGCTGCCCAAGAACATCCCCAAGGTGATATGGCGTTATCCCATGACCTACATCAGCTTCCACTACTGGGCACTTCAAGGTCAATACCAGAACGACCTGAGGGGGCTACTGTTCGACAACCAGTCGCCGGATCTACCCAAGATCTCCGGCGAGTACGTCATCCAGTACGTGTTCCAGATCGACATCAACCGTTCCAAGTGGGCTGACCTTTCCGTCCTCTTCTCCATGATCATCATCTACCGCCTCATCTTCTTCGCCATAATAAAGGTCAGCGAGGACGTGTCCCCCTGGCTCCGAGGATATGTGGCGAGGAGAAGGCTGAGGCAGAAGAGGACCGGCCGTGAGACCATCATGTGCCGATCGCCTTCTTTTAGCACCTGAGAAAGAGCACACATCATTAACTTCCATAAATACATATATACATAGCGTTCATGTTCATGCTATTGTTTACAGATTCTTGTGTTCATTGAGCAACAACAACCATCGAGATGCTTGAACAGATTATGAACCCAAGCTTATGGGTACTGATGTTACAAGAATTTAAGAAGATACCGCCAGAGAAAATAAAATCTGCTTCTTTCTTGTTTGATTCTAAATTTGTGAACTAATTATGGAAGAAGAAAAAACGGATTGGAAAGAGGTGTTCAAGAAGATACATTCTCGTACAGATCGTGTGTGGGAAGAAATCTTACGCATATGTAAAGAGAAAGCTTATACCATCAACTATTAAATTTATGCCTGTACTACTACGGAAATCAATATTCAGGTTGTCTTCGTCTATATTTGTACTACTACGGCAATCAATATTCAGGTTGTCTTCGTCTATATTTGTACTACTACTGCATTAAATCCTGTAGAAATATTCATACCCTTAGGGTGCATTTGATATAGTTTTTTCTAAGAATAAATCTTTCTTAGACCAGAGGACAGGAAATCTAGATTGATATTTGATAGGTGTTTCAGCTCCTTCTTCTTCTTTTCAATTTTGTCTTTGAGGTGAAGTTTTTTAAGATATATAAATTACTTTAGCTTTTAATATATATAACAAGTAATTAGTAGTGTTAATTAATCTATATATATTTATTAGTAATTTTATAATTAATATTAATACATAATATAGATTTTAGGCAATGTATATATATTAAAGAGGTATAATAATATGTATATTACTAATAATATGGTAATCAATGTTATATTAGTAAGAATACCTATATTAACGTATATTTACATTTATTACTATTAATATTTTTTTTTACATATATTATACTTAATACATATAATATATTAATATATTTTAAAATAGGTAATATAACAATACGTAATTATTAAATCTTATATTTGTGTATAACACGTTTTGAACTTGATTTTTTCTGTAATTTGATTTAATATGTCCATGCGTTTGATTTAACCGTAAGTTATGTTAATTTTTTTTGTTCTTTGGTTGGTCTGACTGATTTTTATCGGTTGTACTGTTTTTGCTTTTCAATGCCATCAAGGATTTTCGTCGGTGCAACCGAATTTTTCTGGTCAATTGATGCGATCGAATTTTTTCGGTCAATCCGTGCAATAGAATTTTTTCGGTCGGTCCCTCCGTTTTTTGGCTATATGCGTATTTATATTAAAATATATGCATTTATATATACATTATAATAAAAATGTTAACCTGTTAACATATGTTATACGTTAATATACGAACTGTAGTTGAAATTCCAATATATCCCAACCTCAAAATTAACAAGCTCGGGATCGTAATAGTGATACAACCAAAAAAAAAATAGAAAGTACATTTCTGATCATGATATAAACTATGCACGTAACATGACAAATGATGAAATTAATATAACAACAATACAAAATAAAACAGTATGATATTGTTCTTTTCAAATCAAAAATTTAACAGTACAATAAGAAAGATAAATTATAGCAAGGACTAATATATTTTGCTTAATTTCAATATTTGCGCGTACTTTCTCAATCATATCAATTTTTTTTATCGTTTTTCAAATTTCACCGACGCCATGATCAATTTCTGAAATATCATTATTTTCAAACACTTCAATACATTTTTTCAGTTGTAGCTTTAGATTCTTTGTTTTCCAAGCTTGTAACTACCAACTACACGATTTCACTAATCTGATTTATTGGGGAACATGAATCTAAATTTGAGATGCTTGGAGGTCGATATGAATTAATGTTTTCTTAATAATGCAATACATCCAATAATCAAACTCTTCAATACTTTGTAGGATGGTACCTATAAATTGACATGGTTACCAATGAGATCTAATATTTATTCTTATATATTTCTTAGTGATGACACTAAGATCTTGTTTGTGTTAATTAAAAAGTTAGGAATTGAAAAGTTAAGAAAATTTTCTTAACTTTTTAAGATTTGTAACATGTAGGAAAGTTAGAAATTTTTCCTACATATAAAAATGCTAAAGATTCTAAACTTTCAAACTTCTCCTTATCTGAAAGTAGTATAGGAATGATCTATATTTAATTAATTATTTTATTATTTAAAATTAATTATAATTAAAAGTATATATTGTTAATATAATTAAAGTATAATATATTAATACAATATATATTTTATTTAATTAAAGTATTATATTATTTTAATTATTAATTTGTAATATACTTTATATAATATATTATTGTTTTAATTAAAATTTCTTGTATATACTTTAATATAATTAAAGTATATTAATATAATATATTTTTTATTGGTAATATAATTAAAGTACATATTGTTAATATTATTTTATTTAATTAATTATTTTAATATTTTTATTAATAACAAAATATTAATTATTTTATTATTGTTAATATTATTTAATTTTATTTTATAATATTAAAATCACAAATATTATTTTATTATTTAATAGATAATATTATTTAATATATAATATTAAAATTTCAAGAGTTATATAATTTTTTGAACTTTCCATTGATGGTACAAATACCTTTAAATTTTAACTTTCTAATTTCTAATTTTTTATTTCTTGATTTTTCTGACTTTCTAGATGTAGCATGAACCTAGGTAATTTTTTTAGTGTCATCTTTATTTCTTCCCATAAATACTTAAGAAGAAAATAACCGTGTAGATTTTACGTTAGATACGTATAAATATATAATAAAACTTTTACTTAAATTGAAGAAGTATCGATACTTGTTGACTTAAAAAGTCTTAGAATTCACCCATATTTGTTAAATTTGAATCATTGATTTTCAAATTAAAAATTACAATGAATATTAATCGAGTGGAATCCTCATGATCGCTACATCCATCTTGATGGTATCTTTTGTTCAGTATTGAATTAGAAAACTCAATTACAAGTTTTAGAGATTCAAATCTCTATATATTAAAAATATAGTAAAAGTTTTTCGCTGTCAGTAAAATACACCTTATCTTCGTCGGACAATCAATAGACGTAAGAGCTCATTAATGTCAACAAAATTAATTGCTTAGTTGAGCATGCCACCGAAATTTTAAAAATCTTTTATTTTCTCAATTGCCAGAATCCGGTATCTTTCACTAGATCGGGGACGAAGAAGAGGAAGCTGAATTCAAGGCTAATCCGTAAGGACCGGGCAAACGACCCCAGCTCCTTTACGTTCACCAGGTTATTTAAAACAATAAATGCATGACCAGTGTCAGAAGTGTCGGAACGCTTCCAGTTTTTCAATTAATCTGTTGATTTACGTACATTTCTGACTGATTTCATTCAATTTGAACGTTTACTCAATTCCCACCGATTAATTAACAGGGTCGGTCAGAAGGGCTTGAAAGAGAAAGAGCTTCACTGGCATCATCAATAGATCACTGGGATTGTTGTCTCATCGATAGCCGCGCGCTGACGATTTTAACATTCACATGCCTGCAAATCTCCAGCAGACTCTTCACTCTTCCCCTGCATGCATGGCGGGTATAGATCCACTTCTTTCTGCATCTGCTGTTTTGTTACCGTATACATTCTAGTGGATTTCCTGCCCGTGATATATATGTATAGAGGCAATATCAGTACGTAGATCATTTCCGAATGTCACCTGGTCATTCATTCGCTAACGAAAATTAAGCATGCTCCTGTGGTGTTGTTTTAATCAACTGGTTGTTGATTACCAACCGGCTACATGCACAAGATCTGGTTTTTGCTCAGGTTCCCAACAATTGGATGACCAACAGAATAACATCAGAGAAAATTCATTTCTCTCCGTGATGATGCCAGAGAAAATCATGGTCTCTTTTTCTTGTACATGTTGATGACAGTTTGCAACATTAATTGTATTGTTATAGAGTTGTACATTTTCACCTAGCTAAATTTTAATTCAAGGCCTCATTCCACGTAAATTTAGAGGATGATGAAGATACTGCATTATTCTGTTGTTCTGGTGAATAGAGATGCAATTAGAGTAGTACTACACTTAATTCCCTAAGCACGTGTCCAATATATAGTTGTGTAACTTATCTAGCTAGTATAATCTATTCAACTTTCATCCCTCCACCATGGTTCCGAGAGGATGAAGTTTTGCAGGTGCAAGGAGTTTTGGTATCCCTTCTCTTTCTTTTTAGCTGCCACCGTCACTGTTAATAAACAGCGAATACTTGAAACTGATTGCCTAGGTTAAATGTGGTCATATATCTACTTGGATTCCCTTGTTTTATCAATATAGGAAGCTGATGTTGGACCTCAACACTGCCACTGCATCTAGATTCACATACGAAAGAAGTAGATTCTTCCCATCATGTCTACAATTAGAATATTAGGTACTTTTTTCAGATATTGCAAATCCATAATTCCTTCTACGTCATGGTCTCGGCATCTTATTATAATCTTAAGATTATATTCTTAATCAGACAATTCAGATTTCTACTTTCATGTGATAAAATGGTGGTATGTTTATTATAAACCCCAACATTTGACATTCCAAATAAATCTTTTCAGTCACTTCCAAAAAAGGAAAATAAGAAATGATTCTTCACTTGATTGACAATCTCCTATCCTAATTCTCTTGGGCAAATGTTAGACTTGGACGAACATGATTGCTGAAGTCTGTTCTGAAAAAAGGAAAAGTGGCTGTTAAATGGATTTCAATATAATCCAACTTCTGAAATTTCCGTTGAAGGACAATTTAACAGAAAAAATGGCTAACTATTTTCAGTTGAATCCGTATAATATCTAGCTTTTGTTTTTGGAACATTGGCTGAAATGAACGATTGGTAGAAAGCATATGCTTTGATATAACGACAGCAAGCAACTAAGCAAGGCAACATAAATGAAACTGAGAAACATAAACATATAAATAAGGAATATCATCTCCATCATTACAAAACAGGTAAAAGTGGTTTAGTGAGTAAAATACTAAGATAGTGCTTGGTTCAAATTATAGATACTTGATTATCTATGATAGAGATCATGCACACCATACAAGATAACAAAATCGTATAGACTATATATACCATCATAAGTATTGTTTATAATCTTATTCAGTTCAAATTGTGCTCATGTGGATTATGGGTATAAATTGCCAAATTCAATGCATTTAATTGAACAAAAGTTTGCAATGGACCAGATTATAGCAATAATCTATCATGTCACGTTACAATCGCACAATTTCATAATCAACCACACCATACCCAAACAGAGTTTAGATACCATATTTAACATAAAAAGCATTCTGATACGTGTGCTTTTTGAACAATCTATACATTGCACATTTTATTTCATAATTAAAACATATGTGAAGTTTGACATATTCGAATACTAACTTGTATGCCCAAATAGGAGAATAGATTACAGCATATAAATCAGAGATGTGACTGAATACATTCAGTGTATAAACATCTTTCTTTTGGTTTGCCAATCTAAAAATAGTATGCATTAAAGGGGCAGTACGATATCGTACCATTATGAAGAACTCGGCTTTCATGTCCTTCCTCGCACAATCCCCTGAGAGGTAAAGAAGCCGGCACATTCAAAGCCAACAACACCTCTTCGCCTTACTCAATCCACTCAAACTCGTCCTCCCTAAGATGCGCAAAGAACTTGAACGTCCCAGGCCTCTCCCCCACCCCACCCTCAACTACAAACTCCACCTTGAATGGGAGGTTCGCCGATATCCTCTTCTCCTTCCAAATCACGACGTACTGCTTCACAACTCCTTCCATGCCTTCCAACTGCAACTCCGAGACCCTGGGAATGTGGTACACCGTCAGCGGCACCTTCACCCTGACCCTGGCACCAACCTTCTCCAACGCTCGCTTCTCCTCGGAGGAAGCGGAGGAGGAAGACACATCGTGTAGCGTGACGGCGACCTCGCAGAAAATTCGGCGAGGCCGGAACGAGACGGTGGCGCGGCGGCTAGGGAAGGGACCGGAGAGGCGGGCGTGGGAAAGCATCGTAGTGGCCGTTGTCGTGGCAGCAGTGGCGGCGGCGGTGATTGATGTCGTCTGCATCTCGAGGACTAAGGGTTCGATTTCGATCAGGAATTGGGGTTGGGATTTGAGGGCGAAGGCGACGAGGACTGAAATGGAAGTCGCACTGGTGTCCGACGAATCACGTACACATTTTTGTTTTTGAAATTTATTATTTTTGTGGTGGATAAAAAGGTCAAGAAAGAACGTGAGGTGGGAGTTTTCTTTCAAATCTATAAAATTAATAATTTTAAAACTTATTTGTATAAATTTTTTGTTAAAAATATGAAAGCAGAAAATTATGAAAATAAAAATGACATCATAAGAGAGGTGTAAACATCTCAATTTTTTGACATGTATTAGATAAATGTTTATAGTTATCTCAATAGTCTAAGGCTACTATCTACACCTTTGATTGTATATCTGTGTTATCTATTTGGTATTTGCATGTTTGAATCGTCCATATCAATTTTAAACAATCCTAATCTTCCGTTTGCAACGTGTATAATCGATCCCACTATATAGGTGTGATCATACCTATCTAACCTTGTGATAGAGGTCATTCTCCCTTTAATTGACCGATCTCCTTGTTAGATCTTCAATCAGACCCTTAGATCATCTTAGATCAACTCTAGATAATCTTAGCCATCCATTTGTGATGAATAATCTGTCCATTCATCTGAATGTCAATTCAACCAGCCTGTGTCCTTTGAAGGATCAACTCCCTTTAATGGGCTGATCCTTCAATGGGGTCACCAATCAAACTCTTGGATCGCTTCTGATTAGCTCGAGATGATTTAGGCCCTCCATTAGTGATGCATCACTTATCTGGCCATCTGGATGTCGATTGGGCCATTCAACCCTTAAAGAGGGGCCTTAGTCCTCTTGATTGACTGATCCTTTAGTCGGATAATCAATTGAACCATTGGATCGCCTCGGATCAACTCTAGATAATCCTAATCCTTCATTTGAGATTCAGGCTTCTCAAGGCCATTTGAGCCTCAACTAAATCGAATTAGCCAAAATGGAGGTCATTTTCGAATTAAGCACATTCGAATTACCAAGGGGGACACTTTCCAAGATTGTTGGTTAGGTGCCATGTGTGCACCTCCTAGATGTGCCGCATGTCACACCATGAGGCCACCACATCAGCAGCTACTGCAAAGCATCTTGTCGGACCCAAATCCAAATATGAAGCTTGATTCGAAACCTAATCTAGGTGGTATAAAACCACCTAGGGATGTGTGCAAGAACGAAAAAAATTACTTTCAACTCACCGCAAAACCAACTACCATGCCATTGCTGCTCTGCCACCACCAACATTGTCGTCGACGAACTCCAGTTACTTGCCTCTACTACAAGTAACAAGTTTTCTTCT
Organism: Cymodocea nodosa; assembly: GCA_036874045.1. Taxonomy (NCBI): domain Eukaryota; kingdom Viridiplantae; phylum Streptophyta; class Magnoliopsida; order Alismatales; family Cymodoceaceae; genus Cymodocea; species Cymodocea nodosa. The sequence goes on from CM072341.1 coordinate 1,416,957, forward strand.
TCGAATTACATGTGTTGGATTTTGTTTTTTTTCTGTTTTCTACTTCTTTTTCCAGTTTATGTGGCATTTAATGCTGCATTTCATGTTGGAACAGTCGACCAAGCATCAGCAACTGCTTTTCTTTCTTTTCTTCCTTCTTCGGACCTCTGATGGTTGGGATTTTGTTGTTGTTAGGTGCGGGGAAGTTTTTCTCCCTGTACCTAGCTTTGTTCACCGTAGGGATGCTTTCTTCTCTTTGTCGAGATCATCAGGAGAGACGACCGTCGTCGAAGACGAAGGTTGCTTCCGCTACAGGTTGCGTTGGAATTCGACAAACGTCGGGTTAGATTCTTGGCCGTCGAATCTTACAGCAATGAATCATTAACGTCCATCAAATCTAAAGATCTAACAAATATGGACCGTCCGATCAAGATTGATTGGTTCGATCTTGATCATTTGTTAGATTTGACCTCGACTATCGAATCTTAGACCAAAGCATCTGGGTCGCTCATCCTTGATGAACAGAAGTCAGCCATTGCGCTTCATCGTGCCACCGTTAGCGACACCACTTAGTTACGTCGACACACTCCGTCGCACCACTATTGCCTGCCATTTAGCCGCTCGCCTTCTGCCACGAGCTCCGCTACTCTACCATTGCTCGACAATGCACAGCCACGCGCCCTCCATCGTGAGCTTTGACGCTCCCTCGCCGCAACTCACTATCGCTCTACCATGTCAACGCTGCGCTTCCTCATGCCACTCACCTCAAAGCCCCAATGCCTCAAGTCACGATGTTGTCAATCTACCCATGTGCTAGAGCACCAAAGGCTAGGAGGTGGGAGCGAAGAACGCAATCGTGCACTCTTCACGAGTTTGCTGGAGGACAGCCACTGGCGTTGGAGACGAAGGTCTCCACCGCCATGGTTCGATGACTCCTTGTGGTCATTGGATCATCCATATGTGAACAATCTCTATCGTCTACATGTCCTAGTCTGCGGCAAATACCGAACTAGGTCGGTTGGCAAATCTGGATCTACAGGATCTAGATTTCCATGGTAATCACGCAAATTTATCAGCTCAATTAGTAAGCCTTAGGTTAATTGCACTTTAGACCATGATTAACCAGTTAATCAAGCTTGGGTGACTAACTTAGCTGGTTAATCTACCATTAGAGGTGTTGACATCATCTTTCCGTCTAATGACATTAACTCTCGTCTATTGACATCAACATTTCATCTGTTGACATCATATTTTATTTGCTGACGTCACCAGGTCGTTTGCTAACATCATTAGCCAATTTTTTCTAGGTGACTTTCCATGGACTTTGGGCACCCCTTTTAGCCATTTGAGTCATGACTTTTCCACTATAATTGCGTGAAAATGATGTTTTTAACCCTCTAGGGAGGTTTCTTCGTGTACTACGCACGTTACCTTAGAAGGGGAATTTCACACATTTTGTAGCAAAGTTCTAGGACGTCGTGCCCTCTAAGGAGGCCTCATCTCCCGCTGATGCCTTAAAGGAGGAATGTCGTACATTTTGTGGTGAAGTTTTGGGTAATCGTGCCCTCTAAGGAAGCCTTATCTCCCATTGATGCCTTAGAAGAGGAATGTTGCGTACTTTAGCAACATTCCAGGCCACCCTAGCCTTTTGGGGGGGTTTGACTTTTTAAAAATCAAACTCCCCTCTTTTTTGTTAGGTTAGGCTTATGCGTGAACCTTCCGTAAGTTTACACTTTTTGTCCCCTTGTTTACCTTAAATGGAGTCACCCTGTAGTCGACCCCAAATATAGGTTAAAATTTTAGTAGACTCGGTTAGCTCTATTGACCTTGGTCAAAGGTAACCATTTACTTTGACCAGTCAAAGTCAATAGTTGACTTTAACTTTTGACATCTCTCTAAGATTTTGACTAAGGACCTTTAGGGTCTTTACATGGGTCTCTTATACCTATGGTTTCTTTGGAGAAAGTATTGTCCACTTATCCTAATACCTTTAGAAGTTAAGATCACTCGTACTCATTACTTTGAGAGACTAACTTGTCTAAGTGAATAGGGTACTTCACACCTTCACTATCCGTACCTGAGAAACTTACTTAGTCTCTTAGATCAGTTCACAAGAGATTTCAGTTTCACATTGTTCAGATTTTCCTAGTCATCCTCTGATTAGGCTAGGTGGCGACTCCGTTCTTCTCCAATGTGAATGAGTTAGCTCGCATTATTGAGGAATGTCATTTATAGACCTTCTTAGATTTTTTTCCATCCTCTATTTTTTTTTTTTTTTCCTCATAAGGGAAAGGGGTGTAAGTGAAATGTAATTTTTTTTCCTACACCCTTTTCTTGGAGGGGTTTATAATAGGAAGTCATTTTTTGGATTCTTAATTGATCATTAAAAATGATAAAATGGAAACACTCTTAAAATTATTTTTTAATTAAAGATAATAATTTAAAAAATTACTTATTTAATCCAAAGATTATTCAAAAAATTATTACAAAATAAATTTTACATATTTATTGCAAATATTATTTTTAAGAAATCATTTCATCATATAAAATCACTTACTATATATTTCAAAATATTCTCGCAAGCATTAAAAAATTCAACAAATAATTATTATTATGTTACATTTTAAAAAGCCAAAATATAAGAAAAATAAATTTAAAAATATATACACAGTATTGTTTTACAAAGCACACATAACTTCTCAAATTACTATACTTCCTTGTACATTTCCAAAACACCAAATAATTGAGACAAATGTAACCTTTGAAAATTTGAAAAGAAGTATATTTAAAATAGAAGTATTCAATCTCTTCTTAACAAATATAATGCAAATCCCTCACGAAATGTATGCTCAACCTTCATCCTACTATTTCAAGCTTTGGTAACTTTCACATTTTTGATGGAAAATTCATGCTTTTTTGGGATAGTCCTTGGTTCAAAGGTTAGAAGCTCAAATATAAATTTCCTACTTTTTATTCTTTATCGTTTAGGTTTTCCTTCGTAGAAGGAATGACTTTTAACATTTCTAGGGTTTAATGTCTAAGTTCCTTCTAAGAGTTCGTTTCCATGTTAAATTTTGTCTGAAATCTCCTCAACTAAAGCTGTTATTATCTCACCCTTATTGGAGGTATCAAGTTTCAACATTACTACCATATCTTCGTTGGAAGTCTTCTCTCTCTAACGTACTCTCCCCTCACACCACATTATCATGTATGAAGATGATGATTAGTAAGCCTTTAATCATCTCTTTGGACAACCAGATCATTTGTCTGATCAGTTCAGTTCAGAAGAACCCAATATTTTTTGCTTTTCTAAAAGACCTATATATATATATATCTACCAATCATACATATTCCAACCTGAACTTGCTTGCAATGCTTGTGCAGATCATAAATACTTTTTAAGAACAGATACAATTGGATTTTCTAGAAGGAAGCTCCAAATGGCAAACAATCTCTCTCTCTCTCTCTCTCTCTCTCTCTCTCTCTCTATATATATATATATATATATATATATATATGAGAAAGGAAGAGAGCATGGCCTTTGTCTCCACAGACCAAATGAACTGCACAAAGGGTGACTTGTCTGTCTCCAGACCAGCCCTTCCTCCTCAGCTTTTCTCTGGTTGGGATTTTGTCATGAACCCCAAAGAATTTTTAAACTTCTAATGGAGCAGAAGATTCCCAGGTATATTTATTGGACGTAGAACTTTGAGAAGGAGCTGCAGTTTGTGAAAGCCAAACAACCATTCAGAGCAAGCAGGATGGTCAGATGGTGTCGTTCCAACTTGTTTGCAGAAAGATTACATATATGTTGTGTTGATGCCCAACTACCAATGAGAAGAAAATAATAGAGCCATGCATGAAGGCAGAGAGGAACCAGCCAACAAACAACTTTCTGCTATGATCCAAACCCACAAAAGAAAGAACAACTGGTTCCTTTAAATAGTGTGTTTGGAAATGGTGGTGGTAAGTGTTCTCCTTAATTAATAATGTTAGGAAATGGTCGAACTGTACTGTTTGCATTTAATCTCTTCAACAAGTTTTTTTTTTTTTAATACAGTGGTAAGAAATTCAACTATAAATATGAACTTGAAGACTCAAAACTCACATCAATATAGCATATATGGTAGAAGGTTTTTGTCATCAGTAAAGTATACCTCTAGGTGTAATCCTTCCAACAAGTTAAATTTCTCCTGTATTCTTGATGTTTTCTTTCAGACTATCTAACATAACAAGAATCAATAAATCTGCTCTTAATTATTTTTCTTGAGAATATATCTCTTTGATATTCCATAATATCCTGGATTTATAGATCTTTTATTAGGTGTAAGAGTAGACAAAATCAATGAGCAATGAAAAGTGAAGGATTAATACTTCTACTAAAAAGTAACGAAATTTGAAAGTTAAGTATATTTTTAGCATACCATATTTGTAAACAATGTATCATTTTTACTTCTGTATGCCAAATTTCTGTGACGAAAAGTAATTTCATTGCCTTACTTTAAATGCATTTTTAATCAATTTCATTATGCCAATCTAATTTTAATATTCACCGATATAAACAATTACACTTCGTCGACCATGCTTCTTCCACAAAAAGACATGAGGTAGTCAAGAAGAGCCATACTTTAATTTGAAATAATCATTACCGACCATTATATGTTTGTTAGAGAATTTTCAAGTATCTTGGAATTTTTCATAATTATATAAATGTAGATTCTCCCTCAAAATTTTTTATTAAAAAAAAGAGAGGAAAGGCTTGACCATTGGATGTGTCTACTACCGACATGTCAAATCAAGGTTTGTTAGTCAATTGAACTGGTCAATGGCAAGGAATGTAATAATAATAATAATAATAATAAATAATAATAGTAAGGGGGTAAGGAATGTAATAATAATTAAAAAAAGTATCTACTATGGTCCAAAAGGATTTTAATATATATATATATATATATATTCTAAGAGTAAAATATTCATCAGTATTTCAATGCGATGTAATTATAAAAAATTTATAAAATTATTATTCATTTGATTATACTTTATAATTTAGATAGGTATGTATAGATGGACGGATATTAATATTACGAGAGATACATAAAAAATGATTTTATTACTAATGGAATAAAAAGTTGCTTAATTAAAGATAAAATAAGAAAAAAATGACTTAAATTGTTTGGTAATGTTATAAGAAATAAGTTAAAAGATGATTTTATAAGAAATAAAGTAAGAATTGCTTTGATCGAAGACAAGATAATAAAAAATTAACTTAAGTAGTTGATTATATATTTAGAAAATCAAGAAATGCACTAATTAGTGAGTAGAATTAATTAATACAAAAGAAATAAAAAAAGTAGAGGCAGATTTAAAACTACAAAAAGAATTATTTAAAATTATGGAATTTAATCAAAACTTTGATTATAGAAATACTGGAGAAAAAAAGATTTTGGATCAATTTTTATGTTTTATCTCTTCAAAAAAAATTAAGATATAAAAATTTAACTGCAAGTGTGAATATAAGAATTCAAACTTATATCAATAACATGACAAAAATTCTTCGCTAATGTATAATAAAAATACTAAAAAAAAGAAGAAGATTTTAAATCAAGTTTAAAATCAATTTCCATTTTTATCTTTTTTATATTAAAGTAAAATATTTAATCATAAATGTGAATATAAAAAATTCAAATTTGTATTAATAACAAAATTAATATGAATTCTGAGCCGTTAGTGATCTCCATGTTTATCGTCTCCTTGGATGACTAGCTGTTCGGTGGTAGCGACAAGCCCACGAGTGTCATCGACAGCCCGTGGACGGCCGGACGGCGACGAGTCGGGGTTCTCGGAGCTTGTCGTCGCACGAGCGTAGGCCGGACTTATCCGTTGACCGTGACGGCGACCGGTGACGTGTGTTCACTAGAAGGACGGTGGTTCGACGTCGGACGGTGGTGGCCCGGGCACCGACGCCTTTTTTGTAATCGACTCCCAAATTTGTACTTTCCCCTTTGTAGGACGCATGCGTGCCCGAGCTTCCCCTGCCCGTTGGTTTGGGGTCTTCCACCTCCCACTGCAGCAGAAGACGATGCCTCTACATGCTGATGATACCCGAAGCATCGTCGCGTTGCGAAGGGAGAACAGTCGGTTGACCGATTACACTTGGGTTGGGACCGGAAAAGGAAAACAGGGATGAGAGGAAGAACCAGTGGATTAACTGATGCGAGGTGGGTGAAGTTGAAGATGGAAAGGTGGAAGAAGGAAAATAATCATGTGGAGCTTTTTGGGTTCGAGCTTCCTTATCCTGTTTCCGATCAGTGAAAACCTGGAGGAGATTGGAATGGAAGACGACAATGGCGGACGGGTGTGCTCCGGGTCCACACTAAAAAGCTTGGTTCGTTTGACTGTGGATGATAAAGATGCTCCTTGGCCATTGCTGCTTATAAATAAGTACGAACTCCCATGCCACCAACAAATCGAACCCAACTCCTGATCGGCGTTGATCGGCGTTTGCTGGCTGTCTTAGTAATTCTTTCCCCAGTTTCAGATCCAGAAACAAGCGGAGATTGTTGTTTCCCCTGTACAGTGATTTGTGTACAAAGTTTTCCTTAAAGTTCCCGTTTGTAGAACAGGGTTTTCTCCTCATCTTTCTTTTTCTTCTTGTTGAAGAATTTGAGATGGAAAGATCAAGGAAGGTAAGATCTATAGATCGATCAGACCTTGCAACAGTCAATATTTCTAGTATCGTCTTTCCATATGCTTGCAGCAGCTCACCACCTTCGTTTCACCAGCTCCACCGCGACTACCAACAGCAGCAGCCCACGGTATCACCCGACGACAGCCGATTCCTCCACCAAATGGGTCCTCCGTATCACCCTGGATTCCCTTACACCGACCACGACCAACACCTCCGGCACTGGAGCGCAGCTGTCAATTTCGCCCAGCCTGACCATGTGATGATGATGCCACTGCCACCCCTCGCGGGAACTGGAGCTGGAGGAGCACCACCGCAACCACCGCCAGCAAAGCTTTACAGGGGCGTCCGGCAACGGCACTGGGGGAAGTGGGTCGCCGAGATACGTCTACCGAAGAACAAGGCACGGCTCTGGCTCGGCACTTTCGACAGTGCCGAAGAAGCTGCCCTCGCCTACGACCGTGAAGCCTTCAAGCTCCGCGGCAAGAACGCACGTCTCAACTTCCCCGAGCTCTTCCTCGGAAAATCGTCGAAAGTTCCCGACAACCATCCACCGGACGACGAAAGCACGACCACGGGAGGTGCGGCGGACGAGACGACCAGCAAGGGAGAGGACACCGATTCCTATATAGTGCAGGATTCGCCGTCTGGGTCGGGCTCCAGCGGCCAGAACAACAAGGCTCCGGTGGCGTCATCCATGGCGGGCGACGAGGACGAGCTGGTGTGGGGAGGAGTGGATGCCGCGTGGTACAATGCCTGGGGACCGGGGAGTTCGGTGTGGGACGACATCGACCAAGCCAACCCGAGCATAGATTATTTCTCCGCACCATCACCTTCTCCGCCTCCTTACGATCCTTCCGCCTCTTTCCTTTGGGAGGATTCTTAGCCACCGTCGACCACCGGCGTTTCGGTGTGACTCCAACAACGGCTTCTTTTTGTTTTGCCGGCGGCGGCTTTCTTCTGCTGCTCGTCTACCGGTCACCCACCACCTTTGCCTCCTCTCCAACCGCCTTCGAAGGCCGTGGAGTTCAGCGTGGTCGTTTCATTTTATTTTTATTTTTACTAAGTTTGAAAATAAAATATTTTTTATTAAATAAAAAATTTAACTGTAAGTATAAATACCTTGACGACGTTAAGGTATAATTTCAGGCATCAATTCATCATAAAATGTTTGAATTTTCATTTTTAATGGTATGATTGAAATGCCAGTGAGTGAGTTTTCTGGGGAACTTTATTTCTATCTAAGAAAATAATCGATATCAAATATAAAATTTATAATATAGCTTAGTTTTACACCTGAACTTTAAAAAAAAGGCCAGATACTTGATATGAACATTAATAATCATCATTTTTAACAAATATTATTGGCATGAAACACAACGACATCACGTTTAAATTTCTCACACTTAAAGAGTGCTTGTGTACTTAAAAAATAATTGAAAATGTTAAAAAAGAAAATGGTGAAAATTTTTTATTATTTTTTAAGTGTTTATATATTAAATGATTTTCTGTTTTTTTTTTAATATATAAGAAAAATTTTCTTTCATTTTTTGACCTTTTGATCTCTAAAATTGATGAAAAATAAAAGAAAAAAAATATAAATTATCACATAATATATTAACAACATGTATTTTTAATATAAAATTTATTTATATTTTTAATAAATGAGAATTGATATTACCGAGAGATACGTAGAATAATAAATGTGTGAAATATATTTTATGTTATCACAAATAACTCTATTATATATTATCTATAATAAATTTTATTATTCTTTATCTTGTAGATAAATATAAAAAATATTTAATTTATTAATTTTAATATTTTTATTTTATAAATAAATATATATATTTTATATTTTATGATTTTTTATCATTTTCTATTCTATGCACAAACACACATATTTTAAATTTTATTATTTTCTATTCTATGAACAAATATCTTAATTTTTTACTGATTTTCTGTTATTTTTGTCATTTTACTTTTCATCATTTTCTATGATATTTAATTATTTTATTTTCACCATTTTCTAATACACAGACACTTTCTTAAATTTTTTCTATTTTATTTTTATTATTTAAATTATATACCGTAAAATTTGCACAAGTATTATAATATTTAAATATATATCAAGTTTCGAACATGCGTCCTTCGACTCATGTGAATTCAGTACAACCACAAAACAGTCAATCTTAATTATTTCCTTTATTTTATTTTTGTAATCATTTTTTTTTAGATATTGTTGTTTAATTTAATGTAATATTATACCTAATTTTCTCTACGTAGTTCTAAAAACTAAAAGAACCCAGACTTACATCTTATTTTTACCTTAACGAATAAAAGAAAAAAATTATTATCGTTGGCACTTACAGGTGACAGTTTCAGACGTTGAGTTATATTATTAATCACATAATTGAGTTATATTAATCACTTATTCATCACTCACTTTCATTCATCCGTAAATATTACAAATTGCACAACTTTTATTCGCTTGTATATTTTCTTACAATTACAATAAATTATCCGTAAATATTTGTTAGTTACTCTCACTCATAAACATCATAGCTCATGTACTTCTACTCGCTGCATTGGTTGTGAACTACGCACAGCTCCGAAACCCTAATGTGATGAATTCGAAGCTGTAGGAGGAGCTTCAAAGGGAGAGCTTAGGTTTTGGAGGTACGTTTAGCAATGTTGAAGCTCCTGAACTAGTAATATAACGTAAGTAAGTGATTTACCTCTGGAGGCGGTGGAGGCAGCAGAAGCTGCGTCTGTGTTGCTCCATGAATGCACGCAAGCAAACACAAAGAAGCAGATCAATGCCGACAGCTTTGAAACAGGGCGAAGGTAGACGATGATCGAGACAAAAGCCACGCTTGAAAGTGTGCATCGATGCTGCAAGGGAGCAAGATTACTCTAGACGATGGATCACCCCAAGAAGCGCAATGCAAACAAAACAAGTCTTTTAGTCTTTGACGTATATAATTCTTGCAGAAAGCAAAGCATGCGACCTAGGAGGTGTTTGTGCATCCGAAAAATTGTAGAAAGAAAATAGTGAAATATTACAGAAAATGATAGAAAGAAAAATAACATAAAGTCAGTAGAAAATCAAAAAGTTTGTATACATAATAGAAAATGATGAAAAATCATAAAATATAAAATAATATATTTATTTATAAAATAAAAAATATTGAAATTAATAAATTAAATATTTTTTATATTTATCTGTAAAATAAAGAAGAAGAAAAAATTATCATAAATAATATAAAATAGAATCATTTCTGACAATAGTTAAAATATAAAAAATATATTTCACACATATTTATTGTTCTACATATATTTCATAATATAAATTCTCATCCATTAAGAATATAAATAATTTCTATATCAAAATTACATGTTGCTGATATATTTTGTGATAATACCTTTTCTATTTCTTCATTGTTCATCAATTTTGTAGATCAGAATGTTGGGAAAAAAAAAAAAAAAAATCTTATATACCAAGGAAAAATGATAGAATCCTTCAGAAACTCATTTGATACACAAGAATTTTTTCTATCATTCTCTAAGTATACAGTAATGGTGCTACTCCAACTCCATGGGAAAGCTTTCTATCTATAAAACTAAACACTAAGAGTTCTACGCCTGATACTTTATGGTGCCACAATGTCTTTTATATCATAAGTAAACAAAGGAAAATTATAAAGATACAATACAAATACTTGAAAAATATTTTCAACGTTTTCCTTTGCTTTCAAGGTACACAAATAACGCTACAACGGGTGCAACAAAACACACCCTTTGTTTTTCAGAAGTTTGGATTTTAACGATGAAGAGGAGTTTCCCTGCGGAGAGTGTTTGTGAAAATAATATTAACATAAACGCATATACATAAGTGGCGTAATTGTAAAGATGATGATATTGCTTTGGATAAAAGTGTTTCTCTCTCAAGGCGTCGAGACCAAAAAGTATTCTTATTGTGATTAAATTTGGTTAATGGATTGTGTTTTGCTTAGAGATTTCTAGAGGGATAAGATACCTTAATCTCCCACACCACCATACGATCGATACTCATGCCCCAAGTCATATGTCATGGGATACTACAAGAATATATATTGCATGCGTGCCGTCGTGTCCAACTACGTTGTCAAACCCATCAATCACATTCGTTGCCACCGTAACTTTGCGTTAATGTTATGGACTTTGTGGGAAGGATAAAACCTACGGCTTATTTTACAAAGAAGGATGTGAGTATACATATCAACGGGTCGGACTGGGCTAATTCGGCCCGGCTCAGCCCGAAATTGTCAGGTCTGTGCAGGCTGCGGGCTGGGCCAAATTGGGCTTTCAATCCTGGGACGACCTGGCTCATAGGCCCGTTCGAGTGGGTTGGGCCTGGCCCGTAGGCCCGACCTGAATCTTAAATTAGATAACTATACTAATATTAGATATTTTTAAATATACTAATAAATACATATAGATTAACTAATATTTATAAATTCTAATTGTTTATTATTTAACCTAAACACATACTAAGGAGAGAGAAACATTTTAATTTTTCACAAACTCATAAAGTTAAAATAAATTAGTTAATTTATAAAATGAAATCAAAACTACATCATTTACATTGTAAGTTATAATGATACAATTTAATTATTACACTAGATATTTTTACATTTAAATATTCAATTTTTCAAATTCATCTATGAAATCATTTTATTTTTGTTGTCCACATAATCAAGTAAACTATTATTAGAAGCATTATCAAAAATAATATTACCTACTTTTTTTTTAATTCTAGAAAGTTTAAAAATATCCATAATAATAGAAAAATATTTTAAACATTATGGAGCCTATTTATTTTTCTAAATCTTATTAATCTTTTTTGTAAAATCTAATTATAGTCAATAAAATGTGTAGTAATAGTAATATATCCTATTTTAATTTTTCATTCTTAAATATCAAATGTACAAACTATTAAAATACTTATAGAATTCATTATATTAATTAATTTTATTCTTAACTTATTATAAACATCAATAATATCTTGTCTAGTTGTATTTCTAGAAATAGTTTTAAATTATACACAATATACTTATGAAATATATTCTTGAAAATATTAACTATCATCAAAATTAATAGGTAAATTTTAAACAATAATAAATTTAACATATAATTTTCTAGTCTTTCTAACATTATAATGACATTATAAATTATTACCATTGAGACTAAAACTAAGCTAAATTTAAATCATTTTATTTTTTTCAAGATTTCTAGATTCACAATTAGTTAAATGCCTATTTAAATGATTTGTACTGTCAGATTTTTTGTAGAAAATATCTGCAATACAAATGTTACAATACAACCTCTCTACTGTAAATGTCGTTTCCTAAGAATTTTATTTTTATTATAAACTTAAACCATAGAGCAAATTTTCTTTTGAATTTAGTAATACTGCTAAGATGCTTGAGTTTTCATGGATTGACTCATTTCTTTCGAGCTTTTCAATTGAAATTCATTATCGATATTATTGAATTGACTCAAGTTATATATCATTTTGTTTAGTTCAAAATCAAGACTTTAAAAAAAAAAAATTAAGTTGTAAATTGTGATTAAGTTAGCGAAGATAAAGTGAATTTACAGATTTTCACACCCACACCCGCTTCAGCAACGGTCATCGGTGCTTGGCCCCCAATGGCCAACACACGCACACGTCCTCCCCTCGAGCAGCTCGAGCTCCAACGCTGCAATGGTTCTCGAGCAACGGTCGTGGAGCAACGATCGTCTCCCCTCGAGCTCAACGGTCGGTGGCTCGTTGCTCGAGAACAATCCTCGAGCAATGGTCCTCCACCAAAAGATAAGAGAGGTCGGTCGTCGTTCGTCACCGATTTTGCGCCCACGCATCTGCAATCTCGCCGAGCGACGTCTCGTCCGACGCAGCTTCCGAAGCCTCCACCGCCAGAATCCCGCCTTCTCGAGGCTCGCGTGCATTCAAGGCGCCAACGACGTTGCCCCCGCCCTGCGGTCGTCGTCTACAAACGAGCTGCCCGAGGGAGGGATCGACCACTAGACCGCAGCCTTTCGAGCATTAATCGACCTCAAAAGCTAGCTCCGCTGCTCGTGCGTGCAGACCGCTTGAGCAGAACGCCTTCCATCGACCGACGCCACGTCTTCCCCACCAGCCACGCAGACCATCACTTGCCACACTACTCGAGCAGTGCGCCCACCGTCTGTCGCCTCTAGCCCAGCCCCTGTGCATTCATCCTCCGCCTGTCGGCTACCGCTACCTTGACCGACACCCACAGGCCGACCTGCTGGCCTTAATTTTGTAACAATAAAGGCCCGGCCCAACACGATTAACCATGTCGACCTGGGTCAAGCCCAGTTCAACCGAACTGGGCCTAGTCGACCCGCAACAGCCCAACCTAATTGACGTCTATAGGTATGGGAAAAGAGCATGTTGCTAAAGCTTAAAGCTACAATTTAGGAGTCTCTTGATGTTGAGCAGAAAATGATAGTTTCAAGGATTACCTAGTGTTAGCATAAAATGGCAATTTCCTAAGTTCTTCTGAAGTTGAGTATAAAATGGTAATTCCAAGGTCATCTGAAGTCAGCTTAAAATCTAGTTTCAGTATCACCCGACCCAACGTTTAGCGTAAAATGACATTCAATGTTAGGCAATGTTCATATATATATAAATAGATATAAGACGTTTCAAATAAATACGAACATTATGTAATTGATCCAACGGAACCACAAAAACACATCATAATGCCACCATACCATATGGCACACCAAACAATCCTTTATCTTCGCGCAAGTAATCTACGAGCACACCGTACTCACTTCTCGTACAAGCCTGCGACTTTGAAAGAAGAAACTCGTTAGCATCACAGTGATAATCTCCAAGAACGACAGCAAAGGAAGGAAGAAATATTATATACGGTGAAAGGAAGTTTGCATGGTTAGATATGGCTGAATTGATCTGCTTTTATGAGAATTCAGCAGGAATTTTAACTTTTTGTTATTTCTGACGGCGGAGAAAATCTCGCATTTCTTGGTGTGCTTCTCCATGAACGATCAGGAACATCTTCTTTGAGTCTTGCCATAACAATCCCCCAATCTCTCTTGCAAAATCACATGCGGCTTCAAAAACCTCCTGAATCAAATTAAATATATAAAAAAAAAAAATCCAAAATGCACATCTGAGTTATGGCAAACTACAATAATTAAGGAGTTAATGGAAAAGAAGAAATAGAATGCTCTACTCTGGAAGGGAAGTCTTCGTATAAATGTGAAAGCGTCGTCTCAATCCTATTTCGATCTGCTTCCCATAGCCTGATCTGCAGAAGCATATGAAAACATAAATACCATAATCACAAGGGCTGCTTCCAGATGACAAGATAAAGGTATTTTACAACTATATCTAGAGAAGTTGGATGCAAATAACAGATTGAAGGTCCTGTCTCTTAAAGAATAAAGTCAACTCCTTTCCAATTAACAATGGAGATAGAAACCTGGTCTGTGACATTTTCCGGTACCGTTGGTATCTTCTCTGCAACACGAGGGTGTGCATTTTGCTGAAGGAAAGTAATTATCTGGAAGATCGCAATATGCACACATTACATTTCTGAAAGCTAATCATATTTTAAATGATTTTCTTGATGCCTATGAAATCAATGCTTACTTCTATACATTCCAACATGAGCGCATGTCATTTGGTACCTTCCTATGAAAATCAATGTGCATTTTGTGTCCACCTTAGATTTCTATCCTTCATCAAATTGAGAGTTCTTCACTACTTGGACGCTCAGTAAGAACCTTCCTAATCATGAAAACATATGCACTCAAAAGCACATGCACGTAAATGGAGTGCACAAGTAGTGCATGTTGTGGGTCATGTTCACCACTTTAAGATGTGGAGTGAATCACTTAACAATCCCCCAAGATCTGGTCAAACTCCTAGTTAGTATCTAGATTTTGAAAATGCACAAGTAGTATCTAGGGTAGTTCTGTAATGTTGGATTGGTTTCCCACTTTAGTGCCTGTAGTTTAAAGTGCACATGTAAGCATGCTAAGACTTTTATTATACATATTCATCCATTAGATTATTATGTTATATAGAATGATGCTCTATCAGAGGAAACCGTAACAGTACAAATGTCGGGGTGCCAATATATGCATTTTTTGGAACCCACTAAGCTTTGGGCACTGACAAGTAATTTACCCTAAAATTTTAATGTTTCCATGGGGAAACTCATAGACGGAGAAAAAACAACTTTAAGAGGAAAATTTTGGAACTTGAAAGTATACATGGAAATGGAATATATTACTTTAAACATAAGCTCAAAACCAAAATTTGTTTTACAGAAATCTTGTGACCCTTGCCTGCTCCGCTGTAATGCCATTCTCAAATGCATTATACAGGCTTTCTTTTGTTACGGCTCCTACAATAAGATTGGGAAGATGGTATTCTATCCTGTACATCAAACAAAACAACTTATCACCTTTATCAAAATGAGAAACAAGAAGTATTGCATGATTGTATCTTAGCTTTATATTGATTACACAAAAAAGTGATAATTCTATCCTGTACATCAAACAAAACAACTTATCACCTTTACAAAAGAGAAACAAGAAATATTGCATGATTGTGTCTCAACTTAATATTAAGTGATAACTGAGAAACTCATAAACCAGATCGTGAAAAACTATTAGCTGAAGAACTAACATTATGGCATCATCTAAAAAGTAAAGTTCATTGGGTAATAACCATATTATAAGTTACTGCAACATACCACTTAGGTGACACTCTTTTCAAAAAGTGTGTGATATAAGAATTTCAATTACCATTCCTCCATATTCTTACAACATATTTTTATTTTTGAGTGTGTAACCATGAGTACTAAAAACCAATTGAAAGCATTAATTCATTACAAGTTCAATAAACTTTTAAGTCATATTGAAAATAAACGTAGAACCTAAACTTTCGTGGCCACTTAATCAGGTGATTCAGGTTTTAAGGAAGCCTTTCCAATCAGTAAAAGTAGTAATAAAAAATAAAGAGGACAATAGCTTCCGTATCAAACAGAAAATTATTTTTCGCTAGATTTTGGAACTAGTTTGTTATAATGACATTCATTCATCAACAAAGACTTTGAGAAAAAGAAGTCTACCACAGAAAAGACATGATATCTCATACCAAGAGCCATTCCAATCCACCCAAAAAAAAAAAGACTACATGACAAAAAATAGGAAAATATTCTACCTTGAAAAGAGGCGTAAGATCTCACAGTGTAGTTTGGATGTTGAATATGCATACATCCTAAAATTTGTCTCCACAACCACGTACCCCTGCAGATAAGTAAGGCATACTAGGAATGCAATGAACTAACATACATACAAGTTGCGGTAAATACATTCACATGTCAAGATTAATTAAAAGTGCTTGAAAAGATCTACATAAGCTATCCAAACCAGTCTCTCTGCAAAGATTACTGGAAATGCTACTAAATGTCAAACAAAATCTATGAATATGAATTCATAATTTAAAAGTGACATAAATGTAAAAAATGATCCAATAGTACTGAACTCTCTAAATGTCATTATACATTCCAGATATTGTAAACTAAATGAATGATATAATCTTCATCATTTCTTATGGTCATTTTCAAATAAAAGACAATGAATACTCAGCATATTCTGCAAATACACCAGCAGCTGTACCATGGTCGTGGGAGAGACACCAACCAAAACCAACAACCACAGGATTGAATCCTGCTGCAATATTCAATCCTGCATGCTTGGATGCAATGAGGTGCCTAAATAGGTTGAGCTGAGTCTTCAATAAAAACATATTATGAAACAGTGCTTTGAGTGAAACATAGGCTGATTTTACCATAAAAGAAACACCCAAAGTAGTGCAGTTACAATACAACCCACATTTCCCAAGTTTTATTCAAACAGGCAAATTAGAAACAAATAACGTATCTATTTGCATATTAGCATGACTTGAGTTGTCTGGAATTTTCAAGGGTGACCCCTAAAGAAATAGTTATCACAGATGATTTGTTGTTCAGGAAAAAAAACAGATCATGTATTTTACCACTTAACAAAAATGGATGAACTGATAGAACAGAAAGAGGATCATCCAAATAAGAGAAATTTCTCTCCATGCCAGAGTTTTGGAAGTTTAGGTTTTGTGAGACTAGAGTCATCCTTAATATCATAATAATAATTGAGTGAAATGCGTTTCAAGCACAACCATGCATATGCTTACAAGTGTTTGAAGGTTGTACCTGTTTGCGTGACAATGAATCTGACAAGCTCATTGAAAGATTTGTAGCCAATTTAGTAGGAATAAACCAGGTCTCCTTTCTGCCCTAAGATGATAAAAGTAATGTCAGCTTTATTTCTCAGTGAAAAAATGCCTAAATAGTTGTCACAAAAAAAGAGAGAATAACAACCTGCTGAAGTTTCACTAATCCTAGACCAGCTATATCTTTGATGACATTTTTCTGAACTTCTGTAAGTGTATTCAAGCTATATGCCTGAAAGCACAATAAGCAATTAAAAATAGTTCTTACTCTCATCACTCATTAAAAGTGTTAAACAAGCTGTATGTGACTACAGATTTAGAAATAGCCGTGCATCAGATATAAGTTGACTATAACAGAGATAAGAATTTTAGTATAACAATTTTCAGCATATTTACGAGGTAGGCTTCTCAATGACAACAATAATCATGCCTTGATGGCTTAATCCATCTAAGACTATCTTTTTGCTTGGTAAAAATCACAAAAACAGTTTGATCAGGAAATGTTCTGGTGAAAGTAAGCAACAAAAAACATGGTCAGTAGGTCCTATTTGCTTTTTCCTTCTTGTTGCACTCATTACTTTGTTTGGTATGAAATATTTTCAAACTTCTGAAGTCTCATCTTTAACACCAAATAAGGGCTGTGGAAAAATATAACATTAAGTTGAACCATTGTCATGCAGATATCAGAAAAAAATGAAGAAACATAAATTGCACATATGATTCATTCATCATAGAAAACTTTTTTTGCCACTTTTACTGAAAAGCACAAGTGTCCATTGATTTCTAATGGTGATTAGTGCTTACTATTCCAAATAATTATTGATAGACAGTTATGAAAAGTTAACGCAAAAACACCCATCATATAGGGCATTACACCAATACCATAGGTTAATAACCATTTCAAGTCAGAACACAAAACAACAATGCTCTAAATCATATGAAAACAGATCGTATCCCTCACTATATTTCAAAAATACAATACATTAAACATACATGCACCAATCAAAATCTTAGTAGTATATTTTTCTCCATCAAACTAAAACTAATATGGAGCAACAAATATCTCTCTTAATGAAGGTTATATTTTGCACCACTACTACATGGGAAATATCCATTCATAATGAGAAACAAAAAATAATAATTCTAAAGCTATGAAGTTACCAATCTGTATTAATAACTATTTTACAGTGCAACTGAATCAATCAACCAAATAAAAAATAAAAGTCCACCATATACCTCACCCAGTGTATGGAAACTAAGCTCAAGAAGAAATGAGATTAAATCTGTGGAATTGAAACCACGATCCTGCAAACAATCAAACAAATATCATGTATTCTTCAACTTGTCAATGGATAAATGGTTGAGCCAACTCAATTTTACACCACCATAAAACCTACTACCCATAATTGCAATCTATACGTATACGTTATCAAAATTTATACCTCAGATGTTGAGATGTATTCTCTAATAATGTACCATAATTGTGCATTGGTATCCATCAACTGTCAATTGTACAAGAAATGAAGTAAGGCACATGAAAACCGTATAAAAAATAAGGAAACAAACATATACCAAGAAATGAAAACCATTCTCTGTTAGTTTTGGGGCTTCATTTTCCCTGCAGTTGTGAGGCATATAAATGTAAATATTTTATTAGAATATTAAAAAATCAATTCAGAAGTTAGTTCAAAGTAGAAAGCAACAAACCTTGCATTCAAAAGGCCACGTTGGAAAACTCTCATCATAGAAGAGCTGAAACTCGTTGATCTTTCTGCTTGACCTGAGCTGATGAGTTGTAACAAAAAGCACTGGTTCACCATAGTAGCCCTAAGTCACATTGAAGAACTCCAACCCAAAATACGTAAAATTGGAATATATTAAACTTCCGCTAAATTTCTTTGGAATATAAGTTAAAGATGAAGCCAGAGTGGTCAACCTCCCATTGTTCCAGAGCATAAGTCTCTAGTTCTTTCAGAGTTGGTAACCTGACAGTAATATTGGAAGACATGGGTTCCCTTGGCAAGGCACCACTGCAATAACAATGTCACATGTACATGAGTATCCCAATGAATAAAAATGGGACTGCCAGAAAGGTACTGACGATAAAATGTATGATCAGTGAAACATATGTTTCTGAGTGCCGGTCCTTACTAACTTTTCAGTGATTCATGAAGTAAATAACTATGGAAAATTTACAATTACCTGCAAGAGCAGCATATGCAAGAATATATGGATTCTGGAAAGTATGGAGATGAAGATTCTCATATAGAATTTGGAAGAAAAGTTCTTACCCATGAACCAGATACTTTTGGATATTTCCCTGAAATTTCGTATTTAGTTTATAACTAGTTCCTTTCTTCCTGTCAATGAATGAAATATTACATTGATCAAGCACATATGAGTAGTGAACAATATTTTATATTATATGGCACCCTTTAAGTAAATATTTGTAAAAGATCCTTCTCTTGTTGCTTTAGTTTCGGCTTTAGTGCACAAGTTAGATGGCAAGCATTGACATAAGGGTAAGGCTGCTCTCTTGTGACTTGGAGGTCTCAGATTTGAATTTTAGGAAACAACTTCTCCATTTATGTAATTCAGGTTGTGTACAATTAAATCCTCCCCAAGCTTCATATTGGTGAGAGCTTCATGCCTTAGGTACGTTCTTTTCTAGTAAAATAGATGTCAAAATACCAGTTTTACATTTAAATCTCAGAAAATGACTAGATGAATATCCACAACTTTTCTCAGGGACTGTTTTTTTCAAGATTATAATCTGGTAGATTATCTAATAACTGTTGGATGAATGGTAGATAACCAATGATGACAAATAGTATGGACTAAAAAGGCATTAAAAAAAAATGTATGAGAGAAGAAAAAAATCTATTTTGAGTTGAATTTTTAGAGATTGTTTAGTCTGACAATGTCAGACAATAATCCGTCACCCAAACAAACAGACCCACCCTCAGTGTACTTCAGCACTCAATACATCAAGACTTGTAAAAAACGTGAATTTTTACCTTTTTAAACCATACAATGGTCCAAATTCTAGAAAAAAAAGATATTCATGACATTTTAATATCCATTTCTAAAATCCGAACAAGCCATTAACTGTATGAATAAGCCTTTAATGTTCACGACATTTCCATATCCATTTTAATTTTATATCACATTTTCTCAACGACCAAATGCTTCGTGTTGGAACTTGGAAGTAGAGATTAGAAGTAAATATTATCATACCTGTCGGCAGACTCAATAAAAATTCTCAACTGAACCAGTCTATCGATGGCAACTTTATGCTTAGACGTCCCACCCGGAAGTACCCATTCTTCCATCATTTGGGAACTGATCGGAACCTCTATGTACAACATTTGCAATACATACTTCTTCGCCAACGGCGGCAAAGATCTGCAAGGAAAAAACAAAAAAAAAATGCTTGTAATCATAAAAATTTAACTTCTTCCGTTTCCCCAAATAAACCGAACTTGCACATTACTCAATCACATGAAAACTAGCAAGCTAAACAACCGCAATAACTACAGAAACACAAATACGCAAACAAATGAGATAGAGAACGAGAGAGAACGAGTGGTAAAAACCTAAGAACGGCTTCGCAGATGAAGGTGCTGTCGTAGAGCTTGTCGACCTTCGTGGCCGGGAGAGCCGCCACCATGTCCATGAAGTTCTTCGCAACGATTCTCACCTGCGGCATCTTTCCACCTGATGATTCCTCGTCCACCACCGCGACTATCGCAAGCCCACCGGCACCTCCTCCACCTGTGTTGTAGCCCCTGAGCTGCGTCGGTTCCCGGGAATTTATTTAGTCGTCGGACGTCTCGACCGGAAGTGCAAATCTCGGCGGAGACAGCGAACCGGGTCGGAAAGGTCCGATTATAAAAGTTTTATCGGATCTCTGCTCTAAAAGAAATTTAAATAAAGTAAATATTCGTAAATAACATTTTTTATAATTTCACTGTTACTATTTATTATAGATTTTAAGTATTTAAAATTTTTATTTTTATAAATGTTATGACTATCTAAGTCTATATTTTCATTAAACTTACATTTTAAATATTCAATTTAGGACTTACTCAGTTTAAATCTTTTAGATTCTAAATTGTTTTTTCATAGTTCTAATTAAAAATTAATTTCTAACATATTTTCATCTATTAAAACTATATAATCACCAAATAATATACACCAAAACATTTATTCTTAAATTTCTCTTATTATTTTATTCCTAATCAAGACGAACAGTTGTAAACATAAGAATAATCCTTAGCGTAATTTTGTCTATAGAAAATTCTCTACTTTCTCCTCTTATAATTTTCATGCTACTGATAAGATAACGCATGAATGCAAATATTATTTCAAAAATCAATGATTATGATAATTTTCATGTAAAATGCATATAAACATTTTTTCTGCAAAATTAAGGTTCCATCCAATACTTTGAACTCTAATTTTTAGAAATTTTAAACTCACGATTAAAGAAATAGTAAGAAATTTTTTCATCATCTAAATACACGATCCCATTATGAAAACTCATTTATAATAATCTAAAGTATCGTTTATCTACGAAGTGTAGCTTTTCAACGTTGATATGAAATTATACTCTCTCCCATGCATGCCTCTCTTTTTTTTTTTTTATAAAATTGTAGTTCTCACGACTTAAATGGAGTGCTCGCCTTATTTCAAAATTAAAATTCTATGAATAATATTAGACAGAAGAATTTTATGGTAAATATCATACATTACTGTGTATTTGAGTGTGTTTAATAACTCTGATTCCTAGCTTTTTTTTAACAAATGAGTTAAGAACTGAGTTATTTCCATCCAATTAGGGAAATAACGAAATTACTCGTCTAACATTTTACCTTTTACATTAATATATGTGTGTTAACATAATTAACATTAATATAATATTTATAAGATAACGTCAACTTATATCGTATTTATTAATGTTATAGTTATTTAACGTTTTAAAATTATACATATTTATAATGCAATTAATATTAATATAATATTTATTTAATTATATTCTAATTACTTGTACCGTTATTATTATTTATAATTAAAAATAAATAAATAAATAAATAATTTAATATATATACTACAAATATTTCTAAAAAATATATTCACATCTCATATCAAATACAACTTTCAACTTACTTTAAATTCATGTCTAATTTTTAACTCTCGAATTTCAACTTTGAAGCGTATATAACTAAAACTCAAATACTACCGAAGGCATCCTTGCTCACGCAATAAATAGAGCTCGATACGATCCATTCCCTCGAGCATCCAGGTGAATATGATCGAATTAAAAACGAATTATCAGAACGGCGAGAGCGAAATCTTTTCTTTCTTTTGTTAATTTTCGAGATCCAATTTGCAGTGGTGAAAGAATCGGGGGCGAGCGAGGAGTTGCATCTTTCGGTTGCGAAGTTCTCAGTTTTCGGATTCCGTTTAGGTGATTGTTAGATCATGGCGGCGGGTATGGGGAGGATCTGCGTGCAGTCGATACTGAAGCTGGTGAACTCTGTGGTCGGGATGACGGGAATCGCCATGGTCTTGTACTCCCTTTGGATGCTTAGGGTTTGGTTGCGTCAGATTGATGCCTCTGGTGCCGGCAATATCTACGCGACGCTTCCGTGGTATGTCATCGTCTCTTGATCGTCTGAATGGACTTTTTTATTATTATCCCTTGTAGATTTTGATATTAGTATTCGGTTGATATCTCCTTCCCTCGGCTTGGTTGCTTCCGTTGACCTTCACCACGTGTGTTGATTGTTGCTGGTTGAGCGAGCTGATTGTTTCCAAAATGCTAGTATTGAATGGTTCTGCATTTGCTGATGTTGCACTTCAACTTGAAGAGTTCTAGTTTCTTGGTGCAGTTGATTGTAAATATGTATCTTTGAGCTGCGGTCGTAAACAAGTGATTAGAATTTGCTGTTTAACTCACGAAGTTCTTCATGTTTACTGTTTTAGACCTTAAGGATTTCTTTATTATTGTCCAGTAAGCTTTCTATTGCCTTCTTTACTGGATGCAGGCTTATTTACACACTTTTTGGCCTGGGGGTCTTCTTCTGTCTGATAGCCTGTTCTGGTCATGTTGCCGCTGAAACTTCAAATGGCCACTGCCTCTTTTGTGTATCCTTTTCTATGGAATCCATAGTTGGATTAGTTCAAAACTTCAAACCTTTTATCTACGTTGAGGTTTTATTGGTTGGATAAGTTCCTGTGATCTTTTCTGCTTCAACAAGTTTGTTGTCGTACTTTGATATGTATTACCTTTTTTTGAAGATGGATATGTCTTTCGTTTCAAAGATACACGACTTGATTTTGGTCACTGCTTGACAATATTCTATTACATAACAATGCAATACGTACATATTTTGGTGGAAATTGGACGTAGATTTGCTTCCCATACAAAGTAACCTGATCTGCTAGCTTAGACTTTGGGAGCTTTTTTTTTTTTAATTCCTACAGTTTTGGATCTAGTTCGGTTTCCTGATAACATAGTCCAGTTAATATGGCACTGGAAAATATCAAGAGGATGGATTTTTTTATCTACTGTGTTCACTGCTTCTCTCCATGGGAATTTCCCAGTGGAATTATTCACTTCAATAGACTCCCTTAGTCTGATCCATGGTTATTAAGGTAGTCACATAGTGTCTGGGCACTTTACATGCACAACCTTAGTTTCTATGCAATTGGGTCCAATATTGGATATAGCTAAGATCCATGCATTTTAAGGATTAAGACATTAAAAGTTTAAATCTAGCTAGAACTTAATGTTTTTGTATGTTTAGATGTTACTTTGTGTTTATAATTGACGTTATGATGTTAATGTTGTTATTGTGTTGTTATCTTACCATTTTTTTGTATGTCAATGTTATTTAGTGATTGGCTGAGTTATGAACACACATACAATGCACCTAATGGGATGAAAGTGTGGTGGCAGTTGTTTTTGCCCTTTGCTTGTGATATTTTCTTGATGTCTTAATGACATCTATTTTATGGAAAAGTAAGAAATGAATATTGAATCACATTATTAAGAAATCATCCTACCCTCTTGGGAAAGTGAAAATGTAATACAAAAGGCTCTGCCAATGTCAGGTTTATGAAAGATCCAATTGTATGTAGCCCTATCTCTTAATCTCCAAAAATAGAAAGACTGTTTCCTCCTACAATTGGAATCCACGACCTTCAGGCTACAAGAAAGCCATCTAGGAGAATAATATCCTAAGCAAAACAATACTGGAATAAAAGGGTAACCACAAGCACAGGAAATAACAAAAGGAAATCATCAAATCAATGCTTGTGGTCCAAGGAAAACTATTGCCCCAGTCCAAAAATTTTTCAAGCTTGTGGACTAATGGAATTTTGAACCTGTGACTTTACGAGACACATCCTAATGTTGTATAAATTTACGTTGTGGGAAAATACAGAAATTCTCTAGTATTTAACCTTACCTTTCAGTTCTAAAGACAATTCATCTTATTGGTTAATCCTCTTTAAGAATATGACTTGTACTGCTTATTTGATTTCCAAGTTATGTACATAACCATATAGGTTGTACGCTTGTTCATTAGAAGGGCACAAATTTTCCTCTGAAAACGTATTTCAATTTAGTGGTCTTGTTCTTAAGAAATATCATGGGCAACTTTGCTTACTGTACTTCAATGCTGCTTGATTTTTCATTGACGACCACTTAACCTTGATACTAATAGTATATGGTATTTGTCTTTCTTCTTCTTGTACTGGAGGCTGCAGAGACTGCAGATATATTTTTGAACGAACACTGGGAAGAGGTATGTTGACATTTTACCAATATTATTTGCGTACTCTAGTCACTTTGAATAACTTGTGCCCCAAAATCAGGATTTTCCAGAAGATCGCACTGGTAAATTTCATGAATTGGAGGAATTTGTGAAGTCAAATTTTGATATCTGTAAATGGATAGCATTGGTGGTTGTGGGGGCACAGGTATGTAGTTATTAACTTCTCTGAAAATTGATACAGTAATCTTTTTTTTTTCCTAAACCAATGTTGTATGCAGCTTCCTGAGTTTGTTTTTGTAGTTTTTGTTTAACGCAATGACTAGGACATCAATAAAGTCAACATCTTTCCTTTTCTTTTCTTTTGAACGTTCACCACATGCTTATTATATGAAAAATTGTGCTTCGTCTCATAAGTCTTGTGGATTTTGTAGTGTATGGTTCTGATTCCTTACAGTTTTGTTCCTTGTATCCCTGATTTGCATTCTTCTAATATGTTCCTTCGCCATTCAACTCTATACCATACGCTCCAAGGCATTTTGTTTTCGAGCAAATCTACTCCTGAGTATTGACTTTAATCCACAGGCACTCTCCATTATCTTAGCTATGGTGCTCAGAGCTTTAGGTCCAAATCGTGAAAGTTACTATGATAGTGATGATGATTACACTGCTGCACGACTTCCTCTGCTGGCAAATCAGGTCCAATATCCCCCATACACTTACAACGACGGCCGTGTGGTTACCAAGAATGATTCTTGGAATATGAGGAACAACGAGTTGGTAGGATAGTATTCATTCGTATCTGCTGGATTCTTACATATCTCATCTCTTACAAATATCTTATATCCTGTCCATGTTTTTCCCAGGTAAACTGATGAATTAAACTCTATGGTGAGCATATTTGTGGGGTTCCTCAAGTTGTGTACATGTTGAAAATGCTTCCATGGTTCATAGAATTAGGGTGTGCAAGTGGAATGATTCGCCCTACCGATCGTCCATTTCATCATTGTAGATTATATAATACAATAGCACCCTGTCAGTGCACTTCCAAGCCTTACATCGATTCTGCTGCTATCATCATCAATACTATAATTAAATCACAATTATATTTTACTGCACAAAGTATGATCTACATTTTTTTCTCATTTCCTGATGGCTAGTGTAGCGTTGTGGTCATGGAGAAGGTAAATATAAAATTGATAATTGTGAAATTTTAATTTAAAATCAATTGATAATGAATAAAGAGATCTATTATCGTAAAAGTCTAAGTTTAGTTTTCACTTAAATTATGTAAAATTATTTCTAATACTCTTATGTACTTGTAATTTTTTTATATATCTATAAATATCTACGAATAGATATATATATATATATATATATATACTTATTTTGATATTATGTAAAATTTTAATTCAAAATCAATTGACAATGAATAAAGGAATTTACCATTGTTTGAGTTTATGTTTAATTTTCATTTAGACGATCTAAAACTATTTTCAATTATAACAATTACAATATCACGTTACTCATTTTGCCTATAATTTCTCGTATTGTCATTCTTTTTTTTGTTCTTTTTCTCCATCATTGGAACGAGAATCGAAAGTTTTACTGTCAAGCTATGCATTTCATATTCTCATTCATGCTCTAGTCTTTATATCCATCGACATGCATCATGATGGGGGCAGGACGGCAGACAAAATAAGCATGAATACTCAAAATAAAGAAATCTTCCCATCTCATCTCTGAAAAAGCTGACTGAAATCATGCAAAGGCTAAGATCTTCATTGGATCCAAGTCCCATCATATGATCGTTATAATTAGGGTGATCGAAATACGATGAAACGCACATCATGATTTTCCCATGGCCCCTTGATAAAAGATGACAGTACTTGTTTTCGTTATGATAATGTAAACAGCATCTTCCAAAGACACATGTAGCCCAACCATCTACAGAATTCCCTCCAGACAACATTCATGTGTAGCCTAATCATTTCCGTCTTTTCAAAACAAAAAGTAACCGTCGCCAACGAATGAAATCACATGGGTTGTAAGCGTGTATCCAAACATTTCTCGAAGGAGTCTACCTGGTAACGTCACATGGATCTCTCGTTATTGAAATAATAGAAAGAAGAGGAAAGGAGAGATGGAGAAGAAAATAAAGAATCAATACTCGAATGCATGCATGTTTCTCTCCACCTTGGTGGTGTGAAGCAGGTTGGTTCCTTTATATCACAATGATTGATATTAACCATCATAGTTGACGCTTTCCTTACTGGCTCGTTGAAGGAGGTTCCTTATTGGTGTCGATCCAAAGTTAGAGAGGCGAGGCATCAAGTTAGATTGATATCGTGGAGGTTGATGTAAATGTGATTCAACCATTGAGTGTTGTACTTGGAGGACCACTCGATGATAATTTTTGATAAAATTATAATTCAACTTTTGTCATTTCTGTTGATACTATTTTGGTTTACGATAATTAATGAATGTTATAATTGAAAGTGGATTCATTTATATTAATATGATACTATTTCAGCTTAATTTTTATTATCATTTTCTATCACGATGTGTATAAACGTTTAAATTTTAATTATTTCATTTTTTTTCACTGGCAACATACAAACTTTAGGTCTTTGTTATTTTGCATTTACATCATTTTTGTTATTCTTTAAATTTTCTTTTTCCATCGTTTTCTAAGTACACAAATAAACCTTTGATTTTGAGAATTAAAACACACACACGAAAGAAAAGTTAACCATCTTAGTATAAAATTATATGATTATATAGCGTTGAACAATACATTATGAACAATTAATTACGAACATTTTTTCTAAAAAAGTTCATATGATCCCAAACAAGGGCACTTAGGAATTTGAATGTGAATTAGGAAAAATAACGGTAATTAAAAATTTTAAACGCTTATCATAAATCATTAGAGGATCGTTATTGGAACCGACAAGAAACACGTTTAATTTTGCATGTACAATATTTGCCAGAAGTTAAGGAAAAAGATAGGAGAAAATTATAGGTAAGTAGTATTATGCTATAATATTAGTTATGATTATAAAAAAGACATGTCATGAGACTTAATTTTATTTATAGATATGTTAATTATCACATAATTTGGAGGTACTAAATCACCTCCTTTAATAATAGTACGCTAATTTTATAAATAATTTAGTATGACAATCCATCAAATGATATATCAAAAACCTGAAATTCCTTTACTTTACAAGAAGTATAAATGACAGGAAAGTAAAAGAAATAAAAATAATTTTATTCACTTTTCTTTTCCTCATGATTTTTTTTACTTTTATTTCAGAATTTTCTGTTCTTACGTTCCGTAGTTTATCAGATAAGTCATCTTAAAAGTTGTAAATAATAAAGATTATATTTAAAATAAATAGATTTTTTTTTATAAATATTTATTAAAAATATAATCTTAAAATATCGATAAAATTTAAATTAATATATCTAAGTAAACATTTTTAACTACGGCAATATATAACCCAGGAAAATGATCCCTTTCCATTCCGTCGACAATGCACCACCAGAACGCGTCCTTCGGCTAATCTAGGGATTCGTGGAAGGTGGCGATGGCATCGCCCCGATCGTCGTCGGTCGATCCACCCACCCGCTTGCTCTCATCAAGGTGAAGCCACTACAGCCACTCCTGCCGCTACCCGACCGGGATGGATCCATCTCCGTCGGCATCCACATCTGCCAGTTCGAGAGAGTCTTGCTGCCGCCCTATTTCCCGGTGTCTCCGCCACTTTCCTCCACCAGACGTTCTATCCCACAATCCGGAAAGGACCGTTTTGTATGGGTTGCTTCGTGGTAGGTAGGGTGATGCAGTGGCTGGTGGCGAAGATGTGAGAATCGCAGATGGATGGAGATGGAGATACGAACGAGGAAGAGAGAGAGAGAGAGCGAGAAACACCAGAGATGGAGTGAGGGACAAAGAGAGTAAGGCCGAAAGAGTTTGACGTTCAAATGTTGCAGGTACTCATTTTAGATAAATCAATTTAAAATCGAAGGTTAGAATTTTGAGTGTTGATCATTTTTAAGTTGATATATATAACTTGTAAAATAATCACTTCTAATAATTTTGACTGTGATTAGGAGCAAGGTAAGTCTGGCATTCTGAAAGAGGAAAGAGCAACACAATTATTATTACCAATCTCTGAGCAAATTTCACAAGGTTGGCTGCACTTGGGAAACACCACAGTAGTAGAATGGTGCAAAGCTAAACCCAGCAGCAGATAAGGCCACACCGATGCCCACAAAGAATAGGGGCACAACAATGAAAAATATCACTTATTGGATATGGGTGCGTCCCACCAAGCGCCAATAGCTCTCTCTCCTTGGGAGAAGGCTACAAAGGCACACACCCTCTTTCAAACCATGGGGGAGCCACAATAAACTAGAGTGACAACCCATACACTCTCAAACAAACTACCAACCACCAAGATATCAAAACAAGAAAAAAGCCATTGCCAAATGCTCTACTTCTTTAAAGTTTCTTCCTTTGTTCCTTCTTTCCTATTCCTTGGGCTTGAAGTTAAGGCGTGATCTGTAGGTGACCTTGGGGGTCCAATTCTTTGGAATCACATCTCTTGCTGAGAGGATCTTCTTTGTGGTCAGGGTGGTCAGTCTCACAGAGAACGGACCATGCAAAGGTCCCCCAACGATGCACCAAGTTGCTCCCCATATGTGCTTCATGTCAAGCCAAATTGTGGAAGTTGACTGCAAGAGAAAACGAAAAAAAGGCAAAAAGTTAAAGCAAGTGTTGGTCACAAATTGGGAGTTTGGTTGAGTATTGCAAATAAAATGAAAAAAAAAGGGGGGAACCAAAGTGCACATGGAAGAAAAGATACAACATTCTGGTTAAAAAGAAGGCAAGAGTATGGTTTTGAGATATCAGACTCAAAAGTGAGCACTACATAAGAAAGTGGATTTATCATGCTAAAAAAGAGGAAATAAGCTCTTTTCTAGTTGTTGCTAAAGTGGTAAAAGATTCTTGATGTCCTTAGCATGCGGAATTTTGCCAGGGATCCTTACATAAAGATAAATGTAAAAAGGGTTCTGCAACAAAAGTTATTCAAATTCTAGGATCCTTCTTGAGCCCAACCAAGCAGCTGAACTTGGTTTTGAGTTCACTTTCCAGCCAACACTGGATGATGGTGTTTGTAGATGCAGTACATCAATGTCAATTAGATGTGGAGACCACCTTGTAGAATAGCAAGGTTGACTGCAAATAAACTTTGCAATACATGTGTTCAATCAAAGTCCTCTTTATTTGATGTTCATTTTTTTTCATAATAAGTTAACAATCATTTAAAAAAGGTTACAAGGTAAATAATGGAGGAGAAAACAAAGGGAGACCCAATGCATGAGATCCAAATCTACTCCGATTCCTTAGAATTGAAGAGGTCCAATTGTTGCTTCACTTTTAAATAAACAAAAGGTAAGATTTTTTAATGATTTTTTTTTCTTAGAAAGATCCAAAAAGTTTTTGATATAAAATCCAACCACCCATTCCATTACATTACAATTGGTCTAAATTGGATCCTCACCAATTCCTCACAATTGGAGAGGATCTCAATTCCTACAGGCAGGAGGCAGTTCTAGCAGAGTCCATCTCATACAACAGAGAGAAGACACTGACACTGATGAGCTTATGCTCTCTCTCTCTTATAATCCAGGAGGAATTCAGTATCAAACATTAAACATTGCAACAAAGATGCCAAAATCCAGAAGACCGTATAAAATAGGACTGGTAATTGGGTGTATCACCTGTTTGATCTGCATGGATCCAATGTCCCCGTCTCCATCCTCATATTCCACCAGCAGAGAAAGCCAGAAGTTTGTCGAGCCCTCGTTCACATGGAAGGCTATGTTCTTTCCTCGATACGTACATGGAGTCCTGCAACATGCCCGGTTAGAATGAATCATCAGGGAAATTTTGAAAAGCTAATGCTTTCCAGAAGAGAAGCATCGAAAAGACCATGATGCCCAGTGTCAGAAAATATCAAACTACTAAGCAGGAGATGCGTCGGAGCCACAGATGACTACTGAGAGGAGACAAGAGAGAGGGAGAGAGAGGTTTTGGTATAGTCTAGTTATTAAGACAGAATAAGATGATGGTACAGATACCAGGAAGATTCTTTCCTTCTGCTCTGTTCAGTGAAGCAGAGAAGAAAGAACAAGAAAAACCCACCAAAAGAAACCCATGCGACAACAGCAAATCAGCAAAAGAAGGGGAGAAAAAGAGGGGCTTATGGCTCTGGTTCAGGCATGATTTTATAAATGGAAGAATTAAAGCATTTAGAAAAAGATATGGGCAACAACATACCATGTGCCAAGTTACCAATATTAACAACACACCAAGCCACAAGAAGTCCAGTCAAACCCTCCAGAAAAACAACATAAGCACACTGTTTTTGACATTATGATTATTTATTTATTTAAATCATTCTTAGATTTGTTGGACCCATATATATATATTATATTGAACAAAAAGTAAAGTTAGGATAATATTGATATTTGATTAAAATTTTTGACAGTATTTGTCCTATTGTAATGCTCATTTATTTAATATTAATGATAGGAAGAAAAGAAAAACATAACGGTTGGAAGTTCAAATACCGGTCAAGGTAAAAGTTATCGTCACTACCTGCGGAAGATGATAGGGATGTCGCCTTTGTTGCGCAGCGACGCGGCCTTCCCGGCCTGGGCCATGTGACCGAACGCCCCGCCGCTGAGGTCGAAGTGCATGCGACCAGCGGAGCACCACCCCCCAGGACACTCGTCGGTGACGATGATGGTGGCGGCCCTCCGGGAGCAAATGGACCGGTCCAGACACTTGACCTTGTAGCAAGCGCCGCAGCCCTCGCCGCCCATGAAGAGAACGTCGCTCACCGCGCCCACCCTAGCCCTGAACGGCCTCACGTCCACCAACGATCCGTAGCCGCACGCTCCTCCTACGGCGAACACAACCAGCGTCAGTCGCGGCGACGGATCTGGTCGTCAGGATGACAACAAACGAAAGAGAGAGAGGTGGAAGAATGGTGGTTTGGTTTAGTTGGTTTGTAAGGCTGCGGAAGTGACCGGACGCTGACAGCACATGTGTTGTCACATGCGCAAGTGTTTGTCGTTTGATCTCTCCACCCCGAGCAGGGCATGGGGACCCAGCAGACCTAGCAGAACAACGAACACGATCTCCTCCCGTTGGCCATCACATCATAAGCTCATGATACATCATGACTCTAATCGTCGGCGGCGACGGCGAGAAAGAGTGGTGGAGAAGACGGTGCGGAACAAGTCGGCGATGATGAGTGACGACCATGGTTTGGTTTCGTGAATGGACCGAGATGTTTGTGAAAAAGCCCAAAAGGGATAGATTCGTTTCTCCGAGCTCACCTGTGCTACCGTCGCCTTCGGGGTCCCCGTACCATGTTGCCGTCGCTCGATGCCAGCTCAGGTTCAGTCCTTTGGTATTGCTGCAGAAGCTGGACTGAGGCACACAACTAAAGAACAAGAAGAAGATGCATAGCCGAAATGTTGTTGGTATCCTTTGAAGAAGACCCTTGGAACAAGTATGGTACTGGTGGTGGTCTTGGCGGCGGCTTTCATACGACATTGTTGTAATGTCGAGCTCTCCGTTCCGTGTCGTAGAGACAGACCACTCTTCTCCTTCCTCCAAGCTTCGAGGGTTGAAGAACTGTAGTATATCATACAAGTAGAACGTAAGAGTGAAGGGAGTGGAGAAATAAGTAGAGAAAAAAGTATGAAACCGGGAAAGTGCAGTGGGAATGGAAAGCTGGTGGTGGCGATATGGAAACGACCCCATCCATGCCTATTTATTTTAACATTCTGGAGTCTCTTTCAGATCCATGTGCGGCGCTTGAGGGCTATTCTATTCTGGGAAAAAAATAACGACAACGCCGCTCCCAAACCAACTGAAGCGCTCGCTCGTCCCCACCTACCGACACCGTTCCATTTGCCCGCAACCGTCGGCGTTGAACCCCAAGAATCTTCGGGGGGGGGGGGGGGTCGTTTTCGACCCAAGCAAACGTCGTCCCCCGGCCACCGTTGGATTCGTTACGATGGTCGGCGGGCCGTGCGCTTCGTTTCCAGCATGCCCCCTGCCACCGTCGATGGTGGTTGGTCGTCGGTCAAGGTCCGCCGACACTCCCAGCGGGATCTTTGCCGCGAGGTGAATGGAGACCCACCAATGTGGTGACTCCATCTGCCTCCGACACAGTGTTTGTATACGCCATCCCTGACTCTCACAGAGGACTGTGTGAGTCGAAAGACCAGGGCCATTTTTTTTTAATATACTTATATACATATATACTTATATGTAAGTTGAAAAGTTGATAATTATTTATACATCATTCAATAATTTATATTTATTTAATATTTCATTAAAAATTTTAAGCTAGAAGAAATAATAAAATCTTTGGTCGCCAAATATTTTCTTAATATTTGATAACATGATTTCATTATTTTATTTCTAATTAGAAAATGTAAGCGTAGATTCATCTGTAGCGTTGGTGAAGGAAGCGAAATTTAACTAGAGTCATATTGTAATTAGTGATAATGGTGGCACTGATAATGGCTCGATATTTAAGTGTTGAAGTGATGTTTTGGAAGAAAAAGGAAATAACCTACTTTTTAAAACTTTTCTCTCTTTTGATTTTGGGCTTGGACCTTGTTTATTACGGTTGGTTGTATCTTTTATTTGTAATTTGTAACTCTTTCACTAATTGTGGTTGTATAACTGGTGCTTTTTTAAATTAAATATTGTTATCCTATTACAAAATATATACATATATATATATATATTCATTTGTATATCACTAAAAAAATTTATTATTCTTATTAAAATATCCTTAGGATTAGCATATGAAAGTAACCAGAGATTTTTCTTCTTACTGACATGCAGTTAAATTATAAATTTTGAATGACATACAAATAGGTACTAAATTGTTTAGCGACTGACATACAGGTAAAAAATAAATAAATTCTTCTTTTATTTTTATAACGATAGTTTTTACGTTCACCAAATACAAATCACATATCTTGATGAAAGGTACAAGTATCATTATTTTGTTTTAGTTCACTAAATACAAATCACATATCTTGATGAAAGGTGCAAGTATCATTATTTTTGTTTTAGTTCACTAAATACAAATGACGTATCTTGATAAAGGGCACAAGTATTATTATTTTGCTTTACGTTCATTAAATACAAATGGCATATCTTGCTGAAAGGTACGGGTATCATTATTTTGATCGATTGAGTTATTATTAAGACTCACCTTCTTTCCACCCCTTATTTGCGGGTGGGCAGGCGACTACTGTGGTATGAATGCAGCGTTACTATTTTGCAACATTGGGATTTACATGCCGTATGTCAGCATTTTTCTGATAATGTTAGCACTGTTAGGATTTTCAGGTTCAAATCTTAGGGATTGTCATTTGGTCTACCTGATCCAAAATTAATTAAAAACAATTAAAGAGTTTCATCTATATGTTTTTGGGTATTTCATTGGTTTTCTTCTCTTGGATATTAGTCTCATCTATATATTAATACATATTTTCTTGGAACTTCTGGATGTAAGTATAGATCAGTCCTCACACTCTTCATGACCCCACTTAAAGTTCTAAATTTGTCTTTTTACAGAGTGGACGTATATGAGTTCACTTGAATCTTTTAATTTTATACCATGAGAAATTCTGAAAACGTGGATGCCTAATTCAAAATCAGATGACAATAAGTAAAAATGTTTTTGTTAAGAAAAAGTAAAAATGCTTATCTATATATTAATATATATTATGTTAAAATTTATCATGTTTTGAAACTACTGCATCATCAGTGTTAAATTTTATCGTGTTTGTGTATTTGGGTTTATCATGTTGTTTACTAATTTAGTGAAATCATGATTTGTTATTAAAGATACTATAAATTCAATCATCTGGAAGGTATAATTGCATCTAATTTTATATTTATACATTAATAGATTAATTAAAATGCTAGATGTGTGGAACCTGTAGTAATCAAGTCCTACCAGGTTTGATCAGATAATGATCATCTTAAAATAAAATTATATTTGTTTTATATATATTTCAAATTAATTCAAAAAATATATCTTAAAAAATTATTGCATTACTGTGCTGTGAATTTATCTTGACATCAAATTATTGTCGAAAATATTCAAATCTGCAATATTTTTCGTTCAAAGGAAGAAGATCCTCATGTGATCCTGATGTATGGGTAATAGCCTATTGATAATGTGTGCAGATGATGTTTATCAACCTTGGCATGGGATAGAATTTTTTGATTTGATTTGTTCTATGATGGAAGTGCTTTTCTATGAATTATAATGAGGAATTTTTTCAATAAAGTGGAAGAACAACTATATCTTTTATTATTTAATTTACAGGAATGTGCTGCTAATGTTTCTCCCAAAGTAAAAGTATACGTATTTCACTTCCATATGTCAGCATAAAAACTTTCTATTTTAAACTAAACATTCCATAAAAAAATGGAGTTCAATCACGACCTCTCATCAAAAATAAATTTAATTTAATTTTTTATCGTTCCAATCATCCACATGATGTAATGGAAGCTTGCTTGTAATCACCACTTTCTTTTCTACCACATTGAACGTGTCCAAATCTTTATTTATTTACATATATGTATTGACCTTTTTCACATTTTATGTGCATTTATGAATTTATTTTATTTTGTTAAGGCAAGGCACAATATTTTTAAGAAGAAATCAAAATTGATACAAAAATGAAACCATTTTTTGTGATTCAAACAAAAACTTAGATATGCATCTAAAGTTTTAATAATTGATTGCCTTTTGATATAGGGTAGTTTTTTAAACAAGGCATACTCCACACATTTCAAATCACTAAAAATGAAAGCATATTCCTTGCAAAATTAAAATAGATTGTCTACATCACTTGGCCACATGATCTAGAATTATTGGCTAAGATGGCATACTTAAAATATCTTGAATTCAAGTCAAGGAAAAGGCATCACCAATATATATATGTATATAAAGATATGGTCAGGAATCATTTATTGATTTTTGGAGTATTCGTTGAAAAAACACTTCAGTGCTGCATGTGAGACTCTGAACGTCAGCCCCATCTTGATGCCACAAGTAAATGAGATGGGGATCGCCATTTGTGTGCATGGCATGTGCACCTTTCTTTCTAAAAAAAATAATGACATTGCCTTTACGTTAATCAAGATTTAAATTACAATGAGAATTATAAATGTCGTTGTTTTTGATTACCAAATTATTGCAATTTATCTCTTATTGAACAGGAAGTTGCTGTTGGATCTCATTCTTTTTGAGAACTCCATGCTCTCTTTTCATCCTCCGCTTTTCCTTCACAGGGAGCAGAGATCCCGGTTTTAGGCAGCAGAACATGGGAACCGAAAAATAAAGGTGCATGTAATTATACTTACAAATATCGTAGATATTGATTCTGTAATTTAAATAAATCAACTTAAAACCTGTCCATAACGAAAATCCCATTTGAAAACAAGCAAATCTCCCTTTTGTGAATATTTATTTTAGATGTATCTATAAATTTTAAATTGTAAATAAAGAGATTATAAATACTGAAAAATAAGGTTGTAAACACTTGTAAGTTAAAAATACTACAGATGTTTGTTTTATAATTTAAACACATTATCTTAAAATCTATTGATGTTTATCTTTTGAATTGACGTACAATATTTTTAACAAGTGTCTATAGAATTGTTGAATTTTAGCAAATATTACCGTACTTGATCAATTAAATTGTTTAAAAATTTATTATATTTTTTTAAAATAAAAAAAAAAATGCACATGGTTGGGTAGCAGAGGTCGGAACACAGGAGCTTAAAAGAATCCAAGGTTTTTCTTACACAGCCAATGATATAAAAGAACCACAATGGCGTAAGAAAACTAAAGACTGTTCCATAGCCAATACAAGATGGTAAGAAGATCAGACGTTCCATCCGGAAGCTGGGACCAAATCCATGAAGAATCCAAAGACAACCGCAAAATCTTAAACATGCCGGGATTATTGAAAGGATTGTGCCGAAGATAGACTTTAAATTAGTAAGACTAGATCGACGTCACGAGTTTTCTACGTCATTTTTAAAGACTGTCATTCATAAAATAAAAAAAAAAATCAAAAATACAACACGAAAGAAGAAACTTTCAGATAAAAAATATATCATGCGTCGCCACGAGATGGCATTTATTTCGTTAATGCAGAATTTAAGCCATCTTCAGAATTATTATTGAAAGGACTGTGCTGCTGCGTCCACTCGTTTCCATGTTTCAAGTATGTGCAGCGTCAAACGATGGGATTTTCAAGTTTCCAACACTACTACCGTGGAGAGAAAAAGGTATTATATTTCTTTGAAAGTTAAAAAAGAAGAAGAAGAAGAAGAAGACAAAGGTATCATGTCATTTTGAATTGGGAACCAATGAAAGGATGGGTATTCATGGCTTTGTTTAATTAAAATTAATGGTGTTGTGGTTAAAGCTACCATTATAAATAAAAGAATGACATCATCTATTCATCTTATGTCGTGGAGGATGCAGGCTAAATTATTTTATGAGACCCACCCATTCGTATCTCGTGGCGAGCGATTTTGATGACACCTGTGTTTAATGACAACGAAACGTGACATGCGAGAGAAACCATCTACTTGTTTAATTGGTAAATTAATTTGGAATAAGGAATATTATATTCCACTCGTGTAAGTCTTTCCTTTCTTTTGCAGTTCTGCCTTCCACGTGAAAGATTTAAAAATAAAGTCACGTACCTGATTTTACGGCAAAAAAAAAAGTGGTTCATATTTCCAAGGAAACGTTTGTGCGTTAGAAAATGGTAAATATATATATATATATCATAGAAAATGATGAAAAAAAAAAGTAATAAAAAATTAAAATATTTGTCTGTAAAATAAGAAAATGTGGAAATTAATAAATTAAATATTTTTTATATTTACCTGTAAAATAAAAAATAACAAAATTTATTATATATAATATAAGATAAAATTATTTATGATAATTATTACAAGATAAAATACATTTCACACATATTTATTATTTCATATATTTCTCGTAATATCAATTTTCATATATTAAAGATAAATAATTTTTATATCAAAATTACATATAATTAATATATTTTATGATAATTTATATTTTCTTTTTCTTTATTTTTCATCAATTTCAAAGATCAAAAGGTTTTTCTTATGTAACAAGAGAAAATAGTGAAAAATCATTTAATATACAAACACCTAAAAAATAATAAAAAAATTTCTATCATTTTCATTTCTAACATTTTTCACTATTTTCTAATTTTTTCCTTTTGAAACGAGTAAAACTATTTGACTCGCCAAGATTTAAATCTTAGTGAATGGTATAAAATTATGTAATTCTTCTTTTACTTGAGTGATTTTTTTGATAATTCCTTTTTCACCCATGACTATTAAGGGTGATCTTTTTCTGGTGAGATTTTACCCTAGACATGCTCGGATGCACCTTTGAATACACTAAGGAGACGCATCAAGGATGGCATTATCAGTAATTAAAACATTCGTATTTGAACGTGTTAAAATATAACACGAAAATATAAGTACACGATTTCACACAAATACAAATACCTATTAAATACGCAAATACATCTAGATCTTTCTATCTTTTAACATTTAGTTAGAATGATTTCATTAAAAAAGCTATATGAAGAGATGTTAAAGAAATAATAATAATATGACCCATAAGAAAACAAGAATAAAGACGTACGAGAAAATTTCAACAAAGTTGCATCATTTCAAACAAAAGAGTCACAAAACATATGTTGCGGAAAAATTGAAAATGCATGGTACATTAGTCATGTACTAATCATGTACTAGCCGTTTAGCTATAAAAAATCACAACACAATTAGTACCAAGACGGATTATACACAACACAATTTAGCGTACGAAATTAGTCACACAGGACTTGAGGTGTACATTCTTACACCTTCAGCCAATAGAAATAATAGAATGACGCAATGCTCAAAAATTATACACGTGTCATTTTCTTAGTTAATACACAAAAGATTATCCTACCAATGTGTAATTTCAAAAAACCCATGTTATAGTTGGTTTATTGAATAATCTATTAGCGTATCGAAACCTCTCTCTTTTTCTTGTGACAAAAACACAACTGAAAAGTTATAAAAAAAAATCGATAAAACTCTTTCAATAAGCTAAGATTTGTAATGTTATTTTTCCATTTTATTCTTAACAAGCATGAAGAATAATGGTACCACCGTTAAGCAGGCAGGCATATTATAAGGTAAACTTGTCGGAAAACAAACACCCCACGATAAATACTATGGGGGTAAGTGCGTTATTATCATAACATAGCACATTTAATCACACCCTCCCAAAAAATGACAGTCAAACCAGAAAAATAAAGTTTAATTGATCGTAGCATTTAATGGTGCCATTAACAATTCAAAGCAACGCGTTACTAGATACGCGAAAGGTTACTCACATGGTAATTTCATACTGAAATTTTTATTAGGCTTTATACAGTGATTCCTAAACAAAGCAATGTAGTCCATGAGTACATGATCCAGACTTATAAACGGTCCTTACACATGGAAGGAAACGAACGAGTCGTACCTGAGAATGCCACCGTAAGGGCATCATAAAAAAATTGTTTGCAGAATGGCAGTTGGTATTGTGCTATATTATCATGACACCATCATGTCCAATGGCAGTAGCTCCACTAGAAAGCAAAACGCAAATTGGCACGCCAGTTTGATAGGGTTCTCTTTCGGTTGCCGCCGGTTCAAATATTTTCAAGTCACATTTGTATTCGGCTTGTCAATATTGCCTGACTCAATAGCATCTGTTATGTGTTGGAGACCCTGAAATAATTAGGAAATCATATAATATTTAGACGTGTAGAAAAAATTGGACACTAATTTGTAGAGTTATTCAACAAGGTGCAACCGTGTATGAGCTTATTGTTGGCAGAACACCTATTTACAAGGGAGCATTACCTTCAAATTTGTACTTTCTGTAAAACCAAGATATCCCCGTTTGGGCGAATTTTTCGAAGCATTCTGCAAAGTACAAGAAATTCTATTACAAGTGTTCAACACGGAAGGAAATGAACATCATTGGCATCAAGAAACAGAATTTTTATCTTGGGTGATGTACACTTCCCATATAGGTGAGTGCATTAGCAGCACTGACCATGACAAAGGTAATGAACTAGCAAAAATAGACATTAGTGGTGTGATGGGAAATTTTCGGTAAAGCCAAACCTGCAAAAATTCTGGCACTTTGCCACCTTTGTTACTGATATATTGACAGAGGTACATTACTCCAGCACAAGCAAAGTTCTGTAAAAGATATTCAGTTAACATTATAAACTGTGAATATTCAAAAATAAATATAATTTCTTTGTCAAATTCGACAATCAATATCTTAGCCTCACTACTGATTTCTTGGGTTCATTTTTATTTTGCTTAATAAAATTGCATTTCAACAAAAGATAGCCATTCATTAGTCTTGCAACTGATTTCTTTACCATTTTTAAGCAGAAAATAGGATCACTACTAAGAATTTCCTAACCATCTCATCTAAAGGGCTCAGCCAGCAGAACATAATTTCAAGATTTACGACTGCAATATTTCCTCAATTCTTGACTTCAATTTTTGTTGACAAATAAATAAGGGATTTACATGGAAATATCTTAGAATTAACAGGTCAATTGAAAAACTTGCATGAATAATATCTCAACGTAACAGGATAAGCCATCAATTTTTGTGCAGAAAGAGAGAAAAACCAATAGTACCTGCTTGTCTTCAATTGCATCCATTTTGCCACTCTGAAATAAAATAGATAGATACAATCATACGAAGACAATAAACAACTAACACTAATGAAGAAGCGTGAACGCAACTCACCAGACCCCAAACCAATTCCTGCAAAGAATTAATTTCCAACCCAATGCTTGCAAGCCTACCACGAGCATCAGTGACCTGCAGAAAATTTTGAAAATCAGATTCTTACTAAAGAATAATAAAAACGGATGGTGACATTGACAACAGCATGCCTTCAATATGTAATAGAAAATAAACAATTTTCCATAATTTACACCAAGGGATAAAAAAGAATGTCAAAGACAGGATGAAAGATTATGGTGAAGAATACAAAATCAGTCCCAATGACCGTCATGTCAATATCCAGTAAAACATAAGCAAAAAAATTAAATAGATGGGAAATATCAAATATGATAATTGGCAAGCATGTATAACATGATACCTCATTTTTAATATCTTTAGATATCTCTTTTTGTTCGTCCAACTTCCCATCCAAATTCTCAATTCTCTGTGTCAAGTGGCGCTTTGTTGCCTGAGAAGGAATAAAGAAAATAAGGAAACTTCACAATCAAATTGTTAAGTGTGATTAACTCAAAAAAATTGTTTCTCAGCACAGGACAATGATAATTAAGCATTGTTGCATAGAATAAGAAAAATGATTTTTTGGGTGATCTAAAACTGACATCCTTTTTCAAATAAAACATTTTCTGACAATAGAAAAGAAATTATGTATCTATAAGTGTAGAGTATGGACGGTTTTTAAAGTTGTCTAAAATAACTTGTAATATATAAAGAGTCAACACAGGATGTTTTCTGCTGATGGTACAAAAAAGCATGCAGGTGTGATTCATCAACTGAGACTTACAGCAAGAGCAGCAGATACTTGCTCCAAATGTTTAGTCATGCTTGAAACAGCATTGGCCATGTTACGTTTAGTAACATACATGAGGTCCGAAAAGGATAGACCCTGTTCAAATTGAATGGAAAAATACCAATAGATCGTTGTAAACCTCTAAATCAATATCGGTGAACAAATCAAACTGTCCAATGAATGGCAATTTTGATGAGAAATGGCAACTTACCTTCCACCACATGTACCCATAACCTATGGCCCCCAAAGAAGCAGCAGGGACTATGAAAGACGATAAGTTACCTAGTATAAGATCTTGATATGTTAGTCTATAACATAAGATGATTACAATTTAAAGACAATAGAATTAGTGTTATAACATCAGTTTTTGTTGTCAAATCCATTCAGTATTTCAGCATATTTTTTACACAAAAAACCTTCCTAAAACCAAATTCTCTCATTAAATAGAAATTCATGTCATCCAAAACAAATTAAGGTAAACTTGGTGAGATCCTATTATTGTGGCGTATGAAATCCAATAAATTAGTCTTACCATTACCAAGACTAGTACTTTGGTATAGAACCAAACAGTCGGTTAAATAACAGATATGAATTTTTATCAAAGTGATGAAGCAGTAATGAGAATATTTTATATGGAATTTTTGTAACAATTTTTTTGCATATGTAAACCCTAAAAGAAATCTCTCCCTCCCTCCCTTTTGGGACATAGTTCACCACTTTGTTTCAAACAAACTCTTTTGACCTTGGGCTAATAATTGGCCATGGTGCCAAGAGGTGTGTTGAGAAAAACATCAATGGTTCCTTTTAGTTAGTTACCCATCAACCATGTTATTTCTATCCCACCAATGCAATACCTCCTTCTTTATGTACAACTTTTATCCCAATCTTATTGACTAGTTAAATGAACTAGCAATTTGGTTGTCCACCTCTGAGTCATCAGAATTTCTTTTAAAGAAGATATGTACCACAAAAGAAAGCTTTATCATCTGCCCAATCATTTTTTCATGCCTTTTGTTCCTAACTTCGTGTGTGTGATATATGTATTTGATTCATCTGAGTCAAACAACTTTATCAGATAGAAAATAATTTGATCTCTCAAAGAAGTTCTACTCAGATCACAGCAAAATCTAAGAATCATCCTTTCATGTCCTTACAGAAAAGATTCATTAAGAGGAATAGAAAAATGAACTAAATATAAATCACTGTGCAATGAAATACATCGAGGAATTTGATACTACTAAAGGAAGTTTCCTTGCGAGGAACAAGACTAAACATAACTTGGCTGGACATGACTAAATGACAGTTGACTTCTAATGTTTGCTGCTTGTGTTACTGGGTGTTAGATAGTTCAAAATTTATGCAATTTGTTTTATATTAATTATTTAATCTGTTTAGATGATTTTTAGAATCAGAAACAGAATTAGAAAAAGGAGAAGAGATGTTACCTCCTTCACTTGAGCCTCCACTCACAACCGTAATTGGTGTTCTATTTCCTAGACGCTGGACTTCCTTTGCTAATCGATCCAACTACAAAAAAATATGGTCAGCCCGCTAGGCATGCAATATTTTCAATGCAATGCATGTTAAAAAGTACAACGTTCCAATCCTTAGATACAAAAAAAAAAACACTACAGACTAGTCCTGCATCTTTAGAAGTTTTATTACAACCATGTTTAGAGCTAGAACTTTTCTAGCCAAGTTTGGAGTAAAGCTATCCCTCATAATGCCATAGCACCCATGTAAAATGCTGGTCTAAGTGTTACATAGAATGTTCTGCAAAGACCAACCAACTCATGTATCATCCTATTTATCAGCTTGTTTCTTGGATAACAGAATGCTTTGCTAGTTGAAAGTTCCTTAAGTAACCTCATTAACAGGTAGGAAATTTCCCATTAATAATGGCTTCTGCGATCCTAACACTTGCTGAGGTGGCTATTCTTTCGCATAGAAGGAGAGGTTTCTGGGTGGAAAACATAGAATGGGAAAGAAGAAGGCTAGTCTTTCTTTGGAATGGGTGTATGCATTTCAATCATAATCTCATTCCACAGTTACGATTCTACAAATAACGAACATCACGGATCATTATCAATGCTCGCTATCATAGATGTTTGCATTCTTATGACAAACGAGATTCGAGATGTTACCATTTCCATGTCTTATATT
Organism: Cymodocea nodosa; assembly: GCA_036874045.1. Lineage (NCBI taxonomy): Eukaryota > Viridiplantae > Streptophyta > Magnoliopsida > Alismatales > Cymodoceaceae > Cymodocea > Cymodocea nodosa. The sequence goes on from CM072341.1 coordinate 1,460,667, forward strand.
TAACAGTCTTACGAAATTCCCACAACCCAAGAATAAAGAAACGTAAACAATTACCTGGTTAATCAGGACGAAGTTCTCCGCGTCACTAGAAGGATCCCCAGACTTCTCCACATTCTTAAGCAACCCCTGCGTAAACAGAACACACGAGAAAGAAATATTACATTATTAAGTAAAAACCCCTATGAATAAACGCTGTAAATCAAATGAATCATCAACCAAAACAGTTCGTCACATGATCCAAACCGGCATACCTGGATTTCGCCAAGGATGTCCGACAGCTTTCCATTGCGCACCATGACGGATCCAGTATATCCTGGGGAAACCAAACAACAACATCCCTGTCGTCATCGTAATCTCCACAGAGCGAATACAGAATGGTGCAGGAAAAAGAGGGAAGGAGGACCGATAGGTTGATTCTTACCTGCCCCGATGAGGAGCATCACCTTTGAGAGCCCCATGCCGGTGTGCATGGCCATGGCAGAAGGATCGACGAGAGCACCGTACGAGAATCCCTAGATTTCCCCCCCCCCGCCCCCCCTACCCTCCTCCTGTGGTGGCCGAAGAAGGAAAGATAAATATTTCGCCTCCTTCGGTGAAACAGAAATATATTTTCGGAAAAATAGAGTTGTGGTATTTACAGAAAAAAAAAGAAGTCGTAAACGTTAGGGTCAATATATATATTAATTTAAAATTAATAAGATTAATATTTTTAAATATTTATTTTATATGTAATCATATAGTTAATGAATTTTTAAAATAAAATATTTATAATATTTTTACCTGTAAATATTTTCAATAATATCATACTAATATATTTTTCTAACGCCACAAGAGTTGTTGGGATAGAGGAAGAAGTCTATTTGCGTGATTGACCAAATAACACATATTTTAAAGGGACTTTGTAATTATAGTCATTATTTATTTTAAATCCACCTACTTAGAGGATCATTATGTTTAACCAATTTTTTTTTACTAGTCATCAACAATAATAATTATCAAACATTAATCAACGAATCACGTACCATGAGCTATACTTGAATTATACCTTACACTTTTTTATACAATATGATCGTACACAAATTAGTTAAATGCGATTCAAATCCCACACGACGACACGACGACATTTAAATTATGAAATATTGAAAATTTCACTAGGTTCGATTATTATCATTAAAGCTATATTATTTAACATTTATAGATTTGAAAAATGATGATAGATTCCAGCTGAGTTCTGATTTACAAATATTGAGAGTTCTGATTTTTCTAGAAATAATTCGAGTAAAACTATTCAAAAAAGATTTTTTATTTTTATATTTTCATTTTATTTGACAATAAATTATTTTCTCTTTACTTTTCTGACAATATTATTAACATCTCTCTTATCTCTAACAACTATCTTTAATATTTTTGTCGTTAATTGTTATCACATGTAAATGTCATATCTGCGGTTAACATTAAAAAAAAGAAGAAATGTCTGTTTTATCTCTTGAGAATGTAATATAATATTTAAAAATAAATTTAAATGTTTACAATTATTAAAAAGAAGAAGAATTGTCCTCGTCGTCAATTGTCTATTTTACATAACAATCACGCAAAGATAAAATAGGTATTTTACCCTTTTTTTTTAATGTTAGTTATAGATATAACATCCGTGTGTAACGACAATTGACGACGAGGACATTAACGGTTATTGTCGAAGATAAAAAGGATATTGAGAATATTGTTGATAAAATAAGAACAAATAATGTATTATCAGATAAAATGAAAATATAAAGGTAAAAAAAAATTCAAAAAATTTTAAAAATACTTTTTTACATGATATATATATATATTAAAGAATTTAAAGAGTTACATGTTCGAATCACAAATATAAAAGTTTAAATACACGACGTAAGAAGTTTTTCTTCTTCTATTAAACTAAGAAATTTATATAAATGAGTGTTTGTGCATTTAAAAAATGTTAAAATAAAAATAATTTTTTGTTATTTACTAAATATTTTTATCATCTCATATTTTTCATCGTTTTCTTTTATTTTCTATTTATATAAAAATTAAAATTTCCTTCATTTTCCCCAGAAAGCATGCCTTGCATTCTTATTTTTTCTAATTTGTTTTATTCTTTTATTATATTTTCTTTCTCCCTATTTTTCTGTCTGGCACCTTGTTTCTTCTGAAGATATTGTTTTCTTCATTTTTTTCTAGTATTATATTTTCTTCTCACTTTTTTTCACTTTTTTTTATTTGACACTTTCTTCTTGTTATTGTTGTCATGTCCTTATTATTACGTGTATAAAACAGCGTGATAAATATTATTATTAATTATCTATATGAGATAATAAAGATATGTGAAATATATTTTATATTATAATTATTATTATATATAATTTTTTATTATTAATTAAATATTATTATTCTTTATTATATAAATAAATAAAAAATCTTTATTTTATATAAAAATATAACATGATATTTTATAATTTTCTATTCTATACACAAATACATATATTTTAATTTCTATCATTTTCTATTTTATACACAAATATCTATATTGTTTTACTATTTTTTTTCGTTATTTTCTATAACTTTCTGATATTTTCTTTTTATACCTCCTAAAGATTCAAATTTACATCAAAGTTATTTACCATGATAAAAATAATTAGAAAACACCTTTTTTCTAATTCTTCTCTGCTCCTCCTCTCCCACTTCTCGACCAATTCCTTCACACAAACATCTCGATCCCCCTCTCTCTGCGAAGGAAAACGCGACCAAAGCGACAAATCGATGGATAGAGGAAGAGATTCTGGGAGATGCGATGCTTCGAAAGCATCATCTTCGAAGAAAAATAAGGGTTTAGAAGTTGAAGGGTACCCAATCGAGGGACTGTCGATTGGGGGGCAAGAGACGTGTGTCATATTCCCCTCCCTCAAGGTGGCATTCGACATCGGAAAGTGTCCGCAGCGGGCCGTCTCCCAGGATTTCCTCTTCATTACTCATGGTCACATGGATCACATTGTGAGAGCTGCTCTTGAATTTGTCATAGTTGTTCCATTTCTGAGATGGTTGCTTTGCTTTTCTTTTGTTCCAAAATCTGTCTTCTTCTTTTTTACCAAAAAAATAACATTTTTAGGGTGGTCTTCCTATGTACGTTGCCACAAGAGAGCTGTACAGGTTGAAGCCACCCACTATCTTTGTGCCGAAATGTATAAAGGACTCCGTGGAGAAGCTTCTCGAGGTACACAGAGAGATGAACCAATCTGAATTGAAGAACAATCTGATAGGCATTGATGTGGGTAATGCCCTGATTTTTACGGCTAGCTTTTAGAGACGAGAAGACCATGAGATGGGTCACTTCATTGTGTTTTGATAAATGGCTCTGCAACTCTTGTCCTTGCTTTCAACAGGAGAAGAATTTTATATAAGAAACGATCTCAAAGTAAAGGCTTTTAGAACTTATCATGCAATACAGAGCCAGGTAAATGCTTGTTTTGGGTAATACAATAGTGAGAAAAGCTGCATATACTTAGCTAATAGCAATATGCGCTTTATACAGGGTTACATAATATATTTCTCAAGGCAGAAACTTAAGTCGGAATATGTTGGCCTCTCTGGAAATGAAATAAAAAACCTTAGGTTATCGGGTGTGGAGGTCTGTTTTTATCTTGGCATATAATTTCACATTTTAGTTGTATTTCCTTTTGAAACGTAATGGCTGAAAGGCCTATCGTTTTATATATTTCCAATGACAGGTTACATACACTATCACATCGCCAGAGGTTGCCTTTACTGGAGATACCATGTCTGATTTCATAAATGACCATAATAACGCAGATGTTTTGAAAGCTCGTATTCTTGTGATGGAGGTATGCAATCTATCATTTAGGAATTATTACATAGTTTGTTGCAAGTACCATATTTCATTTCATTTGCAACACTTATCTTTTCATGTCTGACTCTGGAACTCAGAGTTTTGAGGACTGTCAAAATACATGCTGATACACCACAACTTATATTGGTAGTTCTAGATCTATTTTTTTAACCATCTTACCATGTGAGATTTCCTACTTCACATAGTGGCATTAAGGTATTGATTGGTTTGATGATTGTTATTATTGTTGATAATGTTGTTTTATCATTCCATGTGAGTGATTGCTTATTATTGTTTTATTATACAATATACTAATAAAACACATACTAACATTTCAAGCATGCCCCAGTTCCTTTCATGTCTTGAGGCACAAATATAGAACATTGACGGCCAATTTTGCCATATTTAATATTGAACCTCTAAAAGCATTCCACCATTCGACTATCATGTTGCATTTACAAAAAAACTAATAATGTGTGCAAATATAAAGAGTTATATATAAATTACAAATTAATTTTTCAAATCAAAAATTATAAATTATTAAAATTTGCAGATATTCGCATCAGGCTCCAACTCTGCCAATACATGAAAAGAAACCATCTATTACCTCTGAATCAAGATCCATGCTTGGATTGTCAAAGGTGAACTCAGGATTTAGATAATAACTGGTTGCATGCAACGACTTGTGAAGCTGACAATCCATCTTTTATCAAGTATGTTATATCTGGATCCATATTTCTCAACTTTGCCATTGAATGACTTCATTATTGTCTCTTTCTCCCTGTCAATTATAACTCTGTCGTTCATTACTTGGATCTTGCAATGTCACATACTTCGAACAAAGATGCCTCCTCTTGTTATCAGCCATCTATAATATCATTCAACAAGAAAATAATAATCAATAAAATTTCCAACAATAGAACTCAGAAGATAAACAAAAACAGAAATAAAAATCTACTTAAATTGTCATAATTTGGAAATTTCAAACAATAACTCATTGAAATCTAAGAAAAATACCACTAAAAATAGGGAAGATTTCCACTAAAGTTATCTAGTAAAAAATATGGTAAAAAAATACATGTTGAATGGATGTTAATGAAATAATTCAGTAATGGCTTACAAATTCACAAAATAACAAACTAATTGCTAAAAATACAGAAATTTACCTAAAATAAGAAATTGACCTAGTGCTGTGGTCAAGAGGACTTCCAGGTTTTGATGTTGCTGGACTGATAGAGGAGTTGCCAGTTGAACCCTTAAAGGCAAGTTGAGGGTGATGCGGTTGAGACACTGAAAGATGAAGAGGATGTAGGAAGAATAGGAGGGAAGGTGAGGAGGAGGCATAGTGAAAATCATAGGAAGCAAGGTGCATTGAACAACTTAGGGTTGCATTTGACAGAAGAAAATCACAAGGAAGACCATCAATCATTTTTTTAAATTGGGTCAACTGGCTTATTTACTTGTTTTTGACCAGGCAGTTCCCGTTGACGAAGGCTGGAGATACCATGGCCGAGACAATGGCGATGGCTGTTCGAAGGGAGTTGCCAAACCTATTTGTATGGCAATATGGCTGAAAATCACGCTCCCCTTGTCACCTGGTGGTCATAGGAACCACCTTAACAGCACTGAATTATTTATTCCATTGAAAACAAACAAAAACAATAGCTACACGTTCCATGAATCTCTCAAAATAATTTAAATAAAATCAATGACAACGACACAAGAGTGAGAAACCACACAAATTGAATTGTTGAAATTTGAAAAGTTATAATATGCAAAATGTACAGAATTCAATACCAGACATAACTCCCCAAGTATCACATAAATCCATGAACAGTGAAGAAAAACTAAGCTAACAAAAATTTTGGGAATAGACAAAATCTATCACATAATGCTATAAGTTGCTGATTTGAAAGTAATTATCTTCCATAATTACAGTTTCACATTTGAGAAAGTGAAAACATTCACAAATTTGAATATTTACGTGACATCTAGGAGAAATAAATAAGAAGCTACATAAAAAACATAACTGATGCATTAAAAAATAAATAAAAATAATTAATTCCAACAATAATAATTCTTAAACTATCAAACAGTGTGATTCAATATCAATCAGGATTTAGGATCTTAATTATCTCAAGTAGGGCCAGACCATACCAGAAGATTCTCCTATAAGTTATATTTCTTCTTATCAAATATGTTTTGTTTTATATTTCAGAGCACTTTTGTAGACAGTGCCATGACCATAGAGAATGCAAGAGACTATGGACACACACATCTTTATGAGGTTGATCAACTAATCTACAAGCCAGAGATGCATAACTAAAATGCTTTCTCAATAAATCGATTCAATTATTGTTTTTACTTCTCTTGTAGATTGCCAAATATGCAGAAAAGTTTGAAAATAAAGCAATACTATTGATTCACTTTTCAGCTCGCTACAGGCCTGATGTAAGTTGACTTGCAAAACCAAATATGTCTCCAGTTTACCATTATTGCTATTATATCTCTAGGCTCTAACCTCTTTAATTTGTTTAATATTTCAGGAAATTGAGGCCGCGATTTCCAAATTGCCTACCATTTTCTCCGGCAGGGTTTTTGCACTGACAGAAGGTTTCTGATAAAAGCTTATGAGAAGACCCTCGGTTTTTCTGAATGGTAAGGCTGCAGAACGGCTGTGCCATTCCAGGAGATAGTCTGATTTTTGCCTTCCAAGGAAAGCATGTCAAGAGAATCCAACTCTTTCCTGAGGCCATAATCACCCATCTAGGAATGTGGGATGGATATATTTATTTTCGAGGTGAGGGAAAAAGGTGTGTGGCACCCCAAAAATATGCCAGACCAAAAGGAATGTGGGATACATATGCCACGTAATGTGAGATATATGTATTTTCCCATGTTCTTGATGCTTAATTACTTATGACCCCAATTCTTTTTCTTGAAATTTGACTTATTTTTTCAAGGTTAAGGTTTTGTTTGTATTCATTGGGGTTAGATTTTGATCTGTACCACCACAAAGACATGTGACATGGCAAAAAATTTCCTTATATTTGATGGGATCTATTACTTTTCGCACCTATACCTTATGAAGTGGTTTAGGGAAAAAGTTTTGGTTTGAGTTTAGCAAAAAACACTACCAATACCAGAAAATCATATGAAATGATTGAATTCTATGAATTTACTTGGGTATGTTGATTGTTATGCTTAGCAATAGCTATGCAGAGGTGACCTTTTATAGCTGGCCTGCCATGTTTGCATTTGGAATTTTGGTTTGTGTTTATGGTTGACAGCCACCATTGATGTGGAATTTTGGTTTGCATTTGGTTCTAATGGTTAACTTCATTTAGCTGTCCGAAGAACAAAGGTAGGAAAATTCATATCACAAGAAAAAAAAAGTGATAAAGTCATATTGAATTTTATTGAGTAAAATTCATATTGAATTTTATTAAGTAAAATTCATATTGAATTTTAAGACCTTTGGATCGAGAATCAATACTTATTTAATTTATGTAAAATTCTACCTTTTATTTATAGTCATCTAATCCTAAAATCTATATGATTACTTTTATATTTTCATGTATTTATATGAAAAAAAAAGGTGTCATTGCGAAAATTACCTCACCTTCAGAAAATTCCTCTCTTTACAAAAGTTGGTAACAAATATCACAAGCAATATATTCACATCTCACAAAAATAATAATCTTAAATCACACAAGGCAAAACAAAAAAGATTGAACAAAACGAGGTCTAAGGTGGATTATGAAACCATACCAACTACATAAACAATTAAACATGAAATTTAGATGGCTTTTTATAACTAGCAAGCCATTTAGATGACCTAACATGTTACATTATATGGATAGTGGCGGGGGGGAGGGGGGAGAGATAAGAAATCCAACAAAAATCACCTCATGAAAACACTTACATCCTCTCAGCAAAGTCAAATGACAATCTCCTTAAAAGGATGTTTGTGACCTAAAGAATGACAAAAAATGTTGGAAAAAAAATGATATAAAATTTTCTATTACTTTTTAAGTGTTTGTATATAGATTGTCATTTTCTTCGAATATATAAGAAAAATTTTCTTCTATTTTTCAACCTTCTGCCCACCAAATCTAATGAAAAACACCTTTGAGCTTCTAATGCCACATGTCCACCCATTCTTCTAACACCCTACTTGATCTTTTTGAGCTTACAACTTTCTACGCAACCTTCTAACACCACGTTTCTACCTAATCTTCCAAGCTTCTGACTTTTTACCTAATCTTTTGACTTTCCACCCAAGCTTTTGACATGCAAACAGACTTTTATAAAAGAAGATGATAATGTAAAATAAAATTTTACATAAAAAGATACAAGTTAAGATTATAGAAAATAAATTATTAATATAACACGTAACAATATTATGTGAAATATGTAAAACAATAGAAATGCGTGAAATATATTTTATATTATAACTATTATCACAAATAACTCTATATTGTATTATTTATTATAAAATTTGTTATTCTCTATTTTGTAGATAAATACAAAAAATATTTAATTTACCAATTTTCATTTTCTATTTTGTGAATAAGCATACATATTTTACATTTTGTGATTTTCATCACTTTCATAAACACACATATTTCAAATTCTATCATTTTCTGTTTTGTACACAAATACTCTAATTTTCTATTGACTTCTGGTTACTTATTATTATTATTATTTTTTTTGTCATTTTCTATGATGCTTTGTTATTTTCTTTTCGTCACTTTTCAAATACACAAACACCCTTTAAATAGTCTTTTGACTTCTCATTCTCAAGTTGATAGTGAAAATAAACTCATTTAGGTAGTATTTGTTTGCAAGTCCTTTTACTTTAAATGATATTTAGGGAATGTTTGTGTATTGGAAAATGATGGAAATGAAAATAACAAAAAGTAACGTAAAGTCAATAGAAAATTAAGGTATTTGTGTATAGAATAAAAAATGATAGAATTTGAAATACGTGTGTTTGTACATAAAATAGAAAATAATAAAAAATCATAGAATATAATATATATATATGTTTATTCATAAAATAAAAATGTTGAAATTAATAAACTAAATATTTTTTGTATTTATCTACAAGATAGAGAATAATAAAATTTATTATAGATAATATAAAATAGAGTCATTTGTGATAATTGTTACATCATAAAATACATTTCACATATCTTTATTATCCTACATATATCTCATAATATCAATTCTCATCTATCAAATACATAAATAATTTCTATATCAAAATAACATGTTAATATATTTTATGATAATTTTTTTTTTTTCATTCATTTTTCATCAATTTCAAAGATCAGAATGTCAAAAAATGAAAATTTTTTTTTCTTATATATATTAAGGGAAATTGGTGAAAAATAACAGAAAATCATTTGATACACAGACATCTAAAAAATAGTAGAAAATTTTTCAATATTTTCTTTTCCGATATTTTTCATTATTTTCTAGGTGCACAAACACCCTCTTAAGCATGTAAAATGTGATTTTTTATGGCAAACATAAGTACAATTTATAATAAAAGAAGTGGATCAAGATTTTTAAACATTATAGATGGAAGAGAATGTTTGAAAGTAGCTTGAGGGCAATGTAAGTAAACGATCATTGTTATAACGACAATCCATGGAAGAAGAGTAAAGTATAGTCTGCAAATAAAATCATTAATGTTGTCAAGTATAAAATGAGAAAGAAAATAGAAAAATAATTTATTTTTTGATAATTTAAAATAAAATAATTTATTATGTTAATTTTATTTTTTTTTGAAAAAAATAAAATTATGACATTTTTCTTATTAGCATCATTAATAATAATTGTTGTCAGTGTCCAAATTGACTGTGCTTTATTATAATTTACTGTTAAAAAAGAACAAGGGATAAATATCAACTACATTATTGAAGCGATTCACGCAGTTGATGTTTGGATTTAATTTCAATTATTTATTATCGATGCCTACAATAATCCTATGGATGTCAACATTTGATTTTTTTTTTGAAGAGTGCATTTATGCTGCGGTGCTCAAATCGGATAGCTAAAGGGAGGTATGAGCGAGGATTTGAGGTTTATGAAATAATTTCTTCGTTTGACAGCGGTTGAAGAGCGAAAGAACAAAAATTATTTATCAAGGAAAGAAATATGATTTACAAATAAGGAAGATTTTTATATTTAAAATTAGACGAAAATAAATTTAAATTTTATTTAATTTTAAAATAAAAATATTTATATATTTAAAATTTCAAATTATAAAAGAAATGAAAATTTCAAGTATAATGTAAATATTATAAATTCTCATTTCAAAAGGTACGAAGTTTATTTCTATTTCAAAAAAATTTTCATACATCTCTCGATTATTGATAAATGACATATAAATATTTAATAATATAATTATATGATATGTCAATTAATTAAGTATATTTTTACTAATTATTTATATTATTTAATAAATTAAATATATTCTATTATTATTATACACAAATATAAAATTTCAATTCTATCTAATTTTATATTATACACACACACATATATATATATATATCTAAGTTTTAAATTTTATTTTCGATAAATTATATAAAATTTTAATACGTCAAAATTCTAATTCGACGGATACGAAATCCTTCGTCAAACGGAGGCCGTTGGCGATTGGCAGCCGTCGTTTTCTTCTCCGGCCCCAGACGACCGCCATTTTCCGGTCAGCATCCACACGCCAGGAAAAAACCCTAGCTCCACCTTCCGATCCATCCCCACCTTCTCCTCCTGTCTCCTTCACTCCTAACCTTTATTTTCCTACAGTACATACGGCCTAATCTTGCACCCCTCCCAAAGCAAATGACTACTGTTAGCGGCAATACGAACCCGACTCCCAACATCGCCAGCCCTCCTGCGGATTCCGAGGTAGACCAGCCGGTGGACGGTGGTGGCGGGGGTGTTGAAGGTCGTGCTGATATGGGGGGAGGCGGCGGTGGGGAAGGTGGTGGGGGTGTGGAGAAGAGGGAGGTAGAGGATTGCGTGATGGAGGAAGGTGGGGACGGGATGCGTGCGCCTGGCGCCTACCCAGCTACTGTTTTTAGGATCCGACTCAAGCAGACGCAAGCGAATTTGAGGCATAAGATGAAGGTGCCCGAGCTCTGCAGGAAATTCGGGTTATTTCTCCAAGCCTTTTTCTTCCGTTTCTTTGTGTGTCTCAATATGTGTTGTTTGCACGGCTAGCCGTTTTTTGAGCTGCTCATTGAATCAAAATTTGTGCGTGATGGTTCATGGGTAGAGAGTTGGGTACTAGGGTTTAGGCTGCTAGTGTTGTTCGGCGCCAGAGAGTTGGATGCTCATCGAATCAAAATGCTGAGAATTTTTGTATATGCAAGCTGGTATTCCACAGAATTTATGTGTTCTTTCTTGTGAGTGGGAAAACATAAGGTGGCCTGTACAAGTAATTTGTAGTTAGTTGGGTCATCCATTCATCATTCCTCTCATTTCCCTGCTCAGTCTCTACCCCATTTTTAGTATGTATGTTGCCCAACTTTCTCATTGGTGCGATCCATCTTGTGCTTATTTGCAGTGCAGTTGCTTGGTGCGGGAAGCTGAATGCAATTGCCTGTGCATCAGAGACATGTGCTCGAATACCAAGGTCTGTGTTGTGCACCTCATGGGATTTAACGAAAGTAAAAATTTCCAGTGCAATTTGTACAGTTCTTTGATTCTTTGCATCATGATGCTTGAATTCTTACAGTTTGTGGATCAATGACATTGCTTTGCTCCAAAAGCTTTATAATATCTTGAAGATCTAATTAGGAACCACTTGAAATTGAAATGCTTTATATCGTTTTACGTTTTTTTAGATAATGCTCCTAGGAAAAACAATTTAATGAGTGGTTTAAGAGCCAAACCTTCTGAACCCTCGTTTCATGCAAGCAATTGTGTAGTTACAGCAGTCTTTCTTGTGCTGTTCTCTAGTTTTTATTTTTGACATTGATAATGTTATTGCCTAGATTGCTGCTAAAAATTGTTAATTTCCGAGATTTGAACTCAGGAAATTTTCTCCCATGGTAGAGTAAAAACCAGCTGTGTATCCACTATCTTCTAGTTTTCTCGATTATCACCTAATTTTTTTCACAACTACAGGCGTATATGATTTGACTTTGTGATTAGTGTGCCTACTCTGATGTAAACCACTATTGACTTAATGAACAAAAGCTTGGCGTATATGACCTTATTTTTTCAAGAAGACATATTTATGATCAATAAACATTTCATCAATGAAAAGTTGGTTTAGAAAATAAATTAAATAAACATTTTTGATATATTAAACATGCTTTCTTCTTTTATGGTTATGTTTATAATTTTGTAAGGTAGAAGCCCACCTTGTCTCCAAGAAAAAATTTTATAGCTGAAATCCTATTCTCATTACAACCCACTAAAGCATAAAGATTTGTATCCCAATATCTATTCATCCCTTATTTGTTATACACTTCACTATATTTCTTACCAAATCTAATTAAATATTATGAATATTTATTTGGCGAACTGTTTTAAATCAGAAAGGTTTTATCTTTAACTGTGTTTTGGCATCACAAGTTAACATCTACTTCTTTCCTGCTTAACTGTTTACATCTTGGCAGAGAGTGTCTGACCAGGGGAAGAGTTTTGACCCTGTTCATCTATGCCCACTTGTTTTCTTGGTAGCAAATGGTACCTATTACCTATATTTTTAACATATCTGACTAGGAGGAGATTCTTCTTGCAGCTCTAATGCTAATCACCCATTCTGGATTCCAATCCATATACTGAGCCCTGAAAGGCCCACAGAATGTTCTGTATTCAACATCACTGCAGGTAAGTTACATTTGCAATTTGTACTTTGGATTGGAAGTTACTTGAAATTTCTTTCTCTACTTATGTGGACAATGCATAGGCTTATATTTCATATTCTGTCTTGCAACAAATCAATGATTGAATATTTTACATGAGGTGTAGATATCATAATCCTTGTTGTATTTTGTTAGCAATAAAGCATGGTTACATTATCTGTACCGAACAATGAATGTATTTCTTTTACATATGACAGACTCACCACGTGATTCTGTTCAGTTTATTGAATGGTCACCTAGGTCCTGTCCTCGTGCTTTACTGATTGCTAATTTTCATGGGAGGACAACCATTTGGACCCAACCTTCTCAAGTAAGTATACTTAGATTCACTTGTCCCTTTTTCTCTTTAGATGGTTTCCAACTTTATAAAGGGGTATTTTCAAGGAAGCAGAAATCTGGTAGGAAAAAACACTATTACATGCATGCCATTACTTTTTACATCATTATGATGGGTTTTTCTCTTGTGCGTAAAATTTCTCGTTTGACATCAAAATTAGATACATTTAGTATTTGCAACCTTAATGTTGTATCTAATACTTATAATACTCGGTCAATACAGGGCCCTCCTAATGTTGTACGTGATGGGAGTTTTTGGGCATGTGAACATGAGTGGAGGCAAGATCTTGCTGTTGCTACTAAGTGGTTGTCAGGGACACCTTCGGTATGCTATTCTTTTGGTCTATCTATGATTTCATTTCATTGCAATATGTGAATCATGAATATCCTTAAGTGTGGACTGTCCCAATTATATGTGAATTACTCAGAAATTTTCATCCTTTTTTTCACTACCACTGATATTTGTTTTCTTCAGTATTTGGGTGTGCTTGTCTGTGTTCTCGTCCACCTGGTGTAATAGAATATTTTCATTATGGATATTAAACATTATATGATTTGACTTTTTACAAACTATATTTCTTAAATGGGTAAAGTCCTTGATAGTTGTGACAAGTTTTTGGGAGTTGGTTATAGTGGCAACAAAAGTTGATTTTTCAAATAAGAAATTAAGAAAATTCAATTTGAATCTTCGCAAATTTTTCTTAAACGGGTAGATTCCTTGTTGATTAGAGTATAGCAGAAGTTATTGAGAGTATAGCACATTCAGAGAAGAAAATGAAGAGACCGATGAAGAGTTAGTTAATGGAGTTGGTATTCACAAAATGGTTACTTGTTTAACAATTTTTCTGATTTGAATGGTTCTAATTTCTTAATATGTTGACAAGTTAAAATTGATTTATGAAAATGATAGACAGGAGGAGTTCTAATCCACCAGGAAATGGGTTACGGGTCAGAAATAGACTTAGGAAAGCTACTTGAATAGAAGAATGTTGACACCAAAAATTGTCACAAAGCTGATCTTGGAAATTTTATTGATCTTCTACATCCATATCTTAACCATAAGGTCCATGCCAAAGATTTGTCATTGGTTCATCTGTGCCATCATCATTGGTCATGTTTTTTTGGAATTTCTATATGAAAAGTTATCTGAAGGAGTTTTAACTTTTAACAGTTTGTGATGCCAGTGCACAGTAAAGAGATGGACATTTATTTTGTCTTAGACTTTTTCCAAATTTGTATCTAATCTGCTTGTGTCTGGTGGACAGTCATCAGCCAAATGGGCATGTGACACATGATCAACCATAACAATTTTCTTTACTTAGCAATTGCCAGCATGCTTCGTTTCCCACTGTTTTTAAATAAATATTTGTAGCTGTTATTTTGATTAAAGCTGCTTTACTCTGATACTTTCTTTCCAATCCAGTATAGATGGTTGCCTCCAGCTTCTGGTGGCCCTGCCAACACAAAGTCAAGCCTTGAGGAAAATTTTCTTTCCCACGTGCCTCAGACTTCAGGTTTGCAATTGTTCCTTTTGTGCAACTGTTGAACTCACCATATTTCTCTAAAAGTTTGTACATATATTTTCCACAGGTAGATGGCCCCATTTTCTCTGTGTATGCTCTGTTTTTTCCTCAGGATCTGTCCAGTTGCATTGGTCCCATTGGCCTCCTTGTCAAGATGGGGTGCCAAAGTGGTTTTCTTCAAGTAAAGGACTTCTGGGAGCTGGACCCAGTGGCATCATGGCTGCCGATGCCATTATAACTGATGCAGGTTCCTTGCATGTGGCTGGTGTTCCTTTGGTGAATCCATCAACTATTGTTGTATGGGAGGTAGCCCCTGGCCCTGGAAATGAACTTCAGGCCATTCCTAAAGTGCATGCAAGCAATACTTGGTCACCACCTTTGAATCCCCCACATTGGACAAACATTGCTCCTTTGGCTGCATATTTATTTAGCTGGCAAGCTTATTTAATGTCTGAAGAAAGTCAAGGAAAGAAGCCATCTGACCATGAATTATCTGAAACTGTACCACTCCATTGTTCACCTGTCTCAAATTTTTCTGCATATGTGTACCCTGAGGCAGCTGCTCAATCTGCCATAACAACCACATGGGGCTCAGGTGTTACTGCGGTTGCTTTTGACCCAACTCAGGGTGGATCAGTTATCTCCGTTGTGATAGCTGAAGGTAGCTTATTTGCAGTATGGAACTGTCAACTATAAGCCATTTTTCTTTAACTGTAATTCTAATTTGGGAAATTGATGCAATGGTGAGAGTATATTCATCATATTCTCTCATTTTCCTATGATACCATTTTGCAAAATATTTTTATTTTTTTCTTACTTTGCATCTCACAATCCCAACTAGGGTCACCACACTTTAGAGTTCAAGAATAAATGGATGATGCACCAATCTCACTGGTCATAAAGAATATGGATTGGATGAAATTAGGTGGAACTGACTTAATTTAGGATGATGTGGCTAGTCACATATTGCATGTAAGCTCTGCCCAATAACTTTAACAGTATGATATTGATGCCAATACAATGAAGACTATATTTCACAAATTAATACTTGATTTCGTTCAGAAACAAGTTGTCTTGGTGAAGATGTGATAAAGATTTATGTAGCTTATAATCTTATATAGATGGAAAATGCCATATGTGGAAGTGTAGAGATGCTTGCATTTGCATTGTTTGATATTCTCAAACCAAATCAAAGCATAAATAGGAAAACCTCAATTTAGAGATCTTCATTTTACAATTTTGTGCCAAGTCAATGTTCTTCCGTAAAGTAGATTTACTCTGGGATGAACTTTTCACTTTTAGAAACGCAATTCTTTTTTTATTTTCATTATTGCAGATCATTTTTTTTTTATTGATTACAGTTGAGGAAAAAGCCATCTGAAAAAAAAAAAAGATATATATCACTACAGCAGTAAAATATTTGTGATGTGCCATTGCAGGGCAGTACATGTCACCTTATAATCCTGACGAGGGGCCATCAATTACGGGCTGGAGGGTTCAGTGTTGGAAATCATCTCTCCAGCCGGTTGTTCTTCACCCCATATTTGGGAATCCTGCTTCCAGTTTTAGTGGTCAGCCACCCATGCAAACTGTGTGGGAAACAGAAGTTGATAAAAGCATCCTACCGACTAATGACCTTGAAACTTCCCATCCTGCTCCATCTGTACAAGGTCCATCTGATAAAAATTCTTCTGACTCTAGTATGGACAAGGCAAACAGATTCAGTTTTGATCCATATGATTTACCTAGTGATGTTAGAATGCTTGCTCAGATAGTATATTCTGCTCACGGTGGTGAACTAGCTGTTGCATTTCTTTGGGGTGGAGTCCACATATTTTCTGGTGCAACATTCACTCCAGTAGATAGCTATCAAGTCAGTGTTGGTTCTACAATTGCTGCTCCTGCATTCTCATCCACAAGTTGCTGCTTGGCTTCAGTTTGGCATGATTCCAGTAAAGATAGAACCACACTGAAGATAATTAGGGTACTCCCTCCTGCCATCCCTGCTGCTCAAGCAAAATTAAATTCATCAACCTGGGAACGTGCTATCGCTGATAGGTAAGGTTCAAACAAATAACCTCTATTGTTGTTTTATGCTTGCCATATGGTCCATACCTATATATGTTGTAACTCTCTTGCAAGGTTTTGGTGGAGTCTCTTAGCTGAAGTAGACTGGTGGGATGCTGTTGGCTGTACACAGAGTGCTGCAGAGGATGGCATTGGTAAGAAATGCTGCATATTCTGTGCTAAGATTCCTGGATGATGCATGCTCTACTTCCTTTGTTATGTAGACAGATTGCAATGTTAAAAAAATGAAATATTAGACATTATACGGATTGAAAAATAAATGTTAAATGACTATAAACAGCTGCTTCTTTCTGTTTAATGGCATTCAATGGTGTGGATTATGTTGGCATCTGCTTAAACGACCGTTTTTTTTTCTTTCTGTTTTTAGAACATTGGTAGGTTGTAGATAGCTGAATCTACTGTTGTGCTACTTTTTTTTATTAACACCATCATTGGGGACTTTAAAAAAACATGACCCTTGGGAACATGGGTTCATTTGAGAGTTGAATGTTGAACGAGCTTGCCTCTTGTGGATCAGTGGATTACTTAATTTCCCTTTCTGGGTTTTTTAAACAAAAACCGACTTCTTAGTTCTTATTGTTTATGAAAAATATGAAAGGACATAGTATGTATAGGTTTTATACTAGAAGCTAGACAGGATAAAAGAAAAGTAAGAAACTAAACACAATATTACACCAACAGATCAACTCCTGCAGCTCAATCTTTAGATTATACCAGCAGGTGTCCTAAATAGAATGAATTTACTACCTATAAATCAATAAAAGAGGTTACCCTTAAGAGTTTTGAATTGCCCAAGTTTTAAAAAGTTAAACGAATCATCAGCAAAGTAGCCTGCATGACCAGTTTCAGTTTCTGCTTCATTTAAATGTCTGATTTCTGATATAAGAGCTGGTCAAGCATTGCACTACTAACTGGATCTGAGAAAGCATTTGTTGTCATTACATGAGAGGAAATGTAGGGATTGAGCTCCAATATCAGGGAGGTGTGGACAGAAAAAACCTTTATTAATTAGTTTAGGTTCAAACTATTGGAAGTTTTGCTCAATTATCTCCTGTTTGTTCAGTGAAAATTAAACATCGTTTTTGGATCAGAGAAAACATTGTAGGGATTGAAGTGTGAATTCCTTGGTCCCTCAATTTAATTGAGCTTTCACTAAATTTTGAAGCTCTGGTGAAATGTTATAATTTCTTTTATCTTGTTTCCACATTTTACATTTTTCCATTGTATGGATGGATGGTTTGGAGATTATGGCCTAGAATCAAGAATTTGTCTTTTGTGCTAGTATTTGATTTGACAAGTTTTTTTTTGGCAGTATCATTGAACAGTGTTATCGCAGTTCTGGATGCTGATTTTCATTCTCTTCCATCTACACAACACCGGCAACAACATGGTCCTGTAAGCTTTCTTCTTAACACCAGCAGCATCCTCTTTTCCTTTGTTGATAATTCCTTCCTTCTAATATCACCTAATAATATATTGTAATTGTAATAATGTAAGAAATGTAAATGGTCTGGACTCTAGGCAACCATGCCATATTTATATAACATTTGCATTGTCACCATCTTCTGTAAAAAAAGAACTGTTTTAATGATAGGAATTTCATATGAAAGCTCCATTGCTGCTAGAGCTTATGAGACTTCCTGTCCTGTTTCGTTCAAGTATGCACTACAACAAAGATTGCATTTTATTTTGTAAATTACAAATACTTATTCCACAACATTAAATTGTGAACAAGAACATTTCTGTTCGATAAATACATGATTCTGATGGGCATGATCCTTTCTTTCAGTTTGTAGTAGCTTTGTCTTCCTGCATTAATTGTCCTACACTCCTAATAATAAAATCAAGTCATTTCCTTTATTTTTAATGATTGTTGATTATGACCCCATGCCAAATGTGGTTTCATTTCTTGTAATGGGTAACTTCTAATTCATAAAGTTTTTTGGTTTGGACATCATGTAAGACCATTTTTAGTTGATTAGCCATCATTTCAGGTAAACTTTCCCCATTGGATGGTGCCACAGTGGGCAAGAGGGAAGAGGAGTTGCTCCAGAATTCTTTTTTACCTTTTCTTCATTTTTTTTATATTTTTATTCTAATTTATTTGACAGGCAAGGTCTTATTCCATCCTTCTCTTTCCCAAACGATGATTTGATCTGAACATGTTTACCATTGTTTTTTTGTAGAAATTGGACAGGATAAAATGCAGACTTCTGGAAGGGACAAATGCTCAAGATGTCCGGGCACTTGTACTGGATATGCAAGCAAGACTGTTGTTAGATATGTTGGGTAAAGGCATTGAATCAGCTTTAGTAAATCCAGCAACACTTTTGCCAGAACCTTGGCAGGCATCTAGTGAGACTTTGTCTGCTATTGATGGTGACAAAATGGTGGTTGAACCAGCTCTGGTTTCTTGCACCCAGGTTTGCTTGTCTTGCTGCATATTTTTGTAAATTATTGAAACATAATTTTTTTTTGCGATATCATGTTTGATTTTTTTCCCAAGTATGAAACTATAATTAGCACTGTATCTCATTTCATCTATTCTCTCCTTGATTACACGAAAGGATGACAGATTATTCCATCTTTTTTTAAAGAAATAACTTGAATCTGTACCAATCATTTGGTTTAATTTTCACCATGTGTAGCTTGTCATCTATTGATGGTTTAATAAATAACCTTTTTTAATTTTATGCAAGTCATGCAAAGATCAATAATAGGTTCAGTACAATGGAAATAGTCAAACATGATGGTTATACATGATCAGGTTCTATAACTTATTTGAAGAAAAGTTGGGTTGATGTTTTTTTTTTTTTTTTTTTTTTAAAAAAAATTTCTTTCTTTTTATTCTCTAAAAGTATCCATGGAGGTGATAACATGTGAGTTTCAATGAACACTCAAAGGTATACACCAGAAGTATCCAAGAAGGCGAAAGCTTGTAGAAGACTTTGCTACATGGTAAATTTTTCCAAATATCGCATACTTTGTCCTGCAGAGATTTTCAACTAGTTGAGGGTACTTTAAGTGGCATCATCCACCAACTCGATTGAGATTACTAACTAAGGCAAAACCTGCAATGTTGGCATATGAATTGGGTAAGTGATGCACACATCTACAACTTGCCAGCGTTTGAGCAAAATCAATACTACTTGCCCATAAGCACTGCACAAGAACTTCTTAGATGGTCATCCATCTTAGTTTTACTTCCGCCCAAACATAGTTAACTCCAGAGTTCTTATAGGAGTGAGTGCTTAGTAGTAGGTGTAAATACACCTGGCTGATGTTTTTAATGGTAATTATTCATTCCATGGAGGATGACAAAAATAACGAAAGGAATAAAAAAAGATGGTGAACTAAAACTAATTCAGTGAGGCCACCATGATGCTTAAACATGTATGCCTTTGTGTGGAGTCTCCTGTAAAGATGATGCTGTGTGTGAGTGGAACTTTTGGTTCTGACCAACCTTTCTTTCTGATCCAATTGGAATTCTTGCAGGATTTGATCATATACATAGAATGGACATCTATGGGAAATTCTTTTTGGACTTTGATCTAGATAACCATATTGAGTCTGCCCCCAAGGGCTCTTGTAGTGATCTGCTGGTATAGTGCCTCATACGTCAAATATCCATTCAATTATTTCCACCTCCTTTTGAGTTGATGCCTGATTTGAGATTTTGTTCCCACTTATAGGCTTCTTTCTCTTCTCGTGTAGGGTCATTTCGAAGTTATGAAGTTTTCTACTTATCATAGTCCTTTGTCCCAACTTGCAAGGAAAAAGTACAGGACCTTCAATTATGTTAGCTCAATCTCACAATACAGCATGAATATGTGGCCAGAAGTTGGGGAATCTGAAGTGATGGTTGCAATTGATTGTTGTTGAAAAAATTTACAGTAATTGTACCAAAAATTGACTGTTTTGAGTGGGACAAGAAAGAAAAAGAAGGTCCCTCTGTTTGCATACCAATGATTCCATGATCAAGGGTAGCTAAATAAGATGCAAGGAAGTTAGCTAGAAAAAGAATCAGCATACATTTGATTTTAAGAGGGACATTTCTTGCAAACCAAACACACCAGCAAACTATACAAAGAATTGAACTACTAATACTTCAGAAATGAAGATATAAAATAAGGAAAGTAACCATGCAATTTCCTCTTCCCAAAGAATTCCAAGCAGAAAGGAATTCCATACCCATTCCTAAATGCCGTTCATCTATCAGAGGACAAAGTAGAGGATATCTTTTTCAAAGTGGAATGGCCGGTGCAATTATCTTTAAATTTATGAAGCATGATTGCCATAACACACATTCGTTTTTGTGGGAGGGAAAAACACACTGAATATGCCATGCATCATTCCTACAGTCAGTACTAGTTTTTTAAAGTTCTATATCATTCAAATTTAGTCTACAAATCCCCAATAATAAAAGTAATAGTCAGTAGCAGAGTGGGGTGAAACTTATTTTTTAAATGATGTTGCAGGCTTACGTTGATGCAGTCCTTGATTTAGCTTCACATTTCATTACACGATTGCGACGTTATGCAAGTTTTTGTCGGACTTTGGCAACTCATGCTGTAACATCTGCCACCACTAGTAGTAATCGGGGCATGGTAGCAAGTCCTCCTCAAAGTGCTCCATCCCCATCACCCTGCCAAGGTCTGCCACCTTTACCTCTATGATTAACAAGCAATATTATTATGTTCTCTTGTGGAAAAAACATCAAAAATAGTCCATGGAATGGTAAATGACAAATTTGTAATTATCGTATGTTTTCAATTTTTATATGGGTAACAATGGAAATTTCCAGAAAATCACACAAAAAAACGTTAACATTCTGGGGTGCTGATCTCTTTTCAAACCTTGATTTTTGTATTCACACGGTTTATGTTTCATTTTCGAGAACCACTCAAAATTTCATGGCTCAGGAGAGAATCACAACAAATGTCTCATCACATATACTCATATAGTGGACAGTATGATAGATCTCGTGAAAATTTAAAATTTGCTGAGCTGTTACTTCTTGGAATATGCATTCCTGTCAGTATTTCATTAGCTCATTTGATTATGTAAATGGCATAAGTAAATTTGTTATTCTAATTTAATTTATTTGAGCTGAGTCATTAGCCTTTTCACCTACATGCCTTAGGTGGTTATTGACCCAACCATATACATATATAGGGAACCAAACTGGAGGAGCAAATACTGCTGGGAGTTCTCAGATGCAAGCATGGGTGCAAGGAGCTATTGCCAAAATTAGTACTGCTGATGGAGGTTCCTCTTCAATGCCTAATCCTATCAATGGGCCATCATCCTTTATGCCTATTAGCATCAATACTGGAACATTCCCAGGAACACCTGCTGTTCGACTCGTTGGAGACTGTCATTTTCTTCATAGGCTATGCCAGTTATTGCTATTCTGTTTAATATTTCGACGGAGGCAATCTAGGACAATTGGTAATTTACAAAAACTTCCTGACTCCAGTTTGCAAAAAAACCAGGGTGTTGGAGGAGGGAAAGTTGAGGAAAGCACTGCATCATCCAGGCCAACTTTAGGAGGGGCTACCAGACCAGAAGATGGGCAGGTAAGCCGACTTGGGCAGCTGGCTTTTGGAGCAAAAGGAATTGAAGAAGCTTCAGCGGGGCGTTCTTTAAGGTTAGGCTCTGGAAATGCTGGACAGGGATACACTTCTGAGGAGGTATTTTGTGAGCATCTATTTATTCTATATATGGTAATTCTTACTATTTATTATCCTTATGCAAGTTATGGTTATTCCATGGAAAAAAAGCAAGATCGGTAATGCTTTGTTGAATTTCTTCAATAGCCAATCCAATCAATCAACTGATGAGGGGGTTTTCAAGTAGAACATATTGTTAGGTCCTTATTTTGGCTTGAACCAATGTCCAAGTTCACGTATATTTGTTTCCTATGAATTCTCTTCTTACAAGAGGTTCTTATTGTGAATGAATTCACCTGCAGGTGAGGGTTCTCTTTCTCATTTTAGTGGATCTTTGTAGAAGAACTGCATCTTTGGCACATCCACTGCCTACCTCTCAGGTTGGAACAAGCAATATAATGATTCGTCTACATTATATTGATGGAAATTACACAGTGTTACCCGAAGTTGTTGAAGCATCACTTGGACCGCATATGCAGGTTAGATTATCATCTTACCCTTGAAAGTGCTGTCTCTTCTTGGATGGACTGGAAATCATAAATGAAATTCCTCAATTTCTTTCTACTACTTTATTTCTATTTCTTTTTGGTGCTTATAGTGAAAGAGTTATGTGCCTCAATTTACAAAATTGCGAATGAACCAGATTTTAAATTTACCTTTCAGTTTGGCTTTTTACTTTCATAAATGTGGAAATGAGGAAAATTCAAAGAGGTATAAGTTAGCAAAAAGGAATGCTAAGAAAATTATTAATGAAGTTAAAAATCAAGTCTATAAGGAATTGCATGATAGTTTGAACACAAAACAAAGAGAAAATAGAATATATAAATTAGTTAAGGTTAGAGAAAGGAAATTTAAGGAGTTTTCAATCAAGTGCACCAAGGATAAAAACGGTAGAGTTATAGTAAAAGAAAATAAAATAAAAGATAAATGGTGTAGGTATTTTAGTAAACATTTTGATGAATTGACCATAGAAATTTCTAGATGCAAAATTTAGATAGCAGTACAAATGACAAACTATAATTATTTTAGAAGAATCAATGATTTGGAGGTAAGAGTAGCTATTAAGAAAATGAAATTTAGGAAAACCATTGGACTAACTGTATTCCTATTGAAGTGTGGAAATGCATGAGTGAAATAAGGATTAAGTGGTTAAGTTTTTTAATATAATTTTAAAGACAGAAAATGCCAAATAATTGAAAAAAGAGCTCTTTGATACCTATATTTAAAAATAAGGGATACATATTGAATTGTAATAATTATCGTGATATTAACTTATTAAGTTATACTATGAAATTATAGGAAAGGGTAATTGAGCAAAAACTTAAAATCATAGAAAATCAATTTGTGTTTATGACAATGGAAGCTATTCATTTACTTAGACAACCAATATAAAATTTTAAAGTTAAGAAAAAAGATCTTCATATGGTTTTCATTGATTTAGAAAAACTTATGATATTGTACCTAGGAATCTGTTGTGATGAGTATTAGAAAAAAAAGCAGTACTTGTAGGATATATTTTTATTATAAACAGTATGTATGAAAGAATAGTTACTAGAGTTAAAACTATTGAAAAAACCAAGGAATTTCCAATAGACAAGTTTACACCAACAGTCCTAAGTTCATATTTGTTTGTCTTAGTTATGGATGAAATGATTAAGGAAATTCAAAAAGAATATCTATATATATATACACACACTATTTACTAATGACATAATTTGGTTGATAAAAGTAAGGTAAAAATTAGTTCTAAATTAGAATTATAGAGAACCACTTTAGAGTCTAAATTTCTTAGATTGAGTAGGTCAAAAACTGAATGTTTGGAATGTAGGTTCAATGAAAATATAAATAATGATGAAGATATATATTTAGATGACCATGAAATTCATAAAAGTAGACTTTTAAATACTTAGAATCTATAATAAATAGTAATGATAAATTATAAAGGATGCTATTCATACGATTAAAATAAAATAAATAAAGTGAAATGCTTTTGGAGTATTAGGTGATGGGAAGATACCCTTAAAATTAAAAAGAAAATTCTATAAAGTTGTTATTTGTTTTGCGATACTTTATGGTTCAAAATATTAGACTGTAAGGTAAAACTATATGCAAAAAATTAGTGTTGTAAAGATGTGGATGCTTAAATGGATGAGTGATTATATTATAAGGCATAAAATATAAAAATGATTTTATTAAGAATAGAGAAGTTGCATCAATTAAAGATAAGAAAAAATCAACTTAAGTATTTTGGTTGTATTCTTAAAAGGTCAAAGGATGTACCCGCTAGGAGAAAATAATGAATGAATGTAAAAGAAACTAAAAGTAAAGAAAAATCTAAAACTACTTAGGAATTATGAGAAAAAATTTAAATTTTTGTAAATTTACCAAAATTTAATCAGAGATAGAAATATATAAAATATAGAAGAAAAAAAATTATGTAACTGAACCCACGTGATGGGATTATAGCTTGGATTATTGTTATTGTAGTATAATTTGGTATTTTACTGCTATATGTTTTTTTTAAATGCTTTAATACTATATGTAATTAATTTCATGGTGTTGCTTTATTTATTTTTACATGATGGCTGAACAAATTTGCTGAAGAAATTTTCGTAAATGCAGAACATGCCACGCCCAAGAGGTGCTGATGCTGCAGGTTTGCTGCTCCGCGAATTGGAACTCCATCCACCTGCTGAAGAATGGCACCGGCGCAACATGTTTGGAGGGCCTTGGTCTGGACCAGATAATTTTGGCCACTTGGATGCCACACCTGACCTAAAATCTGTTTCTGCCTCTGGTGGTTCTGGTTTTATATTTTCAGGTAGTTCTGATAATTGTTTCAGTGCCCAAAACATCTGGCCTCGGAAGCGCAGAATGTCTGAGAGAGATGCAGCATTCGGCATGAAAACTTCAGTTGGCCTTGGATCATATCTCGGTATAATGGGATCAAGGAGGGATGTTGTAACGGCATTGTGGAAAACGGGTCTTGAGGGTGTTTGGTATAAGGTTAGATGAAAACTTTCTTACCATTTAAATCACCTTTATCTGAATGTCTGAATACCTCATTATCGAAAAAAAAGGGGTCTGAGTACCACCTCTAGTATCATTGTCACATATTCATTCACACGGTCTCCCATAGTACCCATATTTTTTTTCATAATGGGGTTAGGGTTCATTCACACCTCTCCAACATACATTTTTAGCTTTTGTCTTCCCCACCAACTACCTTATATTATTGTTAACTTTCCATTTGGATCCTGGTAGAAAATGTTGCTAAAAATGCACATTTGTTCCTAGAAGTTTGATGGGGTTGATATTGAAGATAGGCCTTTCTTCCTATATAGTTGTAATTTGCTCAGCTCACTACCTCAGGCTACCACAACCAATCAAAACCATAATTCATTCTTTTTCTTGACAGCTTCAGGGGTATTGAGTCCGTCCCATTCATTATTTCGTTTTCACGGTCTCCTTCTCTTTTGCAGTGCATAAGATGCTTGCGCCAGACGTCCGCTTTTGCCCGGCCTGGCGATCCTAATGCAAATGAACGTGAAGCGTGGTGGATCAGTCGCTGGACGCATGCTTGCCCAATGTGTGGGGGCAGTTGGGTTCGTGTTGTGTAGTAATTAGCCATCGCCAATTTTAAAAAAAAATCAACCAAACCATTTTGTTTTGGTTTTTATTGCATCTTTAGATTTATTTCTTGAATATGCGACAACACATGGGCATGTGCCAATCTTCTTTCTTTCTTTCTTTTTATAAAAATCTTGCCTGCATTCACAATTATCTTATCCAAGAATGTTTTATCGTAGAGGTTGATACCTATACCTGAAACACAGCGCAAACCCTAACGATGAGTTTTTTAGCAGTATAAAGTTTCTTCTTGGTAATGGTACGTAGATAACTAACTAATTATGCCATTTGTTTGTGCGAATTGCCTCTTCAGCGTTTTAGACGTCTCTAGACGATTAGTTTCTGTACAAGCCCCTGCAGAAATCCGAGCGAATGCTCATCTTTTTGCCTCCGGGATATCTATTGATTGAATGAAGAAGAGTTTATCTTATTGTGGTCATTGAAAATATTTCTTTTATAGATGTTTAAAATGATATGTTAGATTTAATTTTGGTATATTGTTCAATAAGGTGAAACACTGATTCACAAGAAAAATGAGATACGAATGGGAGGGGGGTTAAAGTGTAAAGCATTTATGTCATTCATGGAATTAAAGGCTCGATTGAGGGTGATCACGAGAGAAATGAAGTGTACGCAGTTACGAAAGTAAGGTATAATCAAGGGTGATGAGATAAGATATATGTGTAAGTTGTATGATTACAAGTAACAAGTAGAATAGATCATGTAATTTATGGTATTTGTAAGTAAAAGTAGAAGCAAGCATTAGGTGAAAGTAGAAGTAAGTGTCAAGGTTAGTATAAGGATTGTAATTTACGAAATTAATATTAAAAATAAATTTAATATATTATTTTAAATATCTACGGTAAAAAAGTAATATGGACTTTGGTAACATTTTTTCACAAGTTGGAATGACTTGTGCAGTGAAATGGTAATGAATAAGATTTATTTTTAAAATAATAACGTGATTCACAAGTGAAATGAGGTAAGAAGTGTATGGTGAGATGTATCTTTGTGATTCAAGCAAAGAAATGATTGAAAGTTATAAGAAAAAAGGCATATGAAAGAGTAAAACATAATCAAAAGTGATAAGGTAAGATATATTAGTTTCACCGTTTTTCATTTTTTCGGTAGTTCAACGATTAACACCAAAGGCAAATAAATGTTCGGATCGGACATTGAGAATAGTTCCTGCCCTTCTATATACCATAAATGTAATATTTATTTTTAAGAATAGTGACTTTCATTTACCAAGCAAGATCCAAATTTCAATAAAAATTACAAATCCTATTATTTCCAACGGAAAAATATCACTATTGATGTTACTAAACTTGCATCTAAGTGTTTAATCTTATAATAACATTAAACAACTACAATATAATTAACTTTGAATAAATATTCCTCTAATCAATTTTGAATTGTAACCATCTAATGCTATTAAATTATACATCTTATACCATAAGATAGATATCTACAGTCAGGTTGAATGTTAGTGCCTACCGCTTCATGACACTATTTCTACTTAACCAAGTTATTACAATTAGTAATCACAAATGAAATGTTTTATTTGAATTTAAACCTATTTTGTCTATAACGTAATTGAACCAACCCTTAACAATGATTACTAGAGAGGTTCTAATCACATTCCAATCTTCATTCAATCAATGAGAAATGACGATGGTAGGTAATAATGTTTTAATCCATTTTGATAATGATAATGTTAAAATCCACTGGATGGGGTCATCTTCTCTTAAATTTAATCACAAGTACATCATTGCGGAAAATTGATTAAAAAATTGAAAGGGAATGAATGATGTGCTACCACCATGCTTCAATTGAAGATAAAGAGAAGCATTGCTGCCAACAATCTGCTCCAGTAAAGAAGAGATGACCTGAAACTTCATAGGCTGGTAGGTATTCAGATACCATGCAAATCCATCATAAATGGCTAGAAAATTAAAATGTAATTTAGATGTGAATACCACTCCAATACAAGGAAAGAGGTTTTGAATTCAAATCAAAATTAAAAACTCTATCATTATCAAGGAAAAAATGATTTGGCCAAAATTACAAAGATTTGTATTTTTCGTTGTGATTTAAATTCTCATATAAACTTAATCACTAAAAACATGTTTGATGGTATCAAATATGGTAAAACATAACTAATAAGCCTAGATGACAAAATAGTTGCAAGCCTTTGATGGTAAGGAAAAGATTAAACCCATAGTCGGTAGTTGCAATTTATTGCTTTATAATCTTTGTAACCTGTTTCATAAATGAGGATCCAAATATTTATAGATTCGTTACATGAAATAAATAAATTCTACCAATTACTTGGTCCCATCCAGAATGTAAATAACACAAGCCTGTCTGCATGTCCATTTTGAAACATAGAGCTAATAACTGCCAAAGGGTGAAGTAAAAGGCCAACACACATCTACACAAATTAGATACCGAGTAAGCAACTAGGCAAGATGAATTATTTTATTAAGTATATTTTGCCCCAATAACCAAGAGAAAGATGGGGTAAATGTGTATTGATTGAGCCGTTGAGCCAAAATTCATTTGTGTAATGTACCTGCTTCCCACAGACCTCGTTTATTTGCCATGATCAGTAGTCATGGACGTTGGAAATGTCTGAAAGCTGCTGCCTAGGAGAAATTGATGAATTGGCTGCTAGATCGACATCTGGAGTTGTAATTACGTTTCGCTTCTGTGTTTCTTGTTTTGGATTCTCTTCAGATGTCTCAAGAATGGGACTCAGAGTTGTAGTATGTTGTGCTTGTTGCTGAGATGTTATTATGGCTTGTGCTTCTTCCAATTCAATGGGACTCTCTTCATATAGTATCCTCTGGATTACGCTCATGATCTGCAAAATGTAACAGATGTAACATAATTGTAGACTTTCATACATCTGCAGTAGAATGCACATATACAACGACAAGAACGTCACTAAAAAGGACAAGGAAATGGATTTATCTTACTGGAAAGTGTTCAAGCTTTGGATTCTGGCATAAGATCTCAATATCTCTCAATTTTGAGTAGTAGAAGTCCCTTTCTTTCTCAAGGCTATCCACAAGAAGCTTCAACTCGATGATCTGCATTTAGTAAAGACATGTTTAGACATTTAAATAAAAAAAGCCGAAATTAACAATGGAAGTACCTCTTCAGTGTAAGCTGAAACCCCAGTGGGTGCGGCTCTTGTAGGCTTTTGTGGTGCATTTGCAGGATTCGTATTGGCTTTCCGAGTTGCTTGTGATGATTGTGATTTTGAGGCAGCAGATGAAGATTTGGTTGAAACATGGTTAGCTGCAGACCTCTTGCTTAAGTCCCTACCTCCCTTGCAAGCATCCCTTCTCTCAATAGCATTATAACTGAATTCAAGAGAAAAAAGAATTGATTGAATATGCACTTTCTTTTCACAAAACCAACAAGTTATTGCAAGTTTCAAATAGTTAAGAGAGTACATCTCCTTGTCAATTATTAGTAAGCAAAATCTGTATAAAGTGAATCCTCATGTTCTGGAAGGCATTATAATTTAACCGTGGAAGTTGATACAAACTCTGAACTCAGATATACGTAAAGATTCACTCAGGCATCTACACAGCATGAGTTTTTATTCGTATCTTTATTTCATAAAATTTAAAACATGCTTGTCTTGTTTCTTTACTTGGGCCAATCTGCGATGCTTATACAAGAGAAAAGACCTGACGTGTTTTACAGAAAATGTTACAGATACATTGAAGTATTGCAATAGGTTAAGTATTAAATTTTCTACACAACTATCAAAATGGATCCCTAACATCTGTTCTGAAAAAGAGAAATCCTAAGCCTTGATTTTTCCATTACTTCAAATTTCTATAAGAACAGATCAAAGGACATGAACGTCCTGAGAGTAAAAAAGACCAAATTTCCCCTAATCAATATAGTAGAAGTTTACATAGCATATTTATTCATAAAGGAAATTTCTATGGTATCCATGAAATACTCTCATACAAGAAAGAAAAATACGTGTGTCTTCGACTCACATAGTAGGATCATAACTTGAATTATTATTCTTGTTGTATCCTTGAAATACCCTCGTATGGATGTAAATACCAAACGGAAGCTAAAATTATTTACTGACATTTATAAATTCCACCATACATGTGTTTGGATAAATAATTATTGAAAAAGTACCCACACAGATACCATAGAGACACCAATTTAATAAAACAAGGAAGGTCAAATAATTACCTGTAAAAGGCATCTGCATTGACAGAATCACAGTACCGTTTCATCCATTGCATGAACTCCAGATTATCAAGTGGTCTTCCCTTTATGAGCTTATTTACCTCAATATTCTGCAAAGAAGAAAACAAAACAGAGAAAAAGTAAAACTGAAACTTGAATATTAATTACAACCAGAATTACAAATATCCGATGGAGTTGCTAATAACTTCATCTAGAATGCTATCGTGTCATCGAACATTTATACTACTAGTAATTAGATATTTGGTAAATTTACTCGGAAACTAATTCACCCCTCAGTTCTCACTACAATAAGCCTGTAACGTTCGAATATGTGTATCATATTTCGATATCAATATGGAAAAGTATAATCCACTTTATTGTAAAAAACAAAAGACCGTCTAAGATGTGAAAGAAATTATAGAAAGGAATTCTATGGTAAATCACCATAAAGAAAACCCAATTCAAATACTAAACGGTCATCAAAGAACAAAAGGAAACCAACGGCAGAATTCTGTCAATGGCGTTAAAGACCCAGTGCTGTAACTTTCAATAGAAACCTAGATGAAACAAAGAGGAGAAGAAAAACGATAAGACTTGAAATTCAACACAGACAGAGACAAAGAGAGCGAAGGAGAAGGAAAAGAAGACAGGGAGAGAGAGAGAGAGGATGAAGAAGTGTGAAGCCATCACTTTTCAGGAAAAGGAAAGCATAACACACCTTGTTGATCTTAAGCTTATTAAACACGTCCTGAAGAACCTTGTAATTCTGGATCATGTCGTACTCGTTCTTTGCGTCGAAATTAACCTTGTGCATCGGCACGATGCCGGGATGAATCGCGTCCATCATCTGGCAGTGCACCGCTCCCGACGCCGCCTGTTCAACAAAGCAAAACACGCCCGCACCACCACCACCACCACAATCACAACGAGTTCGCTCGCACACGAAGAGCAAAGGATTCGATGCATCTGAATGAAGGAAAGAAAAGAGATGGAGCGAGTAGGAGGAGAGCGGAGGTATGCGCGCACACTACCTCTTCGACCTTGGAGAGGTTGAGCTGGAGAGTGGAGTTGATCCACGCGAGGATCTCACCCCTCCCGACGAAGTACGCGGAGTCCATGATCCCGATGTTGGCCGCCATGGATGGATGGATCTCTGCGTTCTCGCTTCTTCTCTGCGGCTGGAGGAGAAATCTAGGGTTTCTTTTAACGCAGCGGAGATGGGGAAGAAGAGCGCGTCGTCTCCGATCTCGATTTGAATTCAAATTTTCTCCCAAAGGCCAAGTTTTCCGTTACGCTTGACACGAGCACGTCTATTCAACATTTATATCTTTGAATTTAATAGGAAAAAATGAATTTTATTGAAGTGCATGTATCATGATTGAATAATGTCCCTTAAATAATTTTGAGTTTTAACTGATTTAATTTTCTAGTACCCATAAAAGTAAAAAAATATCACCTATTTTAACGACGAGTAACGATTTGTTATAAATAAATTCTTTGAACAATATTTATATTTATATTATCAACGTCAACATTTTCGCATTATAATTTTGCTTGTATTTATATATTCAACTATTTATCCTGACACTAATCAAATTATCTGAAGAATTCAATGTCACCGTAGATAATTAAAAATACTACAGGAAAGTGAATGCCAACCTTCAAAAAAAAATTACCTTTTCTTGTAAAACCTAAAATAAACATCTATAATATTTTTAAGAATCACTGTATATGATTCTATTTTTTTATTATTATATTTACCAAATAATAGGTTAATATATCTGAATCTAATAAGTTCAGATGAATTTGTGTTTATATATTGAAATATGTAAGTAAATAGACGATATTAAAAATTTATTTCGGATGGAACATTTACGAAGTAGTCCGAATGTTATTGTGTATTCAGATGAGAGATCCCACTATACAACAACCAGACCACCACACACACACACACACACACAACTGGGAAGGACAACTCGGTGCAGGAAACGGGAAAGGTTACGGGAAGAAAGCGTCGCCGGAGGCGGCGGCGGCGGCGGAGGCGGAGGCTTCATCACACCCGCGACTCGTCCCACGAAGTCCAGTCGGCGGAGCTGCCGACGCGAGGCATGCTGTTGATCCTGGAGTAGTAGTCGACCTTGAAATTGGCGCCGCACATCATGCCTTCGCTGTCAACCCTGGGCATGGCCTTCATCTTGTTCATGGGATGCTCGAAGCTCCTCAGCCCACCCCCGCTGTGGAACATGCAACCTGCAACACACCAGGAACCCAAATTAGTGCCGAAATCTTGGTCCCGTGTCGATCCCAAGGGTGGAGAGGCTTGATCTGGTGAGATTCTCAAATGGGTCTCCGTCGATTAGTGCTTACCAGTGGGGAAAGGGGCGAAGGATTTGCCGCAGCTTCCCTTCACGGTGTCGACCTCGTTGGAGATCACCACCGACGCGTCCGCCGCAATGCCCCAGTAGAGAGGAATCATACCATCCGAGCCCTGAAAGTTTTGTAAGTACTGAGAAATTAAGCAAACGACCAATTAAGGTCCCATGAGGGGAATGACTGGGACTTGTGGCATTATATGTTACCGTGGCGCAGAAGACGGTGCCGGCCTTGCAGTCGTAGATGACAAAAGCGTAGCTCCCATCCAGATCCTTCACAACCTGGTCAGCCGGATAAGGCCCACGGTCACGGAGCGTCCGGTAGGCTTCGATCACAAGCAAAGCCTCGTTGGTTTTGGGGGAGAGGCCGTACTGCTTGATGAGAGAGCTCAGGTTGTCCAGGGCCCCCAAGAACAAGCAGTAGACGTCGTCGAAACTGCACAGAAGCCTGCAAACGTCGCACACCGTCAAATGCTGTCGATCGAGAAAACAACAAAAAAAAATAAAAACCCAGAGAACAGTCACTGGGTCGTTTCGAGTACCGGCGGCGAGAGGTGATCTGGCGCTCGGCGGTGACGCAGGCGACGGTGGCGCCGGCGGAGAAGTTGGCGGAGAAGCAGTCATCGGGGTGGGCGGCGTGGAATTCCCGGAGGATCTCGTCTGGGTTCTTGGCCTTCCTGTCGGTGGCACATCTTGAATCGGGGCTGTTCAGCTCCTGCGGCGGATGAGCCAAGGTCTTGTGGAAGATCGCCAGCATCTTCTTCTCTCCTCTTTCGTTCTACTTTCTCTCTCTAACTCTATCGAATGGACGGATCAGATGTACCGATCGGAATGAGGCTGGAAGGCCGGACCATGGGTGGCATATATAGCAGAAAATTTCCCATTTCTAAATATTTTTAAAAAAAGCGGTTGGATAAGGTTGCGATGGAGCCATGTCAGCACGCAGTTGGTCAACTTACCGCATTGGTATGATGTGACGCTTTCTTCGGCCACGATGTCAGCACCACCTCTATTTTACGCAAGTCGTTGGAATTATCTTCTCCCGTCAAGGAGGTTGGCGTCGGACGACCCGATCGCCTTTTCCAGAGAGAAGGGAGGTGATCGGAACCCATTCTCTTTGGCTGCAATTTTTTTTTGGGCAAAAGGTAAAGTAAATCAAACAAGACACATTAATTATGAAATCACGGTTAAAAAATAAAAGGTTGAATTGAAAAATTATAGAAAGAAAGTAATTTAAAATAATAAAAATAAATTATTTCTCTCTTTTTATTATATCCATTTTTCTAAATTACCACCTTTGACATCATCCGTAAAGTTTGTAGTTTGCTGCCTGGTAATAATAATAAAGTAAAAATATCTAGTCTATTTTTATTTATTGACGTTATAAATTACACAACTTATTCTTGATCTCACCAGTTCATCACATGATCAATCATTATTCACAGCCTTTGCTTGTTGTAATGATTCCACAATTTAATTTCATAATCAATAAATATCAATAATTCCATAATTTCTCGTGACGTGAGAGCAACTACTTTAATAATAATAACGACGAGAAAGAAAGAAGGGGGTAAAGAAAAAAAAAAAAACCTTATCGTGAATATTAGAAAAAATGTGGGTGGTTTCGGAATTCCGATCCGATGGACCGCCGGCGGATTTGAGGGGACGTGGAGGTCTCATCTAGACGGGGGACTCGTGGACCGGCCGCCACCGGCCAGCGCACACCGGAAAGTGGGGGAGCACGTGCAGACCTACGTGTCCTCGCACGTGATGGCATGATTTTTAGAGTCCACGTGGAGGAGCGGTAATGGATGGGATTTGGTGGGAAACAAAGGCCCATGGACCGGCCACGGTCTCACATGGGGCCACGTTAAAGAATAATAATAAAACTACCATTATTGTTAATTTCAGATTATTTTACCTTTCCTTACCCTTATTAATTAAACATAAAATCATGTCGTTAATGATTTTAAATTATTTAATAGATTTTAAGAGACACTATTTGGATACATCAGAATTAATTTACACGTATTTTACTCGTAAAACATTTTATAAGAAATTATTAACAAATAAGAATATGAAAAGTCTTTGCATGAGTGTAAATATAAAGACTTAAACCTAATATAAGATAAATCATTTTAGTTAATAGACAATTAATTTTAAAGTTAATTATTTCACGTTGTCTCCTCTTTCTTCTACAATAGCAATTTTATCGGTTTTGTTTTGTTTTTTTTTTAATCTCACTATCAAATTCCTACGTGGTCGCACCAAGATTTTCCCAGCGTAGAGAGTTCAAAAATGTGAGTTTTTGTGTAAATGAATAATTTTATAAACTGGACCATGCAAAAAAAGAGAGAGGAAAAGTTAAAAAGATATTTATTAATATCTCGTATAAAAAGTTAAATAAAGATATTTATTTTTTTTAGAAAAATAAAATAAAATTTTCTTAATATAAATATTAAGGTTTTTCAAATTTTTTTCCTCTACCTTTCGAAAAGTCTCGTGATAATTGGAAATTAATATGATTTTTAACGAATAAAAAAAAAGATGATATCGATAATGTATGTATTTAATTTAATTTATGTATTTTTTATTAATATTATTATTTTACTGATATTTAATATTTTACTTTTAAAATAAAATGTATGATATATTTTATTTTAAATTCTTAACCCTTTTTTTTTACACAAACCTTTTGGGTGACTTCCATCGTTCAAAGATATGTATAAAGATTTTTTACTAACATATATTTTTTAAATGCCGTCTATGGTACGATTGGAATCAGACATGTGGTATAGGGGCCAACCGATTGGACAACCTTCTGATATGTGCCTGAGGTGGAGTGATTGATATGTGCTTGATACACACAAATCTAAAGATAATATTATCATATATCATACGATAAACATCGTGTCGGTGTAAACTTAAAAATATTTTAAAAGATTCTAAAACTGAAAAATAAAGAAGGGTACTAAAAAATTTCGTAATAAATACCAGTTTTTGGTTAAAAACAATGGGTACCATTTCCCACTACCATTTTGAGAAAATGACAAATTATAAACATAAAACTGAAAAAGCGAAATTTCTATTAAGATTGGTAGGGATGCGCCGGGCCCTTGCAGTAGTGCAACGCATGGACGACGCTTGAGGACCCCAGTAGCAAGCTACTGTAGTGGACCCTCCCCCATATAAAAATTAATTTAATATCATGTGAGCCGATGGCCCACGTATCAGATATTAAACTGATAAGAACAGATACTACACTTGATCTTAGCCAAAAGGCCGAGAAAGGTATGAGTTGAAAATGTGGATGCGCTCAAAATTTATAGCATGGCGATTCCTCGACGCTATTCTCTTTCATCGATGTGGGACTAAACAAAGGACTCTGAGCGACTGCGCACCCACCTCAGCCAGCGCCTTGGCTTCGCTCGCATCCGTGGTTTTCTGTGAGTTGTAGTTTTTTTTTAAAAAAAAAATTTTGAATGTAGAAATTTGTCATAAATACATGGAAAAGTATGATTATAATGATACTGTAAAAATTACTGTTCAAAGTAAACAAGTATTAATTCTTGATAAGCAGGTATTAAAACAGATTAATTTTTACTAAGTTTTAACCATCGATTTTCAAATTGAAAAATCTTAACGAATAGTTTTCGTATTAGGTTCAAATTTAATAGATAGTAGATCATATTATAAATTAATCATCTATAAAATTATTATTCGATTTTAATGACAAAAGACCATTTGTCAAATATTCTTGCTCAGATAAAGATTGTTAACGGGTTGTGCTGAGCTAACAAGACTTACTTAAATTCTGTCTAAATAAACTTGTAGTATTAGGTCATCATGTTGTCTGGAAAGGACAAAGTAAATAACTCATAACCTACAGCTTACATGCATCGTGTGTATTAGTAATATGATTTAATTATATTATGTGAGTTACATTGAACATATAAAATCTAAAATTTTATACTAAAATTGGTACATTATTCTATGAACGGTAGGCATGACACAAGTTGAATCGTGTTTGATTGGATTTGTGTCCAACCATATTATAGTCAAAGGGATAAGGTGGTGACCCGTAGCTTGCAGTTCATTTATGTTGTCTATTAACAATACGATTTAACCAGACTACAAGAAGACGTTCTTAATCTTATTTGGGAAAAAATTAGATAATTTGGAATTTCATTATTGATCGGTTTTTTATGAAATACCAATGGTTATGCACAAGCTCTTCAGGAATAAAAATAACATTTCAATTTATAAATATCATAATATTAATATTAATATAAAAGAAATAAAAATTCGTTCTTCCCCTCGCCTCTCACACAAACCATTTGTTCTGCCGCCATTCCGCTTGACCTCTCCTTCCAACCTCCAAACCCCAACCCAAGTCATTTGTTTCACCGCCCATTCTCCCTAACCTCCTGCAAACCGCTACTCAAGCAAAGTTAAAGTAAATTTCTCTTGTTTTCCGACTTTTCTTTCTTCTACTTTTCAAGTAATACAAACAAATCCTAGCTGCCAAAGAACCTGAGCATGAGAAAAGCAAATCCACCATCAAAATATGAGTCATTGAGGCGTGAGTAAGTTTAAGTTTAATGAGACACCATGAACTCCATAAGATAAGAATCTCAAGAAGGAGGAAAAAAAAACCTACCCTTGATGATAAATTTCCACAAAAACGATAAAATCGAAACCAAACCTCAGGAAACAGGAATCTCTCTCAACAACCAGAAGCAAGGCTATGGAAGCATGTATGGTGGGTTTATTCTTACAAAGGTGTAGTAGAATTAAGGGCATCCTCCCTTTTTGCATTTTCCTTGTCGCGGATTCTCCTACGCTGAAACAGGAGCTGGCTTCACTTCTGATGAACTAGCAGCTTCCTTTGTTGGAACAGAACCATTAGCAGCAGATTCCTTAGGTGGAGTGGTAGGCTTTGCACCGTCTTTGGTAGTGCCATCATCCTTTTTGGCAGCAGCACCTTCTTTTGGTTGTTCTGGAGGTGGAGGAGGGTTCATGTGAGGAGGTGGAGTTTGCTTCAGTTTCACCAGAATATGCCGCATCCTTGATAGATCCGTGGGCTTGCCAGGCTTAGGTCCCTGAACAACAACAACGGATGGCTTCTTGTCTTGGTCTTTCTTTCTCCCCTTCTTCTCAAGACCTGGAATCTCATGGGGAATGAGCTCTGCAATTGCCTTCCAGTACTGCTTATCTGCATTTGCATGGAATTTCTCCTGGTTTGCAAGATACAACTGACCAAGGGAGAAGGAAATATCAATAGAAAAGGGAAGCACGGAAACAAAAGGATTTAGATCAGCTAAGAACATGTTTTGTCCATGCCATTAGTAAAGGGCTGTGTCCATTTGCGGTTACCTTCTCTCTTTCTCTGTTGTTCTCTTTGTTTTTTTCAGAGTTTACCTTCCTTTTCTCGTAAAAGGACTTCTTGTATTCATTGGCCTCTTCAATGATTTGGTTTCGCATTTCCTTCTCAGCCTTCTCCTTTTCCTCAAGAAGGATGGCATTTTGGCTGCACGAGGAAAAGAAAATATTGCCATCAAAATATCCAGAGAGCATTTAAGCAATTGCCATACAGCAGTTCTCATTCTTATTATGACACTTCTTTACTCTACAAACCCTAATGCACAGCCAGAACTGTTCTAGAATGGAACAACTAGAAAGAAAACGAAACAGCAGATTCCCTACTCAATTCAGTGGTGGTATTCCATAAA
Organism: Cymodocea nodosa; assembly: GCA_036874045.1. NCBI lineage: Eukaryota > Viridiplantae > Streptophyta > Magnoliopsida > Alismatales > Cymodoceaceae > Cymodocea > Cymodocea nodosa. The sequence goes on from CM072341.1 coordinate 1,499,009, forward strand.
TTATACAAAAGCACGAGAAAGAAGAAATCCAGCTATATTCTTGATGCACCAACAGAGTAACTGAGAAATTCCACCATATCAAAGGAAAGACCCACATGTAACACCTTTTTCAAAGGGAATTCAATTCCCCCAAATTCATTTCCTTCAGATTTTGAGTGCACAAACAACCCCCCCCCCCCCCATCCCCTTAAAGTGTAATATACATTCTTTTTCTGGGTAATCTGGGGTTGGGAAGCTATGGAAGAATCCAAGGTTAAAAAATGAAGTAAATATTCAAAATTATATTAATAGAAAGGAAGTTTCTAATCATGAACTTTATGTAAATTTCTATGCATTGTGGATATGATAACAATTTTCCTTCGCATGCTTTAATTCTTTAACTTATAACCGTCTCTCTTACTTTAAATTATTTTCACATATTCATTTATTTACATTAGTTCTCTCGCAATTTATGCTTACTTGTAACTCACTAAAATTTTATTTCATATGCTAGATAAAAGAAGATAAAATGAAAAGAAAATAATATCAAAAGAGAATTTTTGTGATTAAAACATATGATTGGATATGTATGTGTAGTTTAATATTTAATTAAATTTTTATTATATAGCACTTTTCAAATGAAATCTGTCCTCTACGTTTTAGGCCATTACTAAATCATAGATCTTATTATAGTAGCATTTAAATTTTAATCTTATATAAGCATAGAAATAAACTTCTCACGTTAAAAGCAACTTTTTCTTGAAATTTTGTTTGTAATTCATTACAAGCAAAATTCTAAATTATATTCAACAAAAGTAAAATTCTAAATAGATTTATTGGTTATTTATATAGTATAAAAAGGTCTCTAGGCTAACAAAGTAATAAGTAAATTCTTTTATAATTATCATCTAATTTTTACATCTAACATGAAACATAAACAAATAATTAGGCAGATGAACATAGTTGTGGTTAATACTCTTTGCAAAACAAAAAATGAGACATTACTATCTTTGGTAATCAACAATGTTAATCTACTACTACAAATTATTTACATGAAATATAACCCCATGCAACACAAGATTAGTATGTCAGTGAAAAGAACATGTTTTAGCACCATTCATTACATGGTAAGAGTTGATGATTCTAGGGCTTTGTGCCATGACAGCAGGTACCATTAAGTTTATTAGAGTCATGCTATTATCATGTATTATGCATATGGGTCACTTGTTGGGTAAATGGTATCCACTTATCCATTTCCCTATTTAAATCATCTCCATATAGAATAGAACTCTCCTTTTCTTTCTCCTTCACATCAAGTCAAAAGGAGACCTTGGACATCAACCATCCACCACTATCAAACCCAATGACTGGCTTCCCACTTTTTTTCCTCTCCTCTGCCCTCACTCACAGACAGGCACTCTCCACCTCTAGCAAGTTTCAATGACCTCTCCCAGGCCTTCCAGGGTTCCACTAGCAAACTCCAAGGCCTACCAGGCCAACAACAACCCTCCTCCAAGTTGTAGGCCTATCCTACCGGCCCTTTTAGGGCCAGCTATCCTTCCTACAGCCACCGCAAGTTCAGCTGCCCCCTGTTGTCACTGGCACTTCTAGCTGGTGGTCCCTACTGCTGTCTAGCTTCTCATTTTCACTGGATCCTACCTTCTGCTGCTTGTTCCAGCATGCTTTTGGGCTCCAAGATGGCTGCAATTGATTCCTTTGTGAAGAAATTGAGTGGCACGTTGGAAAAACTTAATGGCAACAGCTATTTGTTGTGGGTAAATAGTTTTGAAGTTTTTCTACTTGCTCACCGCATGCAACATTACATCACCAACCCTCCTCTCAATGCAAAAGACTCCACATATGAGAATTGCTCTGTTGATGATGCTGCTGTTAAGCCTTGAATGATTAATAGTATTGAACCCTCAATTACCTGTAGAGTTACGTTTCTCAAGCCAACCAAAAAAATATTGGATAGCTTGAAGACTATTTATGGCCAAGAGAAGAACATAACGTGCACATTCAAGATTTATGAGTAGAATTTTACTGCTAGACAAGGAGACCAAACAGTTCAAGACCACTTTACTACTTTTCATGAACTACTTGGTGACCAGAACATTCATCAATCTCTCATGACCGATAACACTATGCTTCACCAATACAATAATGAGTTAGCAGTAGCCACTTATGTGCATAGTCTGAATCCCAATCTCTTGACTTTGATTTGGAGTTAAATACTTGTTAGACAATTCCTAACCTCAAGGACCCTCCAAAGTGGTATGCATTTCTTCGGCTGCTCCAATTTCGATTAGTGATCAATCTGCCACGGCCTCCACTTGTGGTCATGGTCATGGGAGAGATCTTGGCCACCAGCTCAATGATCATTAGCATTGTGGTTAGACTAATCACAAATCAAATCACTCGGAGAAATGTGACACACCTAGTTAGGTTCAAGCCTCTTCTAAGGTATCTAACTCTTCATTCTACTTCACCTCCTATTCCTACTTCCATCGTTGCTGACAGTCAACCTATCTTTAGATGAGTCTGAGGCATTTCTCCAATTGAAGGAACACAGGGACCTTACTACAGCATCTCAAGCCAATACATCTTCCTCAAGTACTACACTTTATTAGCTTTTAGATACAATTCTTGGATAATTGACTCGAATGCCTCTTCCCAAATGTTAGGTATACAAGTTTTTTTTTACTTGAATGCCTCTATTACCAATGGTTGTACTTGTCCAGTATCTAGAGAAAGGGTAGTTCAAGCCTCTTCACAACTCACCCTTGATCATGTTCTTTATATTTTTGATTTTCCTATTAATCTGTTATCCATTTAGGTCACTATCAAGCAGTAACCCTTGTTACATGATGTTCTTTCCCTTCCATTGTATTAGTCAGAAATTGCAAATAGAGAAGAGAATTAATCATTCATCCCATAAGTTACAACAAGCTCACCTTTGGGTAACTATCTTGCCTTTTGACTGAGTCATATCAAATGACTAAGTACCACCATGCTACCTTTCATTGATTGCATTTTGTATCGAGTCAAAATTTATTGGAACAAGATCATCTTCCTTCTATATCTAATCATAGATACCATATAGTATTTGTTGATGATTGCTCTCATGCACATAGGATATATATTTGTTGCAAGGTCATCATCACATTTTGGTTGTACTAAATGATTTTCTTAATGAAATCAGGAATCATTTTTCTATTATGCCTAATTTTCTTTCCATTAACAATGCATTAGAATTTACATGAACTACTATTCAAAATCTTTGTGGCTTTTTAAGGAGCACACATCAAACCACTTGTACTCATATTTTACAACAAAATAGTATTGCTGAGCATAAACATCAAAATGTCCTTGATGCTGCACAAACTCTTATGACCTAGATGCATGTTCCCAAATACAAGTCTGATACAATGCTCACTATATCCTATTTTATTAACAAAATGTCTTCTACCCCTTGACAATGCAAGATACCCTTGAGATTGTTACAACACTAAGCTCTTCTTTTTTCCTCCTAGAGTGTTTGGGTGTGTTGCCTGTATTCAAGACTTGTTTTGAGTCTTAATAAGTTAACTCCTTGGTCTTGAAGTGTTTTTATTGTCTATTCTTGGACACAATGAGGATATTGTTATCATCATCTTCCTACCAAGCATTACTCAATGTCCACTAATGTTACCTTCCATGATCTGCAATCCTACCTTGATTCAATTGATAGTCATATTGACAATGTTCCCCAATTTTAACTTCCCTCTAAATGGAAGTGACTCTTTGGATAAGGAATCAATCCTCATCCTTTGCAAGTATGACGTCAGTGCCAATGAGCATGATCATCCTCCGCATCCAATCAACCCTTTACCATTGCTATCAATTCTACACCAACAACACCCTTTGAGCTACCCATTGCTCTAAGGTATAAGAACATGCACACTTCATCCTATTTCTCATTTTATTTGCTATAATCACTTAACCCTCTCCTTTCATAGCTTTATCCTATCTTTTTTGTTTGAGTCTATTCCTAGAAACTACCAAGAAGCCTTGCTCCCTCATTGGAAGGCAGCCTTCGATGAGGAAATGCCTACTTCACATCATGTGGGGAATTAGTGCGTCAACTTATAGATGCTAGCATAGTCACTTGTAAATTGATATACACCATCAAATATAAACCTGATGGTTTGATGGACAAATATAAAGATCAACTTGGCCGATATTTCAATCAAACATATAGTGTAAAAGACTATGCAAAGACCTCTCTAATAGACTACCTAAACTCCATCCAAGTGCATTTATCTACAATGACAAATGAAACTTGAGAGCTTTATCAATTAGATGTCAAACATGTCTTTCTTTATGACAAGTTGATTGAGCAATTGCTGATTGAACAACCTCCAAGACATGTTTCATACGGAATAGAACTCTCCGCTTATCTATTTCACTATAAATATGTAGCTCATCTTCATATGGAACAGAACTCTCCTCTTCTTTCTCCTTCATAAAATTATCCAGATGGAGCTGCTTCATAAAATCACAACACATGTTTTGGGCTATAGTGTCATGGTTCACCATTCATTGTTGCAAACTAACACTCTATCATCCACCTACATATCATATTTCACATTAACATTACAAAAAGGTTCCATTTATCCTTTGAAGGTTTAGGTATCCACTAAAGGAGACTATTTCTAATAAAACAAATTGCAACAACCAAAAACTATAATCCACAACTAATATAGCAACTACAAAGACAATCTACCACTAAACACCCAACCAAAGATTCCATTTGAGTCTTGTGCACAATAATAAATACCTTCGAGTGACTGTTGAATTCAAACTTTGAATCTACGGCAAAGGACATATCCTTTGATATCCATGGATTAGAACTCCTGAATACTCATACAAATAATGTGCTTTTACCACTTGATAGAGCATATAATATTCGTTAGAATAAAAAAAAAGTAAACTTTGATAATCAGATAACAAATTGATAAATTAAATTGATTCTTGAGTTGTTAATGCAAAAACATTGTCAAACTATTTCTACAAAAATTTCCTGCAAAAAAGTTCTATTTGTCAAGTTGAATGGAAAAATGGTAGTAAAGTCCTAGCATATATTTGAAGTAACCCCATGTCAAGATGTTCAAAAAAAAGAAAATGATGTCATGATGCTTAAAACCCAAGGAAATGAAGTAGATTTCAAAAGATAGTTTGCATCATGTTCTTCTTTTTTAAACCTAAACTCCAAGTATCAGTTAATTTTAAAAAAAAGAACCAGTGCTTTAATTTCATTCTATAGGGTTGACAACATAAATCCTTTCTTTCAAGTTCATCACTAAATCTTACGTCAAAGTTGCATAATTTTAAATATTTTTTCCTTTAAACCTGATCCCCAAGCATCAATATAGGGTAATCTTGTTTCTTTGTTTTTTCGAAGAATGATAAAGATAACTCATTATACATGAAAGGTACTCGTGAAAACTTCAAAAGAAAGGTGCAGTTCACTTTCAAAAAAAAGGTACTCCCCTGAATTTCTATTTTTATTATTAGAATTGGATAACTGATTTTCATGAGAAAATTTTGCAAGCAAACATTTAGTTTTGCAAAATTTCAACATTCAGATCCATGCAATGGGCGTCCTATCAGATAATGAAGAGAACTGCAATTCTTCGACAAACAGAAAAAGGGTAATCCTCAATAAGATGTCGTTTAGATACATGAAAAGCAAGACTAGCAAGATAGAAATCCATGGGACTCAAATTTCAAAAAAAGGGAAGAAAGAAGCAGTAGCAAAATAGCATTAGAACAACAGCGATGGAAAAATCTGCTGCAGTATCACAAATTAGAGTATCAAAAAGATAAATATATATATATATATATATATCAATTAAATGGTGAAATAACTTAGTCAATGATCACCAACCAAACACAGGAACGCACATCCGAGCATGTAACGGAAACGGCATCAACAGGATATCACATGTAGCAGAATATTAGAAAAAAGGCAACCTTTCCAACCAAATCAAGCACATATCAGATCTGAAGCAAAAAAGCCTAAATTCAAGCACTCACCGCCTCCATTCCCGTAAAGCAAACCCTTCCTCCTGCATCTCACTCGGCGGGGGGAGCACCGGTCCATCGGACGAAAAGAATCCATCATCCTCGACCTCCACATCGCCGTAGGCCTTTCCGTTCGACTCCGGCGTCATAAAAGGCGGCGGCGCAGGAGAGGACGGGAAATCTCCTACCGAATCCGCTCCGTACCCGTAGTTCTCAGCCGATGGAGGGATGCCGATACCGTCACCAGACACGTGGATCTCTTCCTCCTGGACGAATCCAGCCGGATACCCCTCAGAGACGGGGTCCTTGGAGGACTGGTCGTCGTCGGCGGGGAAGGAATACGACTCGAAGCGCTGCGACTGGAGGCGAGGGTCGTACCCCATGTAGCCATCGTCATCAAAGGGGCGGGTAGTCGCCGCGGTTGCCGCACCCAACTGGTCGTCGCCGTCGTTGCTGAACGTGTCGAAATTGGACGACATCGCTGCCGCTTCTGCGATCCGGAAGCAGGAGAAGGAGGTGCCGGTAGCCGATCGATTTCCTCGACCTTTGACGGGTGCGATCCCGATCTGAGGTGGTGGCGGTGGAGTTCCAACGAAATAAAAGTAAAAATAAAGAATGTGGTCACCGAATAAAGATCGGTTCCTTGGGTTCAAAATTGTTATCAGTTTGATTTAAATTGTATTTTTTATTTTTAAATTTATATTATTAATTAATTAATTATTATTTTTTAGATTGTGGTAAGTTGACATTTTGTGAATGTGTTACGTCAGCACAATCTATTTAACACGTAGGTGAATACAATATGATGAAGTACTCAATTTTGTCTAAATGAAAATACTTTTGTTTACGTTCAATTTCAGGATTTTGTTTTTGTAAACAAGAAAATCAATTTATGATTTGGATAGAATTTTAGGATACTTGAATTAATTTTACGTAATGGTCGATAAATATAAAAAAATTGCGTCACAAGTCATTGATCATCATTTATTTGAATAAGAAAAAACTACTTTTGATTTTGACCTAGACGACGGGGCATTTTAGCTTAACCAAAATCTGGGGAAAAAATTCCGATTCTTATTAGATCATGTAAAATGAAATTAAAGCGCACCATGTAAAAATCCAACCAAATTTTCTAAAAACATGCTACGTCATAGTTGTTTGTATATAACTAACAATTGTAGGTAGAATCCAAAAAATCCTAGAATTTGAACATCTTTAAGTCCCATGCAAATGGTAAAATATTCCTTGGTCACCATCTTTAGCCGAGTGGTTATTTTCAAATAAAAGGTTTTTTTTATTTTCAATTTATATTTCATAGGATGAGAGGAAGACATATAAAAGGCCAATTTATAAGCATCACTCTTTAATCCCAAAGAGTTACAATGCATTCAAGGAAGTCTCCTCTTTTTGCCAAGGTGTTTCTTTGAAAATGATTGGTGATGTTCGTTGGATTTTTAATCCAGACTACCTTATTACTTTAGTACTTATGTATTAGTTCAGTTGTGGATGTTTCACATTGTCATTTGCAACTACCTATTTGTTGTATAATTCAAATGAAATCTAATATTCAATTTAAACTCTGACAATCTCAACAGAATATGTGACTTAATCATCCAATAACAAGCCAAATTCAAATTCAAAGCATGTGAATCATTATCAAATGACATTATAATTTTTATCATATGGAAAATTAGATGCTATTCAATATCTTATAGCATTTATTAAACAAGGAAGAATCTATGGTACCCATGAAGGTACTGAAGAATTTCGTGTAACAAAATCTTCTAAACTTGACCATTCATTGAAATGAATGACAATATTTAAATTTTAAAATAGCACTTATAACTACTAAAAAGATAGTTCTTTGAAAGAGACCTTCATAGACACCACAGAAGTTTTCATTAACCAAACACTAGTTTGGTAAAATAGTATGCCACAAGCATGAAATGATTCACATGGTGGGTACTTCCTTGGAATCACTTTATCAAAACCTGTAGCACACAGCTTGCATTTTTAGAGAAAGCTGAACATCACAAACACTGAAAAAGGTTTATTTCTGACTAATTAGTTTTAAATAATTTAGAACTATAGCCAACCCCTAATGACATAGGTAATTGTTTTATAATTTGGAACTAGGCAGTAAAGATAAGCCCTTAAAAGAAGCACAATGGGTACCAGACTACTAGTTTTATGTGACTTGGACTCCTCTTCCTTAATTGAAAAGAACAACAAAACTTTGGGAGAAAACCAGAATGGACGGTGAAAAATCGAACCACTTAAGCTGTGCCTCTATGGTTGCAATGCTTTGTTGGGGAAATAATAGAACCATACTTCTCAAGACACATTGGGTGACGAACCACCAACTAGATGGCCTTTTTTGGTTAATAATGCTTGAGGAGGAAAGACCTAGGATTCAAAACTCAACATCATAATTAAACATCAAAAATACGTTAAGGAGAGATCAAAAAAATAGGAAAAAAATATTGAGTTGCTTGCTGTTGCATGATCTCTCATCCGGTCACTCCTGTACACAGCTCAAACATGCAGATTGGCAACTAAAGTTCCAGTAGTAAAGCAGTTCTGTTTCACTGCAGATGGTCAGATATCATGGAAGATGTCATAATCATATCACCAGAAGATCATCTCCGCGCATCAAGTACAAAAAGGCTGAGAAGACCTTAAACATCCAAAGGAATGTTGAAACTGTGAAGCTGCTCAGCAGAAAAAATTGCCCTGAAGAGCAGTTGACACCGCAGTTGGAGCAGTATAGACCATGAATTTTCCGTCAAATATTACGACTGAGATCTGATGGGCATTGACATCCTCCTTACCAGATCTTCTGGGGTGAGAATCTACAAGATTTGATCAAGAAAGGCCTAGCAATTCGTGGGAATAACAGATTCGACAATATCTGCAGTTTAAAAAACCACAAATGCTACTGAAGCTCAGCACAGCTCAAAACCAAACCAGGGTATTTAGCATCCATTTCTATGTACTAATACCACTGGATTCCATGTCCGACTACAAGAATGAACTGTGCATTGAGTAGCCATCCCTCATAATCCACGATGGGCAACTAACAGTTTAGTGGAGAATAGGCAGCTACCCAGCTCCACTAACATATGAAGCAGCACGTCAAGTGTTCTCCGTCCAATATTGCATCGACTGATTACCGTGCCCATCTGCCAATGGTCCAAAAATCAAAAATCTGTGCTGATATGCAGCCGTCTATGAATACGACTGGAGATTCTTAACAGTCATCAGGGTACAAAATTTTCGTTCTTTAAATATCTTGATGAATGAGTTCTTTGGTAATCTCTGGAAAAATCTGCCTTAAGTCGCTTGTTAGGTGCCATTTGTAAGGACCTGGTAGATTAGGTGCAAATTGATGAGAGATCACAAATCTAAGTAATAAAAAATCAACATGTCCACCTTTCACAATTTCATTAATAGCTGCTGCATCTACAAGGTGGTGATTAAAATAATGCTATTAAAAAATGGCAGTACAGCCTGACTCCATATACAACAGGGCTTACATATTAAAATTTTGATGTACACTCATTTTAGATAGTATCTAAATGTTCAAAAATTAAGATCCTATTTGGCATTAGAATATGGTTTCAGTTTTTCTAAAGATCACCATGTGTAAAACCATAGAACCTACTTCCATATTTCATCATGTTCAACTTAAATACCCAAAATTTAGTATGGACTTGAATTGGATTCATAATTTCATATTACCAATTCAAGATTTATTGAGGCGGGCACCTAGGAGCACACCAAGACCCAAAGCATTTGAATGCCAGGATTTTATTTTTTCTTACCAGGATCCTGTTGGATCTGGATCCAGCAGGATTGATGTTATAGAACTGCTTTAGTTTTTAAGTAAAACTATTGTTCTCTTCTTCCCAACCCCAAAACTCCAGTGACAGTTCCAACTTTGGCGGCATGCACAACAGCCTTTCACACCTTCCCGAGCTCTTCCACCATCTCATAATTCAACTTAAATATTATTTATGGTTTTTCTATATTGGTAGTCCTTTTACCTGGATTTGACCTTAGAACTCACTTCCCTTGTAAGTTTTATGAGATAATGATAGGCCACTTGGGATATCTATTTTTGTTGTTTTATAATTCAATTATTTTCCTTTGTATTCTATGTTTATTAGTGATTTTTATCTTTCATTTACTTTAAATATTAAGCTTTTATTTATGAAATGCGTAAAAATGTCTACAATATTATGTTGCTGGTGTCCAAGTAGGAAATTTTCTGTGTCACCTACTTTTTAAAATAAATTTATTTTTAAATTTAAATAAAATAATTTTGTGACACCTATTTTTAAATAATTTATATAATTATTTAACCTATAATATAATCTAATATATATAAAATTTTCAAGTTAATCTAAGTAATTTTTTTTTTTTTGAAACTCAATGGTTGAATGTTAACAAAATTTGGAAAATTTTAAGACTTTTAGATAAGTATCAGTAATTATTTATTTAAATAAAAATTGTATCATGTATTTATAGTTATATAATAATAATAACTATAAATTTACTTTCATTTTCCTATGTATTTACGAGAAGAAATAAGAATGACACAAGAAAATTACCTAGTGTCACCAGGAAAATTTCCCCCAAATGTATATATAAAATTTTGCAAATATAAAAATAATATGACACCTAGGCGTTGCCTAAGTGTCCACAGCATGGTTTCAATTGGCAACTTGGCCATTGCCTTGGTACCTTGATAAGCATGGCCAAGGAATCACTTCAACTGCCTCAAATAATTGAATATGTGCTTCAAACTCAAGAGTTTTCCAATACCTTCATTCCTCAATTCTTTCTGGACATTTTTCCTAGTTTCCTAGAAAATTCTCGGTGATTAACAAGTTTATAGATAGACATGAAACGCACCTTGGAGTAGATACATGCTTCGGTGTAAACTGAGCAAAACTGGACTTCAAATTAGCCAGAGCCTCTTCAGATGCCTGCAAAATGTATGGTGATTTTCAAATAATAAGCTAACTTATATAATATTGAAATATGAATTTAGAATACCATTCAACGTTTATAAACAAAAAATAAAGTATTTAATAGTCAGTTTGTCATGACATACACAGAAAATCTAGAATATCTATGATCATCAAAATGCAAAGTCCAAGAGGAGCCTTCGTGTAATAGTAAAATTGCTGTATTATGTTCTGGAGGCCACATGTTCGAATCCTAGGAAGCAACCTCTTCATTTATGTAAAACTGCCAGCAAATGGATCCTTCCCAGACCTCACATTGGTGGAAGCTTCATATACTGAGTTTGTATTTTATCAAAATGTAAAGTCTAAGGGTTCCCAATAAGATGGTATAATAGTACAGCCTCCAATGATAGTTTGAAAAGGACAATCAGCAATTTTTTTGAATAATTGATTCATGACAACTTTTTTTGAATGATTTTCAAATGAATTTAAGGTAGTTTTACAGCATGTATCCACAATAATAAGTATATACCTGCAGCTTTGCTTCTTCCCAGGTCATGCTAATTCCTTTTCCTAGCACTTGTCCATCAACTTCAGCCTAAAAGACGAAACATCCCGAAACAGGGTGCAAGCAAAAAAATCAGTAAAAAAAATGGAAATATTGATTTCTTGAATGGCCATGGACATATACCAATTCAGTATCGAAGCATTAAACAATTATGTATGTGAATCTAAGGTCAAATAAGGCTTCAATGTGACTCTGAAGGACACTTCCTCCCATACATGAAACCTCAAAACCAAAGAGAGAACTAGTATAAAAATGGTGAATTGTAGCCCTAGTATTCTACACCTAACTCCCAAGTCCCTAGACTTCAAAAAGGCCAAAAACAAAAGTCAGCTGAGAAAATTTAGAATATTCCTGGACTACTAAGAAGTCCTTACTAGTAATGACAAATGAGTGAAGCCAAAGATGCTGCATAGACTTCATCCAAAATTCAATAGGAATGCATAAGGGCCACAAAAGTTATGCTAAATCCTTAGGATCCAAAGTTCCACAAAAGCACTGGTAAAAATTGAATATAAAGCTAGTTTAATCCAATAATATAAAAAATGGAAAATGGACATCGTATGGGTTGAAAATTAAAATGTTTTTTAGGAATAGTGATGAAAGTATATACTTAGATGGCTATAAGATTTATAAAAGTAAGACTGTTAAATAATTAGGATCAATAATAAGTAGTTAAAATGAAATTATAAAGGATATTATTCATAAAATTGAAGTAGGATCAATAAAGTAGAGAAATATTTTTGGAGTATTATGTGATAAAATGATACCCTTAAAATTAAAAAGAAAATATTATAAAACAGTTATTATGTAAAATGATGTGATAAAATGATACCCTTATTCACTCAACTATACTTTATGGCTCAGAATACTAAGTTGTAATGCATGATTATATGTAAAAAGCCAGTATTACTGAGATGCATATACTTAGATGAATGAATGATAATACTGTAAGAGATAAACTAAAACAATATTTTATTAAGAATAAAGTAGGAGTAGTACTGATTGAACATAAACTAAGAGAAAATCAACTTAAGTAGTTTAAGAGACCAAAGAATGCCCTTGTTAAGAGAGAGGAATTAATTAGGGAAAAAGAAATTAAAAAAAGTTGAAGTAGACCTAAAATTAATTGATTAGAAATTATAAAAAAAGACATAAATTTCTGTAATTTAATTGAAGATTTGATTATAAATAGAAATACATTGAAGAAAAAAAATCATGTAGTCGACCTCACTTAGTGAGATTAAGACTCAAATTGTTATTGTTGTCTTAAAATTTTTAACCAAGTACTTGTAGGTCTTCCTTTACTCCTTTTAATTTCTTCTATACTAATTAATTCTCCTCTTCTGACTAATATATTTTTTGTTCTTCTAAGGATATGAACAAACACCTAAGTTGATTTTTTCTTATCCTATCTTATATCGGTGCGACTCCTATTCCATTTCTAATAAAATTATTTTTTGAGATTATCCATTATAATACTACCATTCATCTATCTAAGCATTTACATTTTTACAACACTAATTTTTTACACATGATCATATTTCACAATCCAACATTTTGAACAATAAAGTAGAAAGTTAAACCCTACACAATCAGCCACAAGCTCAAATAAAAGAAAGTTAACAATAAGTAGATAATAAAGTATAAAAATTTGACAATCCTTTATGAATACGAATCTAATCAACAACATAATTGGATAAAATAAATCATAATTGAATTACATCTAATACAATTTCAAAAACATATTTTCATTGTGTATAATTATCTCTCAAGAATAAATACTTAAATTCAAAACATAAATAAATATACAAAAGACACAACTAAAATTATAAAAAAATAAGTAACAAAAAAGTGAAATTATATTAAAGAAAGCAATTTAAAAGATGAAATCTAAAAACTAAAGAAGAGGACCATTAAACAGCCAAAGTAGGAAAAAATGACCGGTTGCATTTTTCCAAACTGTTTTTCCATTTTTCTCAAAAAACAAAACAGATTGAGGCAGAAAAACATTTAAACGGTTCTTTTTCCATTTTTCACTACAATGGTTTAATCTTGACCATACCATCAAACCCATTCCATAATATTCCGTGAACTACTTTGCTTAGCTTTTTAAACAAGAAGTCTTATATGGAAATGACTGTAGAAGTTTGATTGACACAAGGAATGTGGCACATAAAAAACAACAATTATAAACTAGTACGAGGTACACATAGATGATAGATTCTTTATTATCAGATAGTCATCATAACTCATGAACCAAGTTTTTTTCCCTTTCAATATGTGAGCCAAGATCAAGTATAAACTGAAATGGGTAAACTATATTCCTAGACAAGCTATGTTTACAAAATAGTTCCAGAACTAATGAAAACTTTTGGTCGTCTGATTGTTTCATCCCAGGTTTCTGCATTTATTTGCACTATTTACTTTTCTATTTTTTTATTTTTCCACTTTGTGACATCAGTAAGCTCCATATTTAGCACACAGATCTGCTGCCATCCTCTAGTACAGTGCTATTGATGGTTATTGATAATATTGGGCATCACACACTAGTTCAAATTTTAAAAACTAAAATACAATTTAAATGGGAACCTGCACATATACTTCTCCTTCCTTGAGTGGATCCACTAAAAGTGAAGGCCGAGGATGAAAAACAAGATCCAAACCCTCCACACTACACTGAAAAGGACAAAGTTCTATAAAAACCGAGAAATTTTTCAGATTGAAAATGGAAGAGACATAATGAAGAGAAGTGCATTTTTACAAGTTCTTTAAGAGCAGATGCAGAAGCAGCTGATGTTGAATATCCAAAAGAAGTTAAATCACCAGGAAAACCATTTTCTTGGCCATGAGAAAACTTGTTCAGATCTCCATGTGTAGAACTGGGTTCAGGTGCAGAATCAGAAAGGTACTTATCTGCAATAATCAATGTCTAGAAGGATCAGGAAAGCATAAGTTATTATTGCATCAAAAGAGGCAATAGAAATGATAAAGAGTGGTACAGAATTTTGAGATAAAGCTAGGAGTACATCATGCTGCAAAATATCTCTTAGCCATGTATTAACATATCAGAAAAGGCTATTAATAGAAGAAGGTTGATCCGGCCCTTTGGGTCCATTTCATGTTGTCCACATGTAAAACAAAAGTCACTTATATGGCAAGCGTGAATACTTGAGAATATTCTAATTCTGCTCTTTTTTTCCTTTGAGCAGAAGTTGAAATTAATTTACTCCGGCAATAAATATAAATTAATATTGCAGACCATCCATCATCCCTTACTTAAAGTTCAGATGAACATGCAATATGGTCAAGTCTGAACCCATGTTACACAGACAAGGGGAGATCACAACATTTTAAAGTATCTCACAAGATTTTACATTAAAATTGGAAGTATCAAGTACAAATCAACAACTAATTTACACTAAGCCAAACAGAACAATATACAAACAATGAAATAAAAAGAGGTGCTCTTTAGTTTGCTTTACCGTAAATGAAATACTAATCTTACTGAGTAGTGCAAAAGAACACCGTGATATGTAAAAAGGTGAAGGATTTTATGGTTTATAGCTTTATACAACAAACATATAAAATAGCTAGGAAAATGGAAATTTCTTGAATAAATCACAAGGGCGAAGTTCAGAAAACAGGCAGCAATTTCATACTGGCCAAAATCCTAAGGGAGCTCTCTGCAGCTTGACGCTGGGCCTCCTTCCTCGTTCTTCCAGTACTTTCACAAATTTTTTCTCCAACAAACCAAACCTAGAGCACCAATAAAAATGTCACAAAAATTTACAAATCAGATTTTACTGCCCATAAGTGAGTAATTATTGAATAATTGAGAGTTACGAGAACTATGACAAGAAGATAGAACAAAGGGCTAATGAAGTCATAAAATGGTACATAATTTACCTCAACAGAAAACTGCAACTCTGTGGTATCAACTAGAGCTGTCTTAAATTCCACCTGCTAATTGGAAAAATAATGTAATTCACTATAAAAAGTGCGCATCAAGAGAAAATGTGCCGATGACACTAAACAAACCTTTGCTCCACATTTGTTTCCAATTTCCTCTAGAACAGCTGTAGGAGTTTCTGAATACTGAGAGATTCTCCTGGTTTCAAAGTGAATGTCCCTACTGGAAGATATATGATCTGGCATCTCCTCACCTGTAACAGTGGAAACTTACATCAATTATATATAAAAGATATTCATAGTGCCCAATACGCAAGGGATATTATTCAGCCTTTAGCAAAACCATCTATCATAGAAATCCTTGATGTATGAGAAATTGAGCATCCTCGTAACTAATCAAAGCCACTATGTAATAAATCTTATTAAAAGTTACCATTTGATATAAGACAATCAAAAAATAAGCAAATAGTAACTAACAAAACATAAGAAGAAACAAGAAAAGAAAAAAGAATAAGAATACCAGAAAAGAGAAGTGGTCTGTCTCATTCTGAACACAAGACATTCACAAATCAGCTTCAGACTAGCATAAAAATGGTCTTAGAAACACAAAGCCTCACCAAAAAGAACTTAAGTTGACAAAATACAAAAAAAAATACATGTAACGAAAATACATCAAAAAGCCTTGTGGTAAGAAAATAGACTTCAAAGATATGATTAAATTATAAAACACAAATCAATATCGTGATGAAATTATAAAAAATAACTTTATCTAGGTTTATATTGTTTGAAAATGTACTTGCAATTTGTAGGATCAAGATGTGAAATAAACCTCGAAAGGAATCATAATTTACTGAAGAATTGCCTACTCCGAATCGACGATCACCTCGATACACCTGTGAAAGTTCTAAATAAAAGTTAGTTTGAAAGCAGTGAAAGCTTCAAGAACATGACCAACACATAATTTTTCAACTGTTGCTCCATACTGGTTGTTCCGTGTCAACATTATTAGAAGTATGAATCTAATCAAGCTTGCAAAAGATAAACTCACCCTTTTAGAAAATCTCTGGATTTCCTGAAAGCCTCTATCAGCACGAGCAGAATTCTCCATTCCTCTAAGAAAAGATGATGAATGGTTAGATCGCTTCTTGTCAAAATTAAAAGGTTCGGGTTCCGAAGGATATTCTCTCAGTGTTGTTCTATTTGGTCGCCTTGGGCTCAGATTCTCATCCAAAGGGAACCAACTTCCATGAGGCTGAATTGATGGGGGAGCAGTGCCTTGTAAAGGTTGCCTTGTTGACATCGGAGGAGGCTCTGTAGTTGTGTGATCTCTGGTGTCTTGTCCATGTTGTAATATAAGAAGTCTCCTCCTGGTGTCTGGATCCAATTCTGATTCTGGAACTTCACCCTCCTCCCTTGCAGGAGAGCCTTGAAATGCAGGTTCTGGAAGTCCAGGATGACTCATGGGCATTGCTGGTGCAATAATTGGAGGGTACTTGTTATTAACTGGAGGCATGATTGCTGGGGCTGTTTGGGAAACTATGCTTGAAGAAACAGCCACATTGTGTGGAAGACAATGCACTAGTCTTGGGTCAAGGTTGTTCATCACTGATGGGAGCTGGGCAACATTTGCCTCCTGCATTGTAACATGAATTTGAATGGATAAATAATGAGTCATGTACGTTACTATAATTTCAGCTAATAAAAATAATCAAAATCAATCACCTTTAATCTTTTGTCAAGCTCAGCATCTGCCACGCCCTCAAAACAAAGTGGATCCTTATTTCCAATAGAAGCAGCAGTCTCATCCTACAAGTAAAAAAGAATTCTTAAGACTGAAGAAAACATTTCTATTGAAGATATATTTTCATTAAGATATGATCAATTGGTTGTACTCATATTGAGTTTACCTCAGAAATTAAATAATTTCCAACATCAGGTGCAGATGGAAAATCTGACATATCATCCTCATAGCAGATTTTGGAAATGTGTGGTAATAAACCATCATCAAACTCTCTACAGATATAAAATTTACATTATATCATACCAAGCATTTGGCAGTTCAGCCTATAAAGATTATAGAATTGGGCCACATGAAAGAACTGAAATACAGCTGAATATAACTTACTTGAAAAAATTTCCTCTAACATTACAAGCTACATTTCTTGCTACACATAAAACCGGGACAGTGCCATTTGTCTGAAATTGAAATAATTTATGAGAAGATGTCTAGCATAACAAAGCAATTAATTCTAGAAGACAAACTAGTCCTAGTAAACCTGTACCTCAGCTTGTGGAGCATAATATGGAGTGAATGCAGGGACAACGTGAACTCGAGGTTGATCTTTATCATCCCATACTTTCATTCGATCATCTATAACTAATGCCATTCTTGGATGACATGTAATATTATGAAAGACATTGAGCAATGACTTCCTCAAGCCTATAAAAAAAGTAGAAATAGGTATTCTCATTATTTCCAATGAATTAATATGTAAGGAAAAATGAAA
This sequence comes from Cymodocea nodosa, assembly GCA_036874045.1. Classification (NCBI taxonomy): domain Eukaryota; kingdom Viridiplantae; phylum Streptophyta; class Magnoliopsida; order Alismatales; family Cymodoceaceae; genus Cymodocea; species Cymodocea nodosa. The sequence continues at coordinate 1,517,011 of CM072341.1, forward strand.
CATTATATGAAGGGAGACAACAAAACCATCAGAAATCAGCAATTTTAAGGAAAGGTAAGTTACATGACATGTAAGCTTATTTGCATTTGTAAGTTCATTCCCAAGGTATGTGACATACAAGCTACCTATCTATTTACTTATGTATGCTATGCATGATATTGACCAGAAAAGTTATAAAAAAAATAACATGTTTGAAGAATTTGTGCAGCAGCTCACCAGATTTAACACACACTATTCTGTTGAGAAGCTGATTAACACTAATCAGGTTTGATTCTGGATCAAGGAGCCTCCACATTTCAAGAGCATAATCTCTCTCAGCCATAGTGCAAACATAAACCTCAAAACGCTTGCGACCTCTTGCAGTTAAGTAGTTCCGAAGATCATCCCACCCTGGCCTTAATCGTACAAGTACACTAGTATCACGAATCTACAAGGATGAAAATACAGGTTTAGACAGAAAATTAGCTTATGTAACTTGATCGTATCCTTAAAAAACTAAGGAATGCATCAATTAAAAGAGGAGGAACAATTAGTGCAAAAGAAATTAAAAGAAATAAAGATAGTCTTAAAACTATCTGGTTAAGAATTGCAAAAAAAAAATAAAATTTATGTCATTCAACCAAAAATTTGACAATAGATAGAAATACTTAGAAGAAAAGGATTCATGTGGACAACCACACGTAACGTGATTTTGGCTCAGATTGTTATTGTTTGTTGTTATTAGAAAAAATTAAAAAGAATACAAGAAAATGGAGTACAGTTATAAAATTGAAAACTTTATTTAAGTAGGTAAGCACAATCACAGTTATATGCAATTTAACTAACAAAACTAATCATTATGAGACATAATGACAACGAAAGGTAGTAGAATATCTTGTTTAGGGGAAACAATCATGGAACTTTGGAAGAAGCAAAATGACTATTTTATCTGTATAAAATGGTTGATTATGATGATATTTTCGTGGACTAGCTCCTGTTGGTGTATGTATTAGATAACTGTAGCATAAAGCAATCATTCTACAAATATCTGATGTTAGCAGTCTGGCATCTTTCAAGTTCAGGGGAATACAAACACATGCACAGCATAGTTTAGAATTACAGTATCCTTGCACACCAATCTCAAGCCTGGTTAAAAGGGGACTGGCATTTGTTTAAAAAGCTATCAATCCTTTTGGTGCCCCACATGGTAAACATTCAATATTTGCTATATTGTAACAAGTTCTATATCATACACGTTTTTAACTAGAATACTAGTTAATATGGTTGTATATTCATCAATTATTCACATGCCTTGTCAACTATTAAATGAGCAAACCATGATAAAAAAACTTGCAAACAGTAACAGACAAATTTGATTAAACATTCTATTATAAAGTGTCTAAGCAACTGCATGTGCCACATATTAAAGGGTGTGTTATACCTGCAAAAAGATATCTGTAGATCAAACAACAGCTTGACCAACAAGTGTTTAACTTCATGCTTGCGAAAATGTAAGGACATATATGATGATGCAAGATATTTTACATTTATTTGCTTGGACATACCGCAGGATTGACACGTGTCAAAATTATATTCTTCTCTGGAAGCCTTATCAGTGGACGAATAATAGGTTGCTGACTGTCTGATAGAGGTGGAACCATCTCAGATTGTGTCTTAAAAACCTTGTCATTTTCAACAACTTGATCATTATCAACATACTGCTTCAACACTGATTTATCATCTTGATAGCGTTTGACCTCAGCAAGCATACCAGCCACACGCTGTGGATCCATCTCAGTGTTTATTTTTCGTTGAAGAGCATCAATTCTATCTTCAAATGAGCGCATTGTGTTTGCAACAATGAGTGTTTCATCAAGATCAAAAACAATTCCCAGACATCTTAGATTCAGCATAGCAACACAAGAACCATATAACCCCACTGGGACACTAAAAGCCCAAAAACTTGAAAACTTGTTAAGATTTGTCTTGGAAGCCATGGCAACCAAATGAATCTCTAACTCTCCAATTGATATAACGGCAGTCTGCATGCAAAAAAAACAGTGCAAACCACATAAATAATAAAAAAAGGGCAAAAGCAGCATTTGGACAAAAATTTCCTCTTTACGCAAGCCAAGAACACTACTTCCCACAAAAAAGAAGTATCTGGTATTGACACGAATCTGCATAAACAATGATAAAACCTATATAGAAAACAAAGCAGAAACTCAGGTTTCAGGTGTGAGACTTTCTTAAATATTTGAATGGCAAGGCCATGCATGTTACAAAAATGTCAAGTGCATAGCTGATGAAAAACACATCAAATGAGTGAAATAACATATAATTTTAGTACACTGCTAGTCAACCTGAAACAATGTGTAAGACCAAACAAAAATATTCCAACAATAACGCAACCTCTCCTTTTTTCTGTTTTGCAGTGGAACTTTTTCCAGCATGAAAATATACAACCATATAACAAAGAAGAACTAAATTTGATCAGCTGTAATGCAAGTTCCAGTGACAGCATTTGTCAAGGACATGCCAATAGACAATAGTTGTAATGATAAATTTCAGCAGTAGTGAAGGCAGGTTTTTCCACGATGATTGATTCTTTTATTTTACCGTTCAACCAATATACCAAGTTTAACAAAAATACTTGTGTAAAAATATATACACAGGTGTTAAGCACGTCATGAACCAGTAAAACAGTGTCAAGGTATAGTCATCGTTGTATCATCGTCACAATGCAGTGATTGTAATATTTGTTACTAAAATGGTTCACTGCAATGTAAAAATCATCTATGAAAGCATTACCAGATCATTCCATTATAAATAAAAAAAAATACTACCAGAACATTCCTTCCTGGACATGCAGAGTTCAAGCCAGTAAGATTGATGGTTCCATAAATATCAGTATGCGGTTTTATGTTTGTAAAAGCTTCCAGATGTGATGTCCAGAGGGTAAGGTTACATTCGTTAGTGATCAATTAGAGAAGGGTTTTTTTTTTCTGAAAAATACTTCGAGAGGACCTTTTACCCAATATTTCTTCCCATTTTCCTTTGTTCGTTTTAATTATTACCTTATTTTCTCTGAGGCAAGTAGCGTGCAACAGAAAGATCGGCGACGGCGACTCATCCGACGACTTTGATTCCATTCTGAAGCAAACTCCGTCTGTAGCAATGGTGTGTAACACAGCTAGCGGCGGACACCGGTCGCTTGGAGATGACAAATGGGAGATCCGAATTTCCTTGTTCCAGGTTGCATTACCCTGGTCCTTGGGGTATATTTCTGCTTCCCCAAGTAAGCAATTTCCCTGATAAACAACAGATTTGAACATGTTGACAACCGACAGTCCACTTTAGATCATCACATAGAGATAAAGAGAGAAAAAAGGAATCCCCCTTTTTCCTTTGTATCTTGGGCAAACAAATCAGATCCGACAAACCCTAGATCTTGACAACCAGAACGTCATCGTCATCATCGTCTTAACCAAATGTCTTCCATTTAGTGCTCAAAAAATGGGAGTCGAGTTTGAATGATCCCGAAAAACAAGTTGAAAATCTTGAAATTTTCGGAGATGATCAGGTCCTTTCTGTCGTTGTTTTCTAACAAAGCCAGCTCCTCTCCTGCTCCTGATGGATCGATCTACTGTCGATCCTTGTGTACCGTTTGGATTTGGAGCGAAGACGAAGAGGCTGAGGGATTCGAGATTTGGGGATTATAGGAATTTTTCCTTCCGTTTTTTCCGAATTATTTGGTCAGACGACGCGAGATTCGATGTGATGGCGCTAAGGCAGGCGGACAAGAAGCGGAAGAACACGGAGGGGGGAAAATGAGCAAACCCTAGAACACCGATGGCGGGTCGAAGCAGTGGACGATATCGCAAAGGGCCTGCCGGAGAAGGGAATAGGGAATCTTCCGTTAGGGTAGGGGCCAGTATGGCACAATGGGGAAATCGGGGGTGGTATTTGTAAAGTTTCCAAGCCCGAACGAGCAACGCCGCCGTACACGGAATAGATCGGCCGAACAGAAAAGCTTTTTTCATTTTTACTTTTTATAATATTTTAAAATTTTATACATTGGAAATGTTTGTGCTTTCAAAAATAATCTAAAAAAAAAATCAAAGTTATTCGATTTTTCTGACCTGTAAAATTTATTTTCCACCTATCGCAATTCTGAATCGGGTCGTTGAATTAAGAGTAATTAAGTTATTAGAGTTTAAATTAGGGATTAGATATTTAACTAAGTGATTGAGTGAATTAATTAGGGATTAAGGATTTGATTAGTGATCACATAGGAAATTAAATTAAGTAATAGGATTACTTTAATTTGGTAATTCAAGCAATCTCAATAGGTGATTTAAGTAGATCAATTCAAACTAACAGCCAATAGAAGCTCCAACTCATACCAATAACATGATAGAAGTTTTTCGTTATTATCAAAGTTAATAATACCATAGAAATTTAAATTTAAGTATTTGTTTATGTGATAAAATATTTTATTATTTAATCTTTAATTATGTAATTTAATCCTTAAATCACTTATAATCCAAATCAAACTACCTGTAATTTACTTCGGTAGGCTGAGGGATTATATTACATTTTTAATTCAAACTATGTGTTTCTTAAACTAATGTATAAATAATATATCTGGCGAAGATCATTAAAAAAATATTAATATGGTTTTATATGATAGATAAAATAATTCTTATTAAACACTCCAACATTTAAATTCTATAAAAAAAAAAGATCACGTGATTCTAATTTATGCAGCTAAAAAACAAGAAAATTGAAAAATAAGGAAAATCTAGAAATTAACTTCAATTCATTACTTTTTAAATATTTGTATATCTGATGGAAAACAACGTAAATTGAAATTTTAATGTTTATATATCTAATGAAAAATACAAAAAATTAAAATTTAAATGTTTACGTACGCGGTAGAAAAACATTTACTTTACTCTTTAATCATTTAATCTTCAAAATCACTTAATTAAACAGCTTAAATTACTCTCCCCACTTAATTTAATCTCCTAAGTGATCTTTAATTCATTTATTTTAAATCTTTAATCACTTAATTAAATTTTTAATCATCAATTTAAACTCTAATCAACTCTAAACCAAAGGCAAGAAAATGAATTTCAACAGAGTAATGCTAGAAGATCCAAAGAATCTCTCACCTTCTGATAAATCAAATTTTATTGTTTTATATTCTATTCTATTTTATTTTAAGCGACATCGTGAACGGTCACCAAAACACCAACCAGACACGTGTTATGGGTCCCACCGATCTTCTCACTGTTATTTTACCTTCTTCTTTTTTTAAAAAAAACTTTTTCTCTCGACAAAATTAAATTGAGTTATTTTTTCCGAAAATGTTCATTTACGAAAATTTAAGATTTAAAGTTAAAAAAAAATCTTAAAATTAACTAAAAAATATAACTTAATTATCACCGTTAACTATCTCAAACAAACTTTTAAAAAATTAATCATTGTATAGCTTTCATTGGTATTCTAGTTGAATTGGTGTAAGAAGTCATTAAAGACTTTTAGGTCCTTCTGTGTTATTATTAACTTGATAGTATTTAATAATAATGTACAAATAGTAGTTGTGACTCTATTAAAATATAAGATATGATGTATTATATCTGTAAAAGAAATTAAATTTTTATCATAAATAATATTAAGCTAAAGAATAAAATAAATAAATTAAATAAAGATGTCATTGTTATTAGATATAATATAGTAATAAAAATCGTAACACAAAAGAAAAATTACATATTACTCTCCCTTTTTAGATATTTTCTTAGTCTTTTGGTAACGTTGATCTTGGGATCAACATTAAAGTTTATATTGTCAAATTCAACGTTAACCTCTAGAGTTGATCTCATTTTAACAATGCCTCATGTAAAACATCAATGTATTTAACTGCTGTCACATTTTTTAATAAAAAAAGTTAAGATGAATAATAATAATAATAAATAAATAAATAAATAAATACAGTGTAAACTATCGCAGGAAAACCTTAACCTTCGTAGTCATCCATTTGTGTCTTATTTTCTCACAATCATTTTATTTTATAATATATATTTGATGTTCCATGTCAAGCTCTTCTTCTCCAATCATATTTATCTCTTTATTTTAATTCAATAATTTTAGTTAAGTGTATTTACACCTACTTCTGTAAGAACTTTGGAGTTAACTATATTTAGGCAGAAATATAATCAAGATGGGTGACCATTTGGAAAGTTCTTGTGCAATACCTATGGACAATACTTAAGTGTTGATTCTACTTAAGCATTGATGAACTGTAGGTATATGCACCATTTACCTAATTCACGTGTCAACATTGCAGATCTTGTCTTAGTCAATAATCTCAACTGAGTTGGTAGATAGGACCACTTAAGGTACCTTCAATTAGTTGAGAATCTTTACAGAATAAGGTACATAATACTTGAAGAAATCTACCATATTAAAGTCTTATTTACATTAATATAAAATTTATCAATAATCAAAATTACAACTAAAAGTAAATATTTACAAAAGAGAGACATATGTCTATTTTAGATACAATATTCACTATTGAAATTTACAACATTTTTAATTACGAATAGAAATACTACAAATGTAGAAAAGTAATGTCAAATATCTTGCATTGAAAAAATAGAGATAAAACTTAGACTTTCGCTTAAGACTTTTAGATGCAATCTTTTATATGACATCTGAACACACACATCTACTCGTCAATACTTGTAAGTATATAAATTGTGTTTATTTGACTACTATGACCATTTCACACATGATTGAAGTGGTCAAACAAGTATGATGTTAGAAAATAATTTTTAAACTTAGAGAATGTTTGTGTACATGGAATTGGATAGAAAGGAAAAAAAATTTCATCTAGTTTTGCAAAAAAGTTGTTTGTGCATCTATTGAAAAGTGAATTTTGTCTCTTTAGTAAATCTCAAAAATTGTTTTCCAAATCTAAATAGTTGAAAATTAAATTTTGTCTCACTCATCGTCCTCTCTTCTACGTCTATTACTTGTATGTTTGACTTTTGTAAGAGACTATGATGAAATTATTGGAAAGAGAGAGAGAAAGAGGGAGTAAGAGAGAGGGAGAGAGAAGGAGAGAATTCTCTAATTAATTCAATTTATTAATTAAAAATTTTATTAAAAATCATTCTATTCAATTTGTTCATATGCTCAAAATATCTGAATTTCAATTTTCGTCAAATTCTTGAATTTACATAAACACCTTAATTTTAAATTATTTCTGTTAAATTCTGTAGAATTTAAATTTTACATACACAAATCCCTCCTTAGCATTGTAAAGTTGAGAGCATTATTTGTTTTATAAAAAGTAAAATGAAGACGGTGAAGAAGAAGATTATATAGAATTTTAAAATTACTCTTGACATGGAAAATGAAAGGAAGAAAGAGAGAAAAAGTAGAAGAAAATGAAGTAAAAATAAAGACAAAATCAATCAATTACTTCTTCTTTTTTAAGTGTCATTTGCACTAACATCTATTTATTGTAATGGATGCAAAAAATATTTTCTTACATAATAGTAGGTAAAATAGATAAATTTCACTTAAGAACAACTATTTTAATAAAAAAAGACTATTGAATTATAGTTGCTTCAACAAAAAGTTGCAAATAAATAGGAAGAGGATTAGTTAGGGAGTGAATGTATTCTTTGGCATATTGAAAAGTAACAATCTAACTCATAAGTTATAAGTAGTTGTTCTCTGGAATATTCCTTCTTTATATATTGCAACGATTGCCTTAGTTCATAAATAAATATGTGTGATACTTTTGTAAATGAAATGAATTATAATTCGATGGCTCCATCATTCCTTTCTCAACCCCTCCTTACAATCACATTATTTGATAAGGTACCGGAGTATAATTAATTCTGGCAACCATGTCAACGTCCACTTCCACCCACCTTTGAAGCTTCTTCTTTGTCTATTGTCCCCGTCATCCTTTCCTTCATTAGTGGGCCATTTTTCCCTTAATCAAGTTTACTCCAAGCAACCACCTTACTTGGAAAGCTCAACTTTTCGTGGCTCCTCCACAACCATGGTCTTCTGGGGCATTATTGATGGCTCTCTTCCCTGTCCAATAAGTGATGTCGCTAACTTTGTAGTCATTAACTAGCATCGACGTAATCAACTTCTTCTCTGTTGGTTATTGGCATCACCCTTCGAAGACATCCTCCCTCGCTGGGGTCATCTTCCTCGACACTTGCATTGCTGTATAAACTGCCCCTTTGCATCACCTATGGCTCATCGAAGCAATGCTCGTGTTCTTTTAGTTAATAATGCAACTCCACAACATGAAGCAAAGGTGACATTCATGTCGCTAAGTATTGCTGACGAACTCTCTCATAGGTTGTGCAACCTCTTCAACAACCTTGGTGTCGATTATGGCAACATCGTTGTTGCTCTCTCAGCTTCAATGTTGTTATTCCACTCTTCAAGCTTCTAATCAACTTTCATTTATTGAATATGATTTTTATATTTCATTTATCTCTACCTCTATCCTAAGTAGGTTTTTGAACCCTCCCAATGTCCTACTTGTTGCACTTCCTAAGTCGCGTTGGTTATCTCTTCCAATGTCCTTATTATCTTCTGATGGACATCGTCATGTTCTTATCTTTATAGATGATTATAGTCGCTTTATCTAGATCTTTTTGGTTATGATCCTCGTCACTTTAACTACAATACTTAGAAACTTTATTTAGCTTGTCATGTTAAGTTTTAGCAAACATATTTATCCCTTCTTCCAACATCACACACTCATCCTTCACACCCATGGCTTTCTATTTCCACACCACCCATCCAATTCAACCCTTCCTCTTCTAAACCATCTTATGAGTCTTCACCAAACCCTACACTCGACTCTTCACCTCCCATGACTCCTACACAATCAACTTCAGGCTCCTCCATTTCACCTCCCCCCCTTCTCTTTGCCTGCATCAATGGGTCAACCACCAGGAATTGGTTGACCTGAGACGTCCACATGCCATGCTTGCCACACAACACCTCGTCTCCATTCCTAACGGTGAATAGGAATCTCCCATCGTGGACTCTACCCTTAAGTCTACACTTTGGCTTGATGCTATGGGTTGAAGAATTCTCAACCCTCCAAGCTAATAAAATGTAAGACTCTTGTGCCCGTCCAACCTGGTATGAATATTATCGGTTGTAAATGGATAAACGTGGTAATGATGAACACATTCTTTGGCATAAGACATGCCTTGTCACCAAAGGATTTAATCAAGTTCATGGGCAAGATTACTTTGACACCTTTCGTCTAGTTGTCAAGCAACCCACCATTCATGTGGTTCTTACCATCAAAATTGGCTAATTCAACAACTTGATGTTTTTAATGCTTTCCTTCATAGGCATCTTTCAGAAAACTATATTTATGGAGCAACCTTCCGATTTCATCAATACTTCATATCCTAACCATGCATGCCAGCTTAAAAGGTCTCTAGTTCTCTTGTCTTTCTCAATTTCTTGCTTTGATTGGCTTCATCGGCACTAAGTCTAACCCTAGTCTCTTTATTCGATGGCAAGAAAATTCCACTACTTATATTCTCATCTATGTTGATGATATTCTCATCATCGGAAATCTTCAATTGAATGTTACTCAAAAGTCATATCTCTTTTTCAATCCCACTTTCACATGAAGGACCTTAGGGATCTTCTGCATTTCTTGGGAATGGAAGTTTGCCATATCCCCACCAACATCTATTTCTCTCAACGAAGGTACATCAAAGATCTATTAGTTTGGATTGATGTACTACAATGTGCCCTCATGTGCATGTCATTGCCGTCCACAATGAAGTGTGCACTTGAGGATGGAGCACCTTTTGTGGATCACAAACCCATGGCATCCACGGTGAAGTGTGCACATCAACATTGACTTTCATTCTGTAAGGGAACTCATCCCAACAAGACAAGTTATAGGTGTCTTTCATTGTCGATGCTCTCACTAACCCACTACCAAGCAGTCTCATATTATCTTACTCTACATAACAAGATGAATCTCATTCCCATATTAGAAAGTAATGATCTAGCTCATAAGTCATAAATAATTGCTATCTAGAATGTTCCTTCTATATATGTTGTAACAGTTGCCTTCTATGTGGTTTCATCATTCCTTCCTCGTCTCGTTTCTTAGCCATCTTCACAATCACGTTGTTCGTTTGACATGACACAAGGCTGTTTGTTTGGATTTTGTCTAATAAGAATGTTCTAATTCAAACATAGAACAATTAAAGCAACCAAACAAATGGCGAGAGAGTATTAAAAGGTGTTTGTACACTCAAAAAATTGACGAAAAACGTCTAAAAGGAGGAAAATGATGTAAAATTTTTCATAATTTTCTAGGTATATGTGCACTAAATTGTTTTATATTATTTTTCATTATTTTCTCTCGATATATAAGAAAAATTTTATTTTATTTTTCAACCTTCTGATCTCTGATAGAAATAAAGAAAAAAAAAATAAATTATCACAAAATATATTAACAACATGTAATTTTGATATAAAAATTATTTATCTTTAATAGATGAAAATTAATATTATAATAGATACGTAAAATAATAAAGATATGTAAAATATATTATATGTTGTAACAATTATCACAAATAACTTTAAATTATATTATTTATAACAAATTTTGTTATTCTATATCTTACAGATAAATACAAAAAATATTTAATTTATTAATTTTAATATTTTTATTTTATAAATAAATTTTATAATTTTTTATTCTATATATAAACACACGAGATATTTCAAATTTTATAATAAAGTTGATATTAAATTATTCATTCAACGCTAATCGATTCAAGACAGAAAATTTTACAACGTTAGATTCACACGTATTTATCGATAAACACTTGTAGATGTACAAATAAAGGAAAGCGTCGAAAAATGTTGCGCATTGAGAAAACCACGACGAGACCCGTAACCAATATAATATTAGATGAGTAAAATATTCCACGTGTAATTTATTTATTCATTGTCTACGTTCAAATTTCAAGATAAGAACCTAATCGATGCTGGGTGTGACGTTCCACAACACGACAAAAAGTCAATGGTTCGTACGTCTAAGAGAAGGAAAGCAGTGGTGGTGCAAATCACGTTTTGTGCTTTCAATTTTCCTAATCAATGTCGTTTGATAATAACTATAATGTTTTAGTGTTGTTTAGTGATCGTCGTCAAGTACGTTATTAATATCCTTATTTATACTAACACGGTAATTCAAAAACTGAAATTTCAATTAAAAATATTAAATAAGGAAAAGTTAAAATTTTCAACATTTTCGAAAACTCCTACCATCACCGTCGGTATATTTATAAAATCGTAATTTTACGTCGGTTTCTATGCATCGAAAATCACGAGAGTTTAATTAACTTACCGTAATATTTGTTTGGAATTTCCTTTTTCCAATTTTACCATTGAATTCTTTTTGTCTGGAAAAAAACTTTCTAAAAACAATAAGATCAAAATTTTTCCAGATTTTCTAAAAAAAAGTAATTATGGAGTATTATTCGGAATTTGTAACGTGTAAGATCCCTCTACGCAAAAGCAAAAATGTGTGTCACGTTCAAAACATTTGAAAATTATTTTTCTCAAAATTATGACCTCTTAAAATTCAATAAATCTAAAGATCCGTTTCAAAGGTAGCCATACACTTGGAAAGGTGATCAATGAACTATTTGTGTGCTTAGAAAAAAGAAAACGACAGAAAAAGTTGAAAAAAAAAGTGACGAAGAATTTTATATTATTTTTTAGGTGTTTTGTATGTTAAATAAATTTTTAAAGGATTTTTAATACTGAAAGAAATTTTTTCTTTCATTTTTGACATTTTGATATCTAAGACTGATGAAAAATAAAATAATAGAAAATGTAAATTATTGTAAAATATATTAGTAGTATATAATTTTGATATAAAAATTATTTATGTTCTTAATAGATGAAAATTGATATTATGAGAAATATGTAAAATAATAAAGATATGTAAATTATATTTTATGTTATAAATATTATCACAAATGATTTTATTTTATATTATTTTATTACTTTCTATCTTACAGATAAATATAAAAAATATTAAATTTATTAATTTAAATATTTCTTATTTTGTAAATAAATATATTATTTTATTTCCAATACCTGTCCTTTCAAAATGGGTTACATGCTGCCTACCCTCAATTTTCACAATAGAAAAATAAAAATCTTGATACATATAATATTTTTTAACGTAGATGTTTGGTAATTAAAAATAAAGATAGAGCGAAAAGAAAGAAGAAGTCTGATATGCTGAGGGTCGTACGTGTGACCTCACATGCGTGAAAAACTGTCTATGGTAAAAGAACATTTTAGGTGTATTTTGTATGATTCAAACATACGTTCAGGTAATTTATGATATCACGATGATTCCAATGATTTATCGTAAGGGAGAGGGGGGCAGGGAAAAGTAGAAGAAAATTTTGTTGCCATCTGTGCATATTGGAATCTTGGAAAAGTTTAAAAAAAAAATTACATATAAAAATATTTAAATTTTCAAGACTTTTGACTATTTTACTCAGAAAAAATCATGATCTTACATTCTACACAACATCTTTTTTAAGACTTCTTCTACGATTAATCACTTTTTGAAATCAACTGTTGAAGCAACCTCAACGATAAAAGCATTATTCTTCTAATTAAAATAAATGTAATAAATAAACTTAATTAATAATAATGGTAAATAAAATAAATAATATTTTTAAAAATATAATTATTATGAAGTGAATAAATGAAAGTAAATAATAAATAATTATTGAAATATTTTGATTATAAAAAATATAATTCTGAACATTCTATTAGTCATAAATGACTTTTAAGACTTTGTTCTTATATTACTTTTCTAATTTTCAAATGTAGAAAAGTTTGAAAGTTTGAAATCTCTAACCTTTTATTTATAAGAAAGTTAAGAATAAATTTTCTACTTTCTTATGTGACATAAACTTTAGAAAATTAGAAAAACTTTTCTACCTTTTCAATTCTTAACTTTTTACGTGACATACTCTTTTTTAGAATTTTAACTTTTTGTTGCATGCATAAACAATCTTATTTTTTCTTAGATTTTGAACTTTTCATTTTCTAAGCTTTTAGATATTTCATTTTTTTTTATTTTTAAACTTTTTGACATGCACAAACATATTCAAAATTGTAATTATAATAATTACATTTATTTAAGCTTTAAAATGTAATACTTTAAATTAAAAATGATATTATAGTTATGATTGGTTCTTGATAATTTCAATAAAGAAAAAAAAATTTCAAAAGTGATATTTATTTGCTAGAACAATATTAGATGTAGATTTTTAAATTTGTCATTTAGTTATTAAAAAAAGAGTAATGTAATGTATTGTTTTTGTTGATATTGTAATATTATAAATTATATAAAATAATACAATAGATATTAAAAAAATAAAAAATTTTAATTTATGTTGTGAACTTAATTTTCTAGTTATATAACATGAATTTTTATTAAAAAATAGTTTTAATTTTTAATTATAATTATACTTTTTTTTTATCACGAGTGAGATTTATTATCACAAACGAGAGCTTTTTACATCATAGAAGTAGAGTAAAACAAGCACACTTAATGTTAAATGTTACGAGGGTCTTGTGATCTTATTTTTACAAATAAGTTAATTACATGGATCTCACCGAATGTCTCTCATAAACTAAATAATCCTTAGTCCTTAATTTTAAGTCTTGTAATTCAAAAAAAAAAAAGTGTTAAATTTCAACCATAAAATTTTAGATGAAAAATCAACAGTGAATTATATAACTCATAACTATAACTTAGAAACTCTAACAAATAGTACAATATTTTTTATCTATTAATGATATAATTAAATTTATTTTTACTACTTGTCTGCCTGCAATCATCAAATCTTTGAACTCATGCATTTATTTCTACTCTCTCATGTATCTATAAATTTTAAAAAAGAGGAATACAGCTCAAAAAAAAATTCCAAGAAAACACGTGGAAAAATGGTCTCTTGTCAAGTTACGAGCGTCCTGAAACTTGGAACAAATCCAACCGTACAGTAAAGCTTCCAGCGGTGCCACCAGGGAAATCTATTTTTTAAAATTATTTTATTCTTATAATTAAAATCTAATTATATAATTATTTAATCTATACTATAATCTAATGTGAGTTAAAATTTCAACTTAATCAGAATAATATCCGTTGGTATTTTTGAATGTGAAAACCAATTGTAGTTATAATGAAAATAAATATTTATTTTAATTTAATAAAAAAATTTATAAGATTAAACTAAATATAATTTCTATCTTACGATTAAGACACGTCAATTTAAAATCTGTGAACGATAAAAATCGTGTCTAAAACAAATAAATTATTTTATTTTATCGTAAAAATTTATTTTAAATGTAATTTTTTTGTAAAATTAAAGTAAATATATTAAAGGTAAAATCTTAATTATAAAATCACAATTAGGATAAATAGTATAGAAAATATTTCAAATAATTAAAAATATAAGGAAACAAAACCGAGCAAACGTGAGAAGGCCGACAAAAAAAACATAGGAAAGGAGCGAAGAGAACGAATAGATTATTTTTATCGTAGTATTTATTTTCACAACGATTATACTAAAAAGACTGATAAATATTATACAACTTCTATTTAAAATCGACCTCGTTAATTTTACCGAGAGTAGATTTTTTATTTATGATGTACTGATAATAAAATTTAAATTAATATATTTAAAATTGACGAATTCAAATGCGCTACGCAAAACACGTGACCGCCCCCAGCCGATTCGCCTTCACGCATCGGATTCTTAACCGGACTCGATCTCGGAGCAGCTGATCCTCGTCTTCGTTCCATCCTCCTTTCTCCAACTCCGCCGCCGCCGTCGCCGTCGTCGTCGTCGTCGTCGTCGTCGGGTGAGCTGAGAGCTGAGGCATCACATCCCCATCCCGGACTCTCTCCTCCTTCTGTAGTTGTTATTTTTGGTCTTCCACTCGTCTAATTCGCGAAAAAGTAGGAACCTTTCTCGGTTTCTCCCCAGCCGACCCAGAATTCCATGAGAGATCCACCAGCAAATTTCCCCCAATGATCGTGCGGACCTACACCCGCCGTCCCCGCTGCTCCTCCCAGGCTTTCTCCGATGGCGGCGGCGCGTCGACGTCCTCCTCTTCCGTCGTCCTGGAAGACCCTGCACACTCGTCCCAGGACAGTTTCGGCTCTCTAGATCCCTATGGGATTCCCCCGCCGCTGGATGCGTTCGATTCGGACCCCTATGGGTTCGAGGAGCTCCGGATTGGCGGTTTCGGTCCGGAGAAGGCGGGGTTAGGGAGAGGGAAGAAGAAGCCGCCGACGGATGGGGGATTTAGGAGAGGTGAGCTTGGGGTTGGTGAGAGCGGGAGGGAGAGAGAGGCTTTGGCTGCAGCGGGGGTGGCTTCGACGTCAACTTTGATGGAGGCACAGGAGTTCGGCGAAATGATGGAGCATGTTGACGAGGTGAATTTCGCGCTGGATGGGTTGAGGAGGGGACAGCCGGCGAGGATTAGGCGGGCAAGTTTGCTCAGTCTTTTGTCAATTTGTGCGACTTCGCAGCAGCGCCGGCTTCTCAGGGCTCAAGGGTGAGTGCCATTCTTGAAATTTTCGACTAAGGGGTTGGTTATTTGCGTTGTGTTGCCTGAGATGTGGAACATATGATGCCTTTCCTGCTACGAAGTAGGGATGTTTCTGCATGGATAATTGATATTTTTATCTATTTTGCTTGTTCCATTGACATATTTGATTCCAACCTTCAGCTTCTATCGTTTATTTTCTTCTTTATTTTTATCTGTGAGAACCCACTTGAACAATTCGTTAAAGAATGGCGTCTTTCTTGAATTTTTCAAAGTCTTAGCAACAACGGGGAACAAAAACCCCAAAATCCATGCAAAAAGCGACCAACAAAAAGCATAAGCAATTCTAGTATTCTCCATGTGCAATATGTGGGCAGCTATGGAGAAGGTGAAAATTTAGGTATTGTTAGCCACATAGGATTAGAAAATTTCAGTTATTTTCGCTAAAATAAATTTAATATTATTTGATTCTGTTTTTAACACACACACACTAGCGATAGTCTTGTGCATTGCACAGGTTATTATTTTATGTAAATAGTTTAAGATACATAATATTATTTACCATTGAAGATAACGGTATATCCATTTTTTTTATTGTTTTACTGCAATTGTTAACCTAAATAAGTACGTATTTATGACACATGCTAGATGTAAAAATTAGACAAAAATTATAAAAAATATTTAGAATTTTACGTGCAATCATCTACAAACTAAATTTCAAGAATAAAAAGAAATTCACTTTTAATGAATAAAGTTTATTTCTATTTGAAAGCATCTTACTTGTTAGATGAGATGTAAATGATATAATAATAAGATATATGATTTGCTAACAAATTAAATTTTGGAAGTATAAATTTTTATTCCAAGAATACTCCATAATATAAATCAAATGAAAATTTAAACTTCAGATGTATATTTAGACATAGGTGAAAATCGAAAAATTTATATTTGATTTTCTTTTTTGTACATTTTGATTGAAAGTTTGGATAAAGTTACAAATAAATATTAATTATAAGTGAACTAATATGAATAATAAAAAATGTTAAAAATGATTAAAGATACTATTAGAGAATATTATAATAAGTATTTAAAAATTATACATTTATGAATATCATGACCATCTAATTATATATGTTTATCATTATTCCTATTTTTGTTAAATTTATGTTCCATATATTTAGTTTTTGATTGAATTTAAATCCTTTGAATTTTAAAGTTTCTTTCTATAATTCTGATTCAGCACTAATTTCTACCTTGCTTTCATTAACTAAAAGTACGTTATCAGCAAATAACATACAACAAGTTAGTTTTCCTTGAATTTTATTAGTTATTTCATCCATAATTAAGAGAAACAAATATAGACTTAAAATGAACCTTTGGTGTAAGCTTATGTCTATTGGAAATTTTGTAGTTTCTTTTCCTATAGTTTTGACGCTGGTAACTACTCTTTCATATATCCTTTAGAATGTTAATATATTTTATGGGTACTCTTTTTCTTTCTAAAATACATTACAATAAGTTTCTAGGTACTTTATCATAAGCTTTTTCTAAATTAATGAAAACCATATGTAGATTCTTTTTCGTAACTTTAAAGTTTTCTATTAGTTATCTAAGTAAATGAAAATCACATTTTATTTTTTAATAGCTTTTTTACTTCCAAATTATTGATTCTTCTAAAATAATTATAATTTATATTCTTTGTATTGCTACCCAAATTTTGCATGTAAGAATTTTTCATGGTAGATTCATCAAAAAATTTACTAAAATACTTATATCATCTATCTTTTATTTTATTTTCTTTTACTAAAACTCTACTGCCCTCATCTTTAATGTACTTTATATGACTTAAATCTCTAGATCTTTTTCTGTAACCTTAGCCAGTCTGTATATCCTTTTTTTTTTCTTTTTTTAAAATTATCATATAATTCCTTATAAGTCTGATCTTTAACTTTACTAACAATTTTCTTTACATTCCTTTTTGCTAGCTTGTATTTCACTAAATTTTCCTCATTTTTACATTTATAATAGGTTTTATAACAATTTTTTCTTTTATTATCTTTTGTATATTTTCATTTCACTACCAACATCCTTTACCTAGTGGAAAACCCCACTTGACTGTCCTAAAATTTCCTTGGCAAAGTTTTTAATACAAGTAGTTATTTTATTTTAAATTTTATTTACCTCTTCATCTAGTTTCTATATTCTTTCTTTTAACATGTTATCTCTAAATATCTTCTTTTTTTTCACTTTTTAAATTCCACTACTTAATTCTTAGGTTCTTATTTACTTGAATCATCCTCTTCATAAATTTAATATTAACATCTAATACTAACAACCTATCTTGCGTACTTAAGTTTTCTTCCAAAATAATTTTACAATCCTTACACATTCTTTGATTTTTTTTTCTAGTAAGAAAAAATCTATTTGGCTAACATTTGAATCACTTCCAAATATGATAAATGCCCCTCACTTTTTCTAAAATAAGTGTTTGCTACTAAAAGGTTGCAAGCTATGCTATAGTCAAAAATTGAATTTCTTCTTCATTTTTATTGTCAAAACCAAATCCTCCATGATTTCTTTCATGTATTATATTTTACACTACTACATGACCATTTAGATTCCCTCCATTAAAGAGCTTTTCATTAGTAAATAAATCATAAACTTTTATTCAATAACTTTTCTTAAACCTATTTGTACAGCATATGCACTAATTATATTAACTATATCATTTTCTATTATAGGCTTAATCATTATAATACTATCTTCTATCCTTATTACCTTAGTAATTTCATGTTTTAAACTTTTATCAATAATTTATTTCAACTCCATTCCTTTGTTTATCTTTTCTTGTATACCACAATTTAAAACTGCTATCCTTAATTAATTTAGATTTTTTTTCCACCTATCTAGTTTTTTGTAAGGATAACATGTTAATTTTTCTTTATACCATTATATCTACTAGTTTCGTACCCTTGCCAATTCAGATTCTCATATTTTAAGTTAGCTTAATTTTTGGTTTTGGACTAACTTCTTTACTTGCACCCATCCATTAAGGTATAAGAACCCTTATTTTTATTTGTATCTGAGCATTGATGTAGAATCCTTAGCTCAAGAATGTCACATCTAGGGTGTGCATTGCTTTCCTCTTGTTTTCTTTACATTGCACATGAGGTTTGGTGTAATACATCATTAATAGAGTTACATCCTAATGGATTATCTTTAAGACTAATGTTCATAAAGAATCGACAAGTTTTTATAGTTATTATTTATCTAATGCTAACTCTCCTCTTTTATTGGGGCTTGACATTGTCTATGAAAGGATTAGTTTCTATAAGTGGACTTAAGAATGTTGAAAAATATAATAATACATATTTCTTTGAGAAAATAAATGAAGATATTAAAGTAATTAAAAGAGAAATATATATAATTAAAAGAGTAATTAAATATCAAAAAGATAATTTGTAGATATATATCAATAAATTTTATTAAGATTAACATTAACTTTTTGATGAGAAAACTTCTTTTATTTGTCATCATATTTATTTTTAAAGGGACAAAGATATTAATGACATTTAAGTTATCATTTATTTTTAATCATGATGTATGGAGGGAGGTTAAGGAAATTGAAGACATTTGTGCAATTATTTATGTCAATAAAAATATGGATCAATAACATTTATGCTATCATTTATCTATTATTTATTTTTAATTGGATAAAGATAATAATGATATTTATATTATTATTTATTTTTAATTATGATATATAGAGGGTGATTGAAGAATGTGGAGGCATCTGTGTTATTATTTATGCTAGCAAAATTATGGACTAATGACGTTTATGTTATTTTTGTATAGCTTAATGATATTTATGTTAGTAAACCAATTTTTTGATCTACAGAAAAGGAATAATGGAGGATTCCTCCTTTTTTATAATGTTATAATGTATTGGAGATGAATGAATATCTGTGAAAATTTATACAATTATGCCTTTTGTATGGTTTGGAAACTTTGCCTGTTTGTAAGAACCCGAACCACACAATGTTTATTTAATGACATGCACTTTGGTCACAATGCTTTTGGTTGAGCAGTTCTACATGTTTTGCCTACATTGATAATGTTGTAAGTTTTTGAGAAAGATCCATTTGATTGAATGACTGACTTCGCTTCTTCTTTTTTTTTTAGTTTTAGAATCTGTCTGTGCTTTATCTACATTGATAAAGTGTATTAATGATCATCAAATTAAAGCAAGCATTATCTATATTTGAATATACAGTCTGTATTTTTTTTTAATCTTAACTTACTTTATAAATGCCTCCAGGATAGCCAAGAGGATACTTGATGCTGTTTTGGGCTTGAGTCTTGATGATTCTCCAAGCATTCTTGCTGCATCGGCCCTTCTGTTTCTTTTGGCTAATGATGTAAGTCTTAAATCTTCCTCATTCCTCCACCTCCAGTGATCATGTTTCTATTTCTTTGTAGACGTGTACATCCATATGACAATCTTTCAAATAATCAATGTCAAACCAATACCATATATATGATGGCAACTACAAACTGATGGTTACTCTAAACCAAAATCAGTGGAGTCAGTTGGACTTCCTTAATTATAATCCCTAAAAGTTTTGAACCTTAGCATTGTTGTTGAAGGGAACAATCCAAATGTTCAGTTTAAACTAATTCCTAGCTTTCATTCTATTATTCAGATTTCAATCTCTTGCACATTCACAATTCATGTTGTAACTGTATGCCAAAAGATTCTCTAATACTTGCCATATCATTTTTCAGCCTTTTGCACATGCCTGACCATTTTTAGAACGTTATCTTCAATTGAGTTTTCCATCTGGAAAAAATCTTTTCTTACTAAAAGGATGGAACTTCTGTCACCCTGTTTCTAAACAAGAAGTTATGAATTTAATATGGATGAAAAAACTCTTCAAATGATCGTTTCCTCTTTACTCCATAGGGAAACATTACACAAAACACTTTCCATTTCATCACCTTACCATTTTTTGCATATTTTATCATTGGATAATCCCTTTTGAATTATTTCTTTTGAGTTTCAGGTTCAAGATGATCATCTGCTGGAATCAACTTCATGCATCAAATTTCTTATCAGTCTACTAAACCCACCCAGCTCAAATACGTTCCAGGAGAAAACCACAACCATTGGTGCTAGGCTCCTGGGAGTACACAAAAACAATACTGGATCACTAAATGGTTCATCTAACAGTTTGGATTCTAGCTCTTCTGCAATCAAATCAAAAGTTCACGAGATTCTTTTAAGTTGTAATGTGATTAAGCACACCAACAGTGAAGATAATGGAATGGAAAGGCCAGAATTAAGCTCAAAATGGATAGTATTACTAACAATAGAGAAAGCATGTCTATCTACAGTGTCGTTCGAAGGTAGGCTGCATTTCTGTGTACACGCAAAAGACATAATAGATGTAGCTTGGAAGTTTTTCTTTGATTTGTTACAGAATGATATGTTAACCTTTATTGTGCATTTTTTCCTCACATTTTCAGTTCATTATTTTATCAAAATCACACACATCATATGAATCATCATATATGCAGCACATAGTAAGCTTTTTGTTCTCCCTATTAGTTCCACTTAACAAGAGCAATTTTGATTTATGTTCTTTTGTTTCTGTATCTTGACCATGCTCTTGCTCTTTAGCCTTTAATACGTTTCTTGAATAAATAAATTAATCTCCATGAAGTAGTTATACTTTTCATCTATGAATTTCCCTTCACTGTGTTGTTTCATTCCTGTATTAATCATGTTTACCATTATATATTTTAATAGTTAATACATGATTGTTTATTGTCTATTTTCCATTTTCTCCAGTCATGTGGAGTCTTAATATGATCCTTTAAGATTGTGCTGCTATCCTAGGATAAGAATTCTTAAGTTGGTCTTTGTTTGCTTATGATGGCATCATATGCCAACCATTTAATATTGAAATTCTGTTTTCTACTTCGACATTCATAATTATTCCTTCAGATTTCTGAGTTAGCCTTCTTGTTCCTTACATGTTAGGATATTTTCCATAGTTGTAATGGTTTTTTCTCATTTTTTGTCATCTCTTAGACACGTCTGGAGCAGCAAGAAAGATTGGTGGGAATTTCAAGGAGAGACTGAGAGAACTTGGAGGACTTGATGTAATCTTTGATGTTGCAGCTAGCTGTCATTCTAAAATGAAGGTGGACAATTTACTATTTATGTTATGTAAAATTCTGAAACTCTTCTGATCAAGTAGCATAGGAAGTGGTTATCATAATTAAAGATTTACTTCTGACAGTAAAAATCATGGTCATTGGTTACAAAATTGCTGGAAAGAAAAAACATTTAATGCATTTGTTTACGGTAATACAGGAATTTCCATGGTACATTTGTCATCTTCCCCCTATTTTCTAGATTCTGTTTATTTTGCTATTGGTGAGATTTGTTTTAGATGATATAACCTAGACAATCCTTTTAAAAACTGGTACCAAGAAATGGACTTCACTTTTAGATTCACTATCCTCTAAATGGAGAAAATTGTCCAAGAAAAGTGAAGACACTGGTACGTAATATTCACATGAATTCTTGTGTGAAAGGAGCTTGAATTGTAGCTCATGAGATTCTAGATGAAAGAACTGAGGGAAACAAATTGAATTGTTAATTTATTGCCGGTAGCTACATGAACACCAGTAATTTCTCTCTCTCAGGGATTGTTGCACAGCAATGTACATTCTGTTTGGGACCTTAAAGATGGATTAGCTTTGGAAAGTGTCGTGCTACTATTGAAATGTTTGAAGATTATGGAAAATGCCACATTCTTGAGCAAGGAGAATCAGGTAAAGGAAATTTTGAAACCTTTTCATAATCTCATATGGATTCAAAGATTTACTTATGTTTTTTTTTTAATTTATTTTTGAAGAATCATTTGCTTGGGATGAATACTAAATTGGAAAAAGGTTTGTCACTTTCGTGTGTTGGTCTCATCATTAGCTCCATCAAGATAATATCAGGTTAGTTTCCTTGCTAGTTGATATTCAAAACTTTATCTTAAAATAGCAATTTCTAGTACAAGTACATTTTGTTACTGTTAATTTGTTATTATTTTTTACTTGATTGGTTTTATATTCTTTACGTCTGTCTCTACCCAAAGATTCTTCACATAGTTCTAGAGAGCAAAGGTCAAATGTTCTTCATGACTGCTTCAATATTCTGCCAGAACTTACTTCTGGAACTCATTCAAAGGAGATATGCAAAGGTACCAAAATTTCTCTTCTTGCATGTTGTGGGCAATCTGAATAATGTAGCATGAAATTTTACTTAATTAGTTATTGTTTACATCTTTTTGTATACTGTCAAAATTGCTTTTTTCATCTTCTCATCATCTACCAACTTTTTCTGAGGTTTCTGTGTTTGTATTGTCATGCCACATGACTGTTATATGGGTACAATTAGACCTTTCCCTGGCATTACAGTGGTGGACGCCTCATGCACTGAGTTTGCCCTTTTTCTAACAGTATTATAATTAGCATGTTACAGTTTACAACCCAAATCACTGCTTTGCATAGAATTAGTCATAGCTCTGATACATGAATTCCAGTGTACCACTCTGGCTTGAATACGGTATTTGTCCTTTGTAATAAGTTTAATTTTCTTATTTTCTGTTGTGGTGCTTTTATGTGCAGACAACTGCAATAGGAATTTCTCCAATGAATTTTCTGGATACTGTTCAATCCAACAGGCACCCAATGTGGAGAGATCCGAATCGTGCCAGAAACGTCAAAGGCTTTCCATGTCAGAGTCTTCTGTGTCTGCTACAGAAACAAATTCTATGCCTGGTACGGCTTGTTCAACAAAGAAGAAAGAAGATTGCAGTGGACAGGCTTCATGCAACAAGAAAATTGGTTGCTTGATAGGTGGTCTTTTCCTGAATGGCAGTGGATCAAAATCAGCTTCCATGAAGGGCTCAAGCCAATGGATCTCCATTAATGGCTCAAAGGTCAGTCAATCAGGTAGCTCAAATGGGCTTATCAATACTAATGGATCAAAAAGGAATCCTTTCCCTGGAAAGAGATCCCTTGCATCTGAAGATGGTAAAGTGGACGATGGGTATGATCCATTTGCATTTGATGAAGATGAGTTAAGGCCCTCAAAGTGGGAGGTTTTAGCAACAAGTCAAAAAAATAGTCAGTCTCATCAAGCCAGAATTCGAGATAAACAGTTGGAGGATAAATTGGATCATTTACTGACAATGACCAGCACTGAAGTAGCCAATGAAGAAAATTATGATTCTTCTTTGGACTTGTGCAAAACAGCAATTGAAAAAGGTTCTAACCCCTGGGAGGAATGCCTTCTTACTGCAGTAAAGGTAAAACTTAACGAGAAAAATTTAGATACTGCACTATAACCTAAGTCTGACATCTGTGAAAACGATTTGCATCCCCATGCTTTGTTGTTTGCATGAAAATGTGATGCATTTAGTCACTTTAAAATCAGCCTATATGTTGTTTATTGACTGTTCGAATCTGACTCTTTTTTGTTCGTGTCTATTAGAATTTCAATTTAAATAGTTGCACTCTTCTTGTGCGGTAGTGTTATAACTTGCATTCCTCTTGTAGTGTTCGATCTTCCTTTTTTGTCAAAGTTCCCTGATCTTTCTTCATTATCAACGTATTTTACAGTTCAGTAGATCTCAAAGTTAAAGTGTGATTATAAGGAGCAGGATAAACCACTAAATTCTATTTTTCTTTTTTCAAAAAAAAAACTTCTCAAAAGAATATTCTATTTGCTTCTCTGAAACAAGTGAATTTTGACACTTAAATTTCTGGTCAAGATGTTACTGTGCAAGGGTCTTATATTTAACGAACAAAGAAACATGTTTAATCCCTTTATGACTGTCCATTTTGAATTTGTCTTGCATTTATAGTCCTTCAGTAACCTGGCTGAGCTAAGCTCAACCAATTGAGCTTCAAATTCTAGTTACTTTTTTGTTCTCTTCATGCTATCTTGTTGTCAAAGTGCATATATTCTGAAGAAATTTATCTTTTGTCTTCTATTTTTTAACTTTTATGGTTGCTAACTTGCCGTTTTGGCAGGTACTTATGAACTTAACAAATGACAACCCTGTCGGTTGTCAGCAGATTGCTGCTTCTGGAGGACTGGACACCATGGCATCATTAATTATTAGCCATTTCCCATCATTTGAACAGTCTTCATCCTCAACAATGAAACTAGATCACAATCTCTCTTTCTCCAAGAAGCCTGAAGATTCCAGCACTCTGATGAATAAGCATCTCAATGATCATGAATTAGAATTTCTTGTTGCTATATTGGGCTTGCTTGTAAACTTGGTGGAAAAAGACAGTCAAAACAGGTTTTTTCTTTGTTCATATTTCTTTCATTGCCTTGTACCTCTCTCTCTCTTAAAAAAATATTTTATTAAGAACAAAGTCAGAGTTGCACCAATTGAAGATGAAATTTAAAAAAAATGCTTTAGATGGTTTGATCATATTCTTAGAAGATTTAAAAATGCGTTAGTTAGAAGAGGAGAATAAATTAGTATAAAGGAAATTAAAAAAGGCAAAGGTAGACCTAAAACAATTTGGTTGAGAATTGTAAAAAAAAGGTTTAAATTTATGTAATTTAAATGAAAATTTGATCATAGATAGAAGTACATGAAACAAAAACAGTAATGTGACCAACCTCTTGTAATGAGATTATAACTTGGATTATTGTTGCTCTGTACCTCTCTCTCTGTATTC
The DNA here is from genome assembly GCA_036874045.1 of Cymodocea nodosa. Taxonomy (NCBI): domain Eukaryota; kingdom Viridiplantae; phylum Streptophyta; class Magnoliopsida; order Alismatales; family Cymodoceaceae; genus Cymodocea; species Cymodocea nodosa. The sequence goes on from CM072341.1 coordinate 1,542,433, forward strand.
TGTTTGGATTTCACTTGTGTTACTGGCTCACTACTTTAATTGATTTGGGCACACATCAGACATGAATCAACAAGCAGGATTTGCTTGGTTGTAGTATACACTGGATCACTTTTTGTGATGGACTAATAGGATTTGCTTATGCCACTGCAATCGTTCATTTGTTTTGTCCTTTTGAAGTTAGACATGTGTTCTTTCAATATACTAGGTACCACCTATCATTCTCATACTCATGGGAAACTGCATGGTCTATCTCAGGTCAAGGCTTGCATCTGCCAGATTTCCAGTTTTGCAGTCACGCAGATTACCAGGCAAAGAAGGCCAAAAAGATGTTATTTCCTTACTTTGCTTCATATTTTTGGCGAATCAAGGGGCTGGGGAATCCGCAGATCTTGGATGTGTAAGTGTCATTCTGAGGTCAATGTAATTTTATGCTAATTTTTAGGTCAATGCATTCCAGTCATGAAATTGCAAGATCATTTGATGCTAGGATAATTAGGAGATCACCTGTCTTTTACTAATTAATGATTTGATATCTTATGAAAAATGTGGTTTATTGTTTTAGAAGGCTAATTTTCCTTTTGTCAAGTTATCAACGTTCCAGAACTTTCTGTGAAAAACATCATACATTCTTCACAATTTACATCATTGCGGTGCAATTGGTTAATTAAATGATTGGTTGCTTTCTGTTGTTTTCCAGAATAATATTCATTCATATAACAATAGGAACGTAGTATGTAAGGGAGCAAGTCTTGCATGCACTTTGTCTGGCTGCCATATCCTTTAACAACCTTACACAGTCAATTGTCACATAAAAGTCTAGTTATATTTATTACATCTTTTGTGTTTTATTGACCGATCCATTTACTGCCTTTGTCCACATTGGAGGCACCTTTTATTACCTATTTTGTGTGTACAATAAAGTACAATAGCAGTTTTCTGGAGCCCATAGTTCAATGTTAGACCATCAACATACAACTGTGAGAGCTGACACTAGTGCTAGATCTATTCATACTTTTCTTTTCACGTATTTTTTCCTTATTTTTATTCTCAAACAAATCATTCTGTCGAAGGAATTCTTTAAATGCATAAAATAGGAAATCTCGCAATTTTGCATTTGCAGGATGCTGAAGCAGCCTTGTTGCAAGGAGAACGAGAAGCTGAGATGATGATAATAGAAGCCTACTCTGCTCTACTACTGGCATTTCTTTCTACTGAGAGGTTATGCTGCTCTATCAATTCCACTTATTAAGTTCTCTGAGTTCCAATACTGACGGTGCGTTTATTGATTACAGTAGAAGTGCTCGTGAGGCCATTGCTGGTTGCCTTCCAAACAAGAACTTGAAGATTCTCGTTCCTGTCCTGGAGAGATTTGTCGTAAGTATCAGCATATTTGACTAAATTTTGACTTTTCTCTCTTGATCCATGGCAATTCAATGCGGAAGGTTGCATCATCCTGCCCACTTAATTTGCAGGAATTAATATACCAGAGCCCCCTTTTTCCCTTTCTATCTTCTCAACCCATGCAAACTTTTAAGAAACTTGTGTTGTTTCTTAACTAAAGAACACTCCATACTTCATGTAACCTCAAAATTAAAATTAAAATGTTTAAGTAATAAAACAAAAAATGGGACTAAGAAAGAGGAAGTTGTCGAGTATATTTTGGCGTAATTGTTTGAGAAGTGGATATGGTGGTGTGATTATTTGAGAAGGTTTTTTTTGTAGAGTGAGATTAGATTAAATTGAGAGAGAGAGAGACTGTAATGTTCTGTTTTTCTTTTTTAATGGGATTGAGAAAAGAGCAAGGCAGGTGTTTCACTGATTAGACTGTGGTCTATCTTGAGAGCAAGAGGGTAGGGAGGATATGGTAGATGGCAATATGTTGAAAACTTGATCCAATGAGATTTCATGGATATCCTAATAGTATCCTAATTTGTAGGTTTACTCTATTTACCATGTCTGTTATTTGTGGTCCATTTTCCATCTAACAAAAAAATATTGCTGCTCACTGTATACCATTTCCAGGAGTTCCATTTGTCGCTGAATATGATTTCATCGGAAACTCATACCATTGTCAGTGAAGTAATCGAATCTTGTAGAATGCCCTAGAGCATGAGGAGGATCCTGTGTACAGAAAGAAGCACATTGATCTCTCACCCCAAAACCTTCCTTTACCAGTTTCTACTTCTACGCGCTGATGAAATGGCTTGTGGGGCAGAAGCACTGTGAAGTCTACTAACAAAATGATGATGTATTCTAGCTTTCTTTTGATCCCTTACATTATTACGTCCATGCGTTGCATTAGACTGACTGGAGAAATGTATTATTACCGTCCTCTACATGTAGCAATTCTTTTTTTCTTTTTCTTTTTTGTTCCCAGCGAGCTTTGATCGTTTTTCTTGATATTGAGATGCACCAGTGGAATTCACGGTACTTCTGTGGATGTACTGCACTCTTCGGCTCTTAGCAGATGATCATGATTGGCAGTCGCGGATGTTTTGGAGACGATTGTGGAGTTGTGGATGTGATCTCACGCACGGTTCTCTTATATATCATAACCAATGATCGAATCTCATTCAACTGACAACAAAATAATTCAAGATCGGTGACATCAATTTCTTTTAGGCGTATTCTATTGACAGGAACTTGTGTTCAAAATAGGACAACAAAATTAAAAGCGATACGGTCAAGGATTTTGAAAAGGAATGAAAAGTCAAACGAAAGTTGTTTAGTGGGTTTGGGTCGAAGTGATTAAATTGGTAGTTTAAAATGATTTAATCAGCGTCGACGTCACCAGGACATCATCATTTAGGAGATTGATCAATAAACTAATTTGAAGATTTTCTTGATAAATTTTTAAATATTAATGTATTATAATGAATAATAACTATCATATTCGCTTATAAAATTAAGTATGATAAATATTGATAAGTAGTATGACATAACATATTCTCTCTCTCTCTCTCTCTCTCTCTAACGAATCAGCCAATGTGATCCCCCACACCATTGTCGTCAGTCATCTACTCATATCTTGCAAGTCACCACACGTTAATCTGCAATTTAAGAATTACATATATTGTGATGCTTGAACCAGTGCAAAGTTATTTTTTCTATCATATGCTTTGGTGATTTCCTTTCAACAAATGCAAATCTATATTTTTTCTGTTTTAGTTTTTATTAAGAATATTTTCTTCTGTAGGGAACACATTGATGGAACATGGAAGAGTCTCTCTCTTACGAATCCAAAACTCTACTTCATCCCTGTAGAATCCAATAATTTTTATATGTAATTACCTGCAATTACATATGATTCTCATCAGGGTAAGACCACATTGAATTAGTAACCACAAAAAAAATCATCTGCAGGTATTGTATTTTCTTTTATTTTAAGCATTATTGATTCAGTGCAGTCATTTGTATGAATTGTAAACATGACTGAAAGATATGACACATGGCTATCAAATATTTTCAGCAACCATGGGAAGAATATATGTAACTTCAAGTTTCATACTCCTACTTTTATTTTGTTAAATAACAGCATTTACAAATTCAGTAACCACAGAAAAAATTACTTTGATTAACTTAATTCGAGATACAATTGATCCATTATACGTAACAATTTAAATTCAGTATCAACTGAATATAGTATTCTAATCAATTCATATGGAGACACAAATGTTTAATTTTCAGTGAATATTGTTTAAAATAAAATTGCTAAATTTATAGATTCAATGTGAAACAAATGGATTTTAGAGAATCTCAAAGGGCTTCAATAATTTTGGATGGGTCCATCTTCTCAAATCATCAAAAAAAAGTTAAATTCAAAAAACTTCCAACTATGTTAAACATGGAAAAGATGGATTTGCCCCAAATAATGACACATCAAAACACAAACCATTGATCATGTAGAAATACTACTTTTGGTCTTGATTTAAGGCCCTAAAAATAAACAGTAGGGTTGATTCCACCACAAAATATTCCTATGTACATATAAAAGATTAAGACATTAATTAAACTAAGTGATTTAACCAATTTAATCTAATTCACTCTGATTAATGATCAAAATGATTTTTAGAACAGAAAATTTGATTTTACATCTAATTCTGATTCAACCCAGTTTGGTTAGCCGATTCAATTTGATTTCAAAAACAATAGATACAGTTGAAATTTGATTGTAATGTTAATGGAAGACTACCGAAAGGCAACACACTAGAATTGTGCTATACCAATTTTATCAGATGTCTCTGAGAAGGCAAAATATTGTGCTCTCCATTGCATTGCGAAATCATGATATTATACAATACATTTTCGAAAATATCAATTTCAGTATGAGCGGTACAGTTAAAAAATGGCACCTCGTACTTCCTGTGTATCCACTAGTTGTGATCTTATAGTGCTTTAGTCCTGGTTGACAATGAAACAAAATTTTCCAAAAATAAAAAGGCCAACCTTGCTTCCTTCTGTGCTTTATTATGTATTATCCTGATGAACTTCCAGTGATCAACAATTTTTTGATGTAGCTCACTGCATCTTTTCGTAGTGGCTCGAAAGGTAACTTTGCCATCACCTCTGCCCCAAATGAGAAGACAAGAGCATCCCTTGCAGTCTCCAAGTCAATACCACGGGTTTGGAAATAGAAAAGCTGGTCTGGTTCAAGGTTGCTAATGGCGGCTCCATGAGAGCATTTCACATCATCCGCTATAATTTGTAGATTGGGTTTTATATTGGCAGTTGCACGGGGTTCCAGAAGGAGAGTTCTTGTCAGCTGTCCAGCATCAGTCTGTTGAGCAAACCTAAATAAGCACCAAGAAACTTTAGATTGCCATGGCGTAATGTCACCATATAAAATTATAATAAATCAAACACAAACGTAACATATAATTTCATGGTATTTAAGAAACAAAGAAGCTTCTTCGTATTGGCTCAAAACAAAGTTACAAGTTTTCAGTACTTGGCAATCTTAAAAACATTTTTTAAGCTAATATCATTTTTTGAGTGGTGTATTATCCTCAATTATTTGATAAAATTTCCTGCTAAAATAGAACTCCGTAATAACTCACCTCTTTTTCAACGTGTATGGCATATGCAAGGCAAACAAATTGCTACTTATTTCCAATGTGAGGAAAGGCTTAGTTGGTGGTCCTGTCTTATGTGCACACTTAGTTATTGCATTAATTTTTTTATTTATCAAATTCTATGTTTCCAAATTATTTTATCCATGATCATTCGATGTATGCACACAAACTATAGGCTGTGTTTTAATCATTGGATATTGCATTAATTTCTTTATTAATCAATTTTATGTTTTGTTATATCCATTTTTCAAGGATGGCATGGAGAGGAGGTCTTCCTTTAAAAAACTTCAAGTGGGTAAAAAAAATAAAACATTGCAACAGAAAATTTAAAAATAATAAAAATGGAAATTTCTACATTAAAGGAATTGTGAAAAACGAAAAAATCAAAAAAGTAAACTGAGAAAATCCTGGCCCATTCTAGATAATTTCCTCTAAATTATATATCAAACACATAATATGACTGCCCTTCTCTTGAAGTCAAAAAAAAATTCCCAACGATGTTATATTTCATATTGACTGAACTTATTAAGAAAAAAAGATTAAATTTGGCACATACCTGTTGACCCTAATGTTTCCATCAAATACAGCTTGCCCTGTGGAATCAGCTACAATACACTTGTGAATCTGACGTGAATAGCCTCTGGGATGATCCAAGATTAAACTGCTATGCAAATCTTGAATCTGATTATTTTGAGATATGTGCAAAGTTGATAGATCTGTAACTGTGTCAGGTCCAAGTTGTTGTATGTGAAGGTTATGCCTGCTTAGTCTTGCTCCACTGCTTATCTCAACCAGCTCATATGTGCTGGATGCTTCCTATGACATAAATAACAAATTCTAAAAATTAAAGTGATGACCTTTTAAATGAATAGCAAGTCAACATGTTTGTTTGTAAGTGGTAAGAATTTCATTACGAACAAAAAGTACCATACACCAATCTATACAAAAAGGATGATGATTTTGAGGTTACCGAACATGAAAGCAATTCAAAGGCAGAATGAGAAGCATAGGATAAGATCAACAAGTCAAGCTTGTTCAGCCTAAAAGAGTGTTTCATACAATATGAAACAAAATAAGGGATTAGCGTGAGACGAGAAGTAAATGGGGAAAAAGGTTCCAAAAGAAGAGATGTTTATGGTTAAATAGTTAAACCTCTAAAATATGGATTTGGTGACCCCTCTTGTTTGGCCATCACAAAAGGTTCAGCCAAGTAGGAAGGAAGCCATAATCGGCACAGGCAAGGAAGTACATTGTTTCAAAAAGTGAAAAAAAAGAGTCCTCCTAATGACCCATCGGAAAAAAAAAACCCATCATAATCTTGATGATACTATTGAAATAAGGAGCTAGATAAAAAAGCACAAATTAGTTAGGTAAACCATATGAAATGGCTTTCCTAGACATGAATTCAATTGCTTATTGGTTGTTCCTCCACTTTGGGAGCTAGAACCTTGTTTGAACCATGAATTTCATGACACCAAACAGGGACCCTAGAATAAAGGGACCTAAAACAAACATTATACTTATGATAGTATGGTTTACACATGATCAGTGCCTGTGTGTGATGCATCAAACATACTCATTGTAGTGGAAAAAAGAGAAAGCAACGCTATCTCTAGTTTACTTGGCCTCCAAGAGAAACAATTCCACTTTTCATATATTGTTGATAATGGTAGTGTGTTTTTCTTAATGCGAACCTTTTCACACTGTGATATCTAACTGCATCATCCCACTGTCTTTTGTAACCCACTCTATTCTGTTGGTATTCAACTTTTTATATCCCTTACCAGTTTTAATGACTTGAATTGACTAAAAACAAGTGGAGGTCGTGCTCCTCAGAGACATTCAATAAGATCACCTGCTAATTTGTTATCGACAAACACATAGCACATAAGCCCTCAAACAACAACTCTCTGTATTGGTGAGAGTTAGGGGTGTAGAATGACCTTGCATATACTGGCATTTGCATGAAACTCAATAAGAAATAACTTGCGTTATCATTTGAATTTGAGATTCTAAAGCTATGATCTCTTAACCACTAACCTGCTTGGTGAACGTCCATTTGATATGCGCAGCATTCCTGGCCTGCTTCTGAAGGTAGGAATGCGATACCTTTGCCCCCTCCCCAATTGCAATCTCCAGCACCGAATTCTCCCAATAGCACTTCCCCTTTTTCTCAATCCCCTCAACCCCCAAATGCTCCTCCACGATAGCAATCTCCGCTCCATTCTCCACCACCACCACAACCCTAGGGTTCGACACCGGCAATGCCTCCTCCCCCTCCTCAATCCCCATGGTGGAACAAAACTTCAAGTAGATCGGGTCATCGAGGAGCTTTATTCCCTCCGGAACGTACATAACCACTACATCCGGCGCTCCGACCCCGTTGAGGTCCCAAAACACGTCCTTATCATCTCTTATCGCGTCCTCGTTCCCCAGCACTTTCAGGACCCTGTCTAACACAACTCCCTCCTGCACACCACCAATCCCGCCGGCATAGACTCCGTCAGGGAGAGACGACAGCCGCGAGAGCGATCGGACGAAGCGGCCGTCGACGATGACAATAGAATTGGGGGAAGGAAGGGGAGTAAAGCTAATGTCAGCATCGAGGGAGGGAGTGGGGGAAGGGAGGATGCGTGAACGGCGGAGGAAGGAGGTGTCGGTGAATCGGAAAGGCTCTTGCTTGGAGGTCGGCCATGGCTTGGACAGGAGGGACTCGGTGGAGTTTTCTCGGAGTTTTTGAAGAGGGGAAATGGTGGCGGCAGCGGCGGCGTCGGCGGTGGAGAGGAGAGATTCCTCAAGTCTCTCGGCGATCTCGAGAACGAAGGGGTCGGAGACGAAGGCGGCGCGGATCGCGGTCTTGGGCTTGGGTGGTCGGCCGTTCAGGGTTTGGGGAGGGAGCAGGTGATGGTGGCGGTGACGGCGGAGGAAGCAGGGAGGTGAGGAGGAGGAAGTGGCGGCGGTGGACAGGGAAGGGAGCGTGATCATGGCGGCGGCCGTGGCGGCGCACGCGTGTGCAGGTGGCAGTGGAGGTGAAGCGAGCAAGGGCGGTGACGGGAGAGAATGGTCGTTGGTCGGTTATTTTACCTTCCCAGGATGTGTGAGAATTTTTTGTTGTAATATTTTTTTAATTATGATTTCTTTATAAATTTCAAATCGACTATCAAATAATCAAAGTGAAAAGACTCAAACATGTTTTTTCGGTTGTAATATTAAATAATTTTTCAGTTATGTATTATTTTTTCTATAATAAAATAAGATGATAACATTTATTCAGGTATAACATCTTTAACTATGAGCGTCAACAACATTTTCTATAAAGGGTTTAATATTGTTATAAATATTTACAGTTAAAAAATTACAGGTATTCATCTTATAGATTAAATATGTCATCTTAAAATTTATTAACAGTAAAAATTACATTTGAAATAAATATCTATAAAGAAGTGAAATCTATTTTTTAAGATGTAATTTTAATATTATTAATAAATTTTAAGTAGTTGTTTCTAAATCATAGAATAAATACCTGTAACAACTCTCTTTTTTATAAATACATAGAAAATTTAAAAGTAGAAAGCTGTCACAATTCCTCACCAACACAGATGAAGCAGAAAGCTGTCCTAACATGCAAAATTTCCAGCCACCTACATGATTTATTTATCTCATATTATCAACAGCCAGTGCTTCATCTACTGCCCATCCAATTCACAAATCTGTATCTACTCATGAAATGCCAAATTCTTGTAAAATTACTGACTGGCCATGAATGTTGAACTAGAAGTTCTTGAGAAAAATGGTACTTAGACCATAGTGTCTCCTTCAAATGGAAAGAAGTTAATTGGTTGCAATTGGGTTTATAAAATCAAATTTAGGTCTAATGGAGAAATTAAATGGTACCAGACAAGGCTAGCGGCAAAGGAGTATAATCAGGTGGAAGGATTGAATTATGTAAAGACATTTCCACCAGTTACAAAGGTGGTAACTGTCAAGACTGTTTTAGCCATTTCTGCATTGAAACAGTGGTCACAGTTTGTCAGCTTGATGTACATAATGCATTCTTGTGTGGAGATTTACATGAAAAGGTGTGTATGGAGCTTCCACCTGCTCTTAATTGACAAGGACAGAGAGAGGCACATATTGATTAAACAAGCTATTGTATTGTTTGAAATAGACTTCAAGATAGTGGTTTGAAAATTTATCACAGTCACTAGTAAAAGCTGGTTTTCTTCAAAGGAAAGTAGACAATCCACTATTTGTCAAAAAAGAAGGGAATTCATTTACATGTGTTCTAGCATATGTATAGGAAACACATGTGACTGGCAATAATGGTGATGGTATCAATCAGTTCAAATCATTTCTTCAAACATGTTTTCATATTAAAGACCTAGGATTGATGAGCCATTTCCTGGAAAAATGAGGCCATACGCATATGCCAAAGCAAATAGATCCTTGATCTACTCAAGGAAGTTGGATTGCTAGGCGCAAGTCTAGCAAACTACCCTATGGATCAACTAATACAAGCAGAAAATTCTGAAAAGCTGGAAGACTCACACAGTTCAGGATGTTAGTGAGAAAGTTGCTTATGCAAGGCCAAAAACAATGTATGCAGTAAATCAAGTAAATCAGACTGGTCCCACCAAAGCTTACCTAGAGGCAGCATATGGTAGTGAGATTTTTAAAGAAGGAACCTGGACAAGGGTTATTTTTCCCTTGAAATGTTGATCTAGAGATGAAAATTTGCTGCAATGCAGAATGGGGATGCTGTTCATCTACTAGAAGATTTAGTACAGGGTATACTGTCTATTTGGTAGGTTTACTGATCTTGTGGAGAACCAACAAATACAGTATTGACATCATGAAAGTTTGAAGAGTTGATCATAAATAAAAATACATAGAAGAAAAACATTCATGTAGTTAATTTTACATAATGGAATTATGACTTAAATTGTTGTTGTATTCAAAATGATAAATATCACAATTAATTTAAGTTCCTCATCATCTTCCAATTGATTTTCTGGTACATATATCATTTCCACTTGCCACTTCCAAATGATATCATGAAAACATGGTTGCATTATTTACCAGTAAAAAGCTCTCTTATTCTGTCTTAGTTGGACTTCGAGTCTCTTATATCCATCCTTTTATTTTGGGTTCTGCCATCAAGCATTCATATTGCTTGCAGTATCTTCATGAGACTCATACAAATGTGAAGCATCATCAAGGGTGATTTGTTAGCTTGACAACCTGGACATCCATCTAAATGACCTTGTAAGCTTACATCTCTTGCATAATGTGTTGTCTCTTAGTGCACACTCTTCCCTTGGAGTCATAGACATCATAATTGAATTGTTGTTGTCATTGCTGTCATTTAAGCTTTAGCAGGTTACTATTGAATTTGCATTTTCTGAACCAACATTACTTTTTTCAATGTTTTTCAATTTATGGGATGCCACAGTAGCAGATACAAAGTTGCTTGTGTTCTTAAAATCATACCAGTATAAGTATCACTGGTACCTTAACTATTGCACAAGTATCAAACCTGATTTTTTGACCTTGCTGATACCATTAGATGCTGAACTGCCTTGAACTTCTGAAGTTTTTTTTTTTTGCTAAGATGTGTTATTTAATAAATATTTGCTTTATATATAAATTTATATCTCAGATTTTAATTGTTCATAAGCAGGGTAATAGAGGAATTGAGAAAAAAACCTTTTCAGCTTCCTGATTTTATGGCTGCAACTGGAATTGAAAAAATAAGGCATGCATTAGCAGTCTCTCTTTCCACATATTTATGCACATACACATCATATTCATATATTCATGCACCTAAGCAGAAATATATTAATGATGGAAAAAATAATGTTGAAGGATTAAGGATTTTCTATTATTGTTTTACTTGCAATGTAATGTTTCGGCAATTAAATTTACTTTCTTAATTGGTCTATTAGCAATGTTCGCTTTATTATAATGTCATCGTCTACTAGTTGAATGAATGCCCATAGCCTTTCCCCTGCCTGGTTGCCAGTACACCGACCGTCACGTGAGGAGGCAATGATCCTCACGTGACGTGACGTTAATATTTTTTTGAAAAATGTTTGATATTGAATTTTAAATTCATATCATTTTTAATTATTTATAAAATAAGAAAAGACCCATTGTGGCTTATCAAAAAAATTCAGTAGTGGTAAATCAGCGTATAAAAATATGTTATTGCTTTTAAATTAAATTATTTTTATACATTGTAATTTTAATTAAAAAAGTTAAACGAGAAGGAAGTTGAATTTTTTTTTTTTTTTTTTTTTGAAAACATCTATTTATTAAATAACGAAGTTCATTAATTTGGATGTAGTAAATAAATAAATTTTATGTTTTAAAAATAAAATATTTTATTTTAAAAATCTTGTGGACAGAAGTGAAGTACATATGTCGACGAAGCAAATGCTGAAAAGTTGACAAATTTTCTTTTGCAAAAATTAAGCCCAACTTTCTTATTTTTCTGAGTACGACCAAGGAAAAATTGCAGAAACAACCAACTCGCAGACTACAACCAGTGCCCTCATGATGCAGCCCGCTCTCAAGCTAGACCGACGAGCTTCTCGCTGAGCTCCCAGATCTTCTTGGCCTTCTCCGCATCACTTGCTTCCTGCGAGAGCTGGTTCTCGAATGACGCCGACGCCGAGTTCCAGCTCCAGTACACTCCCGACTTGGTCAGGCTTGGATCCATCACCACCTGATTCATCACCGTCACCGCATCTTCAGGTGTTCGACCTTTTTCTCGATGGATAAGATAAAGGAAGATGATGGTGGTGTATGTCATATACCTGAGCGAGTCTTTTGCCGGAGTCCTCCTCGGAGACGAAGCCCTTGGTGATGTACTTCTGGAAGGGAGGGAAGAGTGTCCTGAACAGGGGGATGTGCTCCCGGAAGAGCCCGGTGGTGGCTATGCACCCGGGGTACAGCGACGAGAAGGTGATCTCGGTGTCCTCGTAGTATCGTCGGTGGAACTCCTGCATCATCAACATGTTGCACACCTTGCTGTCCTTGTACGCCTTGGCGCCGTCGAACTCCCCACCGTCGATCATTGCCGACGAGTTCAACCCGTTCAGTCCACCCGACAGTCCCCGCAGGTCTCCCAGGTTGGCCTTCGGTGGTACGTTCCCCGCCACTGTGTTCGTGTTTCCTGATGCAACACCAAAACAAAAAAAATAGGGTGCGGCCGGCCGTCATTACCAACATCTACTTCCTTCAATCAAATCACTCTCGGGGGTATGCGTTTATTACCAGTGATGGAGCCGACGATGACGAGCCGTTTGGAAGGGTAGTCGGATTTGGTCATGTCATCGAGGAGAAGCCTGGAGAGGAGAAAGTGGCCGAGATGGTTGGTTCCGACGCTCAGCTCGAAGCCGTCGGCCGTGTACGTCGGGGTCTTGGCGTTTGGGAAGTAGACGGCGGCGTTGCAGACAAGGACGTCCAGGGGCATCTCCGTGAGGTGGAAGTTCGCCACGAACTGTCGGACGCTATCCATGGAAGCGAGGTCGATGTGCATGATCTTGTAGTTTTCCTTGTTCATGCCGGCCGACTTCGCCGCCCTCTCCGCCTTGAGGAAGTCCCTGCAAGCCATGATCACGTTCCACTTCCCGGTCTCAGCCAGCGCCTTGGCGGTGGCCAGGCCGAGGCCAGAGGAAGCCCCTGTTATGATGACATTGCCCTTCCTGAGGGTCTTCTTCCCGCCAGTGGGGGAGCGGGTGACCGTCGGCGTCACTTCGGCGGTGATCTGAGCTCTCACAGCCGTCGTGTTCCTCTGATCACGAGGTTGCGAATGCATATTCATTGTGTCAAAAAAACTTTCAAATAATTTTTTTTAATAATAGTGTATTTTACATTCTTCAATGCTTAAATATTAAAGAGAACTTCTAATTAAAAATTAAATTTTTACTAATGGTTAAAAAATATTTGTTTGGATTATTAATATTTATATTTAAATTCAAGCAAAAACATTATCATTACTATAAAAAAAGAAGTTAATTTTGGCAAATAAAGCTGTTTTTCACATTGTTTAAGTAGAGACTGAATTTAAACTTATATTATGTAACTTTCTACAAACATTATCAACTAAACTTGGACTTATATACTCTCTTTTTTTAATCATTACTAATTAATTTTGATTTCGAAATTTCACAGTTGAAGTAATAAAATTCCAAATTCTCTACTCAAAACACTACTTATTTTGGATTTTACCCCCAAAATTGGAGCTACTTCCCATTGCCAAACAACAAGATGAGAATCTGATACATAAAAGAACGAACGGAGCCAAAACAGAGAAATACATTGCAGAATCCGGAAAAGTAGACGACTCCACACAAGAATCAGAAGCTCCGAAACCAAATTGGTAATTCTCAAGCACGGAGCTAGGGTTGGGGGAAGTACCCCCGCTCCATTTTTCAAATCCAAACAAGAAAATAGCGGACCATGTTCAAGACGGCAGTAGCAGAAGATTACAGATGATGGATACCTTGGTCTTGAGGGACAGAGAGCCGAATTGGGACCTGGTGTGGTCTGGAAGAAGAGAAGCTCCCAAGAAGGCGGAGTCCTTCAGTCCCGCGCTTGTCTTCTTCCCCTGTAGCCAGACAAAAGAACAACACCGATGAATGCCACCACAAACACCCACACACACACACACATCGCCATTACCCACCTCCTTGTGGACACAGAAGGCGGAAGCAACGAGGGAGGAGGAGGAGGACGCATGAAGAGCCATGGCTGAGTCGGCGGGCGAGGGCTTGACGAATCTCTATCGATCGGCACTGGTGTGGAAGGGAAGACGGCAGCGGAGGCGGCGTTAAATAGGCCGGCACGTGTGCTGGATAAGGTGATAATACGAGGCTGAGAGCTTGACACGTCAGCCTCCTTCCTCCAATGAGACCTCTCCCTGTAGATTTCTTCACCGCCGACGATATTTTTTCATGATTCCTAATAATAATGTGGCCCTTCCTTCCTCGCGTCCTCTGGGCCGGTGCACACATTCATGGAGGACCGTGGGCCCAGTAAGAGGATTCCACGTGGCAACGTCACGCCCACGTGACGAAACGTGGCCTCCTACAATGTCAACGTGACACGTGGACAAGTAGTCCGACTTGGAACCATGTCGATATCGAATTAATGTATCGGAAGACTGTGAAGAGAGTGAGTTGGAAGACAAAAGGGTAAAGAAAAATTAGAAAATATCAAGCACACGAAGTTAAGGGAAAAAAAATGTATTTATATGCATCATGAAAGATCAGAAATTTAAAATAAAAATAAAAATAATCATAATTTTATTTTTAAAATAAATTATTAATATTAACATCAAATACAAATATTAAATATTAATAGAAATGTGCTAATTAAAAGTGCGTAAATTAAATACATAAATTATAGATATTAAATTTTATTTTATTTATTGAAGATCAAATCACTTTATACAGCAAAGAACGTTGTAAATAACTACGGTTACATTTTTCTCACTTAAATAATTCTATCGAACTACAAAAGTTACCATTGTAATAGATTTTTTTAGAAAATAATCAATCAAAATGCACCCAAAATTGAGAATTAATTATTTTCTTATGATGGAAAATGACGAAAAGAAAAATAGTAAAAAAAATTTAACTATTTTCTAAATATTTGTACATCAAGTGATTTTTTATTAGTATTTTTTAATATATAAGAAAAAATTTCTTTTATTTTTTTACTGATTAAAAAATATAAATTATCACAAAATATATTAACAACATCGATATAAAAATTATTTATATTGATATCAAAAACTGAAAAAAAGTACGAAACCAAAGAGAACAAGTCAAAAGATCTCGACCGTTGATGATAAGATTACGTTGAAGTTGTTGATAAAGAAAAATTACGTAAGGGACCTTAGAGAATAAGATATTTGCTGACAAATAAATGAGATTTAATGCTCTCCTTCAAGTTGATACAGAAATATCTTGTATGTAAGAAGAATTCAAATCTAATATTATTCAACGGCTTGGTGAATATACTACCCAATTTATTTTCTGTTTTGACCCGCATATTATTCAAGTCTTCCTGTATCTTTTCTCGTATTAAATGAAAATCTAATTTTATATGTGTTTGTCCTGAAAGTGAAAGTGAAAGATAATAGCGAAGGGTAGAGAAAAAAAATCGTTGGTTGTTGTCATTCATGCAAAGTTTCATAATATCTTAGACACTAAAGATAAGATTACATTTAAGCCATGGATAAGGAAAATTTGCATAAAGGACCCTGAGGAATAGGATATTAGCCAACTTAGTAAAAGTTTAACAAGTCTTTTTGATATTAATAGTGATTTTTATGTTCACCAAGATTTGATCTTGATGAGGATTACGAATACTATATTAGCCATAACCAATTGTTTTATCATGTTTTGAGATTAAGTGTTTGTCTACTTGAAAAATGATAGAAATAAAATGATAGAATATCATAGAAAATGATGTAAATAAAATGATAGAATATCATAGAAAATGATGGAAATAAAATGACAGAATATCATAGAAAATAATAGAAATAAAAATAACAGAAGTTAATAAAAAACCAATAAAAAATCAAGATATTTGTACATAGAATATAAAATGATCATATTTGAAATACATGTGTTTGTACATAAAATAGAAAATGATGGAAAATCATAGAATGTAATATATATATGTTTATTTACAAAATAAAAATATTAAAATTAATGAATTAAATATTTTTTATATTTACCTACAAGATAGAGAATAACAAAATTTATCATAAATAATATAAGATAGAGTCATTTGTGATAATAGTTACAATATAATATATATTTTTATTGTTCCACATATCTTTCATAATATCAATTCTCATCTATTAAAAACATAAATAATTTTTATATCAAAATTACATGTTGCTAGTATATTTTGTGATAATTTACATTTTTTTTTCGTTCATTTTCCATTAATTTTAGAGATCAGAAGATCAAAAAATAAAAGAAACTTTTTATTATATATTAAGGGAAAATGGTGGAATCATTCGAAAACTCATTTAGTACATAAACAACTAGAAAATGATGAAAAAATTTCTATCATTTTCTTTTTTGACATTTTCCATCGTTTTCTAAGTACACAGATACCTCTTAAGTTTCTACCTAGAAGTTTAATTTTATAAAAAACATAGTCAATGAATCTAGAGTTCAAATAAGTACAACCTTGAACATTAGGCTACTTGACAAGGAATAAATGATGATAATGTTTAGACACATTTAGGGTAATATTTCAATAAACATAAATGACACACAAATACATCCACTAATGGATTTGGTAGAGATTTTTTTTTTTTTTTTTGGGTTGGGTAAGTTGAATTATGAGAAAGTGATTCATGAAAAGGGTTGTGGTTTAGATTTTTTTGAAGGAATTTGTGTTGGAGAAGACTAATAGCACCACAATGGACTAGGGTTGACATCTTCTACACAAATTGATGGTTTATTTATGATGACAAAAATGTGAATTGGAAGTGCTGGTTCATTAACTTTTAACAAATCTAGAGTATATGACATTATGCATGGTATCGTACATTTGGGTGGTAAGGAAATTTCTTGCCATCCCTTTGATTGTAAGTTCAACCTTTATAGAAATCAAAGATTTGAAATATGTAGAGAATATTCTAATTTTGCAAAAGAAAAGTACATATGTTACAATCCATTTTTAAAAAGTTAATGTTTCTTGAGAATTTGGATGCAAGATTTTTTTTTATTTTTTATTTTTTTCTTTCAAAAATCTTGTAAGACATAAGAAGATCAACTGTGTACTTTACAGAAAAGTAATGTTGTATTATAAGAAATCGAACCTATAGTAACAGACAAAATCCATTACCATGAGACCAAAATCGTCACAATAGCTCAGATCTCATTTGTCGGTACATCATAATAAATTTTTAAAGCTTTTTTTTAACATCCGTCACTATAAGCATCTTTATGGTAACGAATGTCAACCCTATACCAACAGATTAGATCTATCACAATAGAAAAATCACTATTACAGAGAAATCATAATTTTGGTAATAAACTTAGAAATAATAATGATAGAGTAAAAAAAAGACAGAATATCACAGAAAATGATTGAAAGAAAATGACAAAAATTAATAAAAAATTAATAGAAAATCAAGGTGTTTGTGTACAAAATGAAAAATGATGAAATTTGAAATACATGTGTTTGTGTACAAAATAAAAAATAACGAAAAATCATAGAATATAATATATATATATATATTTATTCATAAAGTAAAAATATTAAAATTAATAAATTAAATATTTTTTATATTTATCTACAAGATAGAAAATAACAAAATTTGTTATAGATAATATAAGATAAAGTTTATGATAATTGTTACAACATAAAATACATTTTACACATTTTTATTATTCCACATATCTATTATAATATCAATTATCATCTATTAAAGATAAATAATTTATATATCAAAATTACATGTTAATATATTCTTTGATAATTTATATATTTTTTTTTCTTCATTTTCCATTAGTTTCAGAGCTCAGAAAGTTTAAAAATGAAAGAAATTTTTTCTTATATACTGAAGGAATATGACATAAAATAAAGGAAAATCATTTAATACACAAACAACTAGAAAATGATTAAAAATTTTCTATCATTTTCATTTCCAACGTTTTCTACCATTTCTTAGGTACACAAACACCCCTTAATATCTATTGTGATAATCTAATCTGCCACAATAAATATCTAGATCCATTACCATAGATACATACAAATATTAAATTACAAATTAAGACATATTTATTTATTATTAATTAAATATATAACTTGTGTATATAATGAAGACCATAATACGAAAATAAAATACTAAAAGTAAAATTTCAAATGCACATTAATTTAAATAAAACTTTAAGTTCTAAAATTCAATTGCACACAAATTTCAAGTACACCCATTGTTCATATTTTATATAAAACAAAATCTCATAATCAATACATCACATATATTTTACACAAGTATCTAGAACTATAATCATTGACGCTCCTCATGCAATTTCCACCTACAACAATAGGAAAAATTAATAATAATTTTAAAAAAGGAATAAGATGTTGATAAATAAAAAGTATACATCTATCATCATTGATCTAGAAAATTCAGAAAGAAATAAAATTATTAAGGAGAGCTGTTTCAAACTTTCAACCTTTCCAATTTCGTTCATCTGCCATTTTAATATGTTTTGACATAACATGTGGTCTAATTATTGCCATAACATAAAATAAACAACTTTGTTCTATTGGATCTGCATGTGGTCTAATTATTGCCATAACATAACATGTGGTCTAATTATATAATTATAATCATATATAATTTGTTCTATTGGATCTGCAGAGTCATATATACGTACAATCCCAACCAAACAGAACTATAATCAACACACTAGAGTACATACATATAAACATACATACATGTATATTTATATATATAGGTTTATCAAAAATCACTGAGTCATGCAGGGCTATATATATTTATACAGGGACCTAAGATAATTAAATCATATGATCTGATGAGACACACCACATTACTGCTCGCCAACTCCCCTCTCTCTTGTTGTCTGTCTGGTGAATTAATCAGTTGGACTCAGCTACTTTTAAATAAATTTTTAAGCATATATTTTATATATATTTATACTTATATAATAATAACAGCAATTTATACTTTTATCTGTATTACAACATTAAAATGTATAAATAATCCTAAGATAATATCAAAATATGAAGTGTAATAATATATATTATATTGCACTATTCATGTACATTTAAGTAATATTCCATCTAAAAATATATTTGAGTTTTTTGCAAGGAAAAATTAAAAACCTTAAAGCATATAATAATTAAATGGATTTGAGAGAAGATCCACTTAATTAAGGCATGATGTGCCTAATGTTCACCTTTATAAGTATCAAAGAATTTGTACGTAACCCTGCAAAAAGATAATTAATATTTAACAATCTCAATTGTACTGTATATAGGAGACTATCCAAAACATTGATGGCAAACTCATTATTCTTCTTTCCCTCAACAAAGTCAAAGCTTAAGGAAGCAGATTTCCATTTCAATCTAGTACAGACTCATTTCCAAGTGGTCAAAACTAAAGGCAATGACAATGCACCACCACGAAAGCAGCACAGTGAACTAATTAAAGGATGGCTATGAATTATAAGAAACAAGGCATAAAACAAAATCAAATATTAATTCATATGTAATATAACCAAATAATCTACAAAGCATAAAAGTATGATAAAGATGTTACATAATATAGTATTGGTTCTAACAATTCTCCACAATTTTTTAATAATAGTAACTTCCAATAGAAAACATAGGTTTTAGTGAAGACAAGAAAGATTTATGTATGTTTAGTTTCTTTTGGGGGTGTGTGTGTTTATGAGAATAAAAAAATGAAATGCAAGCTTCTTTGTCATTGACTATCAAAATATTTTGGAAGAAAAACCACCCATAATGCCAAAACATAAAAGTTTCTCTCACATGATTGTGACCTATAATCATTTATGTCGAAATTGCTTGTTAAAAAGCATTAATTCTAAGTTGAGATGGATTTCATGCACATAAGAACAATTAATAGTAATTTCTATGGTAGTAGAAATGATATTTACCTGTGGTGATAGCATATGACTTCCTTGAGATGAGAATGATCTCGTAGGAGTTCCAACGACATTGAAGACAATCTAACAATTATGAATATTGACAATTAATAACTTTCTAAGAATATCTATCATAACCATTAAACAAAATTGATTTGCTTACATACCTATTGCATGAATTCAATCCCTCTCCATAGCCTTTATAACAAATTATTTCTACACTTGTGTCTGATTTTAAAAACATAAAAGATGCCATAGTTAGCTTAAACATATGCATACCCTTTGTTACAAGGATATAATAAATTATCCTAAGGCCATGCATGTATAGGAAAGAAAGTTTAAACGAAATTAGGAAAAAAATTTCTGAATATTTCTCTCTGCCTATCACTAGTTAAGACCAGTAGTATTTCTTTCTGCCTAACACTAGTTCAGAAGAAGAAATACATAATAATTTTTGTTGGCAGTGGACATTTACAGAATACATAAAGAAAATTCAAATCATCAATTCTAACACATAAAAGATTACCTTACATACTAATTAACAATAAAATACTTTTTTTTAAAGAAAATTCCACTTACGTAAATAATGAAACTATATCTGATTAATCTAAGACTATGTATTATGCAAAATGCTTAAGGCTTATACCTGGATAGTTGGTACCATTTATAAACTTACATCCATTTAGTGAGATCATAAATGCCAAAATGAAACCCAAAAATGGTATGTCATTCAAAAAAAAATATAAGTATGCATCAAGTCATGTATATGCATTCCTAGCTATATGATACAACATTCATTTTATTCACAAAGACTTCTCATTCATCAAGTCTGACAAATAAATACATAACTACGCTTAAGGAAATAGTGCTTCTCAACTTAACGACCAAGATGTGAGCATAATTAGGCATATACCTGCATTTCCAAATTCTATCTAAGCTAATAAATAATATATATGCAATGTTCACATCAATCAAGGTAAATTCACATGTTAAACAATAATGTAGGTGCAATGATAAATAGCATGAAAACCTTTAGACTAAATAATTGAAAACTTACCAACGGACCCAACAATTTCCTCCCTGGATCTGCCGGCAATAGCCGACGAACCCAACATCTACGCGCCTCAGCTCACCGGGTGCCACCTCCCACGCGGTCGCCAAAGCTCGCACGCACTGCTGGAACTCGCGCAAATGATCACCAGCGTGAGACTATGGAAATGGAAGGTTCTCTCCGTCAGAGACTCTGGTGGCGCGCGTCTGTCGACGAATCCGTCGGAGCTGGTGAATGGTATTCAGATGCAGATCGGCGTGCCTTCGACGAACCAACGTTCATGAACGGGTGGGCGGGAGATGTGTTGCACGCCGCGACAGATTTCGGCCCATGAGTTCATGAAGTTCAGGAAAGAGGCTCCGTCGCCGACGACATGGTTGAAGGAGCATCCCACAAATATACCGTCCGTGAGCTCCGTCACCTGAAGGGCGAGCAGAGGCGAAGAATGTCCCTCACATGTAACAGCCAAATCCATTAGAAAGAAGTGCCTGTACGGTCAAAAGATTTGCTTGATGGAGTCTGATTACATCAGGTAAAGAAAGAAATGAAGGAACAAAGAAAGAACGACGTACCTGACGAAGGAGGAGGGACTGTACAAGGGCTTCAGCACATCACCGATGCCCAAATTGTCGGCAACATCTACGACGAATTCCGCGCCTCCTTCCTTGCAGTTGATTTGCACCGACATGCCTTCGGAACCGTCGGAGGCACTCTCTGTCACGGAACGGCCAGCCAGGGGCCGGAAACGGGCGAGTGCGACGGAACTCACACCCTCCTCTCTATATGTCTCTCGCTCGATGTACGGACGAACTCACACCCTCCTCTCTACACGTCTCTCGCTCGATGTACGGACGAACTCACACCTCTCCAGCAATCCTACCCAAGGCGGGCGCGCGATCTGCAGATGATTTGCGGACGACGGCGGTGAGGAGGCGGGGCTGAAACGCGGGCGTTGGCGGGACGGAGGTACAGGCGAGGGAGGGTTTTGGTAAAAAAAGGTTTAACTTTTATCTAAGGTAAAAGTTAAAAGTGTTATTCCAATAATACCCTTATAATATAAGTTATATAATAATGTACAGAAGTAGATGAAAAAATTTTATGATGAATCATTAATTTATACATGATAATATACATATAAATTAAAAAAATTCCTCTTGTGTTATTTTAATGATGTCTGTATAATATGGGTTATATAACACACATAAAGTAGATAAAAATAATTATGATGAATCATTATTTTATACATGATAATATACATATAAATTAAAAAGATTCCTCTTATGTTATTTTAATGATGTCTGTATAATATGGGTTATATAATACACATAAAGTAGATAAAAATAATTATGATGAATCATTATTTTATACATGATAATATACATGTAATGTAGTTACATTATGATATCATGATGATTTTAATGGGATTTGAACTTATCATCTTTTAATAACTACAAAACCACAATATTATTAATTTACATTTAAATGATTGTTAAAAATCTAGGTTTGATTTTGAAAATGTAAATCAATGGTATTATAATTTTAAGATTTGCAAAACGTCATAGGTTTGAATGTTATCAAAATCATATTCTTTTTGAATTGTAAAAGTCTTACTTGTTATATAAGTGCATGATTTCTTGATTTTACATTATTTTTTACACTCATATTGTTGCTAATCAAAATTAAAATATGAAACTTTGTTTACAAATCATCATTAATTTATTAAATTAAACGAAAATTAATCATATATAATTAGTATATGTATTTATTGATTTAAATCATACATCATTTAGTTGTAAATTAAGGACAACCAAAGTTTACATGATTCATCTAAACTTAAGTGTATTGATTTTAATGACATTGGGCATATAATAGAAGATTGTCTCTCTTTATTTAAGTCGGATTGTACCTCACAAGTTAACTAATCAAGTAATTAAATATTATACATATTAGATTTGTATATATAGATGATTATAAAGTTTTCATTTTAATAAAACCATCATCTCAATTATCATATTTAATTTCATTACATGATATTAGATAAAATATATATGATTAATTAGATGGATGATGTCTTTCCTAACATGAACATTATTAAATTGTAAATGGAATTTATGTTATATAATTTTTATCGAAACTCTAATTTTCATTCAATTTTTTTAATAAAATCATGATGTACTTTTTTTATGATTTATAAATTATATAATATAATTTTTATACATTGAATATAATTATTATAATTAATATACTTTATAATTATTAGTCATAATAGAGTTTTATTGTCTCTACAAAAAAAATATTATATAATTATTATAATTAATATACTTTATAATTATTAGTCATAATAGAGTTTTATTGTCTCTACAAAAAAAATATTATATAATTATTAATACTAAAAATAAAAAATAAAATTTTAAAAAAATTAGACTTATTTTTTTAAAATAAATATTTTAAATTAAAATACAGGAATCTCTCTACAATTTGTCAACCATTTAACGGCTGGCAATCATTTGTCAATCAATGACACAATTAAATCGTATTAAGCTGTGTCCTTAATTAATTAAACTCAGTCCAATTGATATATATAACCTAATCTATTAGAAAATGTTAGAGAAATGAACAATAAAATAAAATAACAGAGTTTGTAAGACCAGAAAATAAAAATTAAATGAAGATTTAATCTACGGTTCATATTTCATCGGCTACTCGTCACTTTAGATTTTGAATATCTATTTATCGACCTACTCCTGACAACCTCTCGTGTCGTGTCATGAACATTATCAGGATATATGGGCCGTTTATGGGCTTCTTCCGACCATTGCGGGCCTGACAAGAGGCAACCACTGGACTATAAATGGGCCGCATATGATATTCGGATAAAGTTTTGTTAGACCAAGTAGTGGGCCGTTGATGGGTTTGTTGGGTCCAACGGGCTTGGTGAACGTCATTCTACCAACACCAGTTTTCTTTTTCTTTTTTTTAAATCACAGTCATACCATCAACATCTAGGGCTGTTTAGATTATATATATATATATATATTCGCAAAGTTAAGTTATCTTTACCTTATTATCAAAAAATATCTTAGAATTATAGATTTAATGATTTATCATTTTTATTAGTTGATTAACTAAATTAAAATAGTTATATGAATGAATGAAATGTAGTTTGACCATTATAAATATTGTAAAGTTTTTTTTTTTATCCTCAAGGCCCCAACATGATAGATTTATTCTTCAAATATCATGTACTTTGGAAGTACCTTAAGTGGCTTCATCTACTAACTCAGTTGAGATTACTGATTGAGGCAATAACTGTAATATTACTAAGTAAAGCCAACACTAATGATTATAGTCACTACACTAGAATTTCCTAGGTGGTCACCCATCTTGGTTCTACTCTTACCCAAACACAATTAACTCCAAAGTTCTTAGAAAAGTGAGTGTTTGTTAGTAGGTGTAAATGCACATTACTGTAAAGGTTTAAATTTAAATGGATTTGTTAATTACTGTATTAATTAATGAACAAATTATTTATTTATTTATTTCAATAAGATCAAATCATGTGGATTAATGACCGTTTCAACCTTAACTATCTTTTTAAGTAAGTACTTCATGGAAAAAGTGTATAAAATTGAATAATAGCCAACAAAATCAACTATTTAAAAAAGAATCAATGATTGAGAAAAAAGATGAATTTATAACTTGTATAAATAATGCATGAAAGTAATAATATTTGAAAACATTGAATGAATATGATGGTTAAAAAGTATACTTAAATGACAATAAAGTATGCCTTGATCTTTGTTTTAAGTTAACTATGTCATCAAATACCAAAGTAGTAATATTTTTAATAGAGTGATTAAAAATATTATTATCTCTCTCAATCCAACTAATCCAAACGAAAGACATTAAGAATGATGGGCCAATCAGAAATTTTACAAGAAGAAATGGAACGAGAATTAGTGGTGAAAGTTGGATAAAGAAAATTTTCATTATGGAAGTTACACCCGTTACTTACAAGAAAGGTTCAAATTACATTAGCATCTGTTTAATGAATGAAAAAGCGGTTTGTTATTTTTAAATAAATATTGTAAAAGAAATAAATAATATTACCTTATTAATATATTTTAGTTAACATCTAAGGTAGTTAGAAGGTTGGAATCTCATAGTTGCCAACTTAAAAGGGTGTCTGTGCATTTGGAAAAAAAATGAAAAACGTTGAAAAGGAATATGATAAAAAAATTTCGTCATTTTCTATATGTTCATGCAACACATAAATTTTTGAAAGATTTTGTCATTTTCTCTTTATATATAAGAAAAATTTTATTTTACTTTTTGATATTCTAATCTACAAAGTTAATAGAAAATAAAAGAATAAAAAAGATGACTTATCACGAAATATATTAACAATATGTAATTTTAATATCAAAATTATTTCTATCTTTGTTAATGGATAAAAATTGATATCACGAGATATATTTAAAATAATATAGATATGTGAAATGTATTTTATATTGTAAATATTGTTACAAATGACTCTATCTTATATTATCTATGGTAAATTTTGTTATTCTTTATTTTATAGATAAATATAATAAATATTTAATCTATCAATTTTAATATTTTTTATTATATGAATAAACATATGTATTTTATATCTTAGTGATATTCTTTTCTGTACATTAGATACATATATTTTAGATTCTATAATTTTCTATTTTTATATACAAATAACTTAATTTTCTACTAATTTTTCATTATTTTTTATGATATTTGATAATTTTTGTGGATTTCTACCAAGTAAAATCCTCCAAAACATTATAATCTAGATTTAAATGGAGATGACCATGACTTTTAGGGATCACATCACACTTAGGTGCTTGATTGTTTGTTGATATTGGAGATATTAAAAATTTAAAAAAATAAAATAAAATAAAATAAATTATTGGAAGATATATTGAAAGAAAAAAAATCAGATATTTTGTTTGGAAGTCCACTTTTCAAACGTAGCTTCGTAGATACCGCGCGTAAACAACAGGAGGGGGGTTACGTTTAAGTACGGATGTTTGGGGAATAAATCTACGCTTCAGAAAACAAAGAGATGCTGAAAGAGGAATCCACCAAATCTCTCCTTCTCCTGAGATTTGATTAAACGGAAGGGAACAAGTGAAACAGCGGAGCAATGTGGACGTCGGCGGCTCCACCAGAGCCCCAAGTCTACGTACGGCCGGTGTCGTCTTGCTTCCCGTCCTATCCGCTCAGAACCCAACACTCTCTGGTTTGGGTAATGGCTGAAACATCAGCTTGTTCGTTTCTTTGCATCAGAAAAGATGTTGAGAAAGAGATCTTTGTATGTGTCTTCGATTGACAAAACCTAATATGGTATTCTGTAGCTAATTCTGAAACGTCAGTTTCACCTACTTGTACAGTCGTTGCGGTCTCTTCATCCACCGTTGATGAGAGGAGAACACCGCCACCACCACCACAAAGCAGAGCAATGGCAAAACGCCAAGAATCAGGAGTGGGGTACGAAAGAAGATGTGGATGATTAACAGTAGACGGACAACCCAACTGCATGTTTCTTTTCATTTTTAATCTTTCCTTTCGATGATGGTGGGAATTTTGTATTGTCTAAGATCATTATCTCGGGCGAACCAAGATAATCCAATAAGTTGGGTGCAGCCCACGTCACGCACATCGATCATGCACAAGAGACTGCAGCAGCTTGTGCATTGCAGGTGGCAACTGGAAGGGAGGGGCCAAGTCCAGCGGCATGATTGAACTTTGAAGTGGAATGGGGGAGAGAAGAAGGAAGAAGGACGAAGAAGACCAGCCTGTGTTGGGGGGAGGGCGGCATGCGTACTACTGTTAACGTCGCCACAACCACTGATTTGGGGTCCAGGATTTTGGAATCAGTCTTGCTTTTCCTGGAGCATGAGAAAGTGAAAAAGGGTATAGCACACCCTCTGCTCGATCAAATGCCACAGAGGGGAATCCTTCTTCTGCTGCCACACACATTGCTTACTTTGCTTGTGGGTGAAGGCATCTGCCTTCATTAATTAAATTAAATGAAATGAATCAATCAATCATCATCAAATCATCCATACCCTTAAACTTTTTATGCTGGATAAGGTTTTGGGCATAACTTGCTTCATTCAACATGGAGACTGACTTGGTGATATTTCATGTGGATGAGGATTAAAGAACCTTCTGTGTTTGTCTTCTTGTGCTGACAAGAATAAAGTGGTGTAAGAATGAGATTCCTTGAATTGGGTATATATTTGATTGACACGTACAACAAAGAGGAGAGAATATGATGATATGGCGGTACCGAAATGTGAATGTGATTTCATTATCATAATAAATCTCCCATGCTTTGTTTGATTCTCTTCTTGGGAGAGATGTACATCAATTAATTCAGTAATTTAAAGTGGTTTTTAATTTTATCTTGAAAAAAATATATATACTGTGGCCTTTTCTCTGTTTCATTTCTTTCTTGCTCTCTGCTGCATGTTCTCTTTCAGTGCCTGACCTTCCTTGTTTTCTGCTGTGGTGAACTCTTTTCTCTTATTCACTTTGATAATTGGGTTCTCTTTAATCTACTTCCTTCTTTTATTTTACAAAAAAAAAATCAAGAAAACCACCTTCTCATCCCATGGACACTGGTGGTGAATTGCTAAATTTAATTCCAATTTCTTAAAGACTTGTTTGTGCGTGATTGATTTTAGAAAATCATGATTTTATAAAATCTTCCTTCGTCAAAACCCTTCAACCAACACTTTCTTTTAGGTAAAAGGTCATTGTAAATGCTTATGACAACAGAAGATGCTGTAATAGTACATATTTGTCCAGATAGCACATTCATATAGATGTTATTGATCTTACATAAAACTCCTACTTCCACTTAAATAGTCTGTTTATACTCTTCAATTTTGTTTTTACTTATAAATTTTCATGAATTACATGGTTCACTCTCACTTTATTAATGTTATGAATCGCATGACATGTTCTCTCACTTATATGACATCAATCTTTTGTATCATATGCATAACACTCATCACGTCACAAGAGGATGTGGGGTTCTACCAACATGCATTCCAATTTCCACCACATTCATTGCTTGACCTGTACTCAAATACCACCATCACCATTGTTAGGGTTCTTGTCATCACCATTGGCTTCTCACTTGTTGTAATACTCCTGAATAATCATGGTTGATGGACATGACCAATTAAATTGCTGCACTTGTCAACCATGGAAACCCAACTCCACCTCATTATCAGGTAGGGGAAGATGATTCTGGAAGAATGAGGTGTTTGTATGCATACATATTGTACACACATGCAAGGAAAATGATGTTATTTACAACAAAAAAATTTATAAGTATTTATCTTATGGTTCAAATATATTTAATTTAAATTTTATCAATAGTGAAAAATATTTTTAAAATAAATAAATACCTTTTCTTTTATAAACATTAATAGATAGGCGAAAAGAGAATACCTTAAGTGAGAAGAAGAGAATGGAAGAAAATATAAGGCACAGAGAGAGAAAGATTTGGGAAAAATGATCGAATGATTTTCAAACTTTAGGAATGCATATTTATGGTTCATAACTACTGACATAATTAAATGATAGTTATAACATAAAATAACATTGTTAAAATAATCTTAATAAACATTTGTTTTAGATATAAATTTCAAATAAATTTTACTTTAATATATCTAAATCATAAGATGAGCATTTATTGAACTTATTTTTAATTGTGAGTGCATATAACAATATTAATCTCTCTCTCTCTCTCTCTCTCTCTCTCTCTCTCTATATATATATATATATATATATATATAATAGGTTGTAGGTCTCCATTTTATAGTATAAGGTACATAAATTAATAATATTAGACAATTACAATTCAAAATTAGCTAAATGAGTAACTATTTAAACTTAATCATGTTATTTCTTACGTTGTAAGATAGAGACTTATAACCAAATTTATTGTAAGCACCAATAGAATATTATATATAATATATATATATAGAAAGAGAGAGAGAGAGAGAGAGAGAGAGAGAGAGAGAGATGCCATTAGTTAATATATATATGTCCATGTTCCTACCCATGAATCTGTAACTAAAGCCAATATTAATTAAGGAAATCCAACACACAAGAAGATTGAAGACACTTGTGGTGCATTTGTTGGTGGAATCACTTGAAGATTAATTAGTTCGAGTTCACGATCAAAAGAATGATCGTAGACCTTTTATTGATCTTGATACGTGATTTTGTAATCTTCATGCATGCAAACTTATTTTCTCTAGAAGATGCATTTCTTTATCAGAGGTCAAATCGTAAATAACTTTTGTTATTTCTCTTACGAGTTTGTTTATAAACATTATAATTTTCTGTTATTGTATTTCTTTAACGGGTATTAGTCTTGTAATACTAAAGAAGGAAATTCTTAACCCCTTTACTTATAACTTTTTAACCCTTATGTTTAAGAAATTACTGGTTTTAAATGTCATTTTTGCTGTAAACACTCACCGTACTTTTTTTACTATGAGTGTCTAAAATAACTTATCATCAAATATAATTTCAGTATTTTATTTGTATGGTTCATAAGAGAAGTAAAGATGACACAATCAATTGTGTAATTCACAGTATCTTTAGATAGACATTTGATTTGCATTTATTTTGATAATTAAGGGGGATTTGTGTAGGTAAAGAGTGAAAAAATAAATTTTAAAAATAAGTGTCTATGCATTTAAAAAGTAAAAAAAGAAGAAGTGAGTCTATCACTTTTTTAATATAAATACGATAAAATTTTAATTAATTAATTAATTAATTATACATCTTACTCTTAAATTCCAAACTTGGCGATGAGAAGATTACTTGTCATTTAAAATTTATTTCTATTTTTCCGTCTTTCTAATTGAAAACATGTGATAAATTTGAAACGATACAGAAAAGATTTGTATTTGTTAAAAATTACCGTATGTTATTTTTTTTCCAGTTGTACTCAGGAATGAATGAAAATGAAAATGAAAGATGACGATGAATATCTTATTTTTCTGACGTTTATACGACAGAAAATAAGACATAACGAAAAGATCGCACATTAATTTCTACGCCATTCCTCAACGCTGCGTTTTCCTGGTCAGGACAGAAATGAGTAAGGAGGCAGGAGGCAGGAGGCTTGACTGAGCTGCCGGCCCGGTGGCGCAGGAGAGACATCAGGCGTGGAAGGAAGCACGCGCGCGGAGGTGGCAAAAGCCGGTCGGCGCACGTCACGTCAGTTGGCCGGCGGTCGTTTTTAATAAGCTAAAGCGAGGGCAGCCCGTACCGTCCCCACCACTATCGCCACCTACCTCCGTCCGTTCCTCCTCGTCCGCCGCTCCGCTGCCACTGCCACCTCCACCTCCACCTCCACCACCACCACCGTCGTCCCCACCACCACCTCCACCAACCAACCCTTCCCGCTGGCTTCACATGTCTTCTTCCTCTCACTCCAGCTGCAGCGGAATGGTCAATGTCCACGCCTTCACTCCAACGACGACGACAGCCAAGCGGCGGCGACGGCGACGGAGTGAACGAGCAACGTACGTAATTCAAATCAGCGGCACCAGCCGGAGCGTCATTTGTTAATATTAGTGCGTGCAGATGTGGTACTTTTTCTATTAACAAAATTTAAAATAATAATACTAATTTAGTAATAATTCTTTTTCTATTAATAAAAAGTACAATAATTTTAATATAACATATTCTAGTTAAATTTTTTATCCTTATATTTTTATTTTATCTGACAATAATTATTTGTCCTTACTTTTTTAATAATATTATTAATATCCTCGTCGTCAATTACCGTTACACGTAAATATTATATTCACAGATAATGTTAAAAAAAAAAGACCACCACAAATGTTGGATGGCAAAACGGTAAACACAAGTGGCTTTTTTTGTAATTTACAAAACTTTAAGAGACATTTCAGTAAAAAAAAACAAAAGAGAGAAGGCAGCCATCACCTGTTGAATCATGAATTTTTTTATTTAAAATTGAGATAAAAAATTTAATCATAAATATAAATTTAAATTTAATCTACTCTTTTCAGCATTAACCATTTTCTTAAAATCTGAAATAACTTAAAGGATGTTTGTGTACTTAGAAAATGAAAAATATTTTTCATTATTTTTTAAATATTTATATATTAAATGAATTTTCAAAGTATTCGATCTTTAAAATGGATGAAAAATAAAGAAAAAGAAATTATAAATTATCACAAAATATATTAATGACTTTATCTTATATTATCTATAATAAATTTTGTTATTCTTTATTGTATAGATAAATATAAAAAATATTAAATTTATTAATTTTAATATTTTTATTTTATAAAATAAATAAAATATATTTTTCATTCTATTATTTTCTATTATTTTTTATTTTATACACAAATACACATATATATATATTTTAAATTTTATTATTTATTATTTTATACATAAAAACCTTAATTTTTTATTGATTTTATTACTTTTTATGACGTTCACTTATTTTCTTTTTACCAATTTCTAAGTGTATAAACACCCCGTTAAAAGACACTTCCCAACGCAAAAATCCGAGCTCTACACCGTACCAACTCCAATCAATCATACGAGCTTCTGAGCTTGACTTGAAATCGCTCTGCTTGGGTCATGTACAGATCATTCTGTCCGGTAGCTCTGCTAGATTTCAAAGTTTCACTGTTCACATCCTTCTCTGATTCATGAACCTTGGGAAGGCAACAAAACAAGAGAGGACAAATTAGGGTTCCCATGCGCCAGTGCAGTCATGTATGTGCGTGTGTGTGTGTGGTCCGAAACAATGGTTAGGGAAGGAGAAGGCAAGTGTTCTTTGCTTACATCGATGGGGGAACAAGACCCCAGACTCACTGCTCCGCCGCGCCGTCCACGCCACCGGCCACCGTCTCTTGTTTGCCGGCGGCCGACGACAAAGCCAAGGATGTCCACACCTCACCGTCCAGTGCCCATGTCTCCACGCAACCAAGTTTTAAAAAGAGGAGAAATGCGAGCAAACGATTATGGAATTCGTTTTCGATATCATGTAATGTTGTTTTTTATTCATACACACGTGTCCTTTTTCTTTTTTTTTTCTTTTCTTATCAGTTGTGAGTCATCGCCCTTGGTTACAATTTTTTCTGATCTCATGTTGAAATTTTGATCAACGTCTGTGAGAAAAATGATATTTATTTACACTAATTTATATTTTATTTTATGTTTAATCATGCCGCCATTTTTCTTATAAATCACACAAAAACACGTCCCGTCTTGTTTATTCAACTTACATCACTGCTTTTCATATAAATCGTACGTCTAATATCATAAAACGACCTGTTAAAATTAAATTCGATATGCCATTTTACATATATATAATAATAATAATAATAATAATGTCAAGTGGCCATAGGAAAAATGTACTTTTTTAAAAATTGGTCAAGGTAATTTATATTTTTCTTAATATTTAATCTATTTAAGAAAAACTATTTCAATGCTTCCTTTTATTATTTATGACTTCTTTCTTCTAAGTCTGGCAAGTATTTTTCTTTTATGTGGTAGCTAGATGTATATAAATCCATTAAAATATTGAAATACGACCAGTCTAAGTAAAAATTAGTTATTTATGAGCAAAATGATCTTTATTTATGTTTTATTTTATATTTAGTCTATGCTGAATTATTAGAACAATGTCACACAAATGAATTGATATGATGCATAGGCTTCACATTCATGTGATTAATTAGTATATTAATTTTTTGATAGTAAAGCATGTTTCCTGGAATCATTACCAATGAAATTTAATTACCATCATGAAGATTTGTTTCATAAAAAAAATCATTTATATTAATAAAATTTATCCTTATATTTATCATAATATAATTAATTAAGACTTTCAACGTAATTAAAGAAATTAATTGATAATAGTTAAAGAAATTCATCATATATTAATTGAAAATTGATCCTTATATTTATCGACGTAAGACTTTCAAATTTTAAATTTAATTAATTAAGGTACTGTAATTATTTAATTAATATTATTTATATATAGGTACATATAAAAAAAACATTTTTTATTTAGTGAAATTATACATGCAATTCATGACGTCATTGAAACCAGTGAAGCAAGGTGCGCTTATATGAATCACGAGAGAGATAAATGATATATCAAAAATTAATTTAACATATTATCTTTAAAAATATAATAAAAAATTGCTATTTTTATTTTTACAAGATATATATATGATTATATAAAAATAATATAAGAATAAAAATAATATGGGAAAAATAGTAAAAAAATAATAATAATAATATATTAATTATAATAAATAATAATAATATAGTATAATAATAATAATATATTACTATATAGTAATACAGTTATTATATATTATTAATAATTACTAATAATATTATTAATTAATATAATAATAAATTATATATAGTTATAATATTATTAATATATTACTATATTATTATTATTAGCATACCCCTATTTTTGCTATATTTTTTTTTACTAATTTTATTTATATATATATATAATTTATTTTTGATATATATAATATATATATATATATTATTTTTAGAAGTCGGACATTCAAATCATAAGAATAAAAATTTAAATGTATGACTTAATTAAAGGATAAATCTTGGGATTCACAACAGGCTGATCACACCAGTTCGTCATCCACAGTAGCAACGTCGACACCACCAACGACAGCTGCGGGAGAAAGAGAGAGAGGTAGATGTAGCAGAGAACCCACAGGCCACCACCGCCACTGACACTGTCACCTCACGCTTCCCAACCAAGATATATACCAAGCACAGGACACCATCGTCGTCGCTTGCTCCGGATCATTACGGTGTTCTTCTACGACAGATCCGCTGCCGGCGGCAGCAGCAGCAGTGGCTTCACTAGTTCAGCTTTGGCAGGACCAAGAGGAAAAGTTTTGAGCCCGAGACAGGGTCGACCTTCCGTTCTGGATCCACCCGTTTAAGACCGGCCGGTCGGTCGAGCCTAGCGCCATGCTCTCTGAGTCTCTTCCTCTTCCTCTTCCTACACTCTCACCACCATCATCGGCGACGACATCATCAGAGGCAATACTCCTTGTTCCTCTGCTTTATCCGATCGTCACTTGTTAGGCCTTTGGTTTTTAGGAGATCTTGAGTGAGCCCAAATCGGACATGGGTCTTAGCTCCAAGCAGGCCGCCGGCGATGGCCTCGACTGGTCTCAGGTAGGTAAACGTGCTTAATTGGATTGGATTAGAGATCTTTCTCGCCGGTGTTTGTTGGATTAATAGGTATCTGAAGTTGGTCTGTTTGTGTTTGTTTATCTATTCAAGGCGTTGTTCAAAGATGGGGAGGTTGAGATCGCAGAGGCACGTCGACCACCGTCACCAGTGCAAGGGAGGCAACAGCGGCTAGCGATAGGGACGGCGGCGGCGGCTCCGCTGAGATGTCCAAGGTGTGATTCCTACAACACCAAGTTCTGTTACTACAACAACTACAGCAGATCACAGCCCAGGCACTTCTGCAAGTCGTGCCGGAGACACTGGACCAACGGGGGCACCCTCCGCAACGTGCCGATAGGTGGCGGCCGCAAGAACAAGCGACCCAAGACGTCCCACGCTTCATCAACCAGCAAAACCACCGCAGACGACGGGAACCGGCGACAGCAGGAGCAGCCGCCGCAACTGCCGACGCCTTCGTTTGTCCCCGATCACCTACAGCCCCGCCAAACACTGCTGCGTCCACCGGCATCCCCGTCGTCATCGGACTATTTTGCTGCCACCACAGACTTGAACGGAAGTAGCCTGTTGGGTTCGTTGCCGTCTCTTCCTCCCATGCCTCCGCCGGCCTTGGCGGACCCATTCTACCCATTGTCGTCCTACTCCTTCCTACCATTCGTGATGCATAAGCCGGAGGACGCAGCAGCTTCCGAAGGGCATGACCCTAACAATGGCCTCACCACCTCCAGCTCCATGGTGGATCTCGGCACCGGCGATGCTGGCAGTGACGGTCTCTTCCAACGCACAACCCTGCTGCCCACATGTGGTTTCGCCGAACCACCATCGGCAGGAGGGTACTGGGGTTGCTGGGATGAGCTCGCCGAACTAGGCAAACCACCGGTACCAACAGCAAGTGGTCTTCCCGATCTGGGTCTTATCTAAAGATGAATCCCTTCTACATTTGATTGATTGCTGGCGTCTCTGTTTTCGGTATGGCGGCGGTGGCCTGACGCATGCCTTCATCTTCTTGGTGTGTGGTTGGATCTAGTTGCTGTTTCTCTCTTGTCCACTTCTTGGTGCCAAGCTTTTTTTTTTAGCGGTCCTCCAAGAGAAGGGAAAAATAAAAGGTTGGGTGGAGGAAATGATCAGAGCCTGTTTCTAACGTCTAGGAACTAATGTATCTGAGAGTGTCTGAGACGCAGTGTTTTTTAAGGATGCGGTCGTTGTTCGAAGACTATGATATCAGAAGTAGTGTCATATGAAGAGAGATGTATTGCGAATGCTAGTGTATTGTGTCTGTAGAATGGGGTGTTGTGTATGTGCATGTTTATGAAGGGTTAGTGTTCTCGTGTGTTTTATTTATGAGATTTTTTTATAATGGTAGGTGTTCTCGTACCACTTGGTTTGTGTATCATTTGCACAGTCTGCTCTACCCATTACTTGCAAATATTATAGATTGCATAACTCTTACTTACACAACTCACTTTTACTTGTTGCTTGAAGATATTGTAAATTATACAAATTACTCTTATTTACAAATGTATGCTACCTTACCGCACTTGATTGCTTCCTTGTTTCTTCAAGAATCGTGTAAATACATTTTGTTCATCTCTTTTAATTGCATTCTTTACTTTTCTTATGATTTGTATATTTCACCTCGTCAAACAATATGTTGAAATCAAATTCAATATACTGTTTTAAACACTTGCAACAAAAATCTTGCAAGTACCCACAACAAAGATAATCTTCTCTTTCCAAAAATTCTAACTCTAAAAGAGAATTGTGCTTCCTCTGTGAATGTGGTGTAGGCTATCAAACCATATTTGCCTAGTATGGGGTGATCTGGTGAATTGTTTGGGGTACAGTGTTGGCCATAGTTGGGAAAATGTTTGTATGTTTGATACCTCTATGATTCGTGGTAGGCAGCAGAAGCGTCACTTCATCCATGCTCGTAGCCTTACCTTTGATGAGAACATGTAGTGATCAAAACCTAAATCATGACGAAAACAATAATTTTTGATCATCTTAGCACAGGTTGCTTTAGGAGGTTCATGCAATCATGTTGAAACCTATGCAAAATGAAACTTAATATGCGATTATCACAACTGGAAAGAGGGTGCGACCTCACCCTCCACATGCAGTGGCATCAATGTTAAATTACGTGTGAATTCCACCACGCCTTTGGCAATAACAGAGAAAGGTAAAGATTTTCTCATATTCCTCTGCGCATTCAAAATGAAGGAAGCTTCCTGTTGATTGCTGGAGAAGAATATTTTCACATGTCTTACTTTCCTGGCATAGAAATGGGAATGACAACTTTTTTTAGAGGGTGGCTTAACCATATAGATATATCCCCAGGTAATATGCAACACAAATGAAAGAATCGGGCATTTGACAAATTTCTACGGCCATCTTTACACTTGCAGGGAATCCTAAGTGGACGCGATCTTTTTCTTCCACTCTCAACCTTTGGGTGAAAAAGCCCCTTCTAAGCGCTGCAATTCTGGACATGAATTCATCTATCTGTACACGGCTAACTGGTGTTGTAGGCAAACCACACAGGGATGACATTGAGCAAACATCATTTGCTTCTCCTACTCAAATCCGTCAAATGTGGGCAGGATAGCCAAAATTCTGATATATTTTGATATCTCCTCCACGCCCTGCAGTGACGATGACCATTCCCCATGCCGATCTATTATGGATTTGACTAATTAGTTCACTGTTATGCGAATTCTGCTTGTTCGTTGTCGCAAACAGCTTCTCCTCCGGCCAGGTAGCTGAAACCCGGTCAAAGAAGTGACTACCATTTACAGTTGAGATGGCTGGTTTCTGAGGAATTACATTGCATTTGGAATTCGACAAAAATGACTTCGGAGTACCATTTGCAAACTCAGGCAAGCAACTGGATTCTTTTGAGAGGCCACCAATTTGTGGTATGCCATCGATACTAGAACCATGCCAAGCCACTGCAACAGACACATCACGACAGTGGAAATATTCATAAGCTTGAGTTGTGGAAACAAAGCTCCTGTTTCTACCAGGCTTGGAATCAGCGTCGTATCTCCACACATACACCTGAGAGTCCTCACTGGCACATATCACATGCTTTGCATCTGCAGTTATAGAGGCTGATATTTGACTGCTTGTGTTTCGAAACCCTACAACAAAGAAGCATTATATGTCAAAACTACAGAGTGAAAAGAGAAGAAAACATTAGCAAGCAGTAAGCACAACAAAAGAAGCACCCAACTATTTCAGAAAAACAAATGTTCAACTCCATGAGACTCTATAATTGGAGTTAATAACAAACTACAAAATAAGATTGCATAACTTTATGAATCATCTCCTGCAATTTTTGAACAAAGACTTGAGCAACTAATACAACATAAGAATCAAGGACATCATACAATGCAGCAATGAAGATAAAATATCTGCTATATTGAGTTGTATTTAGAACTAATATTCCTAAAATGTGGCACACCATATTTTATGCACTAAAACCGCATAAAAATAATCAGTAGCTTTTGAAAAATCTAAAATAGTATCAATAACAAAAATGGATCAATGACACCTTAAGAAATTAAAAAATAAAGCAAAATCACTGAAAATTCAAATTCTGAACATTTTGAGTGATTTTCTAGGTGATTTTTTATCGTTTTTATTAATTTTTTTGGGATGTCACTGATACTATTTTTGTTATTGATATTATTTTGTTAGAGGATAGGGTTTAGGGTTAAGAGAATACCCTTCAAATTAAAAGAAAGTTTCTATGAAATTGTTATTCAGTGAGTTATACTTTATGGATTAGAATGTTCAACCATAGAGAATGATCATATACAAAAGGTTAGTTTTGCTAAGATGTGTATGCTTAGATAAATGAATGATAGTACTAATAAGTAATACACTAAAAAATGATGTTATTAAGAATTGAGTAGAATTTGTATCTATTGAAAATAAGAAAAAATTAGCTTAAGTGATTTGATCATATCCATAGGAGATTGAGGAATATACTAGTTAAGAGAGAAGAATTAATTAGCGTAGAAGAAATTAAAAAAAAAGAGAGATGCCTAAAACTATTTTGGTTAGGAGTTGTAAGAAAACATTTAAATTTATGTAATTTAAATAAAGATTTAATAATAGATAGAAATACTTGGAAGAAAAAGGATTCATGTGGTTGATCTCACGTAATGAAATTATGATTCAAATTGTTGCATATTATTTTCGATTTTTTCTAAGTTTATAGATATTATTTTTATGTGATGTTATTATGTAAAAAATACTGTACCACATTTTACTAAAATACATTCTTGTCATATTAGAATTAGATCTTCCTTAAATAAATGCAAAAGGCCATTGTTATTTCTATTGAAACATGAGAAATGGAGAATGTTAATTATAAACAAATATAAGGCCTTTATATATAAAGGTTACATAAAAAAGACAAAAGCAATATTACTAATGTGAGACTAATCTCACACATCTAAAACCCTAATACATTTTTTCCTCTAACACTATCCTTCAAGTTGAAACATCTAGCTCACAATAGACTCGTAGAAAAAAATTATAATAAAATAAATAAAGAGATACATAACAAGCATACATAACTAGTAAATAGCAATGTTGTACAAGCAATAAAAAATAGTCAAACATTAATTACTACACTAAAACAGGTGTAAACACTAATAAGTTGATAATATCATTAGACTCAGCCATAATATGTACACCTACACATACTAATAGGCTAATTTATTGTTGATATCTGTCTACAATATCATTAGACTCAATCAACTACGAGTACTTGCACATACTAAAAGGCTTTCATACATGCTCCTACAATATTAACACAAAGCTACAATGTTGACATTTATATGAGAAAAACACAACTAATTTAATAAGAGATTGATAATGAAGTACTAAACATTATTTTCTGTCTTTTCTCTCCCCCTTTTTTTCAAATTTTTTTGAGCTTCCACCATTATTTTTTCTTTCTAACATATCATCCCTCTCTTCTCTCCTTTAGTATATCCTTCTCCTTTTTCTCACAATTTTTCTCTCTCTCTCCCTTTTTTCCTTCCTCTTTCTCTCTCCTTTTTCTTTTCTTCTATCCTTTTTTTTTTGTTTCCTTTTGTTTCTTTCCCTTCACTTCTTCTTCCCCTTCTTCTACGATTTGTCTCCCCCCTCAACAACCCTAATGAGTGAAGTCACAATGGTATAGGTTCCTTTGGAGTACAAATTGGGTGTTGGGAAAGTTGACAAGGGGGACTTTATCAAGGAATCTGAGCTACAAATTGAAGTTGAATGTGAAATCAATGCAACCGCAAAACTTTCCTAGGTCAACCATTGCATATGATGTGTGTCAACTTCCCATTGCATCAATGATCCTAATGGGTGTAACGAAGCAGCAAATGGTGGTAGAAATGAAGGATAGGGAAGACAAATGATGATGGAGGGAGGTAATGTAGGCAATGGACAACAATGTATATAGAGGGCTTTGAAGGTTTTGAGGTAGGCAGAGGGACCTAGACATGGGGAAATTAAAAAAACTGTGTGGCTGACTTAGGATTGGCAACTGGTGGTGGTTGCAGCAATGGGAGGCAGAGATAGGGGGAAACAACATGATTAAGGTTTCCCTCCTCCCTATCTAAATCTCTCACACTTTATGGATTCTCAAAACCTAAATTCTGATAGCATATTAAAACATAAATATGTGAAAGTAGAATGATAGTTGTAAACAAATATGAGATCTCTATATATAGAGACTACATAACAAAGACAAGAACAATTCTACATATGTGGGACTAAACCTATACACACCTAAAATCCTAATGAATTATTTCCTCTAACAATTTCTAATGAATAAAAATTTACCATTGAAATTGTGTACTTTTATATGATTCCCATATTTTATATTACTAGAATGATGGGTTAAGATGATGAATGCAATTACACTTGTGTTTACACAGATATTTCACAGCAATTGGACATTAGATAATCTTAATTACAAAAGAAACCATCAAAGTTGAAATACTTGTTAGGTGAAGTTGAAAGTTTATCCTTGTATATTGTCTAATCTTGTTCTCTGTTTTGACTTTCATTCTTCTTTTCCCTAAATCTACTGGATTTTTCATCCTTTATAGCTTATATGCAGTTCATTTATCCTGATTAATATTAGTTAGCACTTTAATGTAATGAAAATTTGGAACTTATCTAGCTCATTACATGGAATTCTTGAACACATTGGGTGTAAGGACAGCCCAAAATCCTACATAACATTATCTGTCAACATACCCTTGAATTTATGTAGAAGTTCACCATTGTCTACAGCCCTTACTCGTGAATCTGCAGATGTGATAAGCACTTCAGACAAACTCCTCGGAGCAAACTGCTCAAAGAAGTAACACAAACATATTAGAAAGTAATGACAAAGCCACCTCTTTTGAGCAGTAACAATGTTGTGAAAAAGGGCACAATTGAAAAAAGAATAATGACAATATATCTGATGAAAAATATTCAAATGCATGACGTTGAAAGTTGAAACAAAGGCCAATTACTTGGAAGCCAGTAATTTTCTTCAGTTGTGACTTTTTTTTCTTGTTTTGCAAATTGATCTCACTTTTTTCTTGAAGCTTGTTGTCTAGGAGTAGAAAAAAAAAGTTATTATTTGATGAACACAGCAAAACACTATCTTACACTATGGTAAAAGTCATGCAATCCTCATATATGAAGTCATAGTACCTGATATGTTGAAGAAGTTGCAACTTCCCTTGTGCGAACCAACAAAAGCTCCCTTGTAATGAACAGAGAGATATCTCAGTAAACAATGGGCAATGTAATGCACACACAATATGATGCAACTTATATAAAAATGATGACCAATGCCTTAACCCCACTATGTGCATTCATTAATTTGAATACTCCTTCTCTATTTATTTGTTTTAATTCATCACTATATTGTCCATTAGATAACATAATTTCAAATTTAATTTCACTATTTTGAATCATGTAATATTCAGATGCAGCTTACATAATGTAGATTAATCTACGATAATATGATGGTTATGAAAAGTTAAGATGCATTGAAAAATATTCTTACCTGACCGTCGGGTGCATAACAAACTGCAGTAACCATTTCATGCAGATCAGTCCAATCAACAACTTGTCGGTGTTCAATACTCCATATGCGAACCTTAGCATCCAGGGACCCACTAATGAAGAATTTGTCATTCACTGGATTGAACTGAATGCAAGTAACTGTAACAATGCCATGAAAAAACATTTCAGTCCATCTGCTTATGAGAGACTCTTTCTGAGGTGCTGAGGTATTAAGCCAGCAGATGCTATGCATACCATAATCACTGTGAGTGAACGTTTTCAAACAGACATTGCTTGACATGTCCCACAATCTCACTGTTTTGTCCATTGAGGAAGACAGCAGTAGCTGAAAATGCAAACGTTTATGTTGAAATCATCAAACACCCATGGACGACAAAAACTTTTTTCCTTCCAAACAGAAACTTCCCTTATCATAAAACAAAAGTCAGGGTTCGTAAGACATTTTCTACCTCTCAATTATCATTTATTTTAGATAACCGCATTAGAGAATGCAGTCATTCTCCAATTGCTGAATTATAAAAACAATCGATCAATTTTTTTAATACCACATGTGGGTTAATCATATGAAGTGTTTCCTGTTATTATACTTAGCACTCCGATGGTAAGCTTGCTTAGGTGCCTAGGCATCACTTAAATGGTGCCAACTAAAAGAAGTAAAAATTATATATATATTTTTTAGCATTAGCATTAGTACATTACTTCCATTAGTTATTAAATACAGTTATGCCTTCCTACATTTATTCCTCACTTACCAACAACTAAATAACTTTGAAATATATACCAAAATAACACCCTGGCATCAAAATAGAGTTATAACATATGAATACATATTACCACTATAACATATAAATAAGTTTTGAATAAAAAGATTTTAATTTTTACCAAGCCAATTCAAAATACAAGAGGATAATAATGTCTAATAACTTAATTCCTCCTTACATAAAACAATATAAAATTTTAAATTAAACTAATCAACATATAGAGACATAAAAATAGTCTATAAACAAAAAAGCATTAAAGTAAGAACAAAACAAGATACATACAACCCATACCATAATTGATCCGTAATTTCAACCCCTCTCAAGTTTGAGAGTTTTCAAGGTAGAAGAATCTAGTGTGTGAACAACAAACATGATTCCTTACGACGATTGAGGTGCAGCACAGCCCCATCAATGCTAATGCGTGAAGTAAAATGGTGTTAGGATTCTTGAAAACCTTAGATTAAATGAGAAATTTTGCTGGAACAAGAGGGAAGTGTATTTGATTTGATCAGAAATACAGAGTTTGCTAAGAAAACGCTGCTGGTCATCGGTTCTTCCAGATTCCAATAGCTTTCTTTTCTCAAAAAAATATGCAAGTATTTATACTGGCAAAGGTACCATAAGTCAGTCCTTATGCCTATCCATCATGGAACACTTACAACATTTGAGTAAAACCACCTCTGAAATACTTGCTGGCCATTGACCTGGCCTCCATGAATCTTGTATCCACGTGCCATCTTCACAATCTCTGGATGCTCCACCACCCACACATCATCTCATGCTTCCATGAACTTCGGATGATTCACTCCAGTTGTTGTTGTTCACCCAATGGTTAGATATATTTGAACATCCACCCTCGCCTGATTGACTTGGTTCAATGGTTATCTGAAATTCTCGATCAGTTGCTTGATTGGGCTACCTCACTAGCTTGTTAGCAAAATTCGATCATTGCCTGTCAAGTGTTGCTGGCAAAACTCGATTGATCAGTCATGTCTCATTGGTCTACTAACTTCCCAGTTTCTTGCATATCTAGAAGCCGAATTTCTGCTACTGGTAGTTTGGTCCTTTACATCCAGATTTTGTTTGATATTTCCAGTCCAGTGATCTAGATTCTCAATTTGATAATTCCAAATGTTTCCAAACTCGCTTCTGGTGATCCAATTTGATGTTTTGGGATTATCTGAAATAAGCTGTCGGGTCAACAGTCCCCCATCCTTCTGGAATTTCGGTCTTCTATTTCTGACTATTTGAAATTCTCCCTAATAGTTTGGATTTTTTCACTAGATGTCCAGAGTCTCTTTTGGATGCTGTTTCCAATTTGGTCTAGATCAGTTTCTGGTCTTCCGCTCTGGTATACCAACCTATCTCTATAAATGTTTTGAAATTCTCCTTTGAATTTATACTTATGTTCTAATCTTCCTTTCATCGCAATTCCTCTTGTCTTTGTGGAAAACTCAACAATCCTACCATGGATCAATAATCCCCACTACATAGGGTGAGTCACATAAATCTTTTTCTTTCATATATTTCTATTTATAGTCAAACTTTTGATTAAATTACATAAAGTTAAATTTTATCTCACAACTCTTAAGTAATTTTAAACATTCCTCTACTTATTTTAGTTTTTTCTATATTAATTAATTCTTCTCTCATGCATCCTTTGACATTCTAAGGATATAACCAAACTAATTAAACTTATTTTCTCTTATTTTATCTTCAATTGGTGCACCTTCTATCCTATTTCTAATAAAATTATTTTTTAACTTATCCCTTCTAGTGTTATCACCCATCTATTTAAACATTCGCATCCTTGTAATGTTAATGTTTTGCACATGATCATACTTTATAGTTCAACATTCAAAATCATAAATTATAGCTAGGCAAATAGTAGTTTTATAAAATTTTCTTTTAAATTTTAAAAATATCCACCTATAATATAATACTTTAGAAATATTTCTCCATTTCATCCATACTACTTTAATCCCATGAATAACATTCTTTATAATTTTTCCATTGCTACTTATTGTAAATCTTAATTATTTAAAAGTTTTACTTTTATGAATCACATGAACATCTAATTGCATACCTTCATCATTATTCCAATTTTTGTTAAACCTATACTCTATGTATTTAGTTTTTGACCTACTCAATCTAAATTCTTTGAACTTTAAATTATTTCTCTATAGTTATAATTTAGAACAAATTTCTACATTATTTTTGTCAACTAAAACTATATCATCAACAAATAACATACATCAAGACACTTCTTCATGTATTTTCTTATTTATTCTAAGATAAATAGGTATAAACCCATGTCTATTCCTTAGTTTCTCTTCTTATAGTTTTAACACTAATAATTGTTCTTTTATAATATCAATATATCTTATAAAGTACTCTTCTTTCCAATACCTACTATAATAAATTTCTAAGTACTCGATCATAAACATTCTCTAAATTAACAAAATTCATCTAGAGATCCTTTTTATTATCTCTAAAATTTTTTATTAGTTGTTTAAATAAATAAATAGCTTCTATTGTTAACCTACCTAGCATAAATTCAAATTGATTTTCTGTGATTTAGTTACATACCTCAGTCTTTGTTCAATTACTTTTTCTCATAATTTTATATTATGATTCATTAACTTAATATTATGATAATTATTATAATTTTGCATGCCCCATTGTTCTTAAATATAGGTATTAAAGAGTTTTTTCTTCATTCATCTAGCATCTTTTTGTTTTTAAAATTATATTAAAAAACTTAGTTAACTACTTAATTTATACTTTACCCATGCACTTCTATGGCTCAATTAGAATACCATCTGGTTTAATAATTTTCACACATTTCATTTGCTTAATATTTT
The DNA here is from genome assembly GCA_036874045.1 of Cymodocea nodosa. Taxonomy (NCBI): domain Eukaryota; kingdom Viridiplantae; phylum Streptophyta; class Magnoliopsida; order Alismatales; family Cymodoceaceae; genus Cymodocea; species Cymodocea nodosa. Next base: position 1,587,247 of record CM072341.1, read on the forward strand.
TTTACCTCTAAATTACTAATTCTTCTAAATAACTATAATTTATTCATTTGTACTACTACTTAAATTGTTCATGTAAATTTTTTTATGATAGATTCATAAAAAGGTTTACTGAAGTACCTATACTATTTATGTTTTATTAGAATTCTACTACCTCCATCCTTAATACATTTTACTTGACTCAAATCTCTACATTTCCTTTCTTTAGTCCTAGTAAATTTATATATTCTATTTTTCCTTTATTTTGTGTTCAAACTATCATATGATTTCTTATAGGCTTAGTTTTTAACTTCAGTAACAATTTTCTTAGCATTCATTTTTGCTAACTCATTGTTCTCTAAAATTTCCTCATTTCTACATTTATCATAGGTTTTATAACATTTTTTATATTTTCTTTTATTATCTTTTATATATCTTCATTCACTACCAGCTTTCTTTACCTAGTGAAGCTATCTCATAAGACTCTTAAAATTCCCTTAACAATCTTTTTAATACAGTAAATATACCACTTTAAAGTTTATTTACTTTTTCATCTAATTCTCATATTCCTTCTTTCGGTAAATTCTTTCTAATTATTTTTTTTTCTTATTTTAGGTTCCACCACCCTATTCTTAGGTTGTTATGCACTTAGTTTTTTCTTCTTGATCTTGATACTAGCATTCAATAATAACAACTTATGTTGTATAATTTTCTTTTGAAATAAGCTTACAATCTTTGTACATTCTTTGATCTATTTTCTTGGTAAGTAAAAAATTATGTTACTAATATTTGAGTTACTTTTAAATGTAATTAAATACTCCTCTCTTTTTGATCGCAAGGTACACTAAAGTTTAAAATTGAAATTTTTTGTTCATTTTTATTACCAAAAACAAATTCCCTATGGACTAAATTATCCAAAATTTCCCAAAATTTCTATTTAGTAGTTTCTCCTAAACTTACACAAGTCACCTCAATAACTTCATTTTTTTAAACTTTTATTAACTATTATCCAATTCCATTTCTACACTTATCTTTTCCTACATACCACAATTTAAAACCACTATCCTCAATTCACCTGGTTGTTTGTCTTACCCATTTAATTTTTTGCAAGCATAATATATTAATTTTCCTTTTTATCATTATACTCATTAATTTTATACCTTTACCGATTAAGATTCTTATATTCTAAGTTGCTAGTTTAATTTTAGTATTTTTGGTATTTTGGATTAACTTCTTCACCAACATCTGTCCACTAATGAGTGAGAAACCTTATTTTTATCTATTTCTAGGTGTTGATAACTTAGTAAGGTTTTAAATACATGATTTGGTAAAATCTTGAATAAGCAATTGACGAACATAAAATTTGAAATTAATCTACAACATATAAAAAATAAAAAACTGATAGAACAAAGGAATCAGTTATGGATTCACAAGAGGATATGTTTAATAAAATCAAGGGCTAGGTGTGTAGCCACCTAACATTGAAAATTGCTTAGGAACTTGGGTACCTTGAAAAAAAAGATTTTCATAAATTTAATTTAAAATGGATTCTTACATTACTTTCATCAATTAAGGCTATACCATTAGCAAATAGTACATATTAAGATATTTCTCATTAAATTTTTTAAGTTATTTCAAACATAATCAAGACCCTAATGTAAGGGACTAGAGTTGAACCTTTGGTGTGAATCTATTTTTATGGGAATGTTTTGTTTTACATGCTATTGTCTTAATTTTAATAACTGCTTTATCATAGACACCTTTGACAATGTCAATATAATCAATGAATACTTCTTTTCCCTCCAATGCTCATCAAAATAAATGTCTATGGACTCTATTATAAATTGTGTCTGATTAAATGGATATCATATAAGGATCTTTCTATTAACTTTAAACTTTTCAATCAATTGTTGTAATAAAAGAAATAGAATACATTGTTCATCCACTTTAATCTTTTCTATGACTTTAACTAACTATAATTACTTAATTGGTTAGGAGTAGTAGTACTTATTAGCTTCCATCAAGATTCAAGTTATGTGAATGCAAAAACTACTATTATCAAAAAAAAAATTTCCATGTCTTTGGTTACACATCTTAATCTTTATTCAATTATTTTTGACAAAATTAGATGATGACTCATTAACTTAATTACCTAAATAATTACTATAATTTTATATGTCACCCTTATTCTCAAATATATATATCAAAGTATTCTACATTCGTTTGGGATTTTTCTAGCCTTTAAAATTATTTTAAAAAGCTTAATTAACCACCTAACCCAACCTCAACTAGAATACCATCTAAACTAATAAATGTTCACATTTCATTTTCTTAATAGTTTTATTTTTTTTAAAGTTGCTGATCCATCATTCAAGGGGTGGGGGCCCAAATTATTTTCTTAATAGTTTCTTTTACCTTAAATATTAAAATTCATCTAAAATGATTATATATTTTATTATTAGTGTGGATTCATGAATTTTATATATTAAAATTTTTATGGTATCTTCGTTAAAAACTACTCAAAGTATCTAACACATTGTCTCCTGCAAACACATTATTTTGATTTTTTTAATCATCGTACCAACTATTTATAGACTCTTACCTATCAAGGTTCTTATATTAACCTGGATTTTATAATACCTTTTTAATCAACCTAGATTTTACTGGTTTTCTCCCACTCATTTCATCTCTTATAAACACATTACGTTAAATTTTGTTTTTATCATTTTGTCAAAAACATTTTTTCTGTTAACCTAATTTTGGTGTCTTAGATTAACTTCTTCACCCAAACTCATTTAATGAAATATGAATTCATGCTTATTTTAATTGTGGTCAGGTGCTAATGCAGAGTTCCTATTTAATTTCTTGTATTATAAATCTGAAAAATTTGTGCACATATTTGCTTCTCGATAGTTAATAGTATATAGCATATAGAACTATTTTCATGTTCGAAGATGGATGTGCAGTATTACACTTATTAGTGCAGGTTGGAATTATAATAAAGTAGATTTTCTTATTATCCTTCGACATATTATTGAAAAAGCTTCTATAGTTATTGACTTTCCCTAGAAATTGAGAACAAAGATACATAAACATTAAAAATTTGAATTTGCATTGTTTTGAACTATTAGAACTTGTGTTCACATCAAAAGATACAAGTCAATAACCAGTGATGTTCACAAATTTGTGCTGTTACAAAGCTTTTGTAGCAGAAAATTGACATTGCTACACATCATAATAAATAGATTAATGTGCAAGAGAGAACTTGAATCCTTTTGATTACCCTACTCAACTATGCTAGAAAATTTCACTTTTTGCAATGGTTAAAAAGCAAGACAATGTCAACTTATGATTTAAGTGTGTTTCCATGATTATAATGATCATGACAAGGCAAATGCTATGGAATTCTTGATGTCCTAATTTTCACATGGCATAATCAGGAAGATTAGAATTTCCACAAACTTTTCTTTTGACTTGCATTTCTTAAACTTTATAAAAGAAATGCTGTTTATGTGTCTATTCTATATTCATAATTCAGTAGTATCAATAAAAACAACAAGGATAATTCATTTCAATATAATCATTCTCCATTGATATGATGAGGTTTTGTAGTCCTCATGGTAATTAGAAGCTTATACCATATTTGAACTAATAATGTATCATGCATGCTTTCACATTAAACACATCCAGGAATCTCATGTGGATGAACTTAACCAATGCAACAAGAGAAATACATTTTGTTACTTCACTGGTAATAATGTATAAGGCTGCACGGTACATTTTGACACCAGCTTCTGTGGTTCTCATTGAAATTTGAAGTTCATACTATATTTGAATTAGTGATATACTGTGAATATATTCGCATAACCTCATTCATGCAACTAGAGAAATGTTCAGCTGCACAGTGCATTTTGTAACTTCCTCACTAGGAATTAGAAGCTTCTTAAACTTTTCTTTCAAGCACTTCTACTTGTTCAAAAACTGTGCCAAGTTTTCTTATTATCCATCAAGAATATTACTGTAAAATCTTTCATATATATTGGATTTACATGGAAGTGAAGAACATGGGTATACTAGCACCATAAATTTCAACTTGCATTGTTTTGAGGTTCCAATAACAGTAGCAATATTCATGCCTTAAGGCAACATGCAGGATTGGAAATATGAATGCAATCTCTCCTTTTTGCTCCATCAATTTCTACTTTCTACGTTAACTACATATTTTCAAAATTTAGATCAAATTTTATCAATATCCAAAGAAAAACTATATACAAGCCTTGTTTATGTACTTGTTTATATATTATCTTTTATCTTAAAATGTCATTTGAAGTCAACTGTTATCACCTCATTCCATTTTAGTTTGACCAGCAGGTTATCATTTGTTCCCTGTTTGGTGAAACAAGTTTTTATGTAATTCAAAAACTATCCACTCAACCTAATCAATTGCGAAGCCATTTTTCCTATCACTGTCAAATAGTTTATTTCTTCAAACTTTCAACTTAAGCTTCATACAATGATAAAAAACACAATGCTTTCACTATCATGGTGCTATCACCAAAGTCCCCCTTAAGTAACAGTCACGTTATTAATGTAACATTAACAACAGCAATGCCACAAAGCTGAAATCCCTAGTGCCCCATAATGTGGAGTCCTCCTGTACTGGATTTTTACCCTGTTATTTATTAATTTTTAAACATACTTGGTGTTTGTTTCTACTTTGATTTCCAGGAAATAGTGAACCTGCTTATAAATATGGTCCATGAAAAGATGGTACAATGTAGCACAAGAAAGGAATGAATCGCGACGCTAACCTTAGATTTGGACCAGGACAAGTCGAGCACATCTTTGTGGTGGCCAAGAAAGGAGCAAACGGGCTTTTCCGACAATGCAAATACATTCTCTGGCACTATTACATGGTCGAGACTAAAGGACTTCCAGGTACCAGCTAATTTAGATCTTCTCTGCCTCTCTGAGTTGGACATAACTGCAGTTAGCTCTGGTGAATCACAATTTACAGAAGCAAATGGATTCAAAAAGCTTCCACCGTCCACCTCCCAAAGCCCCTTCTCTCTCAACAAATCCCTCTTCCTTTCCAATTCCACCACCTCCCAAATATGGATGACACAATCCTCCCCTGCACTGGCTAAATATCTCCCATCCAAGCTAAATTTGATTGTCCAAATCGACCCAGAGTGACCATGGATCTGCTGATTCAGATACAAACCAGTAAGCTCCTTCCATGACCTTCCGTACTGCCTAACCTTCACCCTCTCAGATCTACCATGACAACTCAAACCCAATTCCTGACTATGATCGATCATGGAGCGCACTCTGCTACCACCCTTCTCTGAAGACGACGTATCCTTTTCATCACTGTTAGTTCTCCTCTCACCCCCATTGACAACGTTATCAGCCATACTCCTAATGCTCCTCAACCAACCCCCCCTCTTCTTTATCCTCGCCCCTAATCCACCCACATTCCCATCACCACCACCATTCCCATTGCAGCCTCCCTGGTTCTGGCGGCGCATGAGCTCCTCGACAATGGGGGAGTGACCAATGACGGACTTCTTGAACTCCTCCATTGTCAGCTGCCGCCCAGTCGCCACCTCCTTGAGCTTGTTCCACATCCCATCCTCCCTCACCTCCTTCACCACGAACTCCAATCCATTGTCCAGATTCTTGATGACACAGTACTTCTGGTCCTCGTCCCGGAGATCGAACTCCCCCTCCTCTTCGAACGACGCATTGTTCCTTCCCGAAGAAGATGATTTCGCCAAGGGAGGCTTCTCGCGGTTCAAGTTACCACATCGATCATCTCGAAAGCTAGAGCCACCGGAGACGGAGTTGTCCGACCTTGACCGGGCCATGGCGGCCACCGTAGAGGGGGAATTCTGAGAAAAGCAAGTGGCCATAAGCGACCTAGCCATCTCCTTGGGGTCCTCCGACCTAGGGCGCGATAGCGCGGGGTCACCGACCAGGCCAAGCCGCTGGAGGAGAAGCTTCCGTCGCTCTTCGACCGAGGCAGGCTCGGCAGTCCACACGTCGTAGAATGTGGAAGGAAACGAGAGACGGTGCTGTGTCCGGCGGGATGACGGGCGGCGCTCGGCCGACTCATCGTCCGAGGCGGATGTGGAAGAGCAGGACGAGGAAATGATCCTGTCGAGAGAATCGTGGAACTGCTCCTGCTCCTCCTCCTCCTCTTCCACTTTATTCCTTCGTTCTTCTCCTCCCTCCTCCTCGGCAGCGTCGGGATCGGGATCGCCGCCGTGGCCTGCCATGGCGATGACGTTACCGCCGCTCATCTCGGCCGTCGCCGTCTTCGACAGAGCTGCATTGCCGTTCCGCCCCACCACCGCCGGGTGGTTGTCGGAGATGGGGTTATTAAATGGTGGCGACTGGTGCGGTTGGGGCGTCCTTACAGATCCATCCATCCATCCATCTATTTCTTCTCATCACGAGCTCTCACGCCCCATGATCATTCTTCGAATTAATTAACAAAAATTATTTAAAACCACACAAAAATATTATCTGAAAATAAAAAATATTGGTGTTTAAATTCTTCGTACCACTCCTTTTTTTTTTTTTTTCTCTCTCTCCCAAGTTTTACTTATTTATTAAATTTCTACCGTGTACACATGTGCCTGAAATATTATATTACTATATTTAAAAAAAAACCCCAACCATATAGATAACATTATCTTTTTATAAATGTCAAAAGAAGAAAAAAAAAAGAATTTAAATTCATCCAATGCTATATTATTATAAAATAATGAAGCATTGCTGCATAATTGATCTTACGTTTCAGAATCAATTCAGGCATGACATTAATATTACCATGAATAATGGATAATATAATTTGTCGTTTCTTATCTTATAAACTCTCAAAAAATATTGAATTTCATCTGTATTGCGGAGGTATTTTCACAAAGAAAAACCTGTATTTTATCTTTTACTTTTGTGGTATTTTTAGTATATCTTTTATCAAAAAAATATTTGGTAACCTTCCGTTCAGATCGTCTTCCTTGGTCATAAAAGGTTCAAGATCTTAATATAATTTATATTTTCGTTAAATATTATATTACCTATTTTTATAAAAACATGATGTAACTAACACCAACGTATGATGCTTCTTCTTTTTTTTACCTACCATAAAAGAAAAAAAAAATGAAACAGATGTAAAAGTTACACTAAATACAAATGATATTAAAATGACACGTTAATAATATTATAACCATAGAGTTCAATTAATGTAGGCGTTGGTACTTATTTTACAATTTAAATTTATCAATAGTAAAAATTACATTTAAAATAAATGTTAACAAAGGAAAGAAATATTTATTTATTTATTTATTTCAAATGTAACCTTATTTTTAACAGGTTGTATTATAGTACGGAAATTTTTACTTAAATTGAAAGAAAATCTCTTTTACTCCAGATAAAGTAAAAAAAATCAACTATACTATTTGATAAATGCATCATGTTTGCTTGTTCCTAATTCACATAGAATGTAATAAAATTGAATTATATTTTCAATTAAATTACGATATTTGAGTTTTTATGATTATAAGCTTTAAATTTTGATTATAGAAAAATTAAATTCTTTGATATATCATTCAACTAGCTACATATGAGCAATGCTAGAATTAAATTTTCATATAATTCTATAATTAGTTTATATTTGATTACAAAATCCTGTAATTTGCTTTGATTACATTACATTATGATTATGATTAACCAAATGAGACCTTAGGACATATTTGGTTGTTTGTGATTTACATGTAATATAATATATGTAATTGAATTACATTCCTTAATTACATTACGGTATTTATGCTTTTATGATTATAAACTTTGAAATTTAATTATAAGAAATTATGTTCTTTCAGACATTATTCATTTAACTAAATATGATCTTAAATGATGAAATTGAATCTCAAGATAATTTTATAATTACTTTATATTTTATCACCAGGGACTATATTTTGATTATGTAATGAAATTTAATTACATCACATTAAAATTACCATCAATGAAATGAAACCTTAATTGTCATCAATTAAGCTATGTGACAGATAACTTTCTTTTATTTCCCATTACTTTCCATGCAAATTGGTCCTATTAATCACCATTGGTGTCAAGGAGTATCATTATTGTTGTTATTATCGTGATAACGATGATTATAATTATTATTATGAGATAAAACCACATAAGGATATTCAGTAATTTGCTATCGTTATTATTATTTATTGGTCTTATTAGTGTTTTTTTTTTTATAAAAAAAAAATGGAGAACCCAACGTTCTTTTTTATTTAGCATTTTTAGTTTAACTTAAGATATTTTTAAAATTGGCGTATGAATATTACATCTAGTGATAATTATTAAAAACTGCTAATGTATTTGCATATATCAGATCAAGTAACCATTTACCCAAACACCCACATTAGACTTAAATGTCTGCAACTGGGAATGGATTGATTATTGAGTTCAAATCTAGATCTACCCTTCCCTGCTACATGAAAGAATTCTGAAAATTGTAGACCATGTGGTGTGATATCAATTATAGACACCATAAATTTTGTTTCAGATATCATAGAAAACATCACCAATCTACCTGAAGACAAGAAACATAAATAATGGTGAATGCAAAGACCTTCTTCTTCTCTTTTTCAGAGAGAAAAGTAGAGAAAGATGTGTATGTCCATGAAGGGAAGGATATGAACATTACCATTTAGATTTTATCAAAAAGTAAGAAACCATACACTTAGTTAATTAGAATTTTTGGAATTGGGTTCTCAGATCTTCTTAAGACAGCTCGTCATGCATGTAATGCTGCGAAGGGAAGGCCAGATTTAATGGTCCCCCCTCATCTCACAGATGTCCTACGTTATGGGTGGTCCTAAAACCAAATAAAAAAGACTTGAACTCGTGCTTGGCATTATCCTACAAGCGGTGGTGCATGATTTAGATCTGAGTATGGGACCAAATGAGAGAGAGAGGGAGGAAGGGAAAGAGGAGATCCAGCACACAAAACAATCGTATGGACCACCATCCATCCGATGCCATCCAGTAGCAGAAGAAGGTTAACCACAGCAGATGCGCAAGAGCCCAGTTCACCTGTTCAGGTAATTTTACTTGATTAGGTGAAAGTGGCACTTAGATTAGAAGAAGTGAAGAAGTTTTCTTTAATTGAGGGGGGATTGGGGAAGGGGTGGGGGGGGGGGTTTGGTCCTTGTTGTTAATGGGTTGGCACAGGATTGTAGTAGATCTATCTGCACATGGAAAGGGATGGTGGTAGTACAGACAGCACGCAAGAAGAATCTTAAGAAAGAGTAGCTTGTTCTTGTTCATGGCCACTAGGCTCTTCAATTTCATCCCTCATTCCTTCCTTCCTTTACCACCCCCTTGCTCCCCTTCCAGACCACCGTCACCTGTTTGACACAATTACGCACCATACACTCTTCCTCCCCCCTGATGTCAACTGGCAAGGTTCTGAGGATGGTGGGAGAGCATGTGAGACCACATGTGTGGTGACCACAACAGCATGATTAGGTTCGTATAAACCTCTCGCACGTGATTAATGGGACCTTTTTTTTAATCTTCTTCTCCCCATACCTACATCCTCCTCAGGAGTTGACATTTGCCAAGCACAAGAAGAATCATGATCATTCTCTCATTCCATCAGGACATCGTAAGAATCAGGATGCTCTCCTTTGATGGATTGGGAACAGTGACACCTAAATATGGAGCTTGCTCTTTATTGGTTGGATCTGCTCCTACACAGATTTGGGTCTCCCAAAGCCAAACCCACCATGTCTTTCTTGGCAATGGTTTGTTGCTGCATGCCTTGAACTGCCAAAACTTGTTTGTGATTTGAGTTCCCAAGGAGGCAACTTTGTGGCATATCAAGGTTCTGTCACTGTACACTGAATAGTAGCAGGTCTTATGACAGTTTTTTTTATGGTCCCCCCCTCCCCCTAGTATTGCAGTTGTCTGGGGTATCTTTAGTGGGAAAAGGGTTGGTGGATGAGACTGTTTCCAGAGAATAGAGTCATAGGGATGGATGATGTTTTCTGGATCAACATTAATGGAAATAGTAACTAAGGATGCATGGTGTAATGGATCTTTCATCATTTCAAATGGAAAATCATAGGTTTAAATACAAACAAAATCATTACCAATATTAGGAAAAGAAACTTTAAAAGAAAGAGTCATGAGTGGATATCAAGCTTTTCAGTCATCAGATATTTGAACAAAGAGAAAAGCATTTGCCATCTTGTGCTGCCTGTCAACAATAAGTTATTTGACAGAAGATCATACTGTGTGTTGGGTTAGAGCAGGACACTCAATTCTTAAATTCTGCATCCAAACCCTAAGGACTTATAAATTTACAACATGTGCCCCATCTTAACAACACCCTAGAAGGAAGGGACAGATGAATTTTTTTTGGTTATAGATGAGAGCTTTTAGGAACAAGAGTCCCACATTATGCCATGGGTCTAATGAAGAAGCCTAAAGTAATACAATCCCATAGCATGTTTTGTAGAGTATTTCTCAAGATGAAACAGAGGAACATTGGGGGGGTGGAAATCTGAGCAACTGCTTCATTATTGGCTGGTTAGATCTCAAGAAAAGGCTTCGGTGGTTGGTGTTGATCTGTTTTTTTCTTTTTGGAAGGGGGTGTGAATGACTGTGGAAACAAATTTGAGTGTGGAATTTTGATATGATCGTGAATATGTTAACACTATGCAGACTGTGGAAAGTTCCTTGTGTTGGAATAGGAAGAGAATATATGAACCAAACTCTTCTGTACACTAACAACTGGCATTGCCCCCCCTACCCTCCTATGCTAAGCACTTTTTTAAGCAGTTATCATAGAGAAAGGAAGGTTTGAACAAATTTTAATGGAAGATTGGTGTGATTCCAACTGCCTTTGCCACAATTAGATTCTGAATGCCTTGGAAGGCAGACTATAAACAATAAAAACCTATGGCTTTGGGTAAGGTTCATGTCTTGTTAGGGCCGCCCAAGTTTGTTTTATCACAACTAGCACATGGATTCAAATCATGCACCACCCAGTTCACCACTGTTGCCATTCTCTCCTGTCTCATGGGTATTATTATAAGGATCATACAGGGAATTCAAGAAGTATAGGCATCACCATACTATTCTCTACATGGCATGATATGGAACATTGGGTGGGAATGGTTGTAGAAGATCTGCAAATGATCTCCTGCATTACATGAGAATATATTAAGAAGCAAAGTTGGTACAACATTTATTTTATACTGAACTTGTGAGAGATGTTTGGTTTTGATATCTATTAAAATTCTAACTTAAATTCAATTGATAATAAATAGAAAATTTCATTTTATATATAAGGTCTAATTACCAATGTAAAACTTTTCTATCATTCTTCCTTACTTGTAGTTTATTTATGTGATTATAAGTATTTATGGACAGATATATGTGAACTAACTTTGATACCATTGTTAAAATTTTAACCCTAAAATAGTTGACAATAAGTGAAAATATTTATTATATATAAGATCCAATCTTGTTGTTGTAGAACTTCTCCAATAATACCGATGTTTTTACTTAAATTTGAACTTTAAACATTGTTTGTCATGATGATGATGAACTGTGGTGGATATTTGTGTTCAATGAATCTTGTGTGGTCCTCCGCCTCTACCTGCTTCAAATCAAATAAACATTTATCACCAGTGAAAAAAGACAAGGGGAATGGGTTTGGAGCGAAGTAGAAGTTCCACGTGTAGTTTTACACGTGAGCAATAATAAATTTTAAATTTTAAATAGAAAAAAAAAACCTAACTTTGAAAAAAAAAAAAAAAAAAAAAAAAGTGAGACAAAGAGAGAGAGGGAAAATGTAAGATACCATGGATTGATTAGATAAAATAAAACGTGTGGTTATAAATATGGAGAAATATATATATATATATATTGAACGTGACTTTCAATCTCCCCATCTGAGATGATTGGAATCTTTGAGCAGTGCAGGTAATTTCCAATCTTCAATGCTTTCATTCTTCTTTCAGTCCTTGTAAAAGCTAACGTAGAGCTGAAATACGTTCGCTGTGCATGGAATTGATATAAAATTAAAGATGCGTTTGATTCATTTCATACGTTATTTATTTAACGTATTACAATACGTTTTTAACGATAACGTTGACATAACTCATACTTATGTTGTATTATCTATTTTATTTAACGTTAATGTATTAGAAAATGAATAACGTATTATTGACTTAACGATAACGTATATACAGATACGGAATTTTCATCAATGTATTATAATACGTTTTTAACGTTAACATTGATATAATAATCATTTATATGTAAAAATAAACAAATCAAATAGATTCTACTTAAATATATGTTGAGAAGTATTTCTGAAAATTTACACATTTGTTTGTAAAGTTGAATATAATCATACCTCATATTAAACGCAGCTTTCAACTTTTATTAAGATTTGTAGACAGCTTTCAACTCTTAAATATTGAGAGGTGAAATTCGAATGTTATTAAATACACTTTAAGGAAAAATCACCATAGAATTAATAATCGAGTGTAATTACTATAGATTTAAATGAAAATTTTATCCATTTTCGAATATCATCTTCTCTAAACTTATCTTATAACTACAGCAAATAGAACACAATGATAGCGGCGGCTGCAAGATGAAGAGAGTTAAGTGAAGAGAGAAAAACTTGTATTAAAACTTAAGAGTTCTATATATATATATTCGATACAAACATCACAACCGTAGATTAAAAGACTCTAGATCTTGGTCGTAGGATCAACAGTAAAGGTACGATGGTAAAAGTAGTATGATGCAACATAAGATTAAAAAGTGCTTGGAAGTTTTAACATTCTCTTTCAAGTTGGCATGTAGATGTTGTATATGGCTAGCTTATTGATGGGTATCTGAAAATGTGCTTTTGGAAGTGGGTTTGTGGGGAGGTTTACCTTTTAATCTGTATTGTTGAAATGCCATGTTTGTATAATTCCTTCAAGAATTTTATCCTTCACAAGATGACAGTTGATTTCTGTACACTTTGTTCACTCATGAAAGACAAAGTTTGCAGTTATGTGCCCTACAGCTTGATTGTCGCAATAGAGATTAGCTGGTAGCTTGATCTTCACACTTAGATTAGAATATAAGTACGTGAGCTAAAGAACTTTACATCTTTATGAAAAGTTATTCATTGTCCAGGAGATTTTTTTAAAAAATACTCTAATTAGAAATTAGCAGCATCTGTATTGTCCATGTCTAGTTATGAATTGACTTAGGTGATTGACAGCAAAAGAAATGTCTGAGTCTAATGGTAGTAAAATATGCTGATTTCCCTGTAACCCTCCTGTACTTATTGGGATCATTACGAAGGTTTTCCTTGTCATGGTTGAGGGCTAGGAGTTCTTTTATAGGTGTACTGGTTGGTTTGCATCCATTAAGTTTGTTTACATTTAAGAGATTCGAAGTATATTTCCTTTGACTCACATTAATCCCTTTGGAAGAATTGGTAGCTTCCGAATCAAGAAAATTTTTAAATCTTTGACGGCAAACCTATTTTGGAGGAATCATTTAAGGTTTACTATAGTTGCATGATTATTTCTAGTGGCGAGAATGCCCTCCACATAAACAAGAATAATAGCATGGACTTTCCCTTGATGGTAAATGGAAGGAGAGTAATCAGCTTTGCTTTGTTTGTATCCTACATTAATAAGACTCATAGAAAAAATGTTGAATTAATTCTTAGAAGCTTCTTTTAAACTATATAGAGATTTTTTAAGGTGGTGTACTTTGTTTTCATGCTCCCCCTCACTATCCAATCCAGGGGAAAGTTCCATGTAAATGTCTTCATCAAAATCTCCATGAATCAAGACATTGGTCACATCTATTTGTTGTAGGTGTTAGTTGAATTTGGTAGCAACTGAGAGAGTAGTTCTAAGTGTGATCATTTTAGTAACACGGGTAAAGGATTTATAATAATCTATTCTATCTTTTGGTCATGTTACATGGTTCACAAGCAAATTCAGTCTTTATGCAAAATAGAGGCTAAAGTTCAAGTCTCCCTTTCTAGGGGTGATCTAATTGTCTATGTCATGTTTCAACACTAATTGTAGCATATATATTTACTTCCATGGAATGATTTTGGCAAGACTTGAATTGAAGTAGATAAAGTTCTCCTTTTTGCCTTAGCTACTTCTATTGTTTTCTTCAACAAAATGTTTTGCAAAATACATATATTAGGGTAGAAAGTAATAGTCATTCAAACTTTTAGTAAGTTTTGACATGGATAATAAGTTAAACTTTAAAATTAGGGACATATAATAAATTATGCAACTTAATGAATTCATTAATATAAGCATCCCCTCTTCCAATAATATTAGCAGTATTGTTGTTAGAGAGATTGATAGAATTATCATTTCTTAATTTTAGATTTTGTAAGTTCCTTTTATTTGGTGTAATGCACCACTATCAATAATTCAAATATCTTTAGGGTTACAGTCAATTATAAAAGCAAATGACATTATCAACATGAATTTGATTCTTTTTTCTCTCTTCAAAAGTTTTTGGAATTTATCAACAATGAGATCATTCATAAATTTTAGAAGAATCTTCATTACTAGAAAACTTAGCAGAACTTCCTTTGTTTCCCTTATTGTTGTTGGGATCATAATTTTTAATTACGTAATTTCTGACTAGGTGGAAAACCTATGAGCCAAAAATATTTTTCAACAGAATGCCCAAGTTTTTTACAATTGGTATAGACAACTTTATCCTTTTTGTCTTTGGGAATTAGTTCTTCCCTTTTCATTTTTGCTTCTTCCAATGTTCATAGCATGATTCTCACAATGGTGGGTAGAGGATTCATGGCAAGAATTTGCCCTCTAATAACAGTATAATTTTCATTTAACCTTATGACAAACTGTAAGAGATGGTCTTCATTTTTTCTATCACGTAAAGTCCTTAAGACTTCACAAGCACTTCCATTACCATAGTGAGAGATCAAGTTTAGAAAATTAAATTCATCCCAAAGGATCTTTAGTTTAGTGAAAAATTCATTGATAGAATCATCATACTACCTTTTAGTAGCTAACTCTTCTTGATTTGGTAATTTCTTAAGACATTTTTAACCTAAAACCTTTCTCCTGGATCTTTCCAGAGATCATAGTCATAATTTGACGCTCAATAGAATTCATTAACCAGAAGACAACCATGCCATTACACCTCTTCCATTTTTCATATTCTACTAGTGAGATTCTTGGATTGGGGGTTTTAAGAGTTCTATCAACAAACCCAAGTTTGTTCTTTGCATTTAAAACAAGTCTCATCGCTTGGTTCCAAGCCTCAGTTTTCAATATTTAGAAGGTTGGTGACAAAAGGAGCTCTTGGATTATTTGTTGAATGAAGATAACAGGAGCTTGGTGAGTAGACTTCTTTAGTGATTTATTTTTCAATTTCTTTTTCTATGTTGAGGCCATGGAGGCAAGAAGAAAACAAACCCATATTACGAAAGTAGAAAGGCAGTGAAAAACAAAAGAGGAAAATCGTGACTAAAGGTCTTTGTTAAGAAACAATCACTTGATGCTTGTGATATTCAAAAGAGTTAGATTCCATAGATCTAGTTGTAGAATGGAAGATACTGATGCAGAAGTAATGGTTTCACTTTGATACCACATGAAAATTCCATCCACTCTCCAGTATCATCTCATTTAGATTCATCTTGCAAGCACTACAAATGGAACACAATGATAGCGATAGCTACATGTTGGAGAGAGTTAAGTGAAAAGAGGAAAACTTGCAATAAAAATTAGGGTTTTGGAAAAGGATACATACATACACACACACACACACACACATATATATATATATATATATATATATATATATATATATATAACTATATATAACTAATACAAACATCACAATGGTAGATTAAAAGACACAAGTTCTTAGTCAAGGACCAACTATAAAGGTACAATGGTAAAGTAGTATGATGCAACGCAAGATTAAGAAGAAAAAGGAAGTTTTAACACATCAGGCATGTACTTATAGTTGAACTTCTTATCTTAGTACTAAAAAAATATACCTCCATGTGTAGATATTGTTTTGTTTTGGCTAAACTTGATGTTGAGGTGAATTCCGTTTACTTTAATTATATGTTTATAATTTCTTTTAGAAGTAAACAAATAATTTTTATAAATTAATCTAATTTATTTTTAACTACAAGTACATAGTGTCTATTACATAAATGTGCAAGTATAGGTCAATCATACAGAGACTAAGTAAAAAAATTGTACTATTTTGATTTTTATAGTTAGAAATTTATGTGTGTTGAATTATGCCATTCGTTAACTTACTACTAACTCAACAGGCTTAGTTCGCTAAGTTATAGTTAACTCAACAAACTATCATCATGGACTTAAGTTAACTTCACGAACTTTACTAGTAACTTTTAATCAAATTTATTGTTCACAAAAGAATTCGACTATCCATTAGGTAGTTCCACAAAATGTAAGCAACATCTATTAAACTTTTAATGTTAGTTTATCTAGTATTTATCATTAATAAATACTAACATTCAGATATTTCAAATAGTAACCATATTAATCAAGATTTTAGAATTGCATACGAACAAATTTCAGTAATCAATAAAACTATTTTCTAAAATGAAATAAACATAAAACATTCAACAATACTAAACAAACAATACAACACTAATTTGATAAATATAAAAACATATAATGAGTTTTTGGTTGTTTTTGTTTTAATATGTTCCTAAAGATGAACAAAAAGTGAAATGTAAAAATTCTCTATTGACAGTAAAAACTTCTATCACTACATGCGACGTGATTACACCATTAAAAACTTAATCACTTATAGTCACACATCTCTCTCCCTATAGAATTACGAACCGAGACTTGTAAGTTAATCTCCTCTTCAGTATATTGGCATCAACCCAAAACCAAGGCTAAGTTTCCCTTCCTACGATGTGATCACTCCTTACAGTTGTTCAAGGTTTATATGTTATGAAATTAACACGCAACCGAGTTTTAATATTTATAACTACAAGCACACGAAGTCAATTATAGAAAGCATGCAAGAATGGGTCGAGTCCACAATGACTAGCAATTAAACATAAAATTTACTAAAGTTTATAGATATGCCTTGTGTAAATGCATTCTCATCACATATTTACCTTAACAATCATGTATATATTAGAAATGATTTCATATAGAGTTAAATCAATAATGAGAAATCTCATTCTTGTCCCCCTTTATCCATCACTTAAGAGAATGCAACACATAATAATTATTACACTACAAAAATAGAAAATAAAATTATAATACATCAAATTACTAATTCTATTACAAAACTAACATACATGGACTTATAACCATACATCTAAATCCATGTATGCTCTAATCTACTAAGTATAAGCTATATACAATCAAAACCAAGTAAACCAAGAGGTTAGAGTAAAGTAAGAAAACGTCTAAACTATGTTAGAGTTAGAGGAACAACAATTGAGAAGAATCCACACCAAGAAGCATAAAATCAAACACATAGAAGGCAAAAACTTAAACTAAACTTAGAATTTAAGAACATTGAAATTAACACAAGAATTCAACATTATAATAAAGGAAAAACACATGGAATACAAAAACAACAACAATTAACAAACATATACTACTAAAATTAAAATTACAACTCCATCTCTACTTAAATGTCTACTATTACCTTAAGATCACACCTCTAATGGCTTGAGCACAAGGGACGTCACCTCCTTGCTTCACACTACTTGAGATGGCTACCTTCTCCAGCAATTCTCCACATCCAAAGCTACTTGTTCCCTCCATGGATTGGAGGTCCAACGCCGAAGGGAATATAACAACGTGTAGAAAAATTGAAGAGCACTCTTGAAAGTAAGTTTCCACACTTTCAAGTGGATCTCCAATGCTTCTTTCTCTACGGATTTAGCAACACAAAGAGGGGATTGAAACATCAATTCTACCTCCCTAAGATGTAGAACACTGGAGGAAGAAGTGAAGAAGACAAGAAGATGAAGATCCCTAACTTCAAGAGCCATTTGGAGGAGAAAACACCAAGAGGGGTGCTCTTCCTTCACCTTGCTTGGAGCACTAAGGGGAATTCTAAAAATTGGAGTTGGGAGAGGGGAGAAAACTTGTGGGATACAAGGCCTATTTATAGATATTTTGATCATTAAGGATTGATGATCCCAAGGCTTGATCTAAGGACCCTCATTCACCTATAATCAAATCCATTTAAGTCATGCATGTAATGTTAGTAATATATGCCAAAAATAACTTTAATTATGAACTTGAAATATATTTATTTCTAAGGTATGTAACATTCCTTTTAACATGTTTACAAATGTAAAATGTAAGTTCATCCATGAATGAATCAATTAGTAACATATATTTAAAATCATTCATAACCAATGCCATATTATTGCATTTAATGTCTACAAGTTCATAACCATAGTGTCTAAAATATATGTGGTCATATCAAATTATTTCAATACATTGATGACCTTTAAAATCTCTTTCTTGGCCTAAGAATTATTAAATCATACATTCAAGTATATGAACATATAGTATGTTTCATGAAAATTGTATTAAAGGGGTGCATTTGTGCACATATTCATGCAATGTCATAAAAATGTGATTAACATGTGTTTTCTTATATAAGTGCATATAACTTGAGTTTCAAGACATAGAATGTATGAATTATCATATAAAAATGTGCACAAATATCATATATACAATAGTGGTTGTCAGTCACCATGTTTGGCTTGAAATCGACTTAACATCTGGAAAGTATCCTTACAAACCTTTGATAGTTAGTGATGGTATTTGGTGGTATTGTAGAGCTTTAAGGAACTACCGATGCTTCCTGCAATTAGCACGGTTCTCTACTTTGTTCTCTGTTCTTTCTCTTTTCCTTTTACATTTCTTTCAATAGTAACTACTTTCGCCTAAATGATCAGTTTGATCTTTTTCATTCATATCAACGATGTTAATTTCTTCTTCATTCCACGATTTAAATGATAAGTGCAATCATGGTTTTCCTTTGAATTTCCTGTTTCTGCAATTGCTCACATTTAAATATTCGAAAATAACTAGTCTGTGGAGTTAGTGTAACTCAACGGACTTACCTCGTTGAGTTAACTAACTCAACGAGTTGTTACTATGTACCTATACATGATATAAATATGTGTCAATAAAACATATCATGTTTAATATTATAAAATCACATGTAACTAGGTTTTCAATCTTTCAAAAATGATATTTAATTAATGTTAATTCTTTGAAATTATGCATATTCTTTAATTAAGACATGTAATCATGCAATTATAACATAATAGTTTAATTCTCATATGATAAGCTAAATATTATGCAATTAACTATTCATTAACCATTAAGATTATACACTTTTTCATTCTAAACACTTGAGAAGGGAGGTACATATACTAATAGAGTATATGCAAGAGAATAAGTGATAGTGATAATCATCCAGATGTTACTTATAATTGTGTTGGCATATCAAAGTGACATCTTGATAATCCAACACTTCCAACTTTATTTAAGTCAACTTCTTAATTAGCATACAAGATCACAAAAATTTAGACTACACCATCAAATACAGTAACCCTTTATACAACATTTATCATAGGCCTAATTTTGCAATCATCCTAGATCTCATAATGACTAACATTACTAGACACAAGTAGGTTAGCTTAAATGACATTAGGCCAATGGTAGATGGAAAATATATGGTGTGGAGCGGGACATTGACAATAATCTCTCCAATCTTAACTTGCTCCCTATTTAGAATGAAAAAGTGCATAATATTAGTGGTTAATGAATGGTTAATTACATGGTATTTAGCTTATCATATAAGAATTAAGTCATTATGTCATAATTATACGATTACATGCCTTAATTACAAAATATGCATAATTTCAAGGGATTAGCATTAATTAAATATCATTTTTGAAAGATTAAAAGCTTAGTACGTGTGGTTTTATAGAAGTTTATAGAACCTCGTAAAGTTAGAAATTATTTCACACATTAACTTTTAAATGATTAAGAATTACTTCTTTTACATATTAAATGTTAAATGTTATAAAAATATTTGTTTTATTAAATTGTAGAATTAAATGAGTCCGTTGAGTTAAGCTTAACTCAATGAAGTTAGTCTATTGAGTTATAGTTAAGTCAATGGAGTAAGTCCGTTAAGTTACACTAACTCCATTGACCAATTATTTTTTAATATTCAACTATGAGTAGTTGTAGGAAAAGAAAATTCGAATAAAACCAAGTCGCACAAACCACACTATAATCTAAATCATGAATAGAAGAAGTAATCACTACCGTTAATATGAAAGAAGGAAGTCCAACTAGTCATTTAGGCAGAATCAATTATTAATGAAAGAAATATAAAAGGAAAAGAGAAAGAACGAAGAAAAGTATAAGGGGAGAACTGTGCTAACTACAGAAAGCATTGGTCATTTCTTAGGTCTCACCAATACCACAATCCACCATTTATTGAAGGTCTGTGAGGATACTTTTCAAATGTTAGGTTGATTTTGAACCAAACACGATGATTGACAACCATTGTGAGGAGTGATCACATCACAGGAAGGGAAGTCATTTTCATCAAGTACCGAATTATCTCTCAAGAGACAATAAAACTTCTATCATTGGTTTCAGGTTGATGTCGCTATATTGAAGAGGAGATTAACTTACAAAAGTCTTGATTCGCGATCCTATAAGGAGAGAAGCGTGTGACAGTAAATGATTAAGTTTTCAATGGTGTAACAATGTCGCATGTAGTAACAGAAGTTTCTTATTGTTGATAGAAAAATTTACCTTTCATCATTCGTTCATTTTCAAGAATATATCACAACAAAAACTCATTATCTATTTTTGTATTTATCAAATTTGTGTTGTATTGTTAGTATTGTTAATATTGTTGAATGTTTTATGTTTATTTCATTCTAAAAAATAAGAAATCGTATTACTGATTATTAAAACCAACTCATATTCAATTCTAAAATCTTGATTAATATGTTTACTATTCGAAATATTTGAATGTTAGTGTTGATTAATGATAAATATAGTATAAACTAACATTAAAATCTTAATTGATGTTGTTTACATTCTGTGGAACCACCCAATAGATGGCTGTATTCTTCTGTGAACAATAGTATTAATTTGAAGTTACTAGTGAGGCTCATTGAGTTAACTTAACTCCACGAGGATAATCCGTTAAGATAACTATAACTTAACAAACTAAGTCTATTGAGTTAGTAGTAATTCAACAGAGTGAGTAATCCATAATACAAAAACCTCTAATTATAAAAATTTAAATAGTTTGAAAATTTTACTCATTTTTTATGGGATTGACCTATACTTACACACTTATGCGATAGACATTGTGCACTTGTAGTTAATTACGAATTAGATTTAATATCTTATTCGTGAAAATTATTTGTTTACTTATAAAAGAAAAAATATATATATATTTAAGTAAATAAGAACAATCAACACTCCTTGATTATCTCACAAAGTTCTTTAAGGACATGCTTCATATTGAAAAGTTTTATCCATTTGTTATCCTCTCTTAAACTATATATGGATTATAGTGAGTTATTCTTATTGCTTAATTTTCTTTTATTTTCCTTTTTGTTTTCTTTCATTTTTTCTCTTTTTTTTAAGTGATACTTTGATTTATTCATAGGGTAGAGACCCAAAAACAAAGGAACTAGATTAAAACCTTACAAGGATGACCTATGTCAAGAAAAAAGTAAAATTGAACTCAAACTACCCTAAAAGTAATTCTTTATGAATTAAGATGCTAGGTGGTAAATACTTTCCTTGGCAATTTAAATGAGGAGTGAGAATTTGCATCTTAGGCAAGTAGAGATAGCAAAATATTCAATGAATATTGTACTTAGGCCTAGAAAGTTATTGCAAGATTCCTTACCAAATATTTAACACATTTATCCGCACTTTTGCCCCCAACCCTTTAGACTTTCATTGGGTTTGTAAGGAAATTTTCTTTTTCTTTTCTTTTTTTTCTCTAAATTTTGTAAATTTAACTTTATTATTTAGAATGTTGAATTGGATTTGAAAAATGACTTTAACCTCATTACTCTGAGAGGAAAATTTCACAAAACATGATTGTGACTGTGGTCCCAAGGATAATTTATAAGGCCTTTACCATATTTAATGTTTGTCACAACCCTTCTAGACATTGCATTAAGTTTGTATGACTTTTTTCTCTCTTTTTTAATTTTTTTTATAGCCCATCCTTCCTTTATAAATAAAAGGGTATCAAAAATTTTCATTTAGAGGTGACTATAGTCTAAAATTTTATTTAAAGATAATTGTTTTCCTTTATGATAGACAAAGAGATGTATTATTGTCATATGTATGTTCAACTATATATGGACCCCTCTATTTTAGATTCAATATTTTTCACGTCTTTTTAAAATATATAATCATTAGTGGTTACCATTAAGCACACGTATGAACCTTTTACCATTAAGCACACGTATGAACCTTTTTATTGAATACCTTCTACATATGAGTTCGATATAACTTAAGATTATCTTGAGTTTTGAGTCACTTTTTATCAACATTTAGGAGGAATTTATGCACTTAGAACTTGAATTCTACGGAATTTAAAATCTAATGGAATTTGAATTCTACAAAATTTGATAGAAATAATTTAAAATTCAAGTATTTATGTATGTTCATAAATTTGACAGAAATTAAAATTCAAATATTTGTACACATAATAGAATTGAATAGAATTAATTTTTAATAAAAAATTTAAATAATAAATTAAAGTAATTAGAGAGAACACACACACTCTCTCTCCCTCTCTCTCTCTCCCTCTCTTTCCAACAATCTCACCATAACTTTTCACGAAAGTCAAGCACAAGAGTAGGAGACATAGAAGGAAGGATAACAAATAAGACAATTTCATTTCTAACTTTTTGGACTCAAAAAATAAATTTCAAAATTTACTAAAAGGACAGAATTCCATAAATTTTATCTAATTCTGCATGCACAAACCTCCCTTTAATCTTATCTTTTTTTAGCAAATCAATATACTTTTAGATTTTTGGAGTTGGTGTTAGTATTTGATTGCATTTCATATGACACTCCAAATCAATGTATAATATTATTTGTGAAAAATTGGACTATTGAAAAACGGTGACAATTTGGAGTGTATTAACTCTACTTACCTATTTTGAAAAATAATCAATAACAATTAGTATGTATTTAAACCCTACATAATATGGGTGTGAATGCTTTAACTACAATTGTGCCCTCTTTAGTGAAAGGTTGCAAGGTTAATATAGGGTGGAGCTTTGGTGGCCTATGGTTTAACATTACTAAACATGGCCTATGGTTGCCATAGGTGTCTAAAATGGTTGGTTTTTTAAATTAGGACTTAAGTGTGGAATGTAAGCTGTGTTAAATAAGGGAAAATATGAGAAGAGTGGATCTTGATAATTCCACACTAGATAAAATTAGATGATAAGAAGAATAAGTCATGCACAAAATTCTTATTCAAGTGTGGTTACAAAGAGAATAAATTTAAGTGTCTAAATATCATAGCCATATTGTGTGACTAATTAGCCTAACATAAAAACAAACAAGTAATCATGCATACAAGATGCAAGTTGTATGCAATGGCATATGTAATATGCAAGAAGGCCAAAAATATTAATTAAGATGTATTGAATGTGTGTTTTAACTTAGGAAAAGGAACATGGTAAGCCTCCATGAAACTCCTAAGTGGCCTAAGAAATTGGTTGATGTATTTTTTAGGTCTTTATGGCTTCTACCTAGTTAATGTAACCCTAAGTGAGAAAAAGAAAATGAATAAACATATAAGAAGAGGTGAGAAGAGGAGTGCATGATTTTACCTTGCATGTTTGTAAGGTCACAATGGGATGCAACTCTAGTTGAAGGAAAGGATGAGGGAGCAGATTCTTTACCAAATCCTTAAAAAAGAATATAGATGAAAAGTAGAAAAAATGAGAGACCTTGATGAATGTAGATGAGAAGGGGACAAATATAAGGATAGTCTATATATATCATGTCCACATAAGGTAGAACATGTTAACTAAATTTTTTTTTTTTTTCCCATATATCATATATTTTGTCTCGTGGACACTTTTATTTAATCAAAGATACCTTAAGTTATTCCATCACCAATTTAGATGACAATATGACAAAGGCAACTAAATATGTCATTATTAAGATCTCACTCAAAGGGCTAATGTAAATTATTGATCATTTGAATGCATTTCCTATGTTATTTCTAGCTGGACATGTGTTTTTTCCTTCTTCTTTTTCCTTTTTTTACAATTTGACTCAATTTAGATTAATTTGATGTATTCCCAGTAAAGATTTGACTTAAAACTGAATCAAATCAACTCACGTCTAAACCGGAATTTAAAAACTTTTCTTTTCGTCGAACGTTAACCTCCTAGAATTGATTGGATTCACAATCAATCGATCAAGCTCAAGTCTAATTACACAATGTTAAAACTCTTTATCTAAAGCGAACCCATCTAGCTCGATCAACTAAATCCAGGTTCGATCAATTGAACCCAGTGAACAGTCTTTGCACCTAATAGGCTTGGTTGACGAGCCCAGGTTGGTCAATTGGACCTATTTGCCCCTCATCTCAAGAGCTTATCTCAGCCGTCCATCTCGAGCAAAGCATTTGGGCTGTTCGATCTTAATCAAATCATCTAGGCCATTCGATCTTGATTGATCATCCTAACCGTCCGATCGCACCATCTTCTCCACCTCCGACAGTCACCTGCACATCTGCCGGTTCGCCCCTGCCTCCGCCGGCAACGCTGCCACCACCTGTAAGGCTGCCACCTCGTCAGTTTTCGTCGTCTTCCTCCCAACCGCTCCGAGCTGTAGGTTCAGAGATGCTCAATGGGGGACGACCGGGAGTTCGCAGGGGGGATTCGATTTCACCTGCCGTGGAGGGGGGGGGGGGAAAGGAAAAAGCAATCGTATACACCACGCGCACCTCCAGCATCTCGTCGATTTTTCCTCTCCCAAACTTCACCTTTGTGATTTATTCGTCATGCGCGCCCATACCTTGCAGGTCACCGCCGCACGCCATCCCCTTTCGATCTGCATAGAGGACCATCCCCCGCTCGGCTGCAAGCACCCATATCGACCTTCTCACGCAGCCCGCCTACTCCATTCATCGCTTCCGCGCTCGCCGCCCATGAAAACCTCCTCCCGACAGTGTTTTGGGCATGGGTTGAGGACGGAAAGAACATGAATCCTTTTCTCCGACCCAAGCACCCCCTCCCCTGCTTGTATTCGCGAAAACCCACCATCAATCCCGATTCCCATATCCGAAACTTGCGTGCGCCGACCCAGTGCTCCCAATTTCTCCTTTGTCGACGTCATCGTCCATTTGAGCTCCCCCGTTCTACCAATGAGCCTTCGTGCTGCCCGCCGAATCTCTGTTTCCAGTTTAACCACAACCGTGCACAGCCTCAGCAACGCCAAAGCTCCTGTTTCTCCGGCGACATCAACCTCTGTCTGGGCAGCTCTCCTCTCGTCCGGAGACGACAGTCAGGGACGGGACCGGCCTACCGACCCTCACATCCAATCGATACACATCTCTCTGATCACCTTCCCTCTTCCGGTCTAATTAACCAAACTACTGTGTTTTTATTTTCCAATGGTTAAAAGGGCATTGCATGTAATTTCCACGACATGTCAGAGTTGTAAGTGAGTTGGCTGACAAAGTTAATGTCTCTGTCGACCGCAGGTCAGGTAAAAAGTAAAAGTTTTGCATGACTGAAGGAGGACGATCCATCGGCTCAGGTAGCTCGTGGGATGGTGATACGTGGGTTAATTTTTTTAATGTTTTATAATTTTTTTAAATATTTTTTAGTAAAATAAAATAAATATATTAATTTTTTATATAATAAATTTAAATATATAATTATATACTTATTTATTTATTTTTCTTACACTCAACTATATATTTAAATTTTTATTATACTTTTAAATACATTAAATTAAATCTAAATATAATTAAGATGAGGGGTTAGTGACTAACGAAATTTAACTGACGTAAAGGAAAATCGCTGAATTCCGTCAGAATGTCGTTAGTATGCACAATATCGAAGGAAAAATAAAGTGTAAATTTACCGACATATAAATATGTAAATTTAACTTTACCCTTTCGTCATTTTTGACCTCCCCTTTCGTGAAAAATCACGCTCGTCCCTCCTCACGCATCATAAAATCACACTCGTCGCCCTCTCCTCACACTCGTCGCTCACGCTCGCAGCCACCACTCACACTCGCTAACGTCGCTGACACTCACTACTGTCGCTCATGCTCATAGTCATCACATCCGTCGCTCACGCTCTCAACTGTCGCAGTCGTTGCCGCCAACACTAAAGCTCGTAGCCATCACATCTGTCGCTCACACTCGCAACTGTCGCAGTCGTCGCTCACGTTCACTGCCGCCACATCCGTCGTTGCTGTCGTCGCTGAAGCTCGTAGCCATCCCATCCGTTGCTCATGCTCGCAGTCGTCGCTCACGGTCGCTACTGTCGCATTTGTCGCTGTCGCTGCTGTCGCCGCATCTGCCATTGTCGCTGCCACCGCATCCATCGCATCGCTCACACTTGGTATTCCTGCATCCAAATCGGTATTGTTTTGTTTAATTAGTTTTCAGCAATACAACTGATATGTTTTGTTTAATCAGTTTTCAGTAATAAAACTATTATGTTAAAACTGGTATGCTTATATGCTTATAATGTTCTCAGTTGATATGCTTATAATTTAATGTTAAAAAGAAACGAAAACCAGTAATCTAGTTCTAAGGGAGTAGTGGTTTAGTACCATTGATACCTATTGTTCTTTTTATAAGGACTATAAGGAGTCTACTGAATTATGTTGTTGGAGGCATTTTGTTTGGTAATTGCAAAACAGAAAATAAAAATTACCCCCTCATGTTGAAAATTGATTAAATTTAGTTTGAAATAAAAATATAGATGCAAGTAATTTTGAAACTAAAATAATAATATTAGGATATTACCCCCTCATGTAGATGAAATAGAAATATATATGCAAGTAATATTAGGATATTATCCCCTCATGTACCATTTATTAATGTGATTCGTAAGGTAATTCTGTTTGGCGTAGGATATTATTTTGCATTTATTGCTTCGCATATGTTACTTAATTCATTAACCATTTAATATTAATATATATTTATTGGTTCGCTTTTATTTTCAATTATTGAGTAGATTTACAAAATATATTATGTTTTTGCAAATCTCATAATCTTCTGTCGGAGTAGTTAATTAATATTTGATCTTATGTAGTAAATGAGTACTCTTGATAGAGTACGAGGTAATGAAGTACGAACTTATATGACTTAGAATGCTAATGCAGATGCATTCTTTTTAGATATTTTGTCAGAAGTATTAAATGAAGGAAACAAAAAAACCCAAAATGGAAAGATAAAAGGGAGCACTTGAGATGAAGTAGATGAAAAATGCAATAATAGAAGGAATACATGTATTACAAGGAAGAATGTGGAAAGTCGCTTAAAGACATAGAGACAAATTTATCGTAACTACTCAAAAATTACAAATCAGAGTGGATAGTGATGGAATTTCATATAAGGGTATATTGACATAGATGAAGAGATATGGAAGGAGTTTATTAATGTTTGATTTTTATTTACATACTTTAAGATTATCCCAATTGTATTGAATTTTTCTTAATATATATTGTAATTTTATGTAGGCACATCTAGAGTGTGAAAGGTGCAAGGGAAAACCATGTTTGATTTATGAACAATTACAACTCATTTTTGAAGGTATTATGGTTAGTGGAAATATGTCTAGACATGCATAAGAAGTAGATATTGTACCAAACACTCAAGTTTCAAATATATTTACTCCAGACATTACACAAGATGGAATGGACCTCGATTCTGACATACCTCCTAGTTCAAGAGGAAGTGCACATGCTCCATTGGAGCAAAGGAGAAAGGAGAAGCAAGCACGCCCTCATGTAGAATCTCAACAAATGATAGCAGAATGTTTGAAAGATACATCACGAGCTTTTCTTACTTTGCGTGAACAAGATACTGTTAATGGTGAGGTATGTAATGAACAAATGAGAGAGATGGTTAGCATACAAAAGGAGATATTTGCATGGAAGAAGGAAATGTTTGCATGGCAAAAGAAGTCGGAGTCTTTTTTAGATGAAGTTATTGCAGCAATATTTGAGATTGAAGATCTATCTATGATTGATCAATATAAAACTACTCAATTATTCCAAAAGCAAGAAATCAGTAAAATATTTCTATCAATTCCAAAAGAAATGCGACAATGATGGTTAAAGTTTCACTTAGAAAAGATGGAAGACTAAAGATGATTTACATGTTTTTTTTTAGTATTAGATGTATGATGTAACTACTTTTTGTTTGGACAAGGAAATGTGGAATGATATTATTATTGATGTTTGTTTATCATATTTTGTTATATTTTATTAATTGTGGAATGATTTCATGTAGTATGTTTATTTGTATTATAACCTTGTAATATGTTTGAACATGAAATTTTGTAGGTGACGACAAATTTTGAAGATGATTTTGACAAACTAGTAAATAACACATTGATGTTATTTGAAGAAAAGGAAGAATATGCTAGAAGAAAGCGAAGACGTTTAATTACTTTTTGGAATATTTTAGTAGGGATTGTAAGTACCTCAACTTTGTTTTTAAGTACAAGTCTTATTTATAGTAAAGAATGTGCAAATTATATAAGAATATTACTAGATCCTTCTTTACCACATCAAGTTTACAATTGTCGAAAAATTTATAGAATGAGTCAAAGTATTTTCAAGGGTTTTTGTGAATTAATGAGGAGGGAAGAAGTCCTGAAAGATACCAATAATATCAATGTAGAAGAGAAGTTCACCATGTTCCTTGTGACTACAGAAAGATTTAGTCGATCAAGTTGGACAGTTAGTAAATACTTTAATGAAGTCTTGAATGCTGTGTTACGATTAAATCATGTTCTTCTAGCAAGACCTTCATCTGAAACACCAAGTCGAATTCGTCAAGACTCAAATGTGTACCCATATTTTAAGGTACATTTCCACACCTTTGTAGTTTCATTATCTTTAATGTTATTTTAATCAATATCAAAATAAAAATGCATGTTTATAGGATTGTATTGGAGTTATTGATGGTACACATATCAAAGCAACTATTTATGGACAAGAAACAACAAGATTTAGGAATAGGAAAGGTGAATTATCTCAAAATGTAATGGCAGCATGTAATTTTGATATGGAATTTACATATATTTTAGTTGGTTGGGAAGGGTCAGCTGCTGATGCTCATATTCTCCAAGATGCAGTTATTAGACCTAATGGTTTTCAAGTTCCACCAAGTAAATGTGTTTTCTACTTCTAGAAGTTATGAAGACATCACCATACTAATATTTTTTTTATACAAGTTTTACTTAGTTGATGCTAGATATCCAAATCGACCAGAATATATTTGTCCATATCGAGGTGTAAGATACCATCTATCTAATTATGTTAATGATAGAGTTCCTCGTAATGTTGTAGAAAATTTCAACTACAAACATTCACAACTGAGAACAGTCATTGAGCGTACATTTGGAGTTGTGAAACATCGATTCTCAATATTACGTGGTCAAATGCCATATCCATATGAAACACAAGTGAAAATTGTCATCGCATGTTTTTTGCTTTATAATTTTATTCGTAAGACTAATAAAGAAGATTTACTTGAAGACTTGCAAGATGAATTAGAAGAGTTAAATATTATTGATGACATACAACCAATAGGAGAGATACATATAGAAAGCAATGCACAGGTTCGAATGACTCAAGAATAAAGAAAAGAAATGACATATAAGATGCGAGAAGATATGATGATGGCAATGTGGGATGGAAGAACTGCTTGATATTATTTAGTATTGTTATATTTGAATTAAGATGTATTTGTATTTTCTAAATATTAGTTGTAATAAATAATTGAATTTCTTTTTTTCAAATATTAGTTGTAATAAACTTTTATCAGAATTTCTATCAGAATTTTCCGTCATGCACTAAACCTTTCTCAGAATTTTCCTTTTTCCTTTCCGTTACAAATTTTCCTTTTCCTTTCCATCAGAATTTTCCTTTTCCTTTCTGTCAGAACTTTCTGTCATGCACTAACAGCCCCTAAATCACAACATTTGAACACATCAACATAAAAAATAAATATATTTTATACATCAAGTCATTACTGCATTTAATCATAAATCATAAAGTTAAAATAAATTATTTTATCTATGAATTGAAATTAAAATTACATTGTAATTTATTATGACATAAATATTATATCAGATTTTTTACATTTGATTTTCATATTTATATTAAAATATTCAAATTTCTAAATTCATCTATAAAATCATCTTCTTATTGTTATCCATGACACAAGCAATCTCTTAGTTTTTAGAATATCATCTTTTAATATTGTTCTTCTATTATCTAATATGTTACTACTAATATTAAATATTTGTTTACATGCTATAGAAGAAGTTAAAATTATTAGTAAATCTTTAGTTATTAAAGATAAAATAGGAAATATATAATTTTTTTCACTAATTAATTACATCAAAATGTAGAAAATCTTAATTTTCTCTCACTAAATAATTATGATTAGTATTATTAAAATTAATTCTTACCTACTTGTTGAATTAAAATCATTATAATCAATAAATACACTAAACTCATAAATCGATGACAATGATGGTTGTTCTATATAAGATGTATGTTGTATTTGTCACATTCTATATCTTATAGTATACAAATCAAACATGTTTAAATTTTCTTTTAAATAATTTTGTGTTGTAATTATTAATATTCTAACAATTTTTATTTTAGTCCTAGGACCTAGATAAACATTTAATGTATATAAAAGAGGTATATTATTCCAATAATTTTAAAAAATTTCTTTCATTTTTAAAATTATAAGTGTGAAAATGAGATAATTATCATAATTATTAAAAACTCTTACAATATTATATAAATGGTGTATTACATAAATAGAGGTAGAATAATATATTCTAGATAAATATTCAATTACATTATCAAGTAGTTTTTAAAATTTAACAAAATAATTAACTATTGTAAAATCATTTTTATCTAATGGTATTATAATATCATCAATTTTACCATAATAATAAGTTTTTATAGCTTCTTTATAAGATAAATAATTATTTAACATTAAATATAAATAATTTCATTTATAAGGAACATTCATTGTAAATGTCTTATGTGGTAAATAAAAAAAATCATATACATGATTGAATTCTTGTTAATATCTACCACTATTTAAAATATAAACTAATGTAATTCTAATATTTTCAATAAAAAATTTTATTTCTTCAACACCTACATAAACTATAAGATTAATTATATGACATATACACTTTTAATAAAATAAAGTAAAATCATTTAGTAGATTAATTATATGTACATGCATATCCATGGATGACCAAAACATACATACTTATATGATTTGCTCATGCTCTATATATGCTCATATTAATACTTGCACTTATACTTTGCTCTTGCCATGTATTACTTGATCATCTTGTTGGTGTAGTCTAACTTAACCACAATTGCACCATGATTGGGTCACTTGTATTTGCATTTAGATTTCACTTCCTTTATAATCACACTTGAATGAAAATTTTATGCATAATTATATCTTCCTCCTTTAATCTTTATAGGTCTCTACTTCTCATCTATTCTTCTACTTTATCTCATATGAATTATGTAGGTCTACTCTCCTCATCTTATCTTGTTTGCACACATAGGCGTACACTACACACTTAAGCTTAGTTGCATTAGCCATTTATTATGGATGCCTATAATAATACAACCTTATAAGGATAACCAAAAGACCGAGTAATTCAAGTGTATGAAGTGTTTAATACCTTTCTCATATGTATTTGGAGCACTTATCTAGATCTTTGAACTATAGATCTTAAGTTTTGTCTTATACTTAAGAGTTACTTTGTATTTGCATATAAGTTGTTCTTAGTTTACTCTCGAATTAGGTGATGACTCCTTTCTCCTTCTCTTTTCTCACCCATGTAAAAGAGAAAATAGTACTAATAGAGACTCCATCTTGCCCTATACATCTACAGTTTTATAGTTATTATCATATTATGATTCATGGCCTAAGAATAGCAAGCTAAACTTAGAAGCATGAATTTTATATGTCATGTCTAATCATGGATACTATATGAGATGCAAAGAAGCAAGTAGGTAGAAAGAAGCAAACAAGGATGTGAAAGTAAACAACCAAACAAGTGTACATAAAAGGATCAAGCAAGAGGAGCATGTAAACGGATGTCAAAGTAAACAATTAAATAAGCATGCATAAAAGGATCAAGTAAGAGGAGCATGTAGATGGACATGACACATGCAAGTACATGGGCTACATGGTAGATGCAAGTAAATGTATGTGAGAATCTTTATGTGCATGAGCATAGATGCAATACATAGGGTATAATGGGTGAGAGCAACGCACGAGGCACAAGTATGTATTTGTGTAAATAGAAATGAAATATGCATGCTTGTAATGTAAAAGTGTGTATAGACGTGGAGGATGAATGCATAAGGTGATGATTAACTCAATTATGCATGATTAAGATATGATTAATACATGATTATGAAATAATTAAGATGTGATTAATGTATGATTATAATATGATTAAGATAAGATTATGGTATGATCAATACAAGGTTAAACATGATTAAGATATGATTAATGTAAGATTAAGCATGATTATAATATGACTAATGTATGATTATTGATGATCAATGAATAATTAACATAATGATGCACGATTAATTAATCTAATAATGTATGAATGTGTATGAGAATGAGGCATGGATAAGTGTAGGCATGATTAGATGAAGGCATGAGGACGCATTAAGGTGAATTGAATGAGCATGAAGGAGTGTGAAATATACATACGGATGAAGTAAGCATGAAGTGATGTGCACATATAAAAATGGGAGGTGATTGTGTGCTTAATTGTGTGAATGAAAGTGCAAGTACAATATGTAGAGTAAGGTGATTGATGAATGGTGTGAGCGTGTGGGTGAACATGAACAGGCATGCGTTTACTTATATGTGATGTGAAGGAAAGAACAAGTATGTGAAAAGATGCATGTATGGGTGAGCAACGATAGCATACAATCGAACAGGCAATCATATGAAATGATACTTGTTTGAATATATAACCAGCTTGGGATATGCAACTCATTGGAACGACGAAGTGGTAAGCATAGTCATGAGGAATGTAAGTGCAATTGAGGTACATTAGGCATGGAAGGTGTAGGTGCTACTGAGTGCGTTATCAGAAGTGTAGCATGGATTATCATGCAAGAAGATTAGATGATCTAGCATGCATATTGAAACTACACGTGAAAGGAATGCGTGATGAAGATGAAGCCATAAGAATGAATGAACATGTAGAAATGTACATGCCTAAACGTGCATGTATATGAGTGGTAAAATGCATAATTGAACATGTGTACTAATATGATCAAGTGCAGAAGTTTTTGTGCAAGAATTAACATGTATATGTGAGGTATGGTAATGCATGATTAATAATGCAACTACATGTAGAAATTATTATGCATGGGTTGAGCATATAAGTAATGTGGTTAAGTGTAGGAAAAATCTTGCAAGGATTACATGAATGGAAACACATAAGCAAAAGAGAGGAAGGAAATTAGATAAGTAAGTGCCTCCAAACACGCTCCTAGAGATCAGTGTGGATTCGCTGGAAACATTGATTGTCCCCCACCAATGAGAGTCAAAACATCAGTTTTACAATTAAGAATGTACATCAAATGATTTTTCGTTATTTTTTACTATTTTCCCTCAATATATAAGAAAAAATTTCTTTCATTTTTCAACCTTATGATCTTTAAAGTTGATGAAAAATGAAGAAAAAAATTAAATTACCACAATATATTAACAACATGTAATTTTAATATAAAAGTTAATTTATATCTTTAATAGATGAGAATTGATATTATTAGAGATATGTGGAATAATAAAGATATGTAAAATATATTTTATGTTGTAGTAATTATCACAAATGACTTTATCTTATATTATCTATAACAAATTTTGTTATTTTATATAAATATAAAAAATATTTAATTTATTAATTTCAACAAATTTATTTTATGAATAAACATATATATTTTATATTCTATGATTTTTCATCGTACACAAACATATTTTATTAACTTTTCGTTAATTTTTATTATTTTCTGTGATATTTTCTCATTTTATTTCTAACATTTTTCAATATACAAACATACTCTAAGAAACTAAGCAAAAAGAAAAACAAACAAATTCACAGTGGAAGGGTTGAGTAACCCCTCCACCAATGGCGCTAGCCCGGGCGTCGCTAATGCTCAGTCTTCTATCAGGGAGGAGAGAAGAGCGCAAGACGGCTAGTTTAGACAAAATATGCAAGTTGAACCAGAGTTTACTAAAATCAGTCGAGGGTACGATGGGAGGGGTCTAGTCTACGTCGAGGAAGCTTGGAGGGGTTGATGGGTGCGGTGAGATCGATTGTCTTCTAGATGGGATTGTTCGGAAGATGGAGGTCCGAGCATCCAAGAAGGGGTTCCAAGCATGTTGGGACAGACAACGACGAGAGAACAACAAGATCGGTAGGCTTTAGTGGGCGTACGATGACAGAGCAATTGAAGCACGATCGCTAGAGTACGTTGTTGGCGGCGGCGGACGAACACGGAGAAGATGACTCACGTGGATCTCCACGTTGCATGAATCCTGCATGCATGTCACAACCTCAAACGTAGGTCGGGTACGCGTACGAGTTGGGCCGACGTGTGAGCGACTACCGGACATGCAGGGGATTGGGCTAAACTGGGCCAGACAGGTAGGAGAAATGGTTACAGGGGGGGGGAAGTAAATGAGAGGGAAATAGATAGGAAAATAAAGGTGATAAGGTTAAGTAGTTTTGGATTTGATTAAGTTAAGATATTAAGATTAACTGATTAAAGGTTGATTAGATGATTTAATAAACCCATTAATAGGAATGTCCATTTGGATTTAAGAAACCTTATTTTAAAGTACAAAATTATATCATAAATTTGATTTCTTTAGGAAATACAATTAATAACATCTTATCTAGTTGCCTTGTTAACTCTCTAAACAAGATGTTATGATATAACCTTGTAACCATCCGAAGGATATCATGAAAAGCAATGCAACGATATCATGAGGGGGTTGAGGGGCTGCTCTCCCTTGCTCACCACCCAAGGAATATTGAGTCATTCAAGCGTTTTAATTAAGTAATTCAAGTGATTAAATTAAGTTATTTAAGATGATTTAAATGTTTTGATTTAGGTGTTTTAAATGGTTTAATTAGGTGATTTAAGTGTTTTAAGGTAACACTAGAAGAAAGAAAGAAAAGAGTGGAAGATAGTCTCAAACAACTTGAAGAGTTAAACACCTATCAAATAAATAATTGATCCAAAAATTTGATAGTGTGAAGGTCATGTAATTGCGAAGGAGTAGAAACTCACATGTTGATGATGCATTGGTAAATTAGTTACAAGTATGACATTATTGTTAAAGAAGAAATTAAGGTGATAATCAAGGATCAAAGACTCCTCTCAAGCTTTATAAACTCGTAAGAAGAACAATTTCCTCAAAAACATGTTTTGAACGTAGAAGACGAGCAGAAAGAAAATTAGAGAAGAATAATTATCAACTTCTTCAAATATGATCAACTTGAAATGGAAAACTGTAAAAAGTTCAAAAGGTGTCTCTTTGTACATACATACAAAAATGATACTTTATATTGTGATGTCTCTCATCATTGCCAAAATGATAGATGACCATAAGAAGGAATGACATGATAGAATGCATGAAACTTTATGAACTTATAGAACCACATACAAAACTTCTTTTTGTTGAATGGTCTACTCACTGGTCTATGGGGCAAAGACAATGTTATCATTAGAAATAAATATGTTGTCACTCTCTATGTAGCCCTAACGATTAAACTAATGAATGACCTAATCATCAAAGTAAGGTTGGGAAGAGTTACCAGATGTTAATGAAAAGTAACTCAAAATTTAAGAAAGTTTTAAGTTATATTAAGTCTGCATGCAAATGGCCTTACAATAAAAAGGTTTATATATGTACCTGATGATAACCACTAACGATTATATATTTTTAGAAAGACGTGGAAAAACTAGACTCAAAATAAAAGGGTTCATATCTAGTTGAATTGTAAGTATGTGACAATGATAATATCTCCTTGTCGATCATAAAGAAGAGCAATTGCACTCACCTTTGAATGGAAAATTTTTGAAGCTCTTTTATTCATAAAGGAATCATGAGCAATAAAAAAATAAAAAAGAAAGAAAGAAAAAGTCCTACAAACTTAAGATGAAATGTCTAGAAAGGTTGTGACAAACATAAAAAGTGATAAAGGCCCTATAAATTATCTTTGGAACTACAATTACATTCATATCTTGTGAAATTTTCCTTATGAATAATGAAGTTAAACTTATTCTTGTAACAAAGTTAAACTTACTCACAAAATTCAAAAAAGAAGAAGGAAAAATGCCCTACAAACTCAATGAAAGTTGAAATGGTTGTGGTAAAATGGTAGATATCCCAAGAACAATATTCCTCGTATATTTGGCCATGTCTTGTTGTTGTTGCATGTGGAAGTATAGAAAGAACACTCTTTTTTGTTCGAGTATGCTCACAAATAGAATGCATATACACTCACTCTCACAAGAAAAAGGAAAAGGAAGAAATAAAACATCAATATTTACATGATTCGATAATTACCTATGTCTACAGCCTCTCTCTCTCTCTCAATTCACTAATTACTTAGCCATCAACAAGCATTCTTTTATACAAGAATTATAAGGATGATACATCTTAAGACCCTAGAGACTCCTTTTATAAGCCTATATTAAGTACAAGGTTACTACAGTAAATTCGATTATAAAACAGTAGAATAGTAGCAACTAACTGCTAGCTATCTAAAGTTGACAAATAGTTAGAGTTTAACTCTCCAAATCAGTAGAGTGTGATGCTGAATCTTTTGAGCCTCAATAGACGCTTGGTTGTAACCCTTTGACACCATCAGATGCATAGGACTGAACTATTGGGATTTTATAGTCATTAGGCATTAACTTGTCGATTTCGTGATGTTCAAGTAAACTCAATGGACCCCATTTGTGGTCCTTAGCTAAACATAATGGACCCTATCATGGGTTAAACACAATGAATATTCAATGTTAATTCTTTGACCATTCAAAGACTTAGATGTTAACCCATCGAGTTATTACAAATAAACTAAAGCCTTGACCTTTTGAGTTTTTTCAAAGACTTTAAGCTGCAATTGTCTGAACTTCCATCACATGCTATCTTAAGTCGCTCATGTGACTTGCTAATCATCCAAGAGACTTTGAATACTTAAGCATTTTAACAAATACGTAGTTGAATATCTAACTGAACTCTAGTATATTTCCTACAAACATGCACTTGTCTCTAGAGTACTTCCTTTGTTGCTTTCTTATAATTTGTTTAAAATCATCTTCACCTCTAACATGTCCCTTTTTGTCCAAGACACAAAATCTTGCTTCTCATTTAAATTACGAAGGAAAGCGTTTAACACCTAACATTTTAGTTCATAATGGATTTCTACTTTTAGAGGATGTTTGTGTATCTAGAAAATAATGAAAATGAATTTGGCAAAAAGTGAATTCCAATGGAAAGACAAAAATGGATAGAAAATATTTTTTCCAGGATATAACAAAAATTGAAATCTAAATGTTTGTGTATATTCAAAAAAGTGATGGAATTTGAAATTTGAAAGTAAATGAATAGATCTAAATTTTAACCAATATATTTGCATGATTAACTTCAACTTTAATAGTAATTAAAATTTAACCATTTCATTAATTTGATAATACTTTAACCACTAGTACTTTATTATTTTTGGGTTTCTAGATTTGAGGTATCACTAAAAAAAGGAGAAAAAAAGTAAAAAATAAAAAATGGAAAAAAATAAAAAAGAAAAAAAAGGAAAAGAGGAAGGAGAGAAAAAACTAGAAAAAGAAAAAAGGAAAAGATATATACATGTGTTAAAGGGAGAAGTATGTCAACATACCATTTTAACTTCTTTTTATTACTTAAGAGACCTCATGACAATTTAACAAGTTAAGTTCTTTAATTACTTACAGATTTCAAAGCTTTATATATCCTTGGAGAAATTCCCTCATTAAATGTATGGAATTAATCTTCAATGAAACTTTATGTATGTGTACTTAATGATGTACTGAATGATTGAGAGGGTTGGAACGCCTGAAAGCTTTCTCTTAGAAAATGAGAATGAAGTGCAAGAAAGCATAAGACATCATTTGGTTAAAATTTGTAGCTAATAAAATGATATATAAGGTTCGCTAGTGCACAAAAGAATGTTCAGACAAGAAAGAAATGAAAAGTTTAAAATTGACGAAAATGAAATATTTGGAAAATCAAAATTCCTAAAGAGATTTAGTGCACGTCTTGAAAAGTTCAAAAAATTTGAACTCCTGAATTTAGTGATTGAAATTGTTTCACCTTATTGTTAGAATTAATGTTCAATCTTATTGCTAGAATTAATTTCAATAACAGCCCCCAAATATATATACTTTATATCCCTAAACTCCATTGACATCAAAATTCATAAAAAATCGTCCACTCACTCACTAAGCTTAAATCAGTTCAAATAATCAATTTATAGCTATTTCTACTAGTTTATTATCAATATTTAGCAAATATTCACCTACTAGTAACATATATCCCCAAACAAACCTATAAAATGCATTTTTGATTTTATATGATCTATCTCTAATCTTGTAGCAAAGGGGATCAAGAAGATCTCAGAAAAACTAGTGAAGTGCTATTGGGCATCATCAAGAAAAAGTGCAGGAATAAGTCTTCGACCTCTTCAGATGGAGTGCGAACGGTGGGCAACAGTGTCCACGAATGACAGGCGGTGGAGATCGCGGTGAGCTTCAACAGACGGTCTTCAACTTCGATGGAGGGCAATGACATGATGCATAGACGCGATGTGACGATGACTATTTCAGAGGCTACGATGCAAGAGGGCTGCGACGACGCGACGACAGACGACTTGCAAACGACAGGACGATGCGATCGAAGCTTAGTCCTGCGGAATGTTCAACGAGACGAGCGCGACGGTGAGACTGCGAGACCAAGGGTTTGCATTCAGGCGAGATGGAAAGGGTGAAAATCGCAGAAGAAGGTGCATGGCGAGTTGAAACCCTACGAGTGGCGAGCGAAATACCGTGGAAGAAGGTACGCAACAATTTGATTATCATTTAAATATTATTAATAATTATATTATTCTTATTTATTATTTTAAAAATAATTTTAAAGTAAAAAAATATTTATTTATAATCTATATTCCTTTACTTTCTAAACATACACTAATATTTTTAAATTTTCATAACTTTCTTGAATTTTCTATTTCTCTTACCTTCCTAAACTTTTTTTTCCTTAAATTTTCTAAACCAAGTATTGGTTGCTCAGGAATGTATGCATCTCTAATAATTAAGAATTTTAAATATAATTTTCTGGAAAATGAGTTTTTTTTTTTTTAATATGAAAAATAAATTAAGAAGATTGTATGATCAAAATTATAAAATAGATCATGCAATAAAAATTCTATATGATATTTACATAGATTACTTATATACAATTAATGACAAAAATTGGCATTTTCTCTTCTTAATTTATTTTTCATATTAAAAAAAAAAACTCATTTTCCAGAAAAGAAAATTAGATAATTCATCGTTTGTTTGAAGTTGGGGAAAGAAGAGGACACGTCCACCCGCGGCCACCAGAATTTGAAGCTCCGGTCGCCGCGGCGATGAGGAGCGGCAGCACAACCGTAGAAGAACTCGACTGCCGGCAGAAGTTCTCCGGCCACGTACTGGAGGAAATCGCCAGGCTGGAGAGGAGGATCTTCCCCAAGCACGAGTCCCTCGCCCTCTCCCTGAAGGACGAGTTGAAGAAGAAGAACAGCGGTCTTCTGTACGCGAGGACGGACACGGGAGGCAGCGGTGAAGGCGGGAGAGGAGAGTTGGTTGGGTACGTCATGTACTCCTGGATCTCCTCACTCTGCGCTTCCATCACTAAGCTCGCCGGTGAATGCCCAAAACCTTTTGCCCTTTTCGTCGTCTCCATTCTACTTAGTTCCTTGCAATTTTTTCCTTATTTCGCTATGACCTTTTGTTTTGTCGTCCGACAACAGCAATCGATGTTTTAGTATTCCATAATTTGATGCTTCTTTATTTGTATTTATTGGTACATTTCCTGCTTGACTATCTAAATGTAAACCTTTTTGCACTATTTCTAATCATGCAAGTTTCGATCCTACAATTTTTTATTCTTTCTTCAGGCGATTGAATATTAATTTTTCTTTTGATGAGTGTAAAAAAATGTATTGAAGAGTGCATAAGGTCATGCTTGACGTCATGGCAGTTCATGTGTTAGAATTTGCTTTTCCACCTGGGCACTAGCCACTAGACCAAGTAATTTGATATGGGCTCTCATAATCTCATTATGTGGTTAAGGAAATTAATATGTTCTTTTATGACAATGCTTTTTGGTGATATTTTGTTAGGGAGGTGCCATTTACTACTGAATTTTAACAGTATAATCTTAGCTTAATGAGCTGACCAATTGATTGCAAAATGGACTCTCAAAACAAGCCTAAGGGCCTGTTTGTCTAGGCTGAAAATGGTGGGAAGGAAAATGTCAAAAATCAATTCTGATATTTTCAAGATTTTCCGACCCCTGGCCCTCAAAATAAAATATCTGTTGAAACCCTTTGTTGTTGAGCCTCACTCAATAATAAATACTAAAATTGAAAAACATAAATAAAATATAGAAAGTAAATTAAAGTTCCAAACAACAAAATAGGTATTGAAATAGCAAAATTATATTGATGAAAACAACTCAAAATATAAAATTTAAAATAAAAGAACATCCGTTTAAATCATAGTACTTACAAACTCTATGGCATCATTAGAAAGGTGGGAATGTGTCATGTACTGGAAGTGATTTCTTATCTTTGGCCTTGTGGATGTTAGATTAGGTACTTAGTCTTCTTTTGGTTTGTGAAGTATTTGATATACTATCTTGATAATAAAATCTCCTTAAATGCATTAGTCCACTGGAAGTGATTTCTTATCTTTGGCCTTGTGGATGTTAGATTAGGTACTTAGTCTTCTTTTGGTTTGTGAAGTATTTGATATACTATCTTGATAATAAAATCTCCTTAAATGCATTAGTCCATGTATTCTTTTGGTTTATGTAAAATCTTCTTCTAGCACTCCTTAGTTTGCAATAAAATATTGTTTTGTTATGTATTATTTGAAATGGTAAAATTCATCCTTAGGCAATGAAATATTTTGGAAATGTAAAAAGGTTGAAAAATAAACGTATACTACATGGAATGCTAAAGTTGATAAGATAATATTGGACCTTCTTTGTGAAGCTATCAAAGAAGGAAATGGGAGAATACATGATAAGAAGATTAGATTAGACATGTAAAATGAAGTTATACAAAAATACAATGAAAAAATAGGATTCAATTTTAAAAAGAAAAATGTAAATAGTCATATGAAAACATGACAACTGATAGATAAAAACATTAGGAAAAAGTGAGTGAGGTTAAAATTACATTTGTAGTTAAATAGATGTTACTAACAAAATTTGGAATGAATTTATGAAAGTTAAATTTGTTAACATAATTTTTTATCATAATTATTCGTCTTATCTTACATATATCTAAGAGTTTTTTTATTGGAACATCTTGAATGTACAACATGCAAAGGGAAGTTTTGTTTAGTTTATGTGCAACTATTGTTTATCTTTAAAACAAATGTTGCAACAAAAACAACAATCATGCAACCTTTAGATATCTAGGAAAATTTGAATCTAAATGATGATTTTATTGATAACTTATCTTCAAGGTGTACTTAGATACCTTCGAAAGATGATCCTAAACAACTAACACCCTCTCTATTCAGAAATGAACATAATGCCAAGAAGAGAAAACAAGTTTGCCCTCATGCAAAGTTGCAACAATGTATGACAAATACAATTGAATATATGCAAGTAGGAATGATGGAGCTTTTCCAAGAATATAAGGAAAGTAATTCAAATAGAATAAAATCATGAAACGTATGACCAAAGGTAAAGAAGATAGATTACATATGTTAAGAATGACTCAAAGTGAAGTAGACATTACTTTCATGTTTCTTCAACTTGATGGCCTAAATAAGGTGTACATGTTCAAAGTAATGACATTGTTAGAAAATGAGTCTAACCAACATCAATTTTTGAGTCTACTGAATAAGATGAGATTGAATTGGTTGAAGTTTAACTTATCGTGAAGAATGTATTGTAATAGACAATGTGTTGTTTTCTAGATAATGTAATGAAAAAACATTATTGAATGTGTTTTATTTCTAATGTAATGAACAATTGTTGTTCATTGGGTTTAGAGTTTAGGGTTGCACATTGAATTGTTGCTCATTGAAAAAATGGGCACTTCATTCAAGCCATCAAGTTGAAATAATGTCTACTTTGCTTTAGTCTTTCTTAACATTTGTAATCTATCTTTTTCAATTTTGGACATATGTTTCATGATTATGATTCTATTTGAATTACTTTCCTTATATTCTTGAAAAAACTCCACCATTCCCACCTACATAGCTTCAATTGTATTTGTCATACATTGTTGTGACTCTACATGAGGGCAAACCTATTTTACCTTCACTTTTGAATGGAGAGGGTATTAGCTATTCAAGATCATCTTTCTAATGCATCTAAGTACACATTGAAGTTAAT
Organism: Cymodocea nodosa; assembly: GCA_036874045.1. NCBI lineage: Eukaryota > Viridiplantae > Streptophyta > Magnoliopsida > Alismatales > Cymodoceaceae > Cymodocea > Cymodocea nodosa. The sequence goes on from CM072341.1 coordinate 1,630,345, forward strand.
TTATTAATAGAATCATCATTCAAATTCAGATTTTCTTGGAAATCTAAAGGTTTCATGTTTATTGTTCCTATTGCAATGCTATTTTAAAGATATAGCTGCTTATAAATTGGACAAAACTTCCTTTTATATATTGCACATTTAGGATGTTCTAATAAAAAAAACTCTCAAATATATGTAAGATAAGACAAATAATTATAATAAAAAATTATGTTAACTAATTTAACTTGCATAAATTCATTCTAATTTTTGTTGAGATCAACTATTTGACCACAAATGTAATTTTAACTTTACTCACTTTTTCCTATAGGTTTTATACATCAGTCGTCATGTTTTCATGTGACTATCTACAATTTTCTTTTTAAAATTAAATCTTATTTTTTCATTGTATTTTTATATAACTTCATGCTACATGTCTAATCTAATCTTCCTATCACATATTCTCCCATTTCCTTCTTTGGTGACAAAAGGTGAATTTGGTGATGGGAATGCTAGCAATAGCGTAAGAGATCCCTTTGATCTTGACGGGTGTAGAGTATGGTGGGGCTCCTGGAAGTAGTTACCACTTCCATTTCTGGGATGATTGATCCCCTTTTATACTATTGGGAAACATAAAACAATTAAAGCACAAGCTTAAGTTTTATAAAAAATTCTGTTGATACTATCTTTCCAAGTAGCCCAACTGTTATAAATTTATTGACATGATGCATGCTTAGCTCCCATTATTGTTTGGCTTGATGGAAGGGTTGCAAAATTGAGCAATGAAAAGATTTTGCTTTCTACATACAAGATAGATTTGAATCCATGTTCAAATCACAATCAAACTGAAGAAAGTACATGAATTTTCGTTCTTTTATAATCTTTTGTTGTGTGAGCATCAAAAACAATGAGGTGTTTCGTACTTAAAATATTCCAAATCATTACATAATCCTTCACAATTAGTTGTTATATTCTGTTCTGCTACATTTAGTTTTTTCCTTGGGCTTTTTTGTTTACAATCTCATTTATATTCAATCGATGTACTCTTATATTATGCCCTCTTGCTCCTGTTTTTCTACGACTGTTGTCCTTTTTGTTCTGTTTTTTCTAGTAATCTTTATATCTAAATTTATTTTATTTATTCATATCTCATTTCTTTGCCAATCTTCCTTTACATTTTGTTTTATCGGCTACTTGTGTGGAAATCATGGACTATGACCTTTTTCATTTTTCTGTATTGATTCTTATTACTTTTAGTTGACTTGGGCATCCATTCCTTGTTTTCACTTCTCCATGAGTTTCTCTGGTTATTCTTTTCTGTAATCATTTAACTTTTCTTGATTCTTTTCTTTCTTGTTATACATTTAACTTGCCTAACTCAAACAACTTCAACAATTACCAGATAATATGAACATATGTATAAACATTCACTAAATAATATTAACATGTATTATCAACAGAAGGTGTCATTATCGTTTGCAACAATCGATGGGTTCATGGTGACAATCGGTAAGGTGCTCACAATTGGTGAGCATGATATTTACAATGGCTCAACACTACAATTACGAGGTTTGGATGTGACCTTTGCAATAGCTTGGTGTAGGGAAATGCGATTTTCCATTGATGAATGAAGAAGGAGACAACGTAAGTACTGTTCTCAGGTGGGCAAGAAGGGCAATGATCCACAATTGAAAATTGGAAGGGCTCAGCAACGGAGGATTTCAATGGATTTTCCAAGGGCCAAGGGTTGAAAAATCTATTGAATACCCCTTTTATATGACAAAAAATGCTGAAATTCAATTTTGACATTTGTAATGTGCATAAACACCCTGAAATATTGGAATTAAATTTTGGCATTTTCTTTTTTACCATTTTCAGTCTAAACAAAAAAAACCCTTACTATCATTTTATAGATTTTCCTTTTCATCATTTTCCCTAAGTTTTGTTGATCTTAACTTTGCAGCCTGTTTTAATCAACACATGCACGTTCTTTTTTTGCTACTTGGCGAGATTTCTCTAAACAATTTGGAAACTTTGTATCTTATAACCAGTTTTTAATACTTTTGATGTTTTTAGAGAATTTATATTTTTGCAAAAGAGAAGAGAAATTCTTTTATTTTTATTTTGGTATATTGATGTTCGTTGATGTCTGTGATTTATAACATGATTTCATTGTATAATAGTGTTGTGTTGTAGATTTATTTAGTTATTGATTGTTATATTTTTTTATTTGAATTATAACTTTATTTTTAGATTAAAACGAATAACTGATCATGATCGACTGATTTTTTAATGGTTTGGTTTGATTTAAAACCAATATAGATAGTTCATTTCATGATTCCTATTAGAATCAAATCATGTACACCCCTAATTCTCCATTATATTTTTTGGGAAAACGCAGTTTCCTCAAAGAATAGCAAATTATGCTGATCTAAAATGACTGTTGTAGCTTATTAATCTTCAAATGATTCTATTAATTATATGCTGTCAATTCGAAGAGAGGGGGTTGTTGTTTCTCCAAAGTAAAATGAGCCAAAGCTATCTCAGTCATTGTCTGGAGTTGTTCTTTAGTACTGCATTAATGAATAGCAGTTCTTTGGGAGTAAGCTTTCAAATCCATGCTTTGTTGAAATTCTTTTCTCACTATTATATTATGACATGATATCTGCTTTTTGGTGATCCAGTGAAGGAAAATTACAGGCAGCAAGGCCATGGAGAAGCATTGCTGAAAGCAGCAATTTCAAAATGTAGAACTAGAAAAATACAACGTATATCCCTCCATGTTGATCCCTTAAGAACTGCTGCTGTGTCACTTTACAAAAAACTTGGATTCCAAATTGAGGACTTGATTGAATGCTATTATTCCTCCGATAGGAATGCTTATCGAATGTACTTGGATTTCAATACTAATGCAATACCAATATAGAGTAGCATTGCACAACCTTTAGGTGATGTTTCTTTTTTCCTCTTTTTTTTCTAGTGAAAATCCAATTGAAAATTTTTTATTATTCGTCATGAAAGGCCTATACTAATACAAAGAGGCAACTGTAGTTAAGTGAGATCCATCATCATGGATTTACATTGTCAGTTTGGCACATGAAAGACTTTTCAGGTTTGCACAATTGCATGAATACATGTTTCTTCTGCAAGTGCCAAAGGGCTTTTAAGCTTTTACGTCCATTGTAGCGATGGTAGTTTTTTTTTTAAAAAAATCTTTCATTTTTAGTATTTTAATTATTTACCATCTCGTTGGTAGACTATGCACCGACATTTAGATTTGAATCGGTATAAGCACTGCAAAAAGGTAGTCGGCAGAAAACTTGTACTTTTAAGTTCTTGTTAATTTCCTTCTCAGGGGTTTGTGCCATCTTAGGGTATGGTCAGTGTGCAACCAGAGTTTTGACATGTACTAGGTCGTTGCGAGCGTTTCATCTCGATAGAATGGTGTGTATGCTCATACGTTCGCAATGGTAAAGTATTGTTTTCGATAAAATAACTCGATCAAGTGAGTCACCAACAAATTGATTCTTCTATTGAGATCCAGGCCTCGTATGTTGCAGACCGAATCTTTGCAAAAAGGTGAATTAATAGCCCTTATCAATGGATGAAAAGCATGGATATTCATTCATACTGAATAACGAAACACTGATTTCTCCAAGCCAAGACTAATAAAATGATTCGATCAGACAAGTTACTAACTAATTCTCCTATTTTATAGCCGAGTTCTTTGATGGCTTGGCGGTATAACTTTCTATTTTATAGCTCAATGTATCTATTTGTTTTGATAGTGTTCTAAGGATCAGTGCTTGTGGTTTTAATCAACATGTTAAACATTATTGCATTTTGTTTATTTAATTACACATAAAACCCTAGGGGTACTTACAACATGGACATAGGAGGAAATAACCATCCAACAACAGATTGGTGTTTGGAAATGAAATCATGGGTTTCCACACATAATGTAATACAGGCCCAATCTTTGCAAAAAGGGTGGACTAAAAGCCCATACAGTGCTATAAATCATCAGAGGTCGACGCATCTTAAGCATGATTGGTACTTCCATAAAATGAAAACTGTGCAACACCTTACCTCACAAACTGTGAGTGAATCCCTTACTTATTAGCTAGAATTCCAAACAAGATGGACAGTAGGATGACGATAATTATCTGCAGAGAAATAAATCCCAAATTAGATAAGATTTTGGAAGTATTTTGATTAGAATATGGATGATTGATGACTAACCAACATCATTCTAGACTTCGACTTGCTTTCGTATGTGAAGCATCGCCTAAAAAACAAAAAGAATTTGTTACGGTGACGAATATGCAAGTGAAAACTGAAAGGAAAGAAAAAAAGGCAAACCTTTTGTCCAGCTTTCCAAAGTTGAGACAACTACTTTCGATGGCTTCCAGACGCTTCAGGGTAAGAGATGCATTTGGATCATCCATGCTAACCTGTTAAATGAATGCTGTCATTTATTATTTTATCCTGAAAGTTTTGATTTCGACTGCAACCTTGAAAGAGTTTATACTGACTTTAAGCTAGTGGACCTTGAATCAAGCTTTTTAAGGCAGGCTGTCAAGGTGTGAATTGACTATGCCATAACTGTTTATCTCACATTATCTTTCTTTAATTGACCAGATCTTTTGTCAGATCTAGTTCATTAAATATATGTTTTTAATGATTTTAAATATTTTTCTTTAAAAAAACTTAAATATAATATTTTGATGGAATACTATTAAAATATACATAACTACTGAAATATACGATTACACCTTATATTTTTGATGTTATCTTAAGATTATTATGTATTTGAATGTTTTTTGGGAAATAATAGAGTTAAAACTATACATAAATTATTATCAAATATGCATAGATTATCTATATATAATATAACTCTGCCTATAGTGGTTAGCTCCTACTCAACCAATCTTAAGTCCAAATAAAAAAAAATTAGCGTTAGGTACACATCCAACTGTAAAAACTTGTTAACCCTTCATGAATATAAATCTTAAAAATAATTTGTTAAGGTGCAAACTTTTTAGCAATGCATCGTGTCAAATCTCAAGTACAATGAAAAAAATAAGAGGAAAGCATTGCACACCCCAGGTGTAACATTCTTAAGCAAGATACTTTACATTGATGTTCAAATGTAAAAGAAAATAAACAAAAATTCTCATACTTTAATAGATAGGTATAGGTAAAGAAATGAGTACAAACACCAAAATTAAGCTAACAACTTGAAATATAGAAACTTTGACTGGTAAAAGTATGAAATTAGTAGATATAATGATAAAAAGAAATTTTAACATATTATGCTTATAAGAAACGTAATGGGTGAGAGAAAATTTAGATTAATCAAGGATAGTGGTTTTAAATTGTGGTAAATAGGAAAAAATAAATGTATGAATGAAATTGGAATAATAGTTGATAAAAGTTTAAAAGATGAAATCATTAAGGTAATAAGGATAGAAATAGAATTATAATGATTAAATTTGTAATAGGAAATAAGATAATCAATATAATTAGTCCATATGTTCTGTGAGTAGGTTCAAGAGAAGTTACAAATAATTAACTTAATTATTTTGTTACATTTTCATTAATTTTAATGTTAGATGGGTGTGCTAACAAGGACTCCACATCCTAGGTATATACATTGTTAATACAATAAACCAAAAGTGAGTTATTACCTTATAACCAAATGTGCTTTCAGCGTGATAGATGATTGGTTGAATAATAGTATCAAGATACACCCTAAAATACAAGGTATTGCATCATGTGTGACTTATATAAACATCAATTTTCTCCTTGTTTCTATCACATAATTATTACTTTAGAAATGGCCCAACTCTACAACATTTAGTAATGATCATTCCATTCAATGTTCACAATATTCACCTTTTTTGTCTGTACTACCATAATACAAGTAACTTTCTTCAGAAACTAAATGAAAGCTTCTTCTACCATGACTATATGATACTAACGATGGTTCTCTAGAAGAAACCAAATTGAAAGTTAGACTAATCATTCAAAATTGAACAAAGTCACTAGTTGAACAAATCACATAATAGCTAAAAACGGGAAATTCAAGCTCTTAAGTACTAGAATTGTCCTACCTTGGACCTCAGCATATGAGAGAAACCAAAAAAAGCATTGTAAACATCAGACATTGTTCTTGTCTGGTCAATGACCTGGGCAGTTAATCCTGGAACACAAGCAAGGCGAAGGATGGTCAATTGTAACTTGCATAGTTAATGCTTGCAGAATGAAAGGTATATTGTAAAATTGTGAAAAACCACAAAATTGAAACTTGGCATCTCTATTTGTCAATGAAACCAAACAGTCCTTATGTTTACTTACCACGCCTCATCTTTACAACTCCTCTGAAAACCTCGATGTTGTTGTAGCATAAGGCAAGTGTTCCAATTGCCATAATCTGATAAAGTATAATTGTATGAGTCAGCCAGTCACGTGTATTCACTGTTTTCACGTATATCACTGGATAAAACGGAAATTCCAATCCTGAGAAAATTAACTTCGTAAAATTTGATATCAACATGCATGATAAATTAATTCTGCAAACCTGAGGAATGACACAAAAACGAAAGATGGAAGGGTCCTGCAAAGCTGACATATATTGCAGGCAATCTGGAGCATGCCTTAATGCATCAGTAACCATGTCATTCAAACATTCTACTGCTTTTAGGGAAGTTTCTTCATATTTCAAATCCTAAAACAAACAGTGTCAGTTCAATGGAAATTTAATTAGATACCATGTTCGCTCCAAAAGCATGTAGCCACTTGCTAATCACAAGCAATTGGTTGTTGGCTAAATAATAAATGCCAAAGGTGAAAACTATGGTAGACAAAACTATCACATGAATGACTTTACCTGCTTCAATGGTGATAGGAGTATAATACACCACATTAAAAAAAGGTACAAATGTAAGTATGTAAGCCATCACCTCAAGTTTGTCAGCATACTTGCTCCAAATTTCTCTGGGCCAAAACATCCTTGATTTTGGTATTTCATTTATGTCTTCCAGATAGTCTCGAATGATATTTGTTTTCTGCACAGCAATACATGGTTAAATAATTTATAAAAACATCTTTCTTGTACAAGAGGCATAAGAATGTTCAATTACAGTTTGATCAAATTTGAAAACTTGCAAATAAAGGTGTGCATATGTGCTTTTAGAAGTTTTACCTGAAGAAATAGACCCATCGAATTTGAAAGAGTATCTGAAGCAAGGTTTTCACACCCTGAGGCATAGAAGAGCTTTGACAACCCTAATCCTACTAGTCCAGCTACATAATGACAGTATTCATCATAGTCATCAACTGTTTCTACCTAAAACATAGGATAAAAAACTGTCAACATAAATGCAAAGAGAATCACTTATATTTGAGACAATGCAAAAGTACTTTGGCATCTGAAGAACCATAGAAAGAAAGCACCCCATGAAAGTCAAGACAGAGGTTTAAGCATAAACACTGATGGAAGCCTTTCTTAGTGGTTTGATTGAAAATATAGCATACAAAGGTTCCACTCAAACAACAAAAAGTACCAACTATGATTAATGCATTTCACATGTAACTGCATGTTTGTCATGGAAAATCATAACCCGTAAAGATAAGATGTGCATGGTATCCTATTATGAGCATAGATTGAACAGCACCCGTGGTAAGAAATCTGTTGCCTTTGGGCATGTGTTGCTAACTTTACACGGGTAGCAAATTTTATATTGGTGATTCAAGAATGTGTGGTCAAATTGTGCTAGAATGCTCTATTTAGATATTGGTAAAGCTTTATCTTGTTTGCATCTTTACGTTCTCACAAGCACATCGAAGTGTGGATTTTGGGCCCCTAGATTAGGGCAGATAATATTTCTTGGGGCACAATATTTCAAATGGAACCCACACTTTACTCAAAGAAGTGAAAGAACTTCCTCCACATAATTATGAAACATGACTGGCACAAGGAAGTACTAGAGAGAGTAATGAACAACTTTTGAGGCATGGAACATTAAAGCAATTCAAATTCATATCTATTTCATTAAATTTAGAAGCTCACAAAACTCAATATTAGGATTCAAACTGAGACTTTCAGATACAGGAATTGATTACTAGCAACAAATTTTGCTTGAATTGCAGTACCTCATCTGTAATCAACTGACAACATAGAGATTAACTCTCAAAGAAACAATATTTTTTGAAAAAAGAACTGTATGATTATAGTTACAAACCTCCTTGCATATAAACTTTGCCATTCCTGCACCCATTCTTTTTGTGATGTCCTCAATTGCTTCTTGATAACTGAAATCCATCATGCAGCTGAATACAACTTAGCTAACTATTCAGAATCATTGAACCATAAGGTAGACAAGACCAGAAACAATAGATGATATGCTAGCATGAATGCACAAAATGAACAATCATAGAAAAGGAACTAACCCTTTTTTAAGCTCCAAGAAAGCATTGGAAACATGATGAAACTCATCCATCAGAACTTTGTAGTCCTTTGTACCACCTATTTTAGGGAAAAATCAGTTCAAAACTCACAAAAGAATACAAGATTTAAAAAAATCATGTTGCTGACATAAATGATGAAGATATGACATATTATACTATGTACATCAGAAGCTACCAAATTTGAGGTAAGAAAATTCCTGTTTTGAGTGAACAGAAATCATATGTAAACTTATACAGCAATAAGCATCCTAAATTCCTAAGCCATATTACACATTTCCATTTCCCCGCAAGTTTATTGCATCTGACGCAAACATTAAGAGAAAGAAACCACCTCTATATCAACACATTTTAATTTTAATTTTTATGCTAAGATCTCTATTGGAATGGTTCCTTGAGGAAACACAATCAAGAGTTAAATGTATACAACTTATTTTATTGTTCAAGTTAGTGTCTTCATAGAATTAGAGGACACAAATGCCAACTCAAAGTAAAACATGACAGTAACAAAATAATAATAATGTGGTTACTTGTTAAAGGAAAGTAGTAGAAGTTTCAAAGAAAACTTACATGAGAAATGCCAGTTGGGATCATAAATATGACGATGAAAAGAATGTAAAATAGGCAGCTTGACAACAGATGGAATGCTAGTATCATCCTCTGTGGATAGAAATTAAAGAAAGGATTAGCAAATATTTGATCAACAAAAATGATTGTCTTTCTAAGTGTGATTAAACATAATGGCATATATTGATAATTAAGGTTTATCATGAAAATGAAAACCAACTGTAAGGAAAAAATCAAAGTTGCTCACCTTTCAACTTTAGAGAAAGAATGCCTTGCTGACCTCTTTCAAAATAACTTTTTACCAATTTCATCCAAAAGTTACTCATTCCACATTTCACTAAAAACTATTGGCATAGGGAATTTTGCTGATAATATAAAACCATCTGTTTTTTATTGCAAAGTGGACATCAAATATACAGTAGATCAGTTTTTCCTACCTCATAGTTCTCCAGTTTAGGGAAGTAACATTTACACTTTTTTTTTTGAGGGTTCAGAAGAAATCATATAAAAGAAGGGAATCAGTGTAAAACAAAATTAGCCAGGATAAGGAAGAACAGGTTCCAAAGACCAAAAAAAAACAAAAAAGGACAATAGAAAAGAGTAGGGGAAATGAAGTAAAGAAAAAGAAAAAGAAAAACAGTATATAGTAATCCATATTAAATATCCACTGCCATGCCTACCCAACCAACCAATAATTCATCAAATGTTGATGATTCTAAAGAAAGCAAGTGCCTTCTCGAGAAAATATGGGTCGTATGGGTGCATTACCACACATGTTTCATTAGTCTAGTTGAATCATCACCTTATGTTAGTTATTCAATGACTATTCACTAGACAAACAAAATGTTGCAAATCAGAATGTCATCCAGGAGATTTTTTTTGACAATAATGTCATCTAAGAGGAGGTTAGTTCATCATGATAAGTGGTATGTAGCAACTGGGAAATTGGATCGATGAGGTGGATGGATAATAATCAATATGCGACGAAAAGACCTGCCAATAATATCACAGCAACAATAGATAAAAATTGAAGTCATGCAAACCGACCTACAGTATCAAGTCCTCTGAGAACCAGATAGAAAACGCAGACCTGAAACAATAAAAAGTTTATAGATTAGAATAAGCTGCCGGTAATTATTATTGCATCATAAGATGATAGTGATTGAGAACGAAAAAGAAAGTTCAGAACACGTATCTCCATTACATGAAGCTACGGAAAATGATCATATAGAGAAGGAATAAATCATCAAGGTTAACAGTGCAATGATAGCGTATAAGAAATTATTAAAAAATGACCAATCCAACGCATACGCAAATTGCGCTTCACGGTAATAATATCCCGAATTTTTCTAGGAAATCAAGAAATTCTCGAGGGACAATTTTTGCTCTGGTTCAAGAACGCGAACACTGCAGAGATATCAGCAAATCAGGAGGAAAACGACCAAAGTTCACAGAAACCACAGCATTTCCAGCGGGGAAGTGAACGGAGATCCGAAGCGGGAGGGAAGGACGGAACTACCGCGTTCCTGAGCTCTGGGTGCAGTTGCTGAATGACGACGGCGAAGCTACGGGAGACCTTCTGGAGCATTCTGTAGGAGAAATTCCAGTGCGGCTCCGGGGGGATCTGCTTCTTGATCTTCATCACGGCGAGCTTCAGCTTCAGCAACGGCAGCAGATCCTCCGCGTGATCCAGCATCCCCATCACCGCCCGCCCACCGCAGGCACGCACGCCAGAGGGAACAAATATAGAAAATCCGACGAAGAGGGAGAGCGACAAGACACCCTGGGGGGGGGGGTGGGGTTTTGTCGGGAATATCTTTATATAATTTAAAATATCACGATTATTCCACTTTAAAATTTATTAACTGATACGTCGATTTAAAATTTTTTAATCACACACATTCATGTATCAAAGTGGTGAGATTCATTAAATTCTCGTCGTTCTAAATTATCAGGTGAAACTTCAAATTTTCAGGTTTTTTTTTTGTCACTTACTGTATCATGTAATTTAAAAGTTAAAAAAAATTTCTTAAAATTTTAAGATTTGTACCATAAGAATCTTAATTTTTTTACATATAAAATTAAAAATTCCAAACTTTCAAACTTCTGTCCATGCTAAAACTAAAGTTAGATAAGAACTATCATTATTTAATTGATTATTTTATTATTTAAAATTAATTATATTTGAAGTTAATATATTAATATAATATATTATTTTATTTAATTAAAGTATTATATTATTTTAATTATTACTTTATATAATATGTTATTGTTTTAATTAAAATTACTTTGTATATACTTTAATATAATTAAAGTATATTAGTATAATATATTATTTTATTATTGTTAATATTATTTAATTTAATTTTATGATATTAAAATCACAAATATTTTTATTTAATTAATATTATTATTTTATTATATAATATTATATGATTATTTAATATACAATATTAAAATTTCAATAACTATATAATTTTCTTAATTTTTCGTCAATGACACAAATACTTTCAAATTTTAGTTCATACTTTCTAATTCTTAATTTTTCTAACTTTTTATTCCTGATTTTCTATTTTTTGACTTTTTTAATTTTCTAAGTGGCATAAACAAACTCCTAAAAAGTTAGAAATCAAAAATTTAAGAAATTTTTCATAACTTTTTAGAATTTGTATAACTTTTCTACCTATAAAAGACCAAAAATTTCAATTTTTTAGATTTTCCCATATTTGAAAGTTAAGAAATTGTACGAACTTCAAGGTATTTGCAATAAATATATTATAAAAATCTAATTTTAAAATTTATAACTACAAATGCATGGTGACTATCATAGATAGCATGTGAGTATAGGTTGATACACAACGAACTTGTTTAAAGTAAAATTTGAAATCTTGTAAATTCAAATGCTCCTAATCCTTTAACATTTTCCAAAAAAAAATTAAAGAAATGCGAAATGAAATTCAATGTTATCTAAATATGTGTTCTAATAATTTTTAGTAGTTTAACCTATCATTATCAAGTGAAAATCATTAATAAAAGTGAAGCAAACTCAGATCATTCGATTAATACAAAGAGAGATTAAAGAAAATAAAAGAACCACTAGAACTATCTTGCCCAAAAATCATTGAAATTAAGTTTAACTCTACACCATTTTTACTTTCATACTACTAGATAATAAATTCACTAAAAATACAAGGAATAAAGGATCATCAAGATACAAAATAATAATAGTGATTTCAAGGAAAAACTCTTATTTAAGTGCTACCAACTATTATATTATCAAAAGAGTGCAAAACAATCTAGGTGATTATTGAATTGTGCACTACCAGAAGAAAGATTATATCTCCTTAAATTCTTCATGAAAACCAACAAAATCATAATCGTAGAAAGATAAGTCAATAATTGACTTTTACAAAACTAGATTTCATTAAGTATAGCTCGTGAAACGCATTCTTCTTTAAAATACAAAATCTAACATCTAGAATAGAAAGCAAGGCGATTGCATCTTTGATTTCAAAATTCAAAAACTCTAATCAAATCATTCCAAAAAATTCCACAAATGCCATAATATGAATCTACACAAAAAACCATTCAAAATAGCATCAAAAAATACTCAAAAACTCTACTGAAAACTTGACTTTCGAATGAGTTAAATTTCACTCAATTAACTCAACGAACTAAGTTTGTTGAGTTACTAGCTAACTCAACAGACCTAAGCTTAAGTTTATAGACCTAGTTCTTAAGTTTATGGACTAGGGGTTTAAGTTTATAAACTTGGGACTTAAGTTTACGGACCTAATCCTAAGTTTACGGACCAAAGACTTAAGTTTACAAACCTAAGGCTCAAGTTTACGGATCTGGTCCTTAAGTTTACGGACCTAAGACTAACTCAATGGACATTGTTTGTCAAGTTACGAATAACTCAACAAACCTAGGCATAACTCCAAAGAAACTCTTGCATGATCTTACATTGAACTATGATACTTATTTACCATGAATCTACTCCTAAAACACATCTAATACATCCATTCACCACTATGTACAAGATCAAGATTCATTTCTATACATTTCTAAGAATAAATGAAATGAAAATAAAAGGGTTAATTCAGTTAGTCACGTACACTAATAACCTATATACAAGTATTTACAATATTAACAATGCTCATCCATTTTCAAATATAAATTTCATTAAACTTGAAAAGTAAAGTTTCAACGTTAAGATAAAGACATTAATATTACTAACTACCCTATTAATATAAAAATACACAAACATGAGATATAAAGTCACACATACAAACACATAACATCACAACATACAAACACAATCAAAACGTATGCAAACATAAATAATCTTCATTCCTCATATTGGTACCTAAAGCTTAGCCAACAAATACCTAAAATTCATTAAAGATGTTGTCCAAGCCTTCTCCATGTACTACTATTAGGCTATCACTACCAAGAATCATCACTAAAGTAGGGAGGCTTCACATGAATTTGAAAATGCAATGTTAGTGCCACCGAATGACTTTCAACTGCAGTCCATTCCTTACAAGAAAGGAGTAGCTATAATAGTGTTCTTCTCTTCTCACGAGTGTGCAAACCTTCTCCATGTTGTTGCCTTAGCATCAATGATGTCACTAAAGATTGGAGCTCTTCAAGGAAGAGGAGGAAGCTCGGCTAAAATGGGTGCTCCACGAATTTATGTCAAGAGTATCTTCTCCACGTCATCATTGAAGATGGGAAGGTAGTGGGAAACTCAAACTGCAACCATGAATGTTTTCTTCTTTGTGCTAGGGTTGGAAGGAGTGAAAAGATCAAGAGAGAGTGAATTCTATCAGATGTTGGGCTTTTTAGGAGAGAGAAATGACTGACGATTTATTGTTAGGAATGGCTAGAAAATGTGGTTGAGGTGGAAGAAAAGAGGTCGATAGTGTTGAAGTTGTAGTTGGTCATTTACTCAATTCTCAAAATATCCATGTCATCTCTTTTGATTTTACTTTAGAACCAAATATCTTAAAATAAGTTAATAATCAAATATTAGATATAATAAAAATTATCTAAATAAACTAAATCAATAATCATCTAATGCATAATCAAAATGTGCTTCCAAACATTAAGTATAAAACATGTGGTTCAATTTATGCATTTAAATATATTTAAACTTAAATAATATACATAAATATTAAAAATGCATTACATGTAATTTTTTATAATATCTTCAATATTTTCACGTTATAATCATAATATACATGAATAATGACATATAGAATAACACAAATTGACATTGTATAGAGAGCAACATAGGAATTGTCTTTGTTTTCGTTTTTCGCATTGTCTCGTAGTCCTATTGTACTTTGCATTTCTTGTCCTTAAAGTGTTGAAGTAATACAAGTATTGATCTCAATTATATGTCACCTTCAACTCTCACTTCATCGTCTTACCTCAAGTGATTTCACTCAATGAAAATAATAGGAAAATAGAAAAATAAGAATGTAAATAATGAAATTTAAATAATAAAGATTATATTAAAATACATTACAAAAAATTATATTTAAAATAAATAAATATGTAACAAATTATATTATGAATATGCTTACAATTTACTTCTATTTCAATATCTTTGATTTATGTTTTTTAAAAATTATGTTCATAAATAATTAAAATAATTGATTTGTGATTTTCATATCTAAATCACAAAAAGAATAAGAGATAATGTCTAATTAATTTATTTTTAATTTTAAGTGTGTATGATAAGTAAATTAAGAAAAAAATTTCAACATTTATATAATTGTTTTAATTTTCCATTGATGGCGCAAACACCTTTAAAATTTACTTTTTTGACTTTTTGATTTTTCTGACTTTTCATTTCTTAATTTTCTTAATTTTCTATGTGGCACAAATAGATCATTAAGGTAATTGTGAAAAAAATATGAATATTATATTTAAAATAAATATTTATAAAGGAAAAAATATATCTATTTGTTTTAAATATAATCAATTTACAGATTTAAAGGTAATGTATCTAAATTATAAAATAAATAACTATAGTATTTTTTCTTGTAAGTGCTTATAACCAAACTTATTTTCTTATTTTTTATTAATATTACTCTTAACGAAGCTAAGAGAGTATTTGTTTCGTAGAAACTATGCCACCGTTATCATCGTATGGTTATAATGTCGAAGAGTTGCTCCAAAAGTTACAATAGATAAATCTACTTGTTCTCGTATCGCTTTTAAAATGAATATTTGTGAACAATGTATAAAGTAGTACCACGTTAAATTTTGAATTTTAAAAAGAAATGAAATTCCGAATTATAATGTAAATAAAAGAATGTAAAAGATTTTGAATTTGCGATCCCCGTAAATATTTGGTTACAAGCACAATTACTGATATTATTAATAAAGTTTAATTTAAATCACGTGACTAAAACTTTTGTCCTTGCAAAAGACTACAGCTGTAGGAGTAAATGACGAACACAGTAATTTTTCAATTTGTTATATGGAAAGTCTAAAAAAAATTAAAAAATGAATAAAAAGTTTGAAATTTAATTTTAAATTTTTTATATAAATATTAAGATTTTTTTAAACTTCTCATCGTTTGGAAAGTCTTACGGAAAGTGTAATATGATTTTAAATAAACAAAAATAAAATTTAATATTAATAGTTTATGTATATGTATTTAATTTATGTATTTTTATTAATATTAATAATTTATTAATATTTAATATTTGTATTTGATGTTAAAGTTAAATTTTATTGATATTAATATTTTATTTTAAAAAATAAAAATCTTTGATTCATTTTTATTTTAAATTTTTAACTTTTCCTTAACATACATAAATAATTCATTTTTGTCTTGACTTTTTATACTTTCTATTTCTTAAATTTTCTTTTATTTTTTAAAATTTTTTTTGTTACGTATAAATAACTCTAGATGTTACATTTCTTTTCTTCAACTTTATGAGTTTGTTGTTGTTATAGCCATTGCTTTAGGTTGATTTTTTATGTTTTATTTTTATTTTTTTTAAAACATTAAGAAAGGGCTTGTGTACTTAGAATTCTTTATAATTGAATATGATAGAAATGAATTCTAAAAAAAACTAATACTTGTACAGTTGAAATTAGAAACCTAATAGATATAAAAGGGCATCTTAAAGGGGAAAGGGGGGGGGGGGGGCGCATCACCCATTTAATAGAGATGGTACTTTTCTACGAGTGTTGCTCATCTCTATATTCTACTCTAGCTTCATTTGCTCATCTCTAGATTCATTTATCATCAATAAAACTCTAAACCCTTCTCCATTCTTCTATTGTCTCTTCCATGATGTTATAAATAGTCATTTGTTAGCCTATGATTACAATCTTAGCCTTAAGGATTGATTATTATAGAATGAATTAAGGTAGTTAGTGGTGTCTTAAACTATTACTTTGTTGTTTGGTGTGGTTTAATTTAAGAACGTTCCACTCTTTTGAATGGCCCTGTCAAGCCCATTTTAATATATAAGGATCAATTTTGTATATTATAAAAAAATCAAGGTGTCGTACAAGATAATAAAGACATAAATGTAGAAGAGAAACTTACAATATTCCTAATTATAGTTGGATAAAATCAATAATATAGAATAATAAGAGATCATTTTATCAATTTACTTAGACTATTAGTACTTTTTTTTATGAAATATTGAATGCAAGTTTAAAATTGAGTCATATACTTTTAATAAAACTTTATTCAAGTAATTCATTTAGAATTGAAAATAATCTCAATGTGTATTTGCATTTCAAGGTATCTTTTTTTTTAACAAGGACTTATTCTTAGATTTCATTATTATGATGTAATTCTATCATTTTTAATGTTTTTCCATATTTTAATATTATATTAGTATTATTGATGATGTACATGTCAAAACAATTGTTACTAGTAATGAAATTGCAAGATTTAGAAATAAAAAAGAATGAGTTATTACAAAATGTATCAATAACTTGTAAATGTGATATAAAATTTGTTTATATTCTTAGAGAATAAAAATGATCACTTATTAATGCATGAATTTTTCAAAATGTAATGACTTTGTTGTTCCACTAGGTACACTTTGTATGTTTATGAATTAAATATTATTTTCACATGATCAAATATATCCTGTGATGTTAACATTTGGTTAAAATTGTAAATATGAAAGTTTTACTAGGTGAAAGACACATTTACCTATTTCAATGTATTAAATATTACCTTAATGACTACAATGTTAATTGATTTCTCATCAAAGTAATAAAAATTTTTAATTACAAACATTCATAACTGAGAATGATAATCCAATATTCATTGAGAATAATAAAACATCATTTTGTAATATCATGGAGTTACATGATATTCTTTTTAAAATTTAAGCAAAAACTATATTAATTTACTTTTTACTTCATAATTTCATTTATAAAGTAAATAAAGTAGATTTACTTGAACATCTTGAAAAAGAATTATAAGAAGGCAAAGTTGTTAATGAATTAGAAATTTATTAAAAAGAGGAAGGCGAATCAAAAATTTCAAACACTATTAGCAGCACTCAAAAAAGAAGGAAATAAGTAATAGATTCAATGTGTGATGTTCAAAATTCATGATATAAATTGATTTGAACACATTTTTACATGATTCAGGTTTCATCATTACATAATTATAAATTTTACAATATTATTGATTTACTTATTCACATTAATATAAGGTAAATATTTATATTACTCTCTTATATGTACATATATATGCATATTTTTAATTTTGTTATATTTCTATTGGTGCATAAACATATACATTTTCATTTCTAATATATTTCAAAAATTTATAGTCTAACGAATTTCAAGAATTCAATACTTACAAATTTATTTTTAACTAATTATAGGTGCACAAATGAACCACAAATCTTTGTTGATATTTGTCCATAAATTTGTAATTATAGTATTTAATTATAATTATCTCTTTTAATAATATATATATACATTAGAACATATTTTGCAAACATTAAAATATTGGTGAACGGAAATTATTAAAAACTGAAAAGAATTATATTAAAATAAATTGTAAACATTTACGGATAAAAATATTAAAGTTATTATTTATATATATTAACTTAAAATTGATAAAAATTATATTTTAAATAAATAGATGTTTTTCTTTTTTAGGTATTTATTTTAAATGTAATTTTTATTATTGGTGTACCTAAATTATAAAATAAATATCTAAAATATTTTTAACTAAGTGATTGGTTATAAAGTAGTATTTCTCTTGATGCAAGCAGAAGAATTTAATTATAAGTACGGATCTGAAAATTTAAATTTACATGATAAAAAATGTTTACCGTTACTAAAATAATAAAATACACCGTGACAAGTCATTAAAATACTTGTCAGTGAATTAAACGTGGTTTATTTTATTAGTGAGCGGATCTTCAGAACAGCGGAAGTCAACTTTCCTTGGAAGGTGAGGGAGGGAAAAGGAAAAGGAAAAGGAAAATTGAAAAAAAATAAAAAAAATTGAATGAGAGGATAAAATATTTAATTTATAAAAATATCTCTCTAAACACTCATATTTTTTTATAATAAATGTCTAATTTTAATCTTCAATCTCATTAATATTATTCATTATCCTTACTTATTTCTGATTTATGATTCTTACTTACTTTTGTTTATTATTTGTATAAATCACATAATCCTTGTATATACGTCGCTTATAAATATTGTAAATTGTAACTTACCAACGTCGATGTTTTTCTTATGAATTATGTATATAATATATTAAAATTAAATTTAATATATAATTTTAAACACGTGTAAAAGTGTTGAGATATCTTGCAGTCTTTTTTTTGTTAATGATATGATTAATGCTTGTGCGTTGGTTTGACTTATTGCCACCTCTGACCTCTCTCTCTCTCTCTCTCTCTCTCTGTTTCCCTTCCCGTGAGATCACATGAACATCTCTTTCGTTCTCTCTGGCTCCTCATTGTCACTCACAACGGGTACTGGTGCACATCGGTGTCACCCACAGAACCCGGGGAGTTCCAGGATCTTCCTTTTCCCCTAAACTCGTCGGTGTCTTCTTCTTCCCTCCTCTTTGATCGCTGCTACTGTCGACATTGCCCTCTCTTGTCGGTCCCATCCACCGCCAACACCAGAGGAGGTTCAAGGAGGTACGGTACCATATTCCTACCATTGTTTAGACTCTGTTCACATGGTAGAGGTTTCTTAATGCCTTTCCTTGTTTGGGTTTTTCTCTGAGTGTGTGTGTGCTGTTACGTGCTGGAAGCCAACGAGATAATAGTTGGCGTGTCGAGAATGGTCAGTGAGGAGGCGAGGAAGAAAGCAAGGGTTTTTGGATTGTGGTCCGCGCGGTCTTGAAGAGACTTGATTTTCCAACTTTTTTTTTCTGGGGCTGGGTCTAGTGAAAGTAGCGGCGCTCTTTTGCTTGTGGTGGTCGAGTTTTATAGTCTACTTTTGGTGGTGGAGGGTTGGTGTGGTGGTCATTCTTGTGTGAGGTGGAGGTTTACATTTGTGCAAGAACACAGGAATGTAAGTTGTAATCTTCAAACTTTCTGGGAGAGTTGGCTTGCTGATTTTTGAAGAAAACGTTGTCCTGTTGGTAGAGATTTGTATTTTCATCTGATCAAACAACACGAGTCGAGGTGGAAAAATTTTCTCTTCTGTTTGGAGTCGAGAGAAGTAGAAAAAATAGTTGGGTTGGGAGCAAAAAGTAGAGAATGTTGTCGCATTGACAAGTTTTTTCCATGTTGTTGTTTGATACAGCAAAAGCTTGTGTCCTTCTTTACGAGAGGCTACCATTGTGACAGAATAATAAAGGTGGTGAAGAGTGACAAGAAGAGGAGGAAGGTCTACTCGTTGTAGTTCTTGAGCTTGGAAGGTGATCTATAAGGAAAGGAGAGTTCGGCTGGTGGTGGACAGAGTCTGGAGAGATGAGGTCGTTGGCACTGACTCCTACATGGTCTGTGGCAACAGTGTTGACGATCTTGGTTGCAGTCTCTTTGCTGGTGGAGCGTTCCATTCACCGACTAAGCTCTGTAAGTCACTGAAATTTATACTTTATATTTATTCCATCAAGTGCTGACTTGATGTAGCATTACTCTGACAGGCTTCCTTTTTTCTTTCAAATGGTATTGCTCAAGAATTGCTTTGTTTCTTTCCTTCTACTTTAGGTTTATAGTTTGGTGTAGATTATAGTTCTAGCAGATTGTGCACAACAATCATTGTGGTGGATTTTGCGGTAATGCAAAGTGTTGTGTATGATATTGTTTGCTTGTGATTGTATACCTCAAGATTTTGTGAACAAATTAAAGGGAAAACTTGTAATCGAAATTACAATCTCATAATCGGTCAAAAGTTTGATTATGTGGATTATGACTGTCCTCACATCGTCACTGTACAAAATCAAATAGGTTATAGTCATGGTCATCTTGTCAAAATTGAATAATATGTGTCTTCGCTAGTAATTTCTGAAAGCTCATCCATGTTTCTTCCTAGTGGCTGAAGAAGACCCGTAGAAACCCATTATTCGAAGCATTGGAGAAAATGAAACAAGGTATTTATGTCTATCATGAAATTATATTTTCATTGGATTCTTTTTAGATGATGAAAATTCAAACAAGAAAAAAGATTTCTATGGAAGTCATTAGCTCTAATAACCTGCTCATATGCTCATTTTCTTTTTTGTTGCAGAGTTGATGTTGCTAGGTTTTATATCATTGCTTCTGACAGCCAGTTCGGGAATCATTTCAAGTATATGTATTAATTCAAAATTTTACAACAGCAGATTCTCTCCATGCACTCTGTCTGAATTCAAAGAAAATCCTACGGTTGAAGATATTTCAGCAGAAGATCACAAGGAATTGATGAATTCTTTTGTTCATCTTTCTCTCAGGAGGTTGTTGAATGACTTGAAACACAATTCATGTAAAGAGGTATGTCATCAACCCATCACAGACACTTTTATGAATTCATCATGTCTGTGTGGTTTCCATATGATCTGCATTCGCTTTTAACTTGTAGCATAGAGTGGCACAATATCTCTTACAACCTCTTGGTTCCTTACAAAATGTAATACTTGTTTATACCTTTTGTTTCAGGGTTATGAACCTTTTGTTTCACATGAAGGTCTGGAACAGCTCCACCGTTTTATATTTGTCATGGCTGTAACACATGTATCCTACAGCTGCTTGACAATGTTGCTGGCAATCATAAAGGTAATCTTGAGGTATCCACTTAAAAGATTTTAGTAGTTGTCATGATTCATAGCAAGATGGGGATTTCCATGTTAAGTTAGGTACTTTATCATATCTGCATTTATAATTGCAAATTTTGATTTCAAGTACGTTCCTGTGGGAAAAGATGCTTAATTCTTTATACCTTGAAGACAGATTCATACATGGAAGAAATGGGAAGAGGAGGCTCGCAAAGATGAGTATGATTGCTTACGTGGTATGATCTCAATGTTTAGTGCTGAATAGCCAGAGACCCACGTTGAGATTTTGGTGACTTTCTTTCTTTTGTTTGATTGCAAGTTGTTTAATAGTTGTTCACAGATGCAAGTTGTTTCTCTTGTGGCTCTCTAATATCTAAGGGTAAACAAGATGTTAAATGTAATTATATCAATCAATAGCGAGGGTTATCATTAATTTTTCTACTTGCTGTGAACCTTTTTTGGGGATTATCGATCTTTTTTCATTGACTTGACATTAATTGACATAACCAAATGTTTACAAGTAATCAGCTGATGCCAGCGATCAAACTAAAAAATATTTCCACTCAATGTTGTAAAAAACAAAAAATTGACATTATATTGATTGAAAATTAAAGATTAAAAAAAAAAGAGATTTAAACAACCTTGTTTTGAAAAAAATGGTATAAATATAAATATATTTACAAATGTACAAGTATCACAATTATCAAATAATCGACTAAAATAAATTATATAATTCAATTACATATAATCAAGGAATTTGACTTTGGTTTCATGTTGGACCTTAGTCCAATGGAGGAAGTTAACATTCAACACAAGTTTGGTAAAATCAAAATCCCCACAAAAGGTCTAAAAGATACAAATTTCAATTTGAAATTTTAAAGAACCTAAAATAATAAAAAATACACATTCAATATTTAAAATCATAGAATACAAAAAAAATTATATATTTATATTACCAAAGCAAATTGTTTAATATTCAAAAAAATTATACAAACCTTACTACATCTCAATATTGAGTGTTCGTCTGGTATGATATCTCCTTGTTGCCCCTGTTTCTACTCTTATGCATGGTATCATCTATGGGTCTCTTGTCATATCTGAGAACAATGCAATCTTGCCAGTACCCACGTGCATAATATGTTCTATATTAAATCATATACCCATGATATTGATGTGGAGGTAAGTTAACGAGAAATACAATGGTTAGATGTTTAATCAATCCAAATGTGAGGTAAATATGATGCATAAGGTAGATATACTTATAGAGGTGGATAGTTTGGGGTTCATAAGGAGATTGATGAAAAGTATAGTGTAAATCATGGAAAGCTTCTTGCTTTTGTGTTGGTGGTAGTGATTCTAGACTTCACCATGGATAGTTGAAGATTGAAGTTGGCCCATTCATTTTGATTCTCTCTCTGTTTGCTTACTTGATTTAGACGAGGATTATAAGAGTAGGACGATCTTTGTTTAGAATGAAAAAAATGCATAATATTAATGGTTAATAAATGATAAATTACATAATATTTAGTTTATCATATGAAAATTAAGTCATTATATTACAATTACATGAATACACACCTTAATTACAAAATATGCATAATTTCAAAGAATTAATGTTAATTAAATATCATTTTTGAAAGATTGAAAGCATAGTACGTGTAATTTTATAGAAGTTTATGGAAGCTCGTAAAGTTACTGTTGAAGTAATTATTGTAATATGATAAATGGATCCTGTAATATTGTAATGGGTAAATGGATCTTGTAAGATCCATTTATCATTGCCTGTTATAATATAAGTAGTGTTAGGGAAATTTTCCCAACACTGAAATTTTCTCCCATCGAACTCCGAACTTGGTATCAGAGCCAGGTCCCGCGTCGCTCGATTCTGCGCCCGTCGCGGTCCGTCCACCGCGGTGCACGTCCACCGCCATCTGTCCCGCAATCGTCCCGTGCACGCTTGGGTCTACGCCCGTCGCCGTTTGTGCTTCACTGCGCACGACCGTCGCGTTCCAGTGTGTGGTTAGTCCGTGCGCGTCCACCATCGTTCCAATCCCGTCCGCGTCTCACCGCCACGACCACTGCATTCCAGTGCGTGGTCAATTCGTGTGCGGTCCACCGTCGTCCCATCTGTCGCCACGAGTCAGGCGCCACAAGTTAGGTCCCGCGCAGACCTGCCTGTGACGTTCCGCGGTCGTTCAGTCTGCGTCTGCCGCAGACGCAAATGCATGATTCTACGGCCAGACGCACCACCTCTCCAAAGGTGGTAGCATGTTGAGGTGAAGCCCATTAGTCTTTTGACCTCCTGAGGACGCACCTCCTCAGTCCGATGCCAGACTTTCGAAGCCTGAGTTGGTTGGACCTCGCTGAAAATCTCTAGTCTTCTGCTGCTGGTACAGTATGACTGGGTATGATTTCTTTCTCAGCAAGTTGTGTGTTACTGGAGTCAAATTGAATGATAACAATTGTCATCAGTGGGCTCCAAACTTTGAGACTTTTGTAGTCTCACAGATGAAAGAACATCATCTATTTGATGAACCACTAGATGTCAAGGTTGAGAATTACGCTGCTTGGAGGGCTGCAGATGCCGCAATAGTTTCCTGGTTGTTGAATAGTGTAGAGGACAACATCCATCGGAGTTATGCGCTGTTCCGACCGGCGAGTCGTATATGGTCCAGTCTTCAAGCTACGTATGGCAATGAACAAATGTTTCCCATGTATGTGAGTTATGGGAAAATGTATTCAATGACAAACAAGGTCCGCATGAGACCCCTCATGCCTTCTTCAATAGGCTCAAAGGTTTAAAGGAGGAAATCAAAGTATATCAACCTCCTAGTGGAGATATTGCTACACAAAGAAGGTATAAGGAGGAAATTTTTGTGGCTCGGTTGCTAGTTGGATTGCAACCAGCTTTGGCCAATCAGATTCGGGGACATGTGCTTGCTGTTGATGTTCTTCCCTCCTTCCAACAGACCTTTAATAAGGTCCTAAGAGTCTATACAACCACTGTTGGGGTGCCACCGACTGATCAGCAGTCCGGTTCAGAAGGATCAACACTTGCTGTGCGGGCTGGTAGCACAAGATTGAGCTGGAATCGGGTAGGATAGTTTGGACAGATCCAATTTTCTACAGGACAGGGATCTAGGGGACGAGGAAGACATGCCAATAGGGCCCCTCGATAGCCTTGCATTTATTGTGGACGCAAAAACCATCCCTCCGACAAGTGCTGGGACAAGTTCGGGCGGCCTCCAGCCCCACCAGCCTTGGCTCATGCTGTGACGGTCCCCTTAGAGTTTGCCACTCCATCTTCTAGGACCGTCTCTTAGGAGGAAATCAAGATCTCTCAAGCAGAGTATGAGGAGCTTATGATCTATAGGGCACAACAGACAAGTGAGGCCATGGCCAACCATGTTATCTCCTCAGGTAATCCCTCCACCTCAACATCTAATTCAAACAATGTGTGGGTTATCGATTCCGGAGCATTTAACCATATTGTAGGAGATTCCTCCTTGTTTACTCGCCTCATTGAGCTTCCTAACATCTCCTCAGTTGTTTTAGCCGATGGTCGTAGTTGCTCTGTTACTAGTGAAGGCACTACGCCTATTAATTCTGATATCACCCTTGACCACATTCTTCTTGTATCCGAATTTTCCGTTAATTTACTTTCCATCAGCAAAATTACCAAACAACTTTTCTGCTTTGTTACCTTCTTTCCCTTTCATTGCACTTTTTAGGATTTGCAGACGGGGAGGAGGATTGGTGTGGGCCATGAGCGTGGTTGTGATGTTTATGTTCTTGCATGCGACGAGATTCCTTGGGGGTTGGCAGCTGCTTACAGTTCGAATACTACTGCTATATTATGGCACAAGTGTTTAGGGCATTCGTCTCATCGAAAACTTCGTGCTATTTTGCCCTAGGTGTCTCTTAAGTATTTTCAGTGTGAGTCCTATATCCTTGGGAAACATGCACGTAGCATGTTTCCCAGTTGTGAGTTGGCGTTGGCTCCCAAGCCTTTTGATGTTATTCACTGTGATGTCTGGGGACCCACACGGGTCGCGTCTGTTTTTGGTTTTAAATATTATATTGTCTTTGTTGATGATTTTTCTCATACCGGTTGGCTTTATTTAATGAAAAATCGTTCTTCTGTGGTTGATATCATCACTACCTTTATGAATGAAATTCAAACTTAGTATGGTCTTACTCCTAAAATTTTTTGGACTGACAACGCGTTTGAATTCACTCAAGAGGTCATATCTTCCCTCTGTGCTTCTCGGGACATTCTCCATCAGACCACTTATGCTCATACCTCTCAGCAGAATGGGGTGGCTGAGCGCAAACATCATCATATTTTGGATGTAGCTCGGTCCCTCATGGTTGCCATGAATGTACCCTACGTCTTCTAGTCAGATGCCGTCTCTACTGCAGCCTACTTGATCAACCGCCTTCCATCCACTCCTTTAGGGGGTGCCATTCCCCTTAGACGACTCTTCCCTGATCAGGAGTCTTTTCCCCTTCAATCTAGAGTTTTTGGGTGTACACCATTTGTCAAGAATCTCTTCCCTAGTCTTGACAAGCTAGCACCTCGCTCTATTAGATGTGTCTTTCTTGGGTATCCTCGTCATCAAGAAGGCTACCGCTACTATCATCCTCCCTCACGTCGTTACATTGTCTCTGCCGATGTGTAGTTTCTAGAGGATGTCCCCTTCTTTGACTCTCTCTCATCCGGTCTCTTAGAGTTTAGTGTGGAGCCTAATGATATCCCCTCACCAGCTTCTTCACTGCCTAGTTCCCTGCCTTGCCCTGAGCTTCCTCTAGTCGTACCTCCCATTATTGACATGCAGGTTACTGATCACTCCTCTGAGGTATCTCCGTTTGCACAGACATATCATTGCCGCCCACGTGCTTCGGTTACATCATCACCCTTGGCTTCCCCGCTTGCAGATCATCTTCCTATTGCTTTTCAGAAAGGTACCCGTTCTTGTACACTTCATCCTATTGCTCCTTTTGTCTCTCATAACCCTTATTCTTTTGCAGTTGTCTCCGTGTCTTTACCTGCTCATTATTTGGATGCGCTTACCCTTCCACCATGAAAGCAAACAATGGATGTTGAGATGCAAACATTACTTAGATGAGGGACATGGGAGCTTGTGGATCGTCTGTGTCAATCGCCCGTAGTAAGCTGTCGATGGGTGTTCTCCTACAAATTCCGATCAGATGGGTCCGTGGAGTATCACAAGGCTAGATTGGTGGCCCGTGGTTTTTCTCAGACATATGAGATTGACTATAGTGACACTTTCTCTCCAGTTACTCAGCTCAATTCCATTCGTCTGCTGTTATCATTGGCTGTCAATCGGGTCTGGTTGCTCACTCAACTTGATGTTCACAATGCCTTTCTTTATAGTGACCTACAGGAGGAGATTTTCATGGAGCAACCTCCTGGGTTTGTTGCTCAAGGGGAGACAGATAAGGTATGTCGCCTGAAAAAGGCGATATATGGACTAAAACAGAGCCTCCAGGCGTGGTTTGCCAAGCTTAGTATCGTGCTTCTTTCTTAGGGATTCAACAAGTGTGCTGTAGATAGCTTTGTTTTCATGAAGCGTAGTTCACAAGGCATTGTGATACTTGTTGCTTATGTGGATGACATTTTGCTTATTGGTGATGACATGACTGGCATCACTTGCACCAAGGAAGAGCTGAGAAAGGTATTTACCCTTTGTGACATGGGACGCCTACGTTTCTTCCTAGGTATAGAGTTCTCCTATGCCAAGGATAGGATTGCCTTATCTCAAAGGAAATACGTGCTGGACATACTCAAGGAGACAGGGATGTTGGGCTGCAAACCTACTACAACTCTTATGGAACAGAATCCAGGTTTTTGGGATACTCATATAGATCTCCTAGAAGATGTCACTCGATATAGGAGGCTGATTGGCAAGTTAATTCACTTGACTGTTACCAAGTCTGACATTTCCTTTGTAGTTGGTCTCCTTAGTCAATTCATGCAGCATCTTCGACAGGTGCATTGGCAAGGAGCGCTTCGAGTTCTAGCTTATATTAAAAGATATCCAGGAAATGGTCTAATCTACTCAAACAGCCATCATCTGGAGCTGATGGCATACTCAAACGCTAGTTATGCAGGAGATAGAGGAGACAAGAAGTCCACAGACGGCTATTACACCTTCCTTGGGGGAAATCTTGTCACGTGATGCAGCAAGAAGTAGGATGTTATATCTACATCCAGTGCAGAATCAGAATACAGGGGCATGGCTCATGCAGGAAAGGAAGTAGTATGGATCAAGAATTTTTTAGACCAGCTTGGGGTAAAGCTTTCTACTCCAATATCACTCTTTTGTGACAATCAAACTGCCATTTACATAGCAAGCAATGAGATCTTCCATGAGCGTACAAAGCATATAGAGGTGGACTGTCACTATATCCGTCAACTACTGCTAACGGGAGTTATCTCTACACTTTATACCAAGTCCTTAGATTAGCTTGCTGATATTTTCACCAAGCCTCTTAGTGTTGGTCGTTTTAATGATCTTTGTAACAAGCTTGGAGTGTTGAACTTGTTCTCTCTAGTTTGAGGGAGAGTGTTGAAGTAATTATTGTAATATGATAAATGGATCCTGTAATATTGCAATGGGTAAATGGATATTGCAAGATCCATTTACCATTGCCTATTATAATATAAGTAGTGTTAGAGAAATTTTTCCAACACTGAAATTTTCTCCCACCGAACTCCGAACTGTTACTAAGGTAAGTTTATGAACCCTTGTAAAGCTACTAGGGTAAGTTTAGAGATCTTCATAAAGTTATTAAGGTAAGTTTACGGAACCTCGTAAAGTTAGGAATTATTTTACACGTCAACTTTTGAATGATTAAGAATTACTTCTTTTATATATTAAATGTTATAAAAGTATTTGTTTTATTAAATTACAAAATTAAACGAGTTCGTTGAGGTAAGCTTAACTCAACGAGGTCAGTCTGTTGAGTTATAGTTAAGTCAATGGAATAAGTCTATTGAGTTACAATAACTTCACAGACCAGTTATTTTTTAATATTCAACTGTGAGTAGTTATAGGAAAAGGAAATTCGAAAGAAATTATTTCGCATGAATTACGCTATGATCTAAATCGTAGATAGAAGAAGTAATCACCATCGTTGATACAAAGGAAGAAGATTCAACTAGTCATTTAGGCAGAAGTAGTTATTATTGAAAGAAATATAAAAGGAAAAAAGAAAGAACGAAGAAAGGAAGGTGGAGAACTGCGCTAACTATGGTAAGCGTAATACGTTTCCTGAAGCTCCACCACCACCACCAATCACCAACCATCGGAGGTTTGTGATGATACTTTTCGGATATTAGGTTGATTCCGAGTCAAATACAGTGATTGACAACCATTGTGAAGAGTGATCACATTGTAAGAAAGAAGACCATTTTCACTAAGCATTGAATCATCTCTAAGGAGACAGTAAAACTTCTAGCCTTGGTTTCGAGTTTATGTCACTATACTGAAGAGAAGATTAACTTGCAAAAGTCTTAGTTCGTGATTCTATAAGGAGAGGAATGCGTGACAGTAAGTAATTAAGTTTTCAGTGATGTAATCACGTCGTATGTAGTGATGAGAGTTCTTATTGTCAATAGAGAATTTTACTTTTCACCTTTCGTTTATCTTTAAGAACATATCACAACAAAAACAAAACAAAAACTCATAATTTGTTTTTATATTTGTTAAATCTATATTTTATCGTTTGTTTTGTATTGTCATTATTGTCAGTATTGTTAATATTATTAATGTTTTATGTTTATTTCATTTCAAAAAATAGAAAATCGTATTACTGATTATTGAAACTAGTTGTATTCAATTTTGATTGATATATTTACTGTTTGAAATATCTGAATGTTAGTGTTGATTAATGATAAATATTGTATAAACTAATATTAAAAGCTTAATAGATGTTTATATTTTATAGAACCGCCCAATGGATGACCGTATTCCTTTGTGGATAGTAATTTTAATTTGAAGTTACTAATAAGGCTTATTAAGCTAACTTAACTCTACGAGGATAGTCCATTGAGATAACTCTAACAGCAATAATTTAATGGAGTAAGTAATTCAAAACACAAAAACCTCTAGTTGTAAAAATTTAAATAGTCTGAGTATTGTTGAATGTTTTATGTTTATTTCATTTCAAAAAATAGAAAATCGTATTACTGATCATTGAAACTAGTTGTATTCAATTTTGAAATCTTGATTGATATATTTACTGTTTGAAATATCTGAATATTAGTGTTGATTAATGATAAATATCGTATAAACTAATATCAAAAGCTTAATAGATGTTTATACTTTGTGGAACCGCTTAATGGATGACCGTATTCCTTTCTGGACAGTAATTTTAATTTGAAGTTACTAGTAAGGCTTATTAAGCTAACTTAACTCTACGGGGATAGTCCATTGAGATAACTGTAACAACAATAATTTAACGAAGTAAGTAATTCAAAACACAAAAACCTCTAGTTGTAAAAATTTAAATAGTTTGAAATTTTTAATCATTCTCTGTGAGATTGACCTGTACTTATACATTTATACAATAGACATTGTATATTTGCAGTTAATTACGAATTAAATTTAATATATTATTTGTGAAAATTATTTGTTTATTTCTAGAAGAAAATATAAACATATATTTAAGTAAACAAGAACAACCAAACAAACTCCAACACTTAAAGCATTAAAACCTTGTAACACACCATTGATTAGATTGCTAGAGTCCATTTAAGATAAAATGTCATCATCCCTCTCTCTATCTTGATTTTCTTGTCTTTTACGGTGACAAGAAAAAGTGTAGACATGTTCAATTTGTCAGGTTCCATGATTTTCATCTTGCATCACATGTGTATATTTGATATCTACATTGAATGAACTAGGTTATCATGGTGGGTCATCTTCATATCATTTCTTGCATATCTATCATCACTTTTATCATCATTGTTATTTGGTGGTTTTATGGTAGAAAATTTTAGAGTTAAGAAAAGGACCTCCATATGATTTTCATTGATGTAGTAAAAATTTATGATAGAATACCTAGAATTGTGATGTAGTGGATTTTGGAAAGAAAAGTAGTGCTCATTGGATATATTGATATTATAAAAGATATGTATGAAAGAGTAGTTACTTGTGTTAAAACTATAAACTATAAAATAAAAAATAGGAAATTTCTAATAAACAGAGGTTTATGTTAAGGATTCTCTCTAAGTTCATATCTATTTGTCTTGGTTATAGATGAAATGGCAAAGAAAATTCAATGAGAAGTACTCTAGTTGTACTTTGACTTAGAATAAAGTTGTAAAACATAAACATATTTAAAAAAAAATGTTAC
Source organism: Cymodocea nodosa (assembly GCA_036874045.1). Taxonomy (NCBI): domain Eukaryota; kingdom Viridiplantae; phylum Streptophyta; class Magnoliopsida; order Alismatales; family Cymodoceaceae; genus Cymodocea; species Cymodocea nodosa. Next base: position 1,660,973 of record CM072341.1, read on the forward strand.
TAGGTATAGAGTAAGAGTTGCAACAATTAAAGGTAAGATAAGAGAAAATTGGTTCAGGTAGTATGGTTATATCCCTTGGGAAACCAATGAATATACTAATTAGAAAAAAGGAATTAATTAGTATAAAAGAAATTAAAAGAAGTAAAAGTAGGTCTAAAATTATTTGGTTAGAAATTATAAGAAAAGATTGAAATTTATGTAATTTAATTAAATATTTGACCATAGATAGAAATATTTGAAAGAAAAGGATTCATATGGTTGATCTTACATTGTAGGATTATAGCTTAAATTGTTGTCATCTAGAGGTTTTATATAATTGGAATCATCATCCCTAAAAGTGGTAGCATCACTACTACTTAAGCCTAGAATTCTTTTGTCTATTTACTATGAAGAACTCATATTTTTTTGACTCCAACACCCATCCAATTTGCCATTGTCAAAGCAAGCCTACCTCCTGCCTTGTCTAAAATTGGTCTATTTTTTGTCATACATTCAACTATTGGATCCTTATCTTTTGAGTCTCTATATATTGCAAGATCAATAGAATCTAAATGTTCTTTATCTTCCATTTTTGGATGTACTTCATTTGGAGCCTCAAGGTATAGTACATAAAGACTAAGTCATTTAGTTTTTTTGTCTCCAATCTATTCCTTCTTTTGGTGTGCACCAAATTGAACATGTTCTAGTTCTTTTGACATCTAGATGTTGATGTTGTTTGTAATAAAAGTCTTATAGAAATCTCCCTTAAATTTGGAGCATCCATCTCATGCACCATCCATTAATCAGTTACAATGTAAAATATGAAATAGTTGCATCATTTAAATAATTAACTAAATAGAGGAGGTACATGTAATGAAATCAAATCCAAATTTAGACATTATTATATGGATTTTGACTTCATATCACATGCAACATTTTAGGCATGTGAAATTCATGTTGTTGTTCCATAAATATCTTGATTTCACTTAAGGTGGTTGTAGGACTGTAGTATCACAAGAGGGAGAGTGAATTACGTTTTTAGAATTTAAAAATTTTAACGTATAAAACAAAAGCACAAAACACTCATTATTTGTAATTCAAAAACTTTTATTGATAAAGTAATATAATCGTTTCAGTATAATTCTTTACTTGTTGGTTTTAATATAATTTTCGAGTTATAATTTAATAAAAAATAAAATCTACTTTATTCTAACATTGATTGAATTGTATATTCAAACCTGAACTTTTGTATGTAATTTTTGATTTTTCTTGCTTTCTTTGATTTGTTTCTGTATCTCCTTGCTTTTCTCTTCAAATTTCCTAGACTTTCTTCATGATAGTTCTTTCTCTGCTTTGCTTGAGATTCGATGGAATTCCTCTACTTTGATTTGGATTCCTTTGTGATTTTTTGGGATTACTTTGTTTAGTGTAGGGATGAATGAAGTGTAGTTCATATCCTTTACTTATAGCAGTAGAATTGAAGTTTCATGTTCAACACGTTCATCTACTTAATCTATAATTCATGATCCTACGTACTTTTTCAAATTCAAATTATCCACGTTCTTCACTTCCTTTTTGAATTTTCACATTCCCCTATCATAGATTCATCGAAAATGTGTTTTTTAAAGAACTGTACAATTTATCTTCTAAGTTACCTATTAGTCGAACACTTATATCTTTAACGCATGTAAAAACTTGAACACTTATCTGTAATTCTTCGAGTTTTTCACCTGTAAAATACGTGACTGTAACAGAAAAATTTATCTCTTCATTAGTTACTTTATACAACTCGAATAATTATCAATTCATACGTAAAACTTGAACAATTATCTAATTCTTTGACTTTTCTTTACCAAACGTACAAGAAAAATACGTGAAAACTTAAAATGTTAAAAATACATATGTAGATAATTCTAATTATACGAGTTTTTAACATAACTCTTCGACTAACTTGAAATGTTAACCATGACTATATGATTTTTCAAAATCTGTTAACGCCTAACCACGCGACTAAGATAAAATCGTATACTTAGACTTATTAATAGACTTAGTAAAATATTCTTCGTCAAAATAAAATTCCTAATAGTGGTCATTTAAGTTTTGATGTTGGACTCCAATCATTGAATGACATTCTTTACAATTATTAGAATATCCACATGTTGGTTAAGTTAAAGTGTGAGGTTGTGTACTTGATATTTAAATTTTTAATTTACTGTAAGTACATAGTGTCTTGTTGAAGATAATGACAAATATAGATTGATTATAGTTTATTTTAGTTAAATTCTCTTAATTAATTGATTATAGTTGTCAGACTGTAATTTAATTAAAAGTTTTGACAATTTTTACGACTTACAGAGTAAATTTGTTGAGTTTGCTCGAACTTTATTAATGTGACTTGAATTCTATATTAAAGGATGGAATTTGAAACGTTTGGATGTTACTCTATTTAAGACAGATCTGAAACGTCCTGTAGTTATGCAGTATTTAATAGTAACATTAGTTACTATTTTCTAGAAACTCATGTCAGTTTTTGACCCTTCATTGGCACCTATTTTATTCTATATAAAGGGGTGTCAAGGGGTTGTAGGAAGTTTGTTTTTCTAAAATCTATAGAAGGTGTTTTCTCCTTCATCTGTACTCTGTAATTCTACATCTCTGATGGTAAAAATCTATCCATTGCCCACCTGTGGAGTAGCCCTAGTGGTGAATCACGTAAATATGTTTGTCCTCTTGTGTGATGCTTGTTTATATGTGCATTTTCTTATTATTGTGTTAGATTAATTTCTTATAAACTCTACGAAATATTTCATAATGTTTGCAGAAACCCTATGAACTTAAGTAATGAAATAAGGTCAAGTCTAAAATCTTACAAAATAAGTTCAAACTGTTATATTCAGACCAAAGATTCAAACGATATGTCTTCACAAATTATACACAAAAATAAAGCAATTAAACTTCTAAATTTACTTTTTTTTGTACTTGAACACAAAAATATTTCATTTAAATTGTAAAGATACATAGAAGTACAAACATAAACATTAGAAATGAACATGTAACTTTCTTTCAATTTTTGTTCAGACTCACAAATGTTCTGAATTATAAACTTAAGAACGTATAAACATAGGTAATGCAATCACTAAGTAGTTGATCCAACATTATTTCTGCTCCTTTACTTTGAATTCAGATATGCTTTCTTCAATAGAATCTAGTTTCAACACCCTTCTTGGCACAACAGCTACTCACAATGATGAATCAGTCTCCACACGAGGTATTACAAACTTTGGTTCTTGTTCTCAGAAAGGTGGAAGTGGGTAAACGTAGAAAGAAATTTGAAGTAGTTTGACGATCCAGAGATAAATAGAAGGATGAAGGTTGGATAACCTCCTTTTTGACATTCTTCTCCTTTTATAAGTTTGATTTTAGCAACTATCAATCTCTCTACGATCTTTCTTTTGATCATCGTTTCCATCTCCCACAATCCTTTCACAACATCTCTTTACATGGCTTTACATTGTTTCACTTAGAGAAAAACGTTACGGGAGAAAACTACATATATTTAAGAAATGAAATTAGAAAGTTTTTATAAAGTTTGATAGTCATTTAACTAATTAATTAAATCCATAATCAATTTGAAGTTTCATTTAAATAAAACTTATGTGATAACTTAAGTATCACGTGCAATAAAGAATAATCATAATCTGCCAAATTATACGAACTTACTCATATAATTTATTCAAATCTTACAGACTAAGCTCATATAGTTTATTCAAACCTTATAGACTAAGCCCGTATAGTTTATTCAAACCTTATAGACTAAGCCCGTATAGTTTATTCAAACCTTATAGACTAAGTCTGTATAATTTGAATGTAGGCATTTAAACTTTTGTTTTTTTCCGCTTCTTACAGATTCAATTAAATTAGTTCTATTTACCTTAATTACAACTATAGTCAAAGAACTTATTATGTTTTAGAAGTTAACTATTCATTATTTTGCTAATCTATTTTTAATCATAATTCTTCTCAATAATAAGAATAAATCTAAGTTTTTTTATGAATTAACCTCTACAAACATACTCTTTTTAAATCTAAATAGGTTGCATTGATATTTGGAGTTTAAAATATATACTATGTGAAAAGCATATATAATTTAGTATGTTGAGAAATGTTTATGACTTGTATTCAATCATTATATTACTTACTAGCTTCATGTAAAAGGTAGGGAAGCATATTCATCCATCTTACGCAAATGATGTTCATGTAAAATCCTTTGAAATTCCCCTTCCTGCATCTTTATTTGCTTCTTTCATGAACTTCATGGTCTCATAGAGTATAGGCTGAAATCAATGGAAAGAAAAATGCCAAAATTCAATTCTAGCATTTTCAAGGTGTTTGTATATTTTGAAAATGTTGAAATTGAATTTTGACATTTATCAACATAGATGAGGGTGTTTATTTGCATTTTCTGCCCTCTCCCCCACTAAATCCCACAAAAAACCCTTGACTTTCCCATCATCGCCCATTGGTTTGCCTCCTCCAAATCAAGATGCTTGCAAACATTCGACAAGGCCAATAGTGAAAGAAACTATGATATTGTGCACAAGTTCTCCCTAAGAAGCACTCAAAAAGAGCGATTTCACAGTGAGAAGGTTGAGTTCCTTGGCTGTCTGCTTTTGTTTGACAATGAAGGGGATGGTTATCTTCTTCAAGAGGTTGTTGAGTTGACTCTGTTCACATCGAGCAATTGTGATGCCATTGAGGTTGTTGTGGGGAGGAAGTTGGATTCTATGTGTGTTGCTTGAATCATAGATCATCTTGTTGACAAGATGGTTTGGTATGAGAGTGAGGGAGGTTTAGACCTATTGTGTTTTGGGGAACGTCCAATTCCTAGAATTTAGCTAAGCTTGAATGAAGGGGCAATCATATGCTTGCAAGCACATACAAAGTGAAGATGACATTGTTGACCAATCAATCATAGATCACTAAACAAAAGATCAAATTCTATAACAACTAATGATTTGTAGGAAACAAAAAACGCACTCAAGAAACTAAACTATAAGAGTTATTGCAAATAGAAAGAGAAAAATTGTGAGACCCATAACAACAAAGATCAAGAAGAACCAGAAGTGATAGAACAAGACAAGTTTAGAGAAGTACAATAAAACAAAGAGGTGGTAAACAAATGATGGGTTCATGTTATAGGACATCTACTTCAACGAGTATTAGTGTTATAAGAATTTTAATAAATTTGCTGAATGTAAGAATTAATATTATAAAAAATCTATGAAAATTTTCTTCTATTCATCCTTATCAATTACTAATAATTAACAAGGATGAATAGCTGATCTATGAATGTTATAATATCCAAGATTTTTCAACATACTTTTGAATTTTATAATAATTTATGAATATTATAATTTATAGTTAGTACATTAATTATGAACATTATTTTCTGTTATATGTACACACATCTAAATTTTAAATTATGTTATTTTTACTATATGTACAGATGCTAGAATTGAAATTGCTTTCTGTTCTTTTCTATTTCCATCATTTTCACTCAATTTTCTCATTTTCCTTTCCATCACTTTCTAGATATACAAAACCCTCATAAATGTAATTCATTGTAAGTTTCTTATCTTCATGCATTACATGAAGAATGTTTGTGATAGGTTTTATGATGTGGACAACCTTCCTAGCATCCTCTCAAAAGGAATGACTGATCTTAGTCACTTTCCTTTTATGTAGTGTCTCACGATTGTGGTGTCTATACACATTTCTTAGATAAATCTTTAGCATTACCATAGATTCCTTTTAGTGTCTTTTGCTTTGACTTCTCTCTAGCATTGATGATGGTATCAAGGCTGTCAAATCTTTAGCTGTATGTTTGAAACATATCAATAATTCCGTGGATTTTTTGACATGTCCACTGTAACTACCATTGCCACATTCTCATCTTGTACTCCTTTCAAAGCTGTGCATCTGCTCTCTGTCTCAAGCTTTAAATCTGCTTTGTCTGATAGTGGTGTACTTTATTGTCTTTTGAAGTGACACATTCAATTTATTGGAACAACATTTCTTTTTCAAAGTCAAATCATTCATTACTGCCAGGCTTCAAAAGTTCTTTGTGGTGTATTTTCTATAGCATTATTAGTTGCATTTGTTTGAATTACTAGTTTACTGCTACATAAATTCATGTTGATTTGTTAGTTTTGGTTCATTACTACCAATGCTTCCAATCTTTCACAAGCTTCAATCATTTTTTCCAGCGGTTGTCAGAGCTTTGACATTGAGGCGACAATCATCATTTGTAAAATGTAACATGTCAAATGCTTGGAGCCGAAATAGTTTTATCATTTGGATGGTATGTCATGTATCTTTTGTCAGCTGTTTGCTCTGTCGACAAATTTCAATACTGGATATACACATTGAGGTCTTCAGCAACTGATGATGTTGACTAGTTCTTTTTTGTTGTAGACTGTTTTATCTGTATTTCATATGATTCATGTGGCTGATCCCACAATATGCTTAAGGCTTTGATTTTTTTGCTGAGATTGTGAAGGTCTCTGTTTACTTATATTGCAGACATGTTTCTTCCGTCAATTTGGTACTGGCGTCGTACGTGCAGACTACCTCACCCTTCGTATGGCCTTTATCATGGTATGTAATGATTTTTCAAAGGTTTCTCTTATGTTGATCCTATATCCACATATTTATTTCCTTGATTTATCAGAAATCATCAGAGTTTCCAACTCTACTTGGATTTCAAATTCTGACCAGTTTTAGAATAACATTCCCTTTCTTTTCTTTTCTTTTATTATTTTTTAAAATTTTGTACTGTGGAGCTGATCTTCCATGGAAGTCTATGCTATGATAAGCCTGGTACATAGGACTAATAGGTGAAATAATTTACTCCATAGGAGATGGAACAAACCCTTTTCTGGCACAGGTTTGGTTGCAGTTTTGTTTTGACGCCTTAAAATAAGCTGTGCCTAATGGTGCCCAAAAAATATTTATTGTTGTGTTTAAAAGTCACAACCATATCTTCCCTTATAGCTTCTGATTTTGCAATCTTTCTTGATTATGACAGAATCATAATCTTACACCACATTATGATTTTCATGGCTATATGATCCGGTCTATGGAGGAAGAATTTAAGATGATTGTTGGCATAAGGCAAGTCCTTATCATTCATTGGTTCTGATTCATCTGTATCTATTGCTGCATTCCTCTTTTGCTTGATGTTTTTTGATAATGGTAGTGTTTTTGTTTAGATTCAAACTTTAGGATTACTTTCCTTATAATGAAGTGGTAGACCAGCCTTTGTTGGATGGAAATCAACTCATTTTTATATGTGGTTAAAGTTAAATCACCAGATAATATATTATTATCAAATAAAAATATACACTTTTGGCACGAAGAATGCTGTACTTTCTCTTTATTTTGAGGAATAAAGCTTTGTTAAAATTTGAAATTTTGTGCAATTACTAGTTGGTCATTTGTTACTTGTTAAAGATCTTATGTTTTGATGATGATGATTATTTTAAATTTATGTAAAACTTGAAATTAAAATTAAAGAAGTTTTAATATAACTACATAATTTTTCACAAGTGCAAACATAATAGAATAAGTCCATAAGATTTAGGTAAATTTCATGAAGATTCGTGATGTTTGCGTAAATGTAACGAAATTAATTTGACTTTCATGGTTGCTCGTGAGGTTTATGTAAATCTAATGAAATTAGTTCATTGTGTTTAGACATATGACCTTTACGAGAGTTTGTGGTGTTCATGTAAACTCAGCAGAATTAATTTATTGTGCTTAAACTTGTAAACTCTATAATATGCTTGTGTTGTTTATATAAATTCAACAAAATTAATTTGTTGTGTTTATTTTTTCCATATTTATGTATGCTCATATTGTTCATGTAAATCCAACGAAGTTAGTTTATTATATTTAACCTTTGCGCACATAAACATATGTTTGTGGACTTTACGTAAATTCAACAAAGTTAATTCTTTGTGTTTAACTTTTCTGTACATAGATGCTGTTGTATTGGAATGATAACAAATCCAAACGTAACAGAGTAATTTCATTATGTTTATACAAACTCCATAGATAAAATGTTACATTTCTCGTTGAACTTTATTTTTATAATTTTATGATTATTGTTTCAGGTTATCTAACAAATTTTATGGAAGTTAGTTTTACAAAAAAAATTCATTTTACATTTTTATTATAGGAACAATATAATGAGGAATGTCATGAGAGTTGATGTTGACCAAATCAAAAGTCACAATGAATTAAAAAGAATGTGTAGTTTAAAAATTAAAATTCAAACTGAACAAAATTTTTAAAAATAGTGGAAGAGTGTTGATCAACCCACACTTTTTATACTCATGGCTAAAGAATTGGAGATCATGAATTGAACATGCATTTGGTCATGTATGTGTGTACATAATTATAAAAATGTGTAAATGTTGAGGTGAAGAAATAACACAAAACTAGAAAGCTGAACATCAAAACATTCGAGAGAGTATAGCTGATCAATTCTTAGAAAAATGTGAAGATTTAAGTCATTCAAAATTAGGTTTTTTCAACTCGATTGAATTTTAATCATTTTGAGAAAAATGAATATTTTTCGTATGTTTTGATTAGTTGAAGTTTTTTTCTTATGTTTTAAAGTTTTTTTAAAAAACCTATTCCACTTAAGGTGTAAGCGGAGGATGAATCTAACAAAAATTCGTTAGTTTGTGGTGTTTAATCATCAAAAGAGAGATTTTTTTGTGATATTTACATGAACACAATGAGTACTTTACCTCGTTAGTTTGTGGTGTTAAGGTGAACTCAATGGAGTCGGTGCTCTGTTACCTTGTAGTGTTTGTCCTTAAGTTACGGTTAGTGCTATCTTATTGGTTTAAATGTAATTTTTATAAGTAAAGAAGTAATTTTCGAATTAGATTCTAATTAGATCTAGTAATTTTTATAATGTAATCCACAATGAGTGGTTGAAATTAGATTTTAAGTTACTATAGATAGAATACAATGTTTATTGGTTAAATTGCTTACTCCATTAAGTTACTACTTAACTCAACAGATTAAGTTTGTTGAGTTACAGATAACTCAACAGACTACTTTTGTTAAGTTATAGATAACTCAATGAGTAATTTAGTAATTTACTATTACTATTGTTGTTTACATAGGAATGTGATCATCTATTGGGTGATACCAAATAATGCAAACAATATTATACACTCTTTGAATACTAATTATATTAGATTTAACATTAAGTAATTTTAGCATTTAAATACTTTAAATAATAAACAAGTTAAACATGATTTTAGAGATTTAAATTAATTGGTTTCAAAATAACGTCATACGATTTTATACTAACTAAAATAAAATAAACACAACATTTAACAATTACTAACACATAATACAAACACTAACGATGTAAACACAGAACTTAATCAAATAAATGTAAACATATATGTTCCTTAAGGTGGACGATTGAGATATGAAAAATTCTTTATTGAAAATAAAAGATTTCCAACACTACATGCAATGCGGTTATACATCTGAAAATTTAATTACTTACTATCAAACGCTCTTCTCCCTATTGGATTGCAAATTTAAACTTTTGTAAGATGATTTCCTTTTCAGTAAATTATGATCAACCTGAAATTAAAGCTAGAAACTTTAACTATTTTTTGAGAGATGATTTGATGCTTGGTAAAAAAACATTACTTTTCTATGACGCGATCACTTTTTTACAATGGTTGTCAGTCACTATAGTTTGCTTGAATTCGACCTAACTCTGGAAATTATCTTTATAGACCTTTGATGAATGGTAGATAGTGGTGGGAGATATCTCAAGTATTGCCTTTCTCCCCTCATCTTTTGATTTCTTTCAGTCTTTTTATATTTCTCTTTTGTAATAACTGTTGTCAAAATGGCTAGTTGAATTTTTCTTTTTTGTGTATCGACGATTGTAATTGTTCTTTCGTTTCATGATAGAGATCATGAGCTTGAATCATGTAACGTGATATTCCTATATATTTACTGCAAACGGCTCATAATCACACGTTAGATAATAACTGGTCTGTGAAATTATTATAACTCAATGGACTTATTCCGTTAACTACTAATTCAATGGTCTGTTAAGTTATATTGTAACTCAACGAACTTGTGCAGTTCTACAGTTTAATAAAGCAATATGTATATAACATTTAATATTTAATAATATGCAAAAGAAGTAATTTTTAATCATTCATAAATGATACTTAATTAACGTTAATTTCTTGAAATTGTGCATATTTTTTAATTAAGTTTTATAATTGTATAAATGTAGCATAATGATTTAATTCTCATCTGATAAGTTAAATATTATATCATTAACTATTAATATTATGCATAATTTTATTCTAAATAGGTGTCGAGTTAAAGAAAATAATGTTGTTACATTAGGTTGTGGAGTGAACCAAAAATTCTAAATACATAGTGGGATACTTGAGTGGAGCTCAAAGAGTGAATGTACTTAGGTTGGAGAACTACTATAAATCTTTGTGTTATTTCTTTATAGTTTTGTAAATTTTTGATAACAATTTCTCAAATTATTTTTTATTCTCCACAAACTGTAATTAATTTAAAAAGATGGTAGACTATTTGATTCACCATTCTTTTTAAGCAGTTTCAATTCAACAAGTAGGTATCAGAGTAGTGTTTTTTGAGCTCTTTGTGTTTTAAATGGTTGCTTTCAATGCAGAATGACGTAGTTTCCATAGGCTACCATTATTTGATGATACTCATTATGTTTATTGAAAATAAAAGATGATTATTTTCATACAATCAATAGATTTTGACCTTTAAAACACATTTGTAGAGAAAATAGATCAAATTATAAAATCCTATGTATAGTGGACGGATAAAGAAAAGAAGCAATAATTAAACGTTAAAGGTATGAACATATTTTTCTGTGCTCTCTTACAATTAGTTTAATAAAGTTTTTGCTTGTAATACTACATATGATATATGATATGTACTAGAAGTTTCCAATGAATGTACAAATTAGATTAAGGAAACCAAAATTAATATATTAGTGTATCAATATGAATTATTTAAGATGCGTGATAATGAGACTATTTTTAAGATATTTTTCAAGTTCTTAATAATAGTTAATTTTTTGAGAGCATAAAGTAAGGAATGTTCAGAAGACGAATTGGTTAGGAAGATCCTTTACTCTCTCATTGTTGAATGGAAGTGGAAAATGACTATAATTAAGGAAGCCAAAGATCTTAAATAACTACTTGTTGAATGAATTGATTGAAAATTTGTCTGTATACGAAGTATGGTTGAAGGCTAACTAACAGGATGCAAAAGACAAGAATCAGAGAAAGAAAGAATTGAAATTCAATGTAAGTTTTGATTTTGATTTAAATATTAATTTTGACAAAAATTTATTATTGTTTGGAAATTCAAAAGGCTTAGAAGAAAAGAAGAAATCTTTGGAATGCAAACACTTCCAAGAAATTAAAGGAGAGGATTGAGATTCCTATCTTGTTAGCTTAAACTAATTTTTTTATAAAGAAACAAGTAATCTTCTGAACAAGATTTAAATCTAGTAAATATGTTCATTAAATTTACTGTAAGTGTACAGTGTTAGTTGTAAAAAAATATACAAGAATAGGTCGAACTACAGAGAGTGATTAAAATCAATTTCTAGAATACTATGATATAAGTGCAGTGTTGTACTAACGAAACCTCTTACTTTATTAAGTTACTACTTAACGAACTAAATTTGTTGAGTTAACAAATAACTCAACGGACTGCTCTTATTGTTTAGAATAAAAAAGTGCATAATATTAGTGGTTAATGAATGGTTAATTACATGATATTTAACTTATCATATAAAAATTAAGTCATTATATCATAATTATATGATTATATGTTTTAATTACAGAATATATATAATTTCAAGAAATTAGCGTTAATTAAATATCATTTTTGAAAGATTGAAAACTTAATTTACGTGTGGTTCTATAGTATTAAACATAATATATTTTATTTTTATATATTTGTATCATGTATAGTGCACGGTAACAATTTGTTGAGTTAGTATTCTTTTCGTAAAAAGATCATATGACAACTCGTTGAGTTACAAGTTTAAAATGTAAAAAGATCACATGAAAACTCGTTAAGTTAACGGGCAAAACTGTAAGTTGTATATTTAAACTTGTTAAGTTAGCATTATGCATGTGTTGAATTTAAAGTTTACTAATGTTATATTATGTCACGTGAGTTGCACATGTTTAACTCGTTAAGTTAACATAATTATACATATTAAGTTATTTTATTAAACTCTAAGATAATGCGTTAGGTTAGCATTATAAACTTATAAGTTATTTCTTTATTGCACATAATATAGATATTATTGTTTATATATGCGAGTCCGTTGAGTTAAGTTCACTTAACGAGGTTAGTTTGTTGAGTTATAATTAAGTCAACTGTTTGGATTTTCCCAGCACGACACCAGAATATCTGATTAGATCTCCAATAATATACTAGAAAAACTTGGATTTGTTAACTTCTATTTTTACTTAATTAATTTATCTTTATGCCTATTCTTTTTCTTTTAGAAGTAAACAAACAACCTTTAATATAATTTAGATATTAATTCCAATTTATACTTTAACTGCAAGTGCACAGTGTTTATTGTATTAGTGTGCAAGTACAGGTCGATCCCACAGGGAATTGCTTAAGAATTGAGAAGTATTCGTTTGTTAATAATCAAATTTGTATCTTCAATAAGCCTTCCGTTGAATTACAGTTAACTCAATGGACAAAGTTCGTTTAGTTATGGCTAACTCAACGGACTAACCTCGTGGACTTAAGTTAACTCCACGAGTCTGTATTTTCTTTTTAATACTGCTATTTACAGAGAAATTCAGCCAACCATTGGGCGATTTCACAGATTGTAAATAACATCAATTAAGCTCTTTAATGTTAGTAAACACTGAATTTATCATTAAGCATACTAACATTCAGATAATTCAAATATTAACCATTAAAATCTTTAAATTTTTTGAACGAATCAATTTCAGTAAACTGTAAAACTAAAATAAACATAAAACAATCACAACACTGACAAAGATAACATTAATCACGATACAACACAAATAATACAACACTCAAATACAACATACAAACACAGATAAATTGTTTTTGGTATTTTTGCTTTAATATGAACATGGAAATAAGCGAAATGTGAAATGTAAAGTAATCTCAATCAATAGTAAATGCTTCCGTCACTACATACGACGCGATTACACCATTGAAAATTAAACCACTTACAATTCTGTCTCCTCTCCTTATAGAATTGCGAGTCCAGAATTGCAAGATGATCTCCTCTTCAGCATACAGGCATCAACCTGAAGCCAATGCTAGAAGCTTTACGATCTTCTGAAATATGAGTCGGCGCTTGGTGAAAATGACTTCTCTTCCCGTGACGCGATCACTCATCATAGTGGTTGTCAGGCACTGTGTTTGGCTCGGAATCGATCTGACATCAAGAAAGTATTCTCACAGACCTCTGATGGTTAGTGATTATGGAGGTGGTAATGATGGTTGGTGTGATACTTTAGAGAATTATCGATACTGTCTGTAGAAAGCTCGGTGCTCCTCTGTACACACTGGCCATCCATCGATCACACACACTTTACTTTTTTTTCTTCTTTTATTTTATATTTCTTCAGTGGTAACTGTTTCTGTTTGAATGGTCGGTTGGATTTCCTTCATTCATATCAACGACGATGTTTTCTTCTCCTTGTGCGATACGTGCAATCGTGGTTTTTCTTCCAACTGTCCTGTATCTGCAACTGCTACAGTGGTATATTAGAAAATAAATAGTCCGTGGAGTTACAGATAACTTAATGTACTTTCTTCATTGATTTAACTATAAAACACGTGCATAAATTTAACTATCCGATGCTCAAGTGCATTTCGGATATTTATAAACTTAACCATCCGATGCTCAGATACATTTCAGATAGTTATAGATAACTCACTGATATATAACTTAAGTAAATCTACCAGATCTTGACACGTGTTAACAACAGTTTAATAATAAAATAAATATTTCGAAGTGTTACAGGTCTAACTATCCGATGCTCAGATGCATTTCGGATAGTTAGAGATAACTCACCGAAAATCCACTTAAGTTACTTTCCCAGAATATGACACGTGTCCATAGCTATTTTATAAATAAAAAGAGATTTCAGAGAGTTACACATATAACTGTCTGATGCCCAGCTGCAATTTTGGATAGTTATAGATAACTCACCGAAAGTTTACTTAAGTTATGTATTATGGTTTCGACACGTGTACTTCAGGAAATAATAAAATATTCTTTTAAAACATAATTGTTCGGCAGTTTAAACATAACTATCCGATACATGTTCAGTCTGTTAAACATAACTGTCCGAAATATGTTCGGTATGTTAAACATAACTGTCCAAAATATCCAAAAATTCGGATACTTAAGAATTTCACAGCCTGCAACTTACCGACAATTTAGAAATATACTAAATTAACATTAATTTCCCTAATTTAAGTAAATTCTTTAATTAAAGCTTATAACAGTGCAATTATAACATAATGACTTAATTCTCATATGATAAGTTAAATATTATGCAATTAACTATCATTTAATCGTTAATATTATGTACTTTTTCATTCTAAACAATTCCCTCATACCTAAATTTTGCTAGTCTTTTAGCAAACTAAGATCTAATTAATTGATTTTTCTAAAAGTGCCAGAATTAATTCTTCCCCTTTTTTATAGAATAACATCAATTAAGCTTTTAGAATTAGTTTATATAGTATTTATCATTAATAAATATTATATAGAAGTAGAAGTATAGTGCATTTACACCTACTACCAAGCACTGACTCCTATAAGAACTCTGGAGTTAACTGTGTTTGGGTGGGAGCAGAACCAGGATGGGTGACCACTTGGGAAGTTCTCGTGCAATGCCTATGGGCAATAGTGTTGGCTTTGCTCAAGCATTGGCAAGCTGTAGCTGTGTGCACCACTTACCAAAGTAGGCCTAGTAAGGCCCCCTACAAGCTTTCGTCTCCTTGGATACTCCTGGTGTATACCAGGTTGTTTGAGTGTCCATTGAGATTCACATGTTATCACCTCTATAGATACTTCTGGTGTATACCAGGCTGTTTGAGTGTCCATGAAGGTTCACCTTCTATCACCTCTAAAGATATTCTTGGTGTTCACCAAATTGTTTGAGTGTCTAAGGAAGACCCTTAAAAAAAAAAAAAAAAAAAAAAGATTGGTTGGATATTCTTCATTTGTATCAAAGATAGTGATTTCTTTTTTATTCCATGAGTTAAATCCTACGTGATATGTGCAATCGTAGTTTTACTTCGAATTTCTTGTTTCTGTAATTGCTCATAATTGAATATTAGAAAATAACTAGTCTGTAGATTTAGTGTAACTCAATGGACTTACTTCATTGACTTAAGTTTAACTCAACAGATTCGTTCAGCTCTGTAGTTTAATAAATCAAATATTTTTATAACATTTAATATTTAAAATGTAAAAGAAATAATTTTTAATTATTTAAAAGTTGACGTGTGAAATAATTCTTAACTTTACAAGGTTTCGTAAATTTATGTGAGTAACATTACGAGGGTTTGTAAACTTAAGTGAATAACTTTACGAGATTTCATAAACTTCTATAAAACCACGTGTATTATGCTTTCAATTTTTCAGAAATGATATTTAATTAACGTTAATTCCTTAAAATTATGCATATTCTTTAATTAAGACATATAATCGTATGTTTATAATATAATAATTTAATTTTCATATGATAATCCAAAACTAATGTTGAAAACTTTGAACTTCTAAGAGATGATTTGGTGTTTGATGAAAAAATATTTCTTTCTTGCGTTGTGATCATTCATCCACAGTAGTTGTCAGTCATCACAGGTTGCTCGAAATTGATCTGACTCTGGAAATTATCTCCACAGACCTATAATGAATGATATTCGATGGTGAAAGATATCTTAAAAAACGTTTGACACTTTTTGTAGTAAGCGTGGTTATCTTTCCTCTTTCTCGATTTCTTTCAATCCTTTTATATTTCTTTTCTTTTAATAACAATTGATGGTGTCAACATGATTGGCTGAATTCTTCTTTCCTATACATCAATAATTGTACTTGCTTCTTCATTTCACGATAGAGATTATAGACGTAAATCGTGCAATGTGGTGTTTCGATACATTTCCTGTAACTACTCAGAATAACATATTAGATAATAACTAGTCTGTAGAGTTAACGTAATTTAACGGATTAACTTTGTTGACTTAACTACTTAACTTAATAGACTAACTCCATTGAGTTATACAGTAATTCAACAAACTCGTTTAGTTCTATAATTAGTAATATAATCATTTATATATAAATACTACACTGGTGTAAACAACATTTAATAATATGTATAAGAAAAATATATCTACCATTTAGAATTGATAATTAATGTTAATTTCTTCAATTAAGCCTTAGGTTTACGTAAATGTAATAGAATAATTTAAATATCATCTGATAAGCTAAATAATATGTCATTAATCATTCATTAAACCTTAATATTATGCATGTTTTTATTTTAAATAATTCCTACCTATTATTATATGTGCAACAAGAAATGTCATTGCAAGAAAAATTGTCTATTAAACGTAAGGGAAGATAAATAGGTAGAAATGAAGAAATCTAAAGGAAATTGAACCAAGAAAAAAAGAACTTCAAGAAAAGGAAGACATTGCAAGTTATACTTGATGGTTTAAATATGTTGGAAAATACAAGTTCAAGTTCTAGTTTAGACTTAGAAGAAGAAGAAGATTTGACGAACATGTGCTTCATGACTACCGATTCTGAGGTAAGTTTTAGTTTTGATTCTGATGATTATTTACATTTGATGCATGAATACAATAAGTTAGTATCTAAATATAAGAAAGTAAAATCTAAGGATCAAAAATATAAAAATCAAATAACTAAATTAGAACAAGTTATTAATGATTCGAAATTTGAGTAGAAATCGTTAAATGAGAAAAATTATAGCTTGAACCTAGATGTTAAAAATCACATATTTGAAATTTTTGTGTTAAAAGATGAAATTAAAAAGATATCTAATAATAATTAGTCAGGAAGATCTTTCATTTCCTTACTATTGAATGGAAGTGGAAAACAACTATAATTGAAGATGTTGAAGATCTCAACAACTACTTATTGAATGAACTGATTGGAAATCTGTTTACATATAAAGTACAGTTGAAGGTTGACCAGCAAGATGCAAAGGACAAGAATTATAGAAAGAAAGAATTGACATTTAACGTAAGTTCTGATTCTGATTTAAATATTGATTTTGTCGAAGATGTATTGTTCTTAACCCAAAAATTCAAAAAGATTTGAAAAAAAGGAGAAATCTTCAGAATGCAAACACTTCCAAGAAATTAAAGGAGAGGATTGAGATTCCTACCCATTATAAGTGTAATAAGTAGGATCATTTCAAGAAAAATTGCTTGTTAAATGTAAAGAAAGATAAATAGGTACAAAGGAAGAAATCTAAAGGAAACTAGACCAAGAAAAAAAAGCACTTCAAGAAAAGAAGATATTGTAAGTTACACTTGTACGTTAGAAAATACAAGTTCAAGTTCTAGTTTAGACTCAAAAGAGGAAGAAGATTTGACGAATGTGTGCTTCATGACTACTACTTCTAAGGTAAGTTTTGTTTAGACTCAAAAGAGGAAGAACATTTGACGAATGTGTGCTTCATGACTACTACTTCTAAGGTAAGTTTTAGTTTTGATTTTGATGATGAGATTTCTGATGATTATTTACATTTGATGTATAAATATAATAAGTTAGTATCTAAATATCAGAAGGTAAAATCTAAATATAAAATCAAATTACTGAACTAGAACAAGTTATTAATGATTTGCAATTTGAGTAGAAATCATTAAATGAAAAAAATGATAGCTTGAACCTAGACATTAAAAATCATATATCTAAAATTTCTATGTTAAAAGATGAAATTAAAAAGATATCTAATGATAATTAGTCAGGAAAATCCTTCGCTCCCTTATTGTTGAATGGAAGTGGAAAGTAACTACAATTGGGGAAACCAAAGGTCTCAACAACTACTTCTTGAAAGAATTGATTGGAAATCTGTCTGCATATGAAGTACAAAGTACAGTTGAATGCTAACCAACAGGATGTAAAAGACAAGAATCAGAGAAAGAAAGAATTGACATTCAATGTAAGTTCTGATTCTAATTCAAATATTGATTTTGACGAAGATGTATTGTTGTTAGCTTGGAGATTCAAAAAGACTTGGAAGAAAAGGAGAAATCTTCAGAATGCAAACACCTCTAAGAAATCACAGGAGAGGATTGAGATTCCTATCTATTATAAGTGCAACAAGCAAGGTTATTTTAAGAAAAATTGCTCGTTAAATGCAAAAGAAGATAAACAGGTAGAAAGGAAGAAATTTAAAGGAAACTAAATTAAAAAAAAAAGAACTTCAAGAAAAAGAAGACATTGCAAGTTACACTCGATGATTTAAGCATGTCAGAAAATACAAGTTCAAGTTCCAATTTAGACTCAGAAGAGGAAGAAGATTTGACGAATGTGTGCTTTGTGGTTACCACTTCTAAGGTAAGTTTTAGTTTTGATTTTGATGATGATGAGACTTACCACTTCTGAGGTAACTTTGAAAAATAAAGGTAGAAGCTAGTTTTTTACAAAGTACTGAAAAGTAAATATTTTCTCTCGTGTCTAATATACTTAAGTAATTAAGTCCTAAAGGATAGTTAACTCGACATATTGAGCTTTTTAAAACCTAGCAATCTAAGATCAATTGATTTAGGATTGTTAACCTAAAACTCGTTACGTAGGTATATTAGAAAGTCTGATTAAGGAGAGAGAATTTCAAAAAATTTGTTTGAATAATATACTATGCTAATGAGTTTGAATGGAGAGTAAATGTCAATTATAAGATATCCGTTATTAAGCTTATTTTATTTATACTATTATAAATTATTGAGGCTGTAACTCCTAATCCATGTGTAGTGAATCTTAATGTCAGATTAGAATCAAAATAGTTATCCTTTAAAATTATAAATTTTCAGATCAGAGTTACAAAGTATTAGCACCGAAAATATATAAAGTTTGGTGTTGAAAAGAAAATTTTATGAAAAAAAAGAATTTTAATTACTTTTATTTTGTTTTGTTACTTTTAAGTTTTATTACTTTTTGAAATCACCTGATAGTTATGAGGTATAAGTGTAGGGAGAGTAAGCATACATACAGGGGGAGCGTAGAGACTCAAACATAAGTTAGATTGTAAAGTCCTGATAATTCGCATAGTTTACTTTCTCTTCTTCTCCTCTGCCAAGCATTGAACCCTTGATCAATGGCAAGAAACCCAAAAGCTTCGCTGCCAATCTATCAAGGAACTCGGCAATTCATATAGTTTACTTAAATACAATGGAATATCTGTTCTGTTTAGGAAAATATAACAAAAAAGTCTGTGTTATTTACTTAAACACAATGGAAGATTCATCGTATTTGGCTATCTAACGAACTAACTTCATGTTGTCTATAAAAATAATATATTCACCTTGTGGTGTTTGGACAAACATAATGAGATGTTTGTGGTCTTTTAGAATTAAGATAAAAAATTGGAGGAAAAATTTGACTTATCCAATTACTGATTAGGATTCTATACAAAATTGACAGTAAACATTAAGAAAAATTTATGCTCGATAAATCTTAGTTTTATCTTGTGCTCAACACCTAAAACTCATGAAGTAATAGTGTCGTCTTTTCTCTGTGATGAACCAACATTGACTTCAAAAAGTTTCATAGAATTGTGAGTCAATGGTACAACTCCCAAAAGATTTGGAACAAAATGCAGGAAGCAGAAATCGAGAAGATTTTAGGTGATCTTCTTGTCTTAAATAAAGAAATAGCTGAAAAAAACATAATGATTCCTAATGATATATTGAAGAAAATTAAATTTTCCATAGAAAGAAGAGTTAGAGAAGAATAGAACATCGGAGCTAAGAATAAAATAACACATGAATATATTAAAAGAAAATGTGAACTGTGGTTTCAAAGAGAGATTCTATTTTTAACAATGAATGAAAGGTACTGTTATGCTGACTCATCTTCTTAAGTTGAGGAAGATGTGTGGGAAGAAGTATCTAGATTTTATGAACCTGAAGACATTGAAGAACTAAATGAGTTTGATTATATATATAAGTTGTTAATTGCTGTTGGAGAAAATAGTAGTAGTGCAAAAACTCAAGTTAAGTTTTTGTTTCATGAAATGAAGTAGAAAAAGTAAAGTAAGAGTTTGATTGAAAAAAAGAAAGAAAAAGTTACTGCAATAGTCCTTAAAATAGAACCTAAAGAATTTTCTACCATTTTGAATGTGTTAGATGAATTTGAAAACTATGAGGAATTTTCTCCTCAATTGACTAAGAGAAAAGAACGAATTGATGAGGGAGATGATGAAATGATGCTACAGTATATAAGAAGATAGAAGAGAGCTAAGAAAGTAATACAAACTAGTTCTTTTGATAAAAGTCCGAAAGAAAATGTAGCTGAAGTTTAGTCAATAACCCTCATTGTTTATCAAAGACTACCTTTTTATATAAATTTTGAAATACAAGAAGAAGAAGAAAATCTGGTAGGAGGAAATAAAGAAATCTCTGAAGAGGAACCTATAAGAGACATTGAAAATATCTCTAAACAAGAAGAAGATATTTCTATGGAAACAGAAGCACAAGAACAGATAAGTGAAAATATAGAAGAAGGTGAGAAGAATAAAGAAATAAGTGGAGAAATAAATCCTGAAAAAAGTGGAAATCGATTTTTAAATAATTGTTGAAGAGTTTCTTCAACAAGAAGAAGAAATAAATACTTAGCAAATTGAAATTGAGCAAATTATTCTAGATGTATAGCAAAAGGAATTATAAGAAGAAATTGTATGGGAACTACAAGAAGAAATTGTACAGAAATTACAAGAAGATGAAATAAATGTTCAGATTGAACATGGGGAATTCCAAGAACAACAAGATTTAAGAGAATAGTCAACTGGTGTACTAGCTGAAGAAAATCCAGAAAGTAAGTTTCCTGATTCTGACAATATCAATGCTGAAAATCAAATTTGTTTCAGGAATCAGTTAGTTTATGAAAATTATGAAATTTTGTGTAGTAGACCTGTTATTTTTGATTAGACAGAAGAAATTCAAGTAACTCTTGAATTTCAAGGTCTATTAAAAATAATCCTTAAGACAGTTGAACATGCAAACGTGACAAATGTAATATCTGCATTTTATGCAAATTTAAGTTTTGAAGGAGATGATGTTGTTACAAATATTAAAGAAGCAGACATTAAAATAACACTTGAATTGGTGTATGACACCTTGGGGTTTAAGAATGAAGATATAGAAATTCTGGAATCAACAATTGTGTGTGGATGATTAGAAATGGAGATTAAACATTATCTATCAATTGATTCACACGTTGCTTTATTGAACAAAATGATAATGCTAAAAGGTAAAATAAGAATAGTTGCTTTAACTTTGATCAAAATAATTTATCAAAGATACGGACATGATATTGATTTAAGTGTCTTTGTAAAATTGATAACTTATGCGGTGTTGAACAGAATACAAATAAACTAGTATAAAGTACATATTTCTAAGATTCACAATATAGGGAAAAAGTTATTTGTTGGAGACACTTTATACCATGCTATTTAAGATGATTGATTTTAATCGTTGGAATATTACAAGATTGAAATCAAAATATATTACAGTCAATAATTATAGACATTTCAGTTAAAATGATCCCAGACTTGAAGATCTAAGTTCATTAAATATAGAACGAATTGATCAAAGTACTATACTTGAATTACTGCAGTTAATATAAGTTAAATTGGACAAGTTACAAACTGATATAAAAGAACTTAAAATGTAGTAACAGTCTGTAACAAAAAGATGTCTTGTTTTCTGTTCAGAAGTTTCCTAAATTATTTTGTCTTTATGTCTTACAAATGAGTTTTATACAATAACTTTAATGTTTTGTTAATGATTGTATTTTTCTTTTTTTGTATAATGACAAGATACATTATGAAAAATTTTATTTGTACATTCTGTGCAAAATTTGAAAAGTCATAAATTAGCTTCAAGAATGTTTTAAAAGTTTAAAATTTTATTTTTTTTGTCATTATCAAAAAGAGAATTATTAAGGATTATGTTTTGATGATGATGACTATTTTAAATCTATATAAAACTTGGAATTAAAATTAAAGAAGTTTTAATATAACTACATGATTTTTCACAAGTACAAATCCAATGGAGTAAATTTGTAAGGTTTAGGTAAACTCCACGAATGTTTGTGGTGATTACGTAAACGTAACAAAATTAGTTCATTGTATTTAAGCATTATGTGAATTTTACGGTGGTTTGTGAGATTTATATAAATTCAACAAAATTAGTTCGTAGTGTTTAGATATATAACTTTCATGAGGAGTTCATGGTGTTCATGTAAAATCAATGAAATTAGTTTGTTGTGTTTAGATTTGTAAACTTTATAAGATGCTCATGATGTTTATATAAATTCAATAGAGTTAGTCTATTTTGTTTATTCTTTACGCATTTATGTGTATTCGTACTATCCATGTAAACCCAAAGAAGTTAGTTCATTATGTTTAACATTTGCACACATAGACATATGTTCGTGGATTTTGCTTAAATTCAATGAAATTAGTTTGTTGTGTTTAACTTTTATGCACATGAATGCTGTTGTATTAGAATGACAATAAATCTAAATGTAACGAAGTAATTTTGTTATGTTTGTACAAACTTCATAGATAAAATGTTATATTTCTCATTGAACTTTATTTTTATAATTTTATGATTATTGTTTCAAGTTATCTAACAAATTTTACGAAAGTTAATTTTGCAGGAAAAATTCATTTTATATTTTATTATAGGAACAATATAATGAGGAATGTCATGAGAGTTGATATTGACCAAATCAAAAGTCATAGCAAATTAAAAAAAAAGTGTAGTTTAAAAATTAAAATTCAAATCAAACAACATTTTTGAAAATAGTGGAAGAGTGTTGATCAACCCATGAATTGGAGATTGTGGATTGAACATGCATTTAGTCATGTATGTGTATACATGATTACAAAATTGTGCAAGTACTCATGTGAAAAAACAACTAACACTAGAAAGTCGAACATTAAAGCATTCACACAGAAGCTATTGGTCGAGAGAGCATAGTGATCTATTTTTAGAGAAACGTGAAGATTTAAGTCATTCTGAATTAGACTTTTTCCACTTAGTCGAACTTTAATTATTTTGAGAAGAACGAGTATTTTTCATATGTTTGATTTGTTGAAGTTTTTCTCATGTTTTAAAGTTTTTTTTAAAAATCTATTTCATTTGGGGTGTAAGTGGAAAGCGAATCTAATGAAAAGGTATTTTCGTTAGTTTGTAGTATTTAAACATTGAAAGGGAGGTTCCTTCGTGGTGTTTACACAAACGCAATAAGTGTTATGCCTCGTTGGTTCGTGGTGTTAAGGTGAACTTAATGGAGTTGATGCTTTGTTAGTTCCTGGTGTTTGTCTTTAAGTTGTAGTTAATGTCAAGTTAAGGGAAATAATGTTGTAACATAGGATTGTTGAGCAAACCAAAAGCTTTAGGTGTATGGTAGATACTTGAATAAAACTTAAGGAGTAGACATACCTAGGTTGGGGAACCATTATAAATCTTTGTATTCGTTATTTCTTTACAGTTTTGTGAATTTTTGATAAAAATTCCTCAAATTATTTTTTATTCTCTACAAACTGTAACTAGTTTAAAAAGAAGGTAGATTATTTAATTCATCCCTTTTCTTAAGCAATCTTGATCCAACCCTTGCCATTTTAGATTTTCTAAATTTTTTTCATCTCTGTAGGTTGCTTGGTAGTTCTCCTGTTAATCATCTAATTTATTTTGTGATGTTACAAAGTCTAGTCTAGCTGGTAATCATTGACCAGTGAGAAATGATAATTTTGGTGACTAGGCTGTTGGTTGTTATGCTTCCAAGATCCTTTAAGAATTTGGTGATAGAACTCAGTTGTTACTTGGCTTTGATCATTTTTTGTGCTTGGACTCATTTTTTGATTAATTAGATCCTTGCCAAATCCCAATCTGGATCCATGTTGGATCCACTATTTTATAAGATGCTTCTAGAGTTTTTCAATACTACACATCCATTTAGCATCATCTGGATCTTTTATTTTGTTAGTGAGTATTGATTTTACAAGTTAATTTGTGAGTTGTGACTGTTAATATCGTCTTATTTGTTGTTTAATATTGTCTTCTATGAAATGACATTGTTCATTAATGCCTTAATAACCTTGATAGAACCACCATTATGATATGGATTTGAGAAACAGAGCATAACAGTATTGATGGAGATTTTGCTGCCCCAGTTAATTCAACTATAAAACAAAATCCGAAATAATATAAACTAGCCCTTGCATCAAAATACGAAATTGTTATAGCCTGAAACTGTCTAGGTATAGTGCCAAGCATTCAATAATTTTAATAATATGAGCTATCTAGCATATGGTAATCAGGCAACAATATTTGTGCATATTTTTATAACATTTTTCTTTCCTTGCAGTGCACTGCTTTGGGGATTCGTCGTTGCTTTCATGCTATTTAATATAAATGGTGAGAGTTCCTTTGTTCATTTGTCTACCACTCTGAGTAGAACTTTTACAAAGTCTTCAAGGGTAATAGAACCTTATCGTGCATTACTTTGTTTTCTGTCAAAGCTAACATCTATTGATATTTCAGGCTCCCATCTATATTTTTGGATAGCCATCATACCTATCACAGTATGTAGTTATGCCATTATGTGGTGATCTCAGATAGAATCCTTCAAGTTCACTCTATGATGGAGGGAATTCTGTTTGTGCAGCTTGTTCTTCTGATGGGTGCAAAGCTGCAGAACATTATTGCAACCCTGGCATTGGAGGCTGTTGGTGGGAGCAGATATTTTGCTGGAGGAAGGCTTAAGCCTAGGGATGAACTTTTCTGGTTCAAAAAACCAGAACTATTGCTGTATTTGATTCATTTTGTTCTTTTTCAGGTAGATACTACATGGGAAAAGGATGGTACATTGTTGAAATATTTTGCATTGCCAGTTTACAAGTAAAATTCTAACCATTTTTCGTGCTGCTGTTACAGAATGCTTTTGAGTTGGGTTCATTTCTCTGGTTCTGGGTATGTTTCAGTTACTTCTGTTCTTAATTTTTTTCATGTTCTTTTGAAGTGGCCTGCATTAAACATGACCATTTCGTTATGATTCATTTGCAGTGGCAATTTGGCTATAACTCATGCTTTATTAAGAACCACTGGCTAGTATATACACGCCTTCTTTTGGGGTACACCGAATCCCTATATATGTTCTTTATGTTGGTACTTTTGGTATGCTATCAAAGTGTCATGACCTTAATTGTCATTTTCCTTGACAGATTTACTGGTCAGTTCATCTGTAGCTACAGCACCCTGCCTTTGTATGCATTGGTCACCCAGGTATCAATTATACAGTTAATTATGGATATTTATTTTCTATTAGATAAATTATTTAATGATTTGAAATGAACAATGAAGGGATATCTTGAGGTACATGGTACCAGTGATCCTTCCTTTTGATAAAAATAATGGGCCAGAAGTTACTTTGGTTATACTTAAACATGAATGCATTTTTGAGAATGGTATGGCTTGGATTATGGCATGCTATCTCATCCTAATCTCTTATTATTTTCACTGTTTGGTTTAACCTTTTAAGATTTGGGTGTATCCTTAAGTGACAAAGAAATGCATCAATTAGGAAAAAGAATTAATTAGTGTAGAAGGAATTAAAAGAAGTAGAGGGAGATCTAAAATTATTTGATTAGGAATTGCAAGAAAAGATTTAAATTTATATAATTTAATAAAAAAATTGACTATAAATAGAAATACGTGAAAGAAAAAGATTCATGTGACCAACTTCATGTAGTAATATTGAGGTTTGAATTGTTGTTTTTAGTTTAACCTTTTAAGATAAGAAGTGCTTCAGGTGTCCAAAAGATTCTTGCAGCATGTAACTTTTGCTAAAAAAGATGGTAGTCCAATTGCTGTTAAACATGCTAATCTAGAAATAAATTGGCTGGCAATGCATCTAGAGAACTCCACATCTCTTATAGCAGTTAAAGTTGAGGAAAACAATGAACCAATTGATACTAGAATCGATCACAGCAATTTTTCTTCCATTGCTTGTCTGTTGCCACATGAAGTAGCTTGCTTGGTCATGGTTTTTTTTAATGGAAAAATATTGAATTTTTGACAGGTCAGGAATACTGTCATGATCTATTCTTAATCATATTACCTCCTTTTTCGATGGGAATGGGCTCAAATTTAACTTTCAGAGTTCTGTGTCTATGTTCTGGAATCAGATGGGATCAAACTACAAAGCTGCCCTGATTCCTCAGAGAATCAGAGAAAAAATGCATGGATGGGGAAAGGAAGTAAGGAAGAAGAGGAAGCACCGACGCTCGACCGATGACTCAACCACCGTACACACAGAGACAAGTACAGTCTGTTCGATTGAAGGCGATGACCAAACCATGTGCTTGGAAACATGCACGGTTTGTTCAATCGATGAAGACCAACAAATATTCCATGAACCTTCTGACAGTCATTACCTAGAAGTTGAGCTGCAGCCAACTTCAACCAGCTTTATTGATGAGCATCACAACACAAATGAGAACTCCACACGAGCACTACTTCTGTCGTCATCCATGCCCTCCCCGCCTGTTCCCGCTCCATTCCAGCGCATTGGGATTTGCAGATCGTTTTCCATGCCCGCTTTTAAGAGAGGGTAATCTGTGAAGGCCTGGAAAGTACAGTACTTTTGTTGGCTTTTTGTCCAACACTTTGGGGGGGGAAGGAAAAATGCTTGTACACCACTTGCTTTACTTAGATTCCTCTCTGCACTAGGATTATCTGCCAACCTCAATTGTAGAACTAATGCTTTGATACAAATTCTAGGAAGCAGATGCATTGGTGTAGATGAAAAGCAGTACTTTCAGACCTGGTAAGGTATAAACAAATCTAGAGCAACGAAACGACATATGGGTCTTTGACAAAAGTTAGCAGGTGCTTGGAGATTCCTATGTTTGATAAATGCTTTACCCATCTACTACTCATCTCAAATTTCAAAGGCAGGACATATTTGTAGAATGATTCTGTATATTCTTATTTGCAGATAATGGCAGTATTTTTACTTGCTTGGAATTTAGGATTCTTTCATTTACAATGAAGTAAAAGACTTTTTAGGTTATTTGGTTGTTATTGTCTTAGTGGAATGATTTTATCTTATCAAGCCAATTTTATTGAACATGGATTGATTTTCTTGAACTACCCATGTTTACTCTTTAGATCCTAAAGGTGGAAAGAGTATTCCATGCGATTGATCTCACATAATGAAATTATAACTTAAATTGTTGTAGTAGTATTAGTATTTCGTAATTACTAATTACAAAATACTAGACGTTTAAACCATAGTAGAACCAAAATTGGATTATTAGATTACATTGATTTTTTTAATAATAATAAGTTTTACATTAGGTCAAAATTTAAAATTCAATAAAAACTACAAATGCCATTTTATTAAGTTACCCAACAAGTCAAAGTAAGGAAAGGGGAAATTGAGAGTATCTTATGTGTCATTGCAATAAATTGAATGGAAATAAAGACATCTTTTACAATAAATTTGAGAATATCTCTTTGATATTTACTAATGTTTTAAATCTTACTTATTTTTAGTTAGTTAATCCTGTTCAAGGTACTAATGCTAGACATTATTAATGAAAATCAATTTAAATGAGATCTTCATACAAATGTAAAAAAATTGGTGGGATTAAACCAAGAGATGGGTGAATGCTTTGGAAGAGAAGTATAATTAATTATTCTACCTCTGCTTTAAAATTTTCTCTTTTCATAAATAACAGACGACAGAAGGGTCAAAGATTTTACGAAGGATTGTTTTGATCGATTTTTTAAGAAAGGTAGATTTTGCACAAAAAATATTTTTATTTATCTAAAAAAACCGTTGTCAACTTTCCCGTTTTATTTCATTTCTATTATTATTTTTAGATGTTTGTGTATTAAATGATTTTCTTTTATTTTCTGTTATTTTTCTTTGATATATAAGATTTTTTTTTTGACATTTTGATCTTTAAAATTGATGAAAAATAAAATATAAATTATCACAGAATATATTAATAATTTTAATATAAAAATTATTTATCTTTAGTAGATGAGAATTGATATTATGAGATATATGAAATATATTTTATGTTGTAATAATTATCATAAATGACTATCTTATATTATCTATAATAAATTTTGTTATTCTTTATTTTACAGATAAATATAAAAAATATTTAATTTATTAAATTTAATATTTTTATTTTATAAATAAATATATATACTTTATAATTTTTTATTATTTCCTATTTTATGTATAAATATATATATTTTTTTAAATTTTATTATTTTTTATTCTATACATAAATATTTTAATTTTTTACTAATTGTTCGTTAGTTATTTTTCTTACCTCATTGATTCTGACTTTATTTTCGAATTTATTTAATATTTATCTAATCGGATAAGACGAGGAACGTCACTGCCACGCCTCGGGTATAAAAAAAAAAAGATTCGACCCGTCTCGGTATCTTCTCGAAGACATCTTTTCTTGTCTTCTCGCCCCCAAACTTCTCCCGTTCGAAACCCCGCCATTTTCTCACCGGGTGAAGAATTCGAGCAGAGATGGCGATCGGAATGTCGAACTATTCCGCGGATCTCGCTCTGTCTCCTGCTCAGAGGTTGGATTCTGGAAGGAAGCGTTGCGCTTGCCCCCCTCGGCCTGTTTGTACGTGTCCGCGCGTCGTCCGGCGAAATTAGGGTTTCCTTCTGCTTCCCTTCGCTTGTCTCGTTCGTTCTCGTGTGCTTGTGTTTGAGCTTATTTCTGATGGTAGTTGTTGGACTGTTGCGATTTTCCGAATTGGGAATCGCGCTTTGTTTTTGATGGATAGGTGGTGATACGAATGCTTTGCTGTGTTCGGAAATCTTGTTGCGTCCATCTTGCGAGGGCATAGGGGTGGAGTTGGAAGATATTAGAGTTCATTGGGTTCGGCCTCTTTGTTTTTGGAGGTTTTTGTTTGTTACTTATGCTGGCTTTGAGTTTGGGTTTCGGAGTGTGTAGTTCTGTGGTTTGAGATGACTGGAAGGGAGTTAGCAGTCAGGAATGGAATTTTCGATCTGCGGATGGAGTCCGCGAGGGCGAAATTAAGGGATGTTTGGAACAAAGGGCATCTGTGCGTGGAGCTGAGAGACGTGCCCAAAGGAAAGACTGGTAAGAGAATAATATTCTTCTGCACGCTGTGCCTCTGCAGGTGTTTCAGTGATGATGTGCTGGATGCTCATCTCCAAGGCAATCTTCATAGGAGGAGGAGTGAGTTTGCCAAGTCTACTCTTTTTGTCGGTGTTCCGTGGCCCTTCAACGATGGGCTCCTCTTTTTCTTTCAACATCCCGCAAAGGTGGAGGAACTGTTGCACCCTAAAGTGACTTGCATCCCTGGTTCGGCTAGTGGTGGCTTGGAAGTGGTAGCTTCAGAAGTGGCTTGTATCACTGGTCCTGGAGGTGACCTTGAAGTGGTTTCGGACGGCCCAAAATTTGCAGATAACAGGATTGTTGTGAGCGGGAATGACCATGCTATGCCCTTGAGTTCTAACGACAAAAGTGCTAATAACAACAATATTCAGATGATTTCCGGTGTTCTTATTGACGGACAAGTTTCTGATCTGGAGATAAACCTTATGGGAATAGGGTGCATTTCTGCTAGACTTTTTCGAAATGATGAAGCTGGTGATAAGATTGGAAGGATCTGGTGTGCTTGGCTCGGTGAAGAGGACATCGCTCACCAAGAGATCTTGTCAACAGTTCCCAATTGTGACGTTGCTATAGTTATTTTCTCCTATGCATGTGATTTAGGAAGGAAGAGAACAATCTACGAATCAAATCTACTTACACAAACCGATTCTTACTTGGATTATGAAGATGTTGTTGGCCCAAGTAAGAGAAGAAAGTGTTCTTCAGACCCTGAAGATATCGGATGTTTGACAGAATGTGATTCCTCGAGTGAAGATGGTCCTAATTCCAATGGTATTGTGGTTGAGGCAGAAGTGTCGAAAGATTTCAGTGCATGTCATGCTCCGAAGCTCATTTCCACGAAGGCTGCTAGGCAAGAGTTGAGAAGGTGGAAACGCCTGACAGCGGAAAAAACCTGCGACTTATGTCAGCATCCCATGCTTCCTGGTAAGGATGCAGCCACCCTGCTCAACGTCAAGACTGGAAACCTTTTCTGCAGTAGCAGAAATTCGAATGGGGTAACAAAAAGTCCACGAGAATTTTATTCTGTAGCATTCTAATTTACATTCAGCATCTGTTGTTTATAAATCTCAATGTCATCTCGATGTGCAGGCATTCCATACGTTTCATATCTCATGTCTGATGCACTGGATCCTTGTTTGTGAGTCTGAATTACAAAGTGGCAACGCAGTGAAAGCAAGAAGACCCCGAGGGCGGAAGGGAAAAAATGCGAGAAATGCTATAAAAAAGCACATATCATCAATACTTTGTCCGGAATGCCAAGGAACTGGTATAGTTGTTAACCAAGGGCAGCTGGAGAGCCCCACCATATCTCTTGAAAAGGTTAGTATGTGCTACTTTCATCGAGTATGCCTTTTAAATTTCAACTTTATCAGGCTTTTAAGAAAAACCAAATTCCCAAAACGGAACCAGGATTTCAGACTTTTGATCTGAACACATAGGAAGATGACATTCCCAAAGCAGGATTAGACAACGGAAGAAGCCAAACGCGCCACCTGGATATATAACCTTGTAGAATACTCAGAAGGAAATTTTCCCTCATTAAGGATAGCAATTGGATCTCAAATATGTACAGCAAATGAGAAGTATTAATTCGGCAGGACAAAAATATGATAATTAGGTATGATTATAAGAATGCCTTTTTGACTTTTTTTTCCAAGTGGTCCCTGTTCAACAAAAAAAAAAACATCATAATGCCAAAAACCATCAGTATTTTGGTCAATCAAAAACCATATTGTTAGTTATGTTGACAAATTGTACTCAATCGAAAACAAGGAACAAATACCTAGATGGAAAATAAGATTTTCAAAGGAAAGCACTCCTTTTTCCATTCCTCATATGGCATCTGCCCGATTAATTTTATATTGAACATAATAATTAGTAGGAAATCGGATCCTAATTCCTGGTAATAAACGTCTGGTGCTTTTCATTTTTGGAAAAAAAACTGTTTCAGATGTTCAAGTGCAAACTGAAGGCACGAGAATCCCACCGGAACTGGTCGAAGGATCACGAGACACTGGAAAAATCATCAACCGGTCTTCGATTTTGCCCTAAAGAGCCACTAGAGGTTTCATCCTTCAAATTATATTTGTTTTGTATTTACATCCAATCACCATCGGGCTCAACTTAATTCAACTATTGCCTTCTGTTTTTGTTGTAGGACAATGTACTACCTATGAAGCTGCTGAAATTTTACAGAGCTGAAACTTAAGGCTAGTTAATGCCACAGTTTGAAGATGTACATGACCGTAGATTTACTTGTGTATATACCTGATCTTGACAATATCCATCCATAACTGATAATTGTTTGGTAACAAAATTCTGATCAACATTGGGTAATGCGGGTGAGTTTCTCTTTTAATCAATGGACACTAAAATTCAACCTTGGGCAATATTCACTATCATTATAAAAAAATGATAATGCAAATCGGTTGTTTTCCGTTACCAGAATTATAATTGTCATTTTTA
The DNA here is from genome assembly GCA_036874045.1 of Cymodocea nodosa. Lineage (NCBI taxonomy): Eukaryota > Viridiplantae > Streptophyta > Magnoliopsida > Alismatales > Cymodoceaceae > Cymodocea > Cymodocea nodosa. The sequence goes on from CM072341.1 coordinate 1,693,000, forward strand.
TCATATAATAGAAAAGCACCCATTTTCTGCGGCCTCTATTTTTCAATCCCCGTAGAAGAAATGGAACACAAGCGTACCTCATTGCCTCTGGTTAAAGTCCAATTTTGCGACGTTACATCGAACACCTCAAAAGCTACGGCAAGACACATATGCGATAAGTCGCATCGAGAGAAATAAAGTGACGACAATGTAGGCACAATGTATGGTCGATCATACGTAATTATGTTAAATTATATATTTTTTATATACTAATTTTAGAATTTGACATATCAAATTTAAAAGTTCATAAGCAAATTGTTATATTATTTTTAAAATAATATATTACATTTAATACAAACAGTAAGATCAATCGATATATTAAAATCAATATAGAAAAATTTTATAAATATTTTTAATATACTATTTTTATAAATAATATACTAATTTTTTTAAAAATAAAATCATACCGTACCCAGCCATGTGTTGAAATTAAAACATTTGAAAATGGCTCAATCCATCGAACGACCTACACAACCTAAAAAACGGTGCCAGACTGATTAACACGATTAAATCAACCCAATTGACATCTCAATCAGCAATCCTCGTATCAAAAACACGACAATCTACCGACCCGACGTCAATTCCAAGTCTTCAACTGAAATTATCAATTGTCCGCAACGCCAATCAATTGAAAAACAACAATCTATGCAGAAAACGATCCGCAAAACCAGCGAAAAAATAATATCGAACTAGTCTGGATGATTGGAAGAACGACTTATTTGCTAGTTCTGAAGCTTAACGTGCTGAAAAACGAAAGACACTCACCTTCCGGAATCCTACGCCTTGCACAACAAAAATGGCAGGTACTTCGGCACCCTGTGGTCTGAAATCCAACAGAAAGGAAAAAACAGAGGAAGAAAAATCAAGAAACACACGAGATAGGACGAGAGAAAAGCATGACTAATGAAGAAGTGATGCTTGATTGTTGGATCTCAGTAGTCCACGGTTTCGTCACAACCCCGTCAGTGCCAAGGGCTGCTGCAGAAAGATAACGCAGAATCGAATCAATTTTACATCACCGATCCAACAACAAGCAACAGAAGAAGACTTCTTCGCACCGGAAGGGAGGAATGCGTGGGACAGAGATGGATGGATGGAAGGGGAAGCAGAAGGGGCGGAAAAGAAGGAGGCGACGCATATATGCCTAGGGTTTCTCGGGGGAAGGAGATGGATGGATGATTTATAAGGGACGTGAGATGCATCGATTCCTCCGAATGACGTCGGCGAACCCGACCCGAATTCGCAACTTCTCGTTCTCAAGGTGTGGGTGTGAAAGCTTTTTTTTCTCTCTCTCTCTCTCTCTCTACGCACATTTACTATTATTAATTCAATTCTAACAATTTTTAAGTATTTATGTATTTGGTAAATATCAAAATTTAGGCATTTTCCAGATATAAAAGAATTTTCTCTTCTTTGCTTAAAAAATGGTAAAATTATGTTGAAATGTAACGTAGATTCTATTGCAATCTAACCTTATATATATTAAAACATAATCTAGTTTCTATTAAAATCTAATCTAAATCTATTGAATTGATATTTTATATGTGATAATTGCTTAGAAAAATTATTTAAGTATTTTTATATGCTAATCGTAACTTACTGATATAAAGTTTGATACACAGAAATGATGATAGAAAAGTTTTATCTAATTTTTAACATAATATTGATATAAACAGTATATTGATTAAAAAGAAACATGTCATCCCAGTTTAGCACAGCTCGATTGACGTCTTTAATGAATGAGTTTATTTATAATATTTTAATATTTTGTGTATTTTTAATAGAAAAATTCAAATTCTCTCATTTGGTAAGTGTAGTTTGTTATCTGTGTCTTTGCAATGTTAAAAAATAAATAATATTATATAAATTTTAATTAAAACCAAAAATATGTATGTGCTGAAAGGAATACATATATAAGAATCGTTTGCTTAATTTTCTTATGACCGACTGCGAATCAATTTTTGATGTTATTATAACTAAACATGTAAGTAGTTTGATTTCATAACGATAATCGAAACTATAATCCCACTGCTTAAGATTAACCACATGAATCCTTTTATTTAAGCATTTCTAGATATTGAAAAATGTTTAATTAAATTATATAAATTTAAGTCTTTTCTTGTAATTCCAAATCAGATAATTTTAAGCCTACCACTACTTTTAAATGATCTGATTCAATTAACCCATACATATACAGTTCAGTCACGCGCACCCTCATCAATTCAATTACTAACCTATAAAAAAATTCCAACCTCAACTTGTTGAGCATCTCTTGAACATGGTGTGAATAAAATGCACAGTGAGAAATGGGAGTTAGCCCACACACCAAGTTTTTACAGAACAGAGGAGGAGAAAAGCCAGTAGTAAAAACTTATCCTCTCTTCCCCTGATCCACACAAACTGGCATCATGCGTGCAATTAGATATTATTTTGAAGAAAACTCTCTTCGTCAATGGACTACTTGTCAAACTACAAGGATTCGTTCTGTACAAAGAACACACAAAAGGTTTGTGGCAGATTAGTAATGAAGTACTACTTAAAAAAGTACAAGCCAGTCAAGATGATCACCAGCCACACTGCCTTTGATTAACCATTGCTGCATTAGCTAATGGCATGATCAGATGGAAAACCAATTTGTTAATCCAGGAAGAACTAACTGTTCCTTCCCCTTGGGATCATGGTCAAGACATTCATAGAACAGCAACTGATTCAGGCTTGGGTGAGTCTCTGTACCTCCCCTTGGCCATCAAGTGTTTCCATGAGAAGCGGAGGGGCGTACTGTGCAGTCCCCTGATGATCTTCAGCATCTTGGCAGAAGGAGAGGATGATGGTGTCAATCGACATCTCCACCACCGCAAAGAATAGGGTGGCAACAATATATCCCAAAAGCCAAATCACCTGAATAGCAGCAAACACATATTGAAAGCTTAGGTAGAAGACATAAATGCAAGCATTCTTTTGTACAATGAGGGGGTTTAGCAAGTCCGAATAAATAAAGTTAGGCCACCTGGAAGCTAAGGAAAAACAAATCTTATATACTACATGTGACCATAGGTGTATGCAGTAATAATACTTCTTCACAATATCAAGTGTTTTAACCTTTTTATTTTTTCTTATATATCAAAGTTCTTTCACACCAGAGCTTACACAGTTTGATTCTTTCAAAAGGAAATGTACCACAAATCAAAAGTATTTAGGAACTTTGCTTCTTGAAAATGTCTTTCACTAGTGTAAGAGTACAAATGACTGGGGCGTTTGTTAGAAAAAAAAAAATCTTACCAGAACAGGGAATAGAGGAGAGGAGATCTTGTTATGTGCAGATTTGTATTTGTGAGCATCCAACATGAGGAATGCAAATACTGCACAAAACAGGCTAACACATAATTTCCCAAGAAAGAGAATAACATCTCCAATAACATTTACTTTTCCTATTCGAAGAATGTTATTCATTATCAAACCCGTTGCTATTTCAGATGACTTGCAGAAGCTTTTGCCTGTTATAGCAATCTGTTACAAGGAAGCAGAGGTCAGCATTCATGAAAAAGGTTGAAGCAAGGATCACATGGTGTTAGTTTTTCTTGAATTTTCGCTATTTGTATCTGTAATAATCTGCAACTTAATTTTTCAGATTTGAGCAATAATGTCTTACCATGATATATGCATTTCGATTAAAACATTTAATGGTCCATTCTATGAATCCAAGGCAACATCGAGAACAGAATGACATTGCTTGCCCAAGACAGCTTGTATGAGTGATGTCAGTGTTCTTTAACTTTCGACGTATTGACTCCAACACATAGCGCAATGACTCAACAAAAGAAACAACCAGAGAGCCAAGAGCCACCGAACCAAGGCTATAACGCATAAGCCGCTTCAGGGAGGAAAATACTGGGAGAAACGGAATCTCTTGCTGCATAGCAGATAATCAAACATTAAGCTACTAAGAGGTTAACAAAAAAATTTCATACATTGACGAAAAAAGACGACAATTATAAGTAAATAAATAAAAGTTCATCACATGCTACTACTTAATCGTACAAGTACAAAAAAGGAGTGGCTTGAATTGCTTTCATGTAGCTAGGCACAGAAAAGCACAATAATTGCCTTATTATGTGGATCTTAAAAAAGAAGACCACTTGTTGGCAAATGACAACAATATCTGTCTTTCATTTCATGGGGGTAACATGATCTTTCTCTTATATTGTGTTGCATAGCAATTTGAAAAGGTTTCAGGCAAGCTGTGTTTTTGCATTTGCATCTACACCTTCAACATTTCTCAACAGGGCATAAATTTTGGTTTTGGGAAAGTCTACGGTATTCATGATGCCTCACAAAAAAGTTAGCTTTTTGGTAGCTACAAGTTTTTGCTTTTTATTTATTTCTTTATTTGAATCAATGATCAAGAGTCAAAGATTTTGATAACTAACAAAATTCTATGGTATTCTCAAGAGTACCATAGACACAGCCTCAAATTTTTGGAAGTTATTCAACTAATTCAAATGATGAGAAACTTGGATAGTTGTTCCTGGCTTCCTGCTGGATTTCTTCCATTTAAAAGATCATGAATAACTTCAAGGACTATGATGTTCTAACAATAAAAATTTTTGCAAAATTTCTAATCCCTAGTTAGTTTTAATTAATACTAAAAACATACTCCCAAAGCAATAATGTCCAAAACTGAGAAGCATGCCATCTTAATAAACTATATGTCCCAAAAAAACTCGATCACACTTACAGACATTTCACCACGGGCCCAGTAATATGAAGCAACTGAGCCAGCAATCACAGTTGAAGAAGAGGCAATGATAAATTGGGTTGCCCAATAACATCCAAACAAATGAAAGAGAATTGCAAGAGTAATATGAGCAGTGTGATGGAGACTGTAGCCACAGCAATTATCACAGTTTAGCTTGTTAGACTTCAAGTCATAAGAGCAACAGTTGGCATTGCAATCATTCTTAATAATCTGTCCAGAGCTAAACAAGTGGAGGATGGCAGAAAACCAAAACATATAAAATATTAGAAGAATTGCATATGGCAGGACTGGAAATATTATAAGAGCCTGTACTTCACCAATAACTTTTGCAGCAACCTGATGCAGAAGCCAAAATAATATTGTTTAACAAAATCTAGGACAATGGCTTAGAGAATATCAACGACAATATTTTGCATTTAAACCAAACACAAACAGGTACATAAATATCATGTGAAACATTTTAACCCAAATATATATAGTTCAGTAGACAATTAACCATGCTGGATTAGAAGAGAAAATGAGAGCTATTTGTTATTAATAGGAGAGATTATATATGTAGAATTACAAGATAAATGGATATCTAACGACCTAATATCTAATACTCATCAAGATTTTCAACAAATGTCAGTGTCAAACTTCAATCCTTTAAAAAACTGATGTGCTGGTCTTTGATAGAAACGTTGATTGAAGTTTAGGGAAAACATCAAAACTCACAACAATGGCCGAATATTATGAATTTGGGCCCAAAAATTTAGGATGAACTAAACTAATCAATAATACACATTTAAAAATAATTAATTTTAATTTTTAGACATTGATGACACTAAAAATACCATATGCTTTGTATTTTGAAGTATAATAAATTTTTTAAAGCACAACACAAGGCAACTCCAAAGACTTTTCCAATGACTGTTAACCTTTGAAGAGCAGCATCAACAATTGGTAACAGTAATGCAACTAAAGAGAAGCAGCAGCAATATAAGGAAAGAAACACTTCAGAGTTGAGGATTCTTTGTTGCGTTCTCCACCACTTCCCAAACACTCCCTCTCAAACAAGAATATATATATATCTGTTTGAGAAAATAATGTATTAAAGTTGTATGCGTGTTGTAGGTTTAGTCTCACAATGCTTATGTTTTATGTCTTCTCTATGTAACTTTTATATAGAAGCTCTTATGTTTGTTAACGAATATACTTCTACCATTTTTTTGTATTCCAACATGATATCAAAGCTTAAGTTTTAAGAGTCATTTAGAAGATGTAGATAGGGAGGAGGAGAAGGTTTGAAACCATGGAAGGTAGTTCTAGACACTAAGTTTGATAAACATGTATCTCAAAGTCTTCACCAAGTCACGATACATTGTATGAATTTGTTGAATAACAACATGATCGAGGGGGTGTTTGTACCTTGGAAAACATTGAGAAGGAAAATCCAGAAATTTTTTTTCCAGATTTTCCTGAAATTTGTGCATCTGGAAACTAGGGAAAAATTTTCCCTTGTTTTCGACATATAAATGGCATAGGGACAAAATTTTTTTGACCCTAGACAATTAGAAAAAATTTTCTTGAAGTGCAACCCAACTGCCATTTTGCATGACCCTTCCCTTGAAAACACGACGTGGCCAACCTCTCCCTTGGAAGTGCAAGCAGAGGCTGTCTGGCCACTGAAATCACAACCCTCTCCCTTGTACATACCATCCAGTTGCCATTTGCATGACCCTCTCCCCATGCAGTTCCCTACAGATGAGCCACTCAAGCCCTTATCAGTGTCAAAGTCTTGGACAAAACAAAAAAAGTAAAATAAAACAACAAAAGGGGGAGAAATCCCCATCACCGCACAATCACCCACCCCAGGCTTGCCATCAACGAGTGTTGGGCAGGTTGGTTAGGTGCCTCATTGGCTTGGCTAGATCATAAAAAGGAGACCTTTGGTTGCCAAAGGTCAGAGTTGTCACTGCCCAATCCTTTGATGACGATGGTAGTCAAAAAGGTGGAGACTGAAAGGCATAGGAAAGGCTAAAGAAGAAGACAAAAAAAAGAAAAAAAAAAGAAAAAAGAAGAAGGAAAAGTTCAAAGAATGTGATAATGAAAAAGAAAAAGAAGAAGAAAATGAGACCAAGGAAAAGAAAGGTGAAAAAAAAAGGAAAAAAAAAATCACTACCATACATCTACAAGATAAAAGAGATACATCAATTTCATCTAATTGTATTGCTACTCTTGAATTTTATAATGAAAAGATGAATATTATAATTTGTAGTTTTTTTATGTTAATATGTGAGTTTTAAATTTTTATCATTTTAGGCTAATGCATAAATACTTCAATATTAATTTGCATCCTTTTTTGTTAGATATATGAATACTCAAATCTCAATTTTCATCTGAGGGATTTGTGCGATAGAAAAAGTAGAGGAAAGTGGAAGTAGAAGAAAATTTAAAAGATGATGACTGTTAGGAAGAAACTAGGGGAAAATTTTCTCTTACTTTCCTCCATATAAAAATGGAACTTTCCAGAGGTTTGGAATGCTCACCTGTTCAAAACCTTGAAAAGCCCTCCCCCTACCCCACTAAACCCATCCCCCTACACCCTCCCTTAACTTTGTCACACGAAGATCTTGATTGCTTGGAGTCAACAAAGTTCATAAAGGAGGTAGCCATCATCGAACCTACTAAAGTGTTGCTTCAAAGGTTGGCGTTATTTCCCCTTGGCAGCTATAGCGGAAATGGGGTTTTGTGAGAGGATGGGGTAGACCCTAAGTGTGATGGGTTTGCAATGGAATAACTTTGGATTTAAGGGGAGAGAAAGGGAGGTGTAGAAGCATCATTATCGTAGAAGGGTGGTGGTGTGGGGATAGGGATGGTGCACTGCCACTGTTCCCATGCATGTAGAGTTGGTTTTTTTCTTCTTCTATTTTTTCTTGATTTATATGATGTCACATCAGGGCATCAAGTTAAGTAATTTGATAATTTTTTGAAAAAAATTCCAAGTAAAAATTTATCAAAGTAAATAGATGAAAAATGGAAAATTTTTGTAAAATAATGGTTCATAAATTTTTAGTTATAAATAGTATAGTAAGAGATAACAAGTATCATAGATTATGAGAACCATTTGAACATTGTATAACTGTTAGTTCTTTACCATTTGCTACATTTTTATTTCCTTCAAAAATAGCAAGTTGAAACCAAAAAAATTTATTCAACCAAAAATCAAAATAAAAATTAAATGAAGAGGTTTTGTTTTAATGAATTTATCATCTATAAGATACTTTTAATAATACTATTGTTAATATTTTAATGTTAGAAACTTATTTGCATTTTATAAAATTCTTTATTCTCACTTGATACATTCCTTTACTTTCTTCTAATTTCCTGATGTGTGCAAATACCTTTAAAATTTTCTGACTTTCAATTTCTTATCATTTTTGAACTTTAATGAATTTTCTTTTCTAAACTTTCTGATTACATAAACACTTCTTTAATGTACAAACATTAGGAAAATAATAAAATTGAAATTAATTTTTGTCATTTTCTTTTTTCATCATTTTCTAGATTTTCTTCATTTTCCTTTTCCCTCATTTTTTAGGTGCACAGGGACCTTAATAGACCTACCAATGAGGCAAACTTGTACCTGCTATGCACCCCACTTTATTTAATATGGTAAGGGTTAGAAATTTTTATGCTATTACTCACCCTTCTCTTTACCTACTTTGTTAGAAGAAAAAACAGGGTCATCTCTTTCCTGCTATCTCTCTAGTTATACCTTCTCATTACCTACTAAAGGATATGGGTATGAATAACACTATACTTCCCCTACTTTAGGTCCAACAATCTGATTTGAACCAAACAGAAGACCAAATAGCACAAATCAAATCTGACCTGGAGAAGGTAGCAGAAACTTGGTGTACAAAAGTTACTCAAAAATGCATGCTCAACATTTTGAGTGCACAAAATCACCATGGACACTGGACGGCATGTACCCACCCACAAACAGGAAGGTAATACAGTCATCAGCCTAGAACATGACGATCAAAGAACCACAGAGTTGCCAAGGCTACTGGAGTAGCTGGAGAGGACAGCCAACCCTAGATCCCACCCCCCAGTGGACAAGAGAAGCAATCAACCAGGGTCAGTAGCTGCAGGAGAGGATAGCTCAGTGATGGAGGTTTGGCAGGTCCTATCCAGGCCAGTGGCAGTGGCAGCAAGGAGGGTTAATGGTGGTTAAAGAAGTCTAATCCAGCTTTGTGGCAGTCCCAACACTGAGTGGAAGGGGTGGCAACTATTGCTCTCTTTTGCCTTTTTTGTTTTCCTAAACCCTAGGCTTTGATAACATTATAGATTAGAAAAGAAAATGAGAGTTATCCATTGTTACTGAAAAAAAATTATGGGCCAAAGTTATGATGCATCTTTCCTCATCACTACTTTGAGGGAAGATACACGTTAGCCATTGATTGATCATCCAATGTAACTAAAATCACTCATATACCACCTGTGGCTTTCATGTTGGAGGCAAAAACAATTCAAAAAATTATTTAATTGCATTCAAAGATGACAATTATAGTTTGTGGCCCTCTGATAAATTTAAAACATATTCCTATATGAACTTATATGTAGCATATTAGCAAAGTTAGTATTACTTTTTTGGTTTTAGTATCACGAAACGTGGTGATAAATTATTATTCAACTTTAATATTATGAAATATGTTAGCATATAATATAACAAAAGAGAGGAATCATTACTAAAATAATGATCAAGATTCACATTACTAAATTTGTATTAAATATGAGAATTCACAAAAATAATATAATGAAACCAATATCCAACAAACATTTTTACTAATTTGCATTTAATCATTGATTCCCTAGGAGATCTTCCTCGCTGGCAAGAATATGGAATATGGACCTGGAGCCCCATATTCTCAGTATTGTTGTCATGTTCCCAGGACATTTGTCTTGGACGGGAATATAGAGCTGGGAACCAGTTCTCAATGTCATGCCCCTCCACCTTACTACAAAACTTAGTGGCAGGCAATGGAACTTCAAGGTCATCCACATCTTCCATCCATGGCGTAAGATGGAGATGTATGAGTACAGGCTCCTACAGCCTTCAACAATTATCCAGCTCTCAGGAGAAATTGCCTGATGGTTGGACTCCCATGAAATGGGCTCACCCTTCTTCGAAACAACAAAAAGGAATTAAGTAGCTCCCAAAAAGAAGTGACCATTACACTTTCTGTTTTATAGGGATTAAGTAGATTTTATCAAAATTTACTTTTCTGTTTTTATTGTGAATGCATTTTTATCCATAAAAATCCTTTACTTCAATTAACATACAAACCACTATCCACTAACTTATTTTTCTGATTGGGGTGGGGGGAGGGGGTAAACTAGAAGAACACATTTATTTAAAAAAAAAATTATAGTTTCATAAGAAATACAACCTGTCCTCCAATGCAATATCAATGTTTGAAAAGTGTGCTTCAAGTAATTCTACTCTTTACAACAGTAAATCTTAATAATCTTTTGCGTTAAAAAGTTGTTCATACTTCATACCTTCAGAACTGATGTTGCCATTAGCACACGGCGTACAATTGCTATTGAAGATAACACAGCTATGATCATTACAATTGTCATGAGAACTGCAATGGCATGAAGGTGATTTTGCTCCTGAAAATGGACGTGAATAGTTGGATGATTGCATTCAACAATTATGGGAGGCCAGGATCGAAATTGCTAAAAATGGAATTGAATGGAATGAGTATAGACTTACCCTAACACCTATATTGTAATATGGATCAATTTCACCAATCACAGGCGATATCGCATCTTTTCCTATCCATCCAGCTATTGAAAAGAAAACAACCATATAAATATATACATATATATATATCTCGCTTAAAGATTTTGTTATTGTTTTGCACAAGTAGAATTCATTCAAGATGTATGTTAAAAGTATTTGCCTCAGAATTCAAGTTACCCGCAAATGGAATAAAACATGAAATATATTTCAAGAAAAAATAAATTGAAATTTTATCTTGATTTTCCAATGTACTTATCTTAGTTCCATACTTTGCTGAGAGGTCAAAACAATACAAATCATGGTAAGAGTGCAAACATGGAGGTTATTTTGAGAATGCATAGATTTAATAATAAAAAAATCTCATAATTTACTAGAATATAAGGTGCATAAAGTACTATTTTATAAGCCATACATTAACATAAACATTCATCATACATCACCAGTACTTTGAAAGGAGACATTTTTTTCAATTAGTTTGGATGATATTTAAATTACATTATTAACGGTCTAGATTTTTTTTTAAAGTTCCAACATGGGAAATATCATTAAAAGTGAGAAGGAAGAAGGCCTACACAGATCATAGGCAGATTAAACATTTAAACCAAAACAAAAAAAGACAAGTCTTCTAGATATTGAATGACCCCTACATCCATCAATTCTACAAATAAGGAATAGACACCATTGATTTGACATTTTGTCAAGCATGTAGACTGCCACATCATCAGTACTTAAATGGATTAGGCACCTACTTTCGCTCATTCAAAAAGATATTTATTTAAGTTTGGCTATCGACAATCTTCTGGATACTGAATAAGTCCCAAATCTGCTCCACAAGTAGGAAATAAGTACCTTTGGCACAAAGTCACAAACAAACATAGCTCAATTTTCTAACACCAAAATAATGAAGTGTTGAGATTGTAAAATTAATCAAAAGAAAAGACAACAGACATTGGCACAAATAAATACAATATTGAGAACATGCACGAAAATGATAATCCCAAGGGAACAAGAAGAATATCTAACCTTTTGCATAAAATAGCATTGTTACTGAAATTATAAGAGCATTGAAAATAATAACTGTTATCCATGTCATGCCAGATACAAAATGTCGAATCATCAACAGCCAAATTACTGATAAAAATAGTGGCAATAGAGCACCACACACAATTAATACTGGCCATGTCTTTCCAATATCAGCAACATATCTCTGCATTACATGAAATATTAGGAGAATAAGGCTTTTGCATGGTGAATTTTAATGTTAGCCATATGATAAAGAAAATGGCTCTGCAATTTCATCTACAGTTGAAAACCCAAGCAATTATCAATTTTCCTCTAGTAGAGGAAATTCAGGATCATTTTATATAATAATAATAATTACTACTAATCAACAGTGCCAACATATTGCATGACATATTGGCCTGCAAAAATATGTGATGCACCTCAACATTAAAACATTATGTGAAAACGAAACCTTTAAAACAGCTGCTCGAGAATTAATTTCCCTGTGAATAGCCTTGTCTATTATGATATTCTCATCTATATTAACTCCACCCATCTGTTGCCAGTGACGCAATGACAAATTCGATGCATGTGCAATGAACTGGCAGCTCCAGAAAACTGAAAATTAAAGGAAATCAAATTATTGTTTCAAAAATTTTCAGCATGAGAGTAAGAAATTGAAACATTTTCAAAGCAAACAACATTATATGATTCATCAAAGAAAGAACTATAGTAATAATTTCATGTCATCCAAATAATGCAATGGCTGAATTACATAGACAAAATGGCTACTTTCCTTTTCCTAAATTTCTTTATTTTCCCGTTGTGGTAGTTCAATGTCCCAAAAAGTGATGCACATTCAAAATGTCATGGTTTTTCTCTTTGAGGAAAAAATTTCATTACCACCTTTTTGTAGAAATGTGAAACATTCAACTTGAAAAAAAATATTATAAGTAGAAAGGCCATCTCTTTATATAAACAACAACAACAATCCAATTACATGAGTTGAAAATCATAATTCTATTACGTGAGATCAACCACATGAATCTTTTTCTTCCATATATTTCTATCTATGGCCAAACCTTTAGTTAAATACATAAATTTAAATCTTTTCTCACAATTTATGATCAAATAGTTTTAGGTCTTCCTCTACTTCTTTTAGCTTATGTGCAAGTGTGTGTGTGTGTGTGTCTTCTTACCACATTTCAATGTGAGATTATTCTAGCACTTTCTTCACTTATGACTTTTTTAGGTTCTAGAAGTGCCTTAATTTTTGGATCAGGTAGATGTATGAAGTCAGAGACATAGGAGACTATATTTGGCTCTAATATAATGTAGAAATGTACGGGACATCCAATTTAAAATCAATTGATTATGGATAAAGAAATCACCTCTTTATATATATGTACAAGACTTCTTTTAAATTTTCAATGTAGGACTATTCTAACGCTTCTAAAATTTCATCACCCATGTTCTGCTAAGGATCACCAATAAGCTACTCTAGTACTACAAACTACAATTTAGATTAGAAAGAAAGAAACCTACTACTGTCTTTTTAACAGAAAAAAATGCCTGAGTGTATTATTATACAGCCTACCATTAACACTAGGGAATATGACAGGATAACAAGGTCCCTGTAGCTGGAGAGAACTGTTCCTCATCTCTGGTGTTAGGAACTCATAATAATCATAATCTCTGTCAATCCAGTCATCAACTGTCATTTTGATGTCCCCCTCTGGATAGTCACAGACCCAAATAAGAGTGTCATCGGAAGGAACAGGGCATTCCATCAAGCAGATGCTCCTAGCATCTGCAAGCTTGGATTGGCTGCCTTTCAGCCCGCTTTCATAGACCTGGTTGGGATTCATCCAGTATCTTACTTCCAACTCACGGAGATCTGGATCACCATGTTTGTCCCCACAAACATTTCCTTTATAGTCCAGCCCATATGTAAGCCTGCATTGATACATATTCCCTATCTTAGATCAATAAAAATGAGTATGAAAAAATGAAAAAGACTGAAACATGAAGATTCAGACATAACGATACATATTTATCACAACTCTTGATTTGTGCCGCATTTACTGCCAAGTTATACCCAGTAAAGCCTATGACTACCTTCGAACTCAAGGAAACATTTAAAAAGTCAAAATAATATAAAAACAAAATCAACCGCCTTAAAGACAACGAACTGACTCAGATCAGGAAGCCGATCAAATCTTGCATATAAAACATACTGAAGATCACAAGCTAAATGAACACGCACATTTTTTTCAACGACACAACTGTTTTGCTGTTCTCATATTTTGTTTGATGAGAGAACAAAAACAAGAAAACTTGGTTGTTTTGATCACATCAAACTTTGGTCATATCTTCTGTACTGCTATGCTGTTCTCGTAATTTGCTTGACGAGCGAACAAATCAGTCCCTGTGTGCAACCAAATGATGTATGATGGGCCCTCAAAAAACTTGTAATAACTTCAAAAATTACCCCAAAAATAGGTTCCCAAACTGCTAACTTTCATGATTTAGCTAGAAGAATGGCAAGCAAAATATTATGCAAAGGTGATAACCACGGGGTTAATATGTAAGCAGGGCCACAAAACCATATACCCTAACTAATATGGTAGAATTCGGCCTCAGGAGCGTACCTGGTCCAAAACCATTCATAATAGCACTATAAAAATCGCTATTTTAAACTATAACAAAGGAGAACAGCGCGAACATGAATTTCTTCTAAAAAGAAAACCCATTCAAAAAAAAAAACCCTTGTAAAGTCCAGAACCCAAACGAGCTTTACACCTAAAAAAAATAAAGTCTCTCTAAAAAAGCAACTTGCTTCCCTCGAATCTCTCGCTTTAGAAAAGCACTACTACTCCCCAATGTTGGCACACCACTACACATTACTACCTGAGTGGGTTTCCCAAGTTGAATCCGAAGCTTGAGTTGACGATCATTGCGACCCAGAAGGCAATGAAGATCACAAGGAACACCAAATCCCTACATTTCCTGTTGTGCCTTATGATCTCCCCACCCACATGACCATCCCCGCTACTGCCCCTCGGGTTCCTCCCGATGATCGCTCCCAGTGGCCCTCCCATCTCTTCTCCTCCCCTTCCTAAACCCCCTCCTCCACCTCCTCTTCCCAGAAAACCACCGGAGAGAAAGAATGAGATGCTCTGCTTCCAGAGATCGAGAGCGACTGTGAGAGGTGGTGGTGACCGGAGTTTAGAATAGTGGTTAGTGGGAGCAGAGCTGGTACGTTGTTTTCGCGAGACAACGAGAAACGCGGTGACGAGAACAGGATCCGAATAAAGAATCCGAGAAAATAAGGTTGCATGCGTTTCCAATAAAAAAATATTATAATTTAAATATATCAATTTAAAATTACAGAACTCTCTTTTGTTTTATTTTGTAAAATATATTACAGATATTTAACATACAATATAAACATGTTAATTTAAATCTATAAATTGTATCTAAAATAAATAAATAAATACTTCTTTTTTAGAAATATTTATTTTTTTGATAAAATATCTTACAGATTTTAAATCCTAATTTTTAAAGGATTCAAACTTATAATAATAATAAAACCTTGTACATATGAGTATAGGTGTGTATGCATTTAATAGTTAAGTGGAGATCACAGAAAGAAAATAATAATAATAAGAATACGATTGATCTCAGCCGTACGTTGTTGATATCTACATCTACTGATCTACATTTCTCATTTTCTGTAAAAATAATAGTAAAAGATTCTCTAACAATTTTATTTAAATATAATTTTTTCAATTTTCAATGAATGTATTTAAATCATAAAATAAATATTTACAATATTTTTAACTGTCAACAATATTAAATTTAAAAAAATTATTTTGTACGTATTTATTATCAGCCGTAGATTCTGGTAGCTACGCTAATCCAAGGGTACATATGACGCGGGCCTGCGTCAGAGGAAAACGGGAGTTGGCGGCCAACCCGCCCCTCAAGACATTGAACCTCCAACCAACGGCAACACATTTATTTATTGATTATTATTATTATTATTAAAAAAAGGAACTCATGATATTTATTTTTTATTATTTTATATTTTTTATTACTGTAAAGATAATTTTTATATTTATCAAAATTTAAATTTTAATATATACTAAAAAAATCATTATTCTTGATTGCTTAAGTATTATAGTAATTTTTTTATTATAAGATCTTTAAGAAAGAATGATCAAAATCGTTTTTGACAATGATGACATCTTTCGAATTCACGTAAGATTCAAATTACGAATAATATTATTTTGATCATCTTGTAGCTGGTTATAACGTATATTTAAATTTTGCATAAACATTATCAACGTCCATAGGCCTATTTTTTTTAAATCGAGATTAACACATATCATCACATTATCAACACATTTCATCGCATTAACTGATTGAAGTAACTTTATTGATTGAAAACAACAATAATCATAATTTTTACCGATATTTGAAATTCCAAACAATTGCCAGCCACCATAAAACAAATACATTTTACCCCATTAGCTTATTTTTTTAGACATGTCAACATAGTTTTTAAAGGCATATTGAGTTGTTCTTTAATAAAACTAAATTATGTGTAAGTACACCTATAAGTAATTTTTTTAAAAATTAAAATATTATTTATAGAATTTATCAAACTTATAAAATTTAAGAATTTGTATTAAATTTGATATATTGTTTTTAAAAATAATATATTAATTTTGTAAATCAATGCGTTGACATAATATACTTAAAACGTCATTTTCCTCTCTTAGCATAATTAAATCTAACATGATTTCGACTAGATATGATACTAATTAGTTCATATTAATATAATATTATGGAATTGACACCTCTAATTTTTTTCACCTTGTTTATCCTTAAGAAGTGTTTGTGCCTTTAAAAAGTTCAGAAAAGATAAAAAATAAAAAAGTCAAGAAGGTTTAAAATTTTTTATAGATGTTCATACATGTTAGGAAATAAATAAAAAATAAAAAATGTATTATACAAATAAATACTTTTTATTTATTTAAACAAACTCTTAACATAAAAATATCAACAATACCATTATTAAAAATATTTAATAGATAATCAAATTATTAAAACAAAATTTGTATTGTAAGTTCACACGTTTTATTAAATGAAATAAACATGACAATAGTTATAAATTTTTTCATAATATTTACATATAAATTTATTTGAAAATTTTCAACTCTTCTGACCTTCCCACATAAATAACATAATATTTTTATATATTTTATAAACTATTTCCTTTTTTCGTGAGTTGTTCTAATGATATTCTTTATTTCTTCCTTTCCTTCTTCTAAAATTGATATTTTTTTAATAATCTCAAATTCTTATAATTCATCTTATAAATCTTCAAGTAAGTCAATTATATCTACTTAAATGAAATTGTAAAGTAGGAAGTATGCTATAAAAATCTTGACTTGTATTTAAAAAGAAAATGTCATGTAATTTTTTAAAATTAAGAATTAATGCTTTATAATTTTAATTGTACGCTTGATCCTTACTTATGAATGTATGTAATTAAAGTTCTTTATGGTATTAGTTGGGAATTAATTAATATCATATTTTATTAAATAATATCTAATACTTCGAAATAGATAAATAAATTCTAATCGATTAGATAACTAATATTTATTAAGTAAAATTTACTTGCATACTAACATGTATTAACTCAATCATATTTAGTTGGAAAACATATTTGTTAGTCAAGAAAAGTATTATAAGGAATTATTAGTCAAATTTAATTTAAACAACAACAATGTAATCAACACACACATGAACACAAATATAAAACTAAGTGAAGATGTATGTAGAATTAATGTTAATACTAAAACATATAGAACCATAATTGATTTATTACTTTACTTGGTAGTAAGTAGATCAGATATAACATTTAGTGTATGTATATATATATGAGATATTAGGAAAATCTAAAGGAATCTCATTTAAGTAGTGAAAAGAATTTTCAAATAACTTAAGGGTACATATAATTATAGCTTTTTCTACTCAAAAGGAAGCTCACTTAAACTTATTGGCTATAGTGATACAAATTATGTTGGATGTAAAATAGGTAAAAAAGTACAAGTGATATATGTTAGTTTTTAAGGCATTTATTGATATTATGATTTAGCAAGAAACAAATTTGTATAATTTTATCTAAAATTGAATATGTTATTATTAGATTATACTATGCATAAATATTATAAATTCAATAAACTATAAAGGGTTATGAATTAAACTTTAAGCAATCACCCATATTTTATAATTGTAATAATGTAATAGATTTGTTACAAAATCTAGTACATCACTTTAAAATAAAATATGTTGAAGTCAGATATCATTTCTTAAGAGACAATGTTGTAAAGAGATATATTGATTTTAAATATGTATCAATTGAGAACCAACTTGCTTATATTTTTACTCAACCATTAGATAAACATTAATTTATAAAATAAGAAGAGATCTTATATTGTTTAGGTGAAATACAATGTAATAATAATAGACTTGATATGGTACTTAGTTATATATTTGCTATGAAAAATGAACATCCATTCTTAAATCCAATTTTCCCTATACATTTAGTATCCATTCTTAAATCCATTTTTCACTATACATTTAATATTCTCAAAATTGTATATTTCTTCCTTGATATATACTTACTCTTAAATGTCAAAAGTTTGGAAAGGTATTTTCCTTGAGGGGGTGTGAAGCCTATAAAGATTTTACATACCTTACAAAGCAAAGACTCTACAACGTTAGTTACATAAGGGGAGCATAGATGATATAATTTGAAAAACATGCATATATGTAGGAAGAGCAAAAGCTTCTGTAATTTCAAATACATAGGGGGATCAAGCACTATGATAAAAAAAATACTTATCCACTTTTTTAATTATGACAAAGAGAGAGAGAATAAAAGGGGGAGAATGATTAGAAAAGTTTATAGCAAAATATTTGAATGAAGCAAATTGAAGAATACTTGGCGACTAGTAAAAATGATTGAAATAGGCTACTAATTAAAGAAGTCTATTTATAATAAATTTGGTTTTGTCATTAATCATCGGACAAAGCTAAAATAAATCAACAATGAAAGGATTCATATTAGAATATATCAACATTCTAGAAGGTTCCTTCTATCCAATTTGGTAACTACCACATCTTATGGTAATAGCTTGTCAATTTGGCATGTACAATTGTACTTGGTTGTCTTTATTTTGTCTATCTAGAGAAGATTCTAGATGCAAGTTTGTCTATATATTTTCTCTCATACCCATTTTATAGAAAAATAAGGAAGAAACATTGCTCTCCCATCTCTACTCCCTATTTTCTTTATTCCTCTCTTCTCTCCTACTTCCTTCAACTAGATCTAATTAATTTTTTAAGATTATATCAGAGCCAACAATTTCCTTTCGAATCAAACTATTATTCTATTCCTACTTCCATTGTAGCAACTCTTCCTCCACCTACTACCATTAATGTTCAAAGTCATGTGCCAAATAAACTTGACAAATCCAACTTCCTTATTTGGATAAACTCCTTCTTGGCTTTGCTGAGAGTTAATGACCTCCTGGGATATGTCAGATGGAAGTTTCACTTGTCCTGGTGGAGATAGCAATGATGTAGGAGATGAAGCTATGATCACTACTGCTGCAAATTGGAGAAGATAGGATCTGTTTCTTATAAGCTAGTTATTTTCATCTCTATCACCTGTAGTTTTCTCATAGGTAGCCAACCAATCAAGCTTTATTGGGGACAAGAAAGGAAAGCAGTCGATGACTGATTATATTTCTCGAGCTACTACTTTAGCAGATAGCTTAGCTATTTCTAGCTCTCCCCTTTTTGATGAAGAGATCAGATTATATATTCTTAGCAGATTAGGACAAGAATATGAAGTCTTTGTTACTAATGTTACCACACAACTGACTGCTATCCCACTTCCAAATCTACAGAACATGTTAAATGAAGAAATCCACATCAACAAGTATCTAAATTCTGCTCCTATTGCAAATTTAGTCATGCATAATAATAGAAATGACAATCATCGTGGTGGACAAAGAAGGAATCAGTTTGGAGGTAATACAAAACTTAACGATGTTCTTGTTGTCCCTCAAATTCAGAAAAACTTAATGTCTGTTTATAAATATTGTAATGACAATCCATTGAATATTTAGTTTGACAACTTAGATTTCTCAATTAAGGATCAAACAAATAAGGAGCTAGTACATCGAGGTTAGGCTGACGAATCTTTGTATCAACTCCTAATGCAACAAGGTGAAGAACAACAACTTGAAGCTCTTCTGGTTGTCAGAACTACATCAGATATTTGGTATTATCAATTGGGGCACCCCAATCAATAGAGAACTAGATTTATGATTTCTACAAATAAACTTCTTGTTAGTAATAGTGTCTTGAATTTCTATGATGCATGTTACTTTGAAAAGACTCATAAATTGCCTTTTAATAATGGTAATACAATTGAGAATGAGTCATTTGTACTTATCTTCACTGATTTATGGGAACCAAGTCCCATTGCATCTAAACAGGGATATAGATATTATATAAGTTTTGCAGATGATTGTATTAAGTATTCATGGCTATATCCTCTAACATGTAAATCTAAAGCTTTAACAACATTCATAAAGGTGTTACAATTGAAAGGAGATTAGACAGAAAAATAAAGGTGTTACAAAGTGACAGTAGGGGAGAATTTATAGTTTTCCAAAATTATCTTCAAGATAATGGAATGCAACATTGGTTTTCATGGCCATACACCCATGAACAAAATGGGGCCATTGAAAGAAAACACAGATATATAGTGGACACAGGGCTCACTTTATTATCTCATGCAAAGCTGCCAAAATATTTCTAGCCAGAAGCCTTCTAGACAACCATCTATCTTATTAATAAGATGCTAATATTGCAACTGAAAATTAAAAGCTCATTGGAAGCATTATTCAATGCTTCTCTTAATTATTATTTCCTTAATGTTTTTGGGTGTAAATGCTTCCCAAACCTTCAACCATAAAATAGAAACAAATCCAATTTTTGCACTATAGCATGTATCTTCCTAAGATACTCTACAGATCACAAAGGATATTGATGTTTCTCACTTGAGCATAAAAGGATCTTCATCTTTAGAGATGTGATATTTAGTGAAAATGATTTTTTTTGCTAAGTATAGAACTTAATCGAATTTCTTGAACAAGTTTTCTAAAGTCTGTTGACATCATTATTACTCCAACTATTGTGTTGCCATGTCGAGATGTTGAAGATCAACCAACCTCCACCATTTCCAATGATATATCAATAAATACAGACTCAATTGCTACTAGAAATCAACTTGGTGAAATTCAATCTACTACTGTAGAAGTCTATTGAAGGTATAGAATCCACCTCACATGTTCATGAAGCATCTAAAATCGAACATAAGCCTGAGATTAGAGGATCAAAGGGCATTTACAAGCTAAAACCCAAGTATGTGTTAACAATATCTGGATCCAAATCAATTCCCACCACTGTAAGTCAAGCAATAAGGGATCCTAAATGGAGGGCTACAATGTAAGAAGAATATGATACATTGACGAAAATAGAAACATGGAAACTAGTGCCTCCACTTGTAGGAAGAAATATAGTAGGAAATAAATGAATTTTCAAAATCGAAGAAAGGTTAGATGGTTCTCTAGAGAGATATAGGGCAAGATTGGTTGCCCAAAGCCTCTCTCAACAATATGAAAATGATTATACTAAAACCTACAATTCAATTATTAAACCTATAATTATTAGGGTAATACTGAGCCATGCATTTGACAATGGTTGGAAAATAAGGTAATTAGATGTATCTAATGCCTTTTTGCATGGTGACATTGAAGAAGAGATCTATATGCAACAACCACAAGGGTTTATAAATTCTAATTATCCTAATCATATTTGTAGGCTTCAACGCTCCTTAAATGGTCCTAAACAAGCTCCCAAAGCATAGTTTAGTAGACTAAAGGGCTTCCTTC
This sequence comes from Cymodocea nodosa, assembly GCA_036874045.1. Taxonomy (NCBI): domain Eukaryota; kingdom Viridiplantae; phylum Streptophyta; class Magnoliopsida; order Alismatales; family Cymodoceaceae; genus Cymodocea; species Cymodocea nodosa. The sequence goes on from CM072341.1 coordinate 1,714,634, forward strand.
AACAACAAGGATTTCAAGACTCCAAGTGTGATGTGTCCTTATTTATTAAGAGTACCAAACAATATGTTACATATATTCTTATATCTATTGATGATACTATTATTACAAGATCATGTACACATGAAATTAAGAAGATCATTGATGATTTATCCAAGGCATTTGTTGCCAATGATCTTGGGGATCTTCACTACTTCTTGGGCATTGGAGTTAAGAGAATTGGTCAAGGAATGCACCTTAGTCAATAAAAGTATCTAGTAGATATTCTAAAGAAGTTTAAAATGGAGGGTATCAAACCTTGTAAGACTCCTATGGCTAGTAGCACAAAACTCACTAAATATTCTGGAGATATTCTTCCCAATCCAATAGAATACAGAAGTTTAGTTGAATCTCTCCAATGTATCACTAGACCAAACATTTCATATGTTGTCAACAAAGTGAGTCAATTTCTTCTTACACCTACAATAAAGCATCTGAAGATAGTTAAAAAGATTTTGAGATATCTGAAATATACTCCTAGTCATGAGCTTCTTTATAAAAGTTCTCCTTCTACAACCATATAGTACTTACATGCCTTCAGTGATGTAGATTAGAGAGGTAATCAAGTTGATAGGAGATCACATTCAGGATACTATATCTTTACAAGAAGGAACTTAATATCATGGTGTTCTCGAAGACAGAAATTAGTTTCAAAATCCAGCACTGAATCTGTATATATAGCATTGATAGATGTTGCATGTGAATTTTTGTGGTTGAAAATGTTACCACATGAGTTAAATATATCATTCAAGATGCCAACAGTATGGTGTAATAATCATTGTGCAATCCACCTTACAGCAAATCTACTTTATCATGCTTAAACAAAACACATGGAAATAAACATTCATTTCATTCAAGACCACATATTAAAAAGAGATTTAATGTTCAGTTTATCAGGTTAGAAGATCAAAAGATCAAATTGTAGATGCTCTCATAAAAATGATTGGCTCACAAAGTTTTCAAAATTGCAGTCACAAGTTGAGTTTGGTTGCACCACCTTTAGCTTGAGGGGGGCTATTAGAATATAGTGGCATTCTAGAAGGTTACTTCTGTCTAATTTGGTAACTATCACGTCTTATGGTAATGGGTTATCAATTTGACATGTACAATTTGTTGGGATTCCCTCCACATGGAGGAAGAACCAATTATTGTCATTTATTTCTATTGCAGGGACTTTGCTGTAATTTACCCACATAACCCTATTAGGGCTTGTGGAGGAAGAGAGAAAAACATCTTTTGGGAGAGGGGTGGTTGTTTTTTGTCAATCTCTTTTGCTAGTACACCACTTTGATCATGAGGTCAATTAGAGGGGCATTCGTGGTCAGATCGAGTTGAAATTTCAACAACAAGGTCACAACTTGATACTCTTCAGATCAAATGGTTGGATCTAGGATCAGAATAGTAGAGAGTTAGATTTGTAAGGGGTTTCAGAAGTAGTTTGTCATTATAGTTCTACAATGCACATCCTTGGTAGAAGTTCTAATTGGGGAGCGAAATGAATGTTTGGGCCAAAATGTTTTTTGTGGATTAAGGACCCATGGAGCTTCATTCTTGCCAATTTTTGTGATTTTTTGAGTAGCATAGTGATAGCAGAATTTTCTGAAATAGAGAAGACCAAATTTGATAAAATCAATTTTCCTCTTATATATGTTGTTGGTTCTTATGCTATTGTTGATGATAGTGAATGTGTGATTTGTTTGGGGTTGTTAAGTTAATTCTTAAACTTGCTTATATAAATAATTACTTTTAGAAGTAAATAAACAACCTTTCACACAAATCAGATAATGAATTCAGTTTGTGCTTTTAACTGCAAGTGTACAGTATATATTGTATTTGTGTGCAAGTATAGGTTGATCCCACAGAGATTAAGTAAGAATTATGTACTGTTCTGATTTTTATATTGGAGTTTATGTATGTTTTGTTAAGTATTCCTTTGAGTTACAATTAACACAACAGACTAAGTTCGTGGAATTATAGTTAACTCAACGGACTAACCTCGTGGACTTACAGTTAACTCCACTAACTAACCTCGTGGACTTATAGTTAACTCTACGAGCCTATCTTTCCAATTAAAGACTACTATTTATAGAGAAATTCGGTCAACCATTGGACAATTCCACAGATTGTAAATAACATCAATTAAGCTTTTTAATGTTAGTTAATATTAGATTTATCATTAAGTAATACTAATATTCAGATGTTTCAAATAGTAACCATTAAAATCTTTAAGTATCTGGAATGAATCAATTTCAGTAAACTGTAAAACTATTTTCTATTTTCTGAATTAAACAAACATAAAACATTCACAATACTAACAATGATAACACTAATTACGATACAAAACAAACAATACAACACTTTAATACTAAATGTAAACACAAATAATTTGTTATTTTTGGTATTTTGTTTTGATATGTTCTTGAAGATGAGCGAAATGTGAAATGTAAAAATCTCTATCGATAGTAAAAACTTCCGTCACTACATATGACGCGATTACACCACTGAAAACTTAATCACTTACAATCCTGTCTCCTCTCTCTATAGAATCACAAATCTAGAATTGTAAAATGATCTCCTCTTTAGCATACTGATATCAACCCGAAACCAAAGCTAGAAGTTTTACGATCTCCTGAGATATGAGTCAGTACTTGGTGAAGATAGTTTCCCTTCCTACGACACGATCACTCCTCACAGTGGTTGTTAGGCATCATGTTTAGCTCGGAATCGACCCGACATCAGAAAAGTATCCTCACAGACCTCCGATGGTTGGTGATTTTGGTGGTGGTGTGGAGCTTCCGGGAACTTCCGACACTTCCTATAGTTAGCACGGTCCTCCCCCTCTACACATACACACACTTTCTTCGTCTTTCTCCTCTTCTTTTATATTTCTTTTAGTAGTAACTACTCTACTTAGATAATCGATTGAATTTCCTTCATTCATATCAACGACGGTGATTTCTTCTTCCTTCCACGAGTGAATTCCTATGTAATACGTATAATCGTGGTTTTCCTTCGAATGTCCTGTTTTTGTAACTGCTATAGTGGTATATTAGAAAATAAATGGTCTGTGAAGTTACAGATAACTCAACGGACTTACTTCGTTGATTTAACTATAAAACACGTACAATAAAGAAATAAACTGTTAACATAATGCATTACCTTAGTGTATATTCATGTAACTCAACGCGCATAGTTATGTTAACTTAATGAGTTAAACATGTATATCTCACATGACATAGTAAAACATTTAAATTCAACACATGCATAAATCTAACTTAACGAGTTCAGATATTTTGGATACTTATAAACTTTAACTCTCCGATGCCTAGATACATTTCGAATAGTTAGCAAATACTTATCGAAAATCCACTTAAGTCATGCATTGAAGTTTCAACAAGTGTAATCTAGGAAATAATAAAATATTCTTCTATCGTTAAAAACATAACTGTCTGGTACATTAAATATAGCTCTCCAAAATAACAGAAAATTTGGATACTTAAGAATTTCAAAGCTTGTAATTCACCGATAGTTCAGAAATGTATTAAATTAACGCTAATTCCTTGAAATTATACAAATTCCTTCATTAAAGCATATAACAGTGTAATTATAACATAATGACTTAATTCTCATATGATAAGCTAAATATTATGTAATTAACCATCATTTAACCGTTAATATTATGCATTTTTTCATTCTAAACATGATTCATCTAGTTGATTACTAGAGAAGACCTTGTGTACCTATCATTTGAGTATAGTGGAAGATTTGGAGGTAGATTGCTTGGTCTCGTGGTTTTTCTTCCCCATACTGGAGAAGGTTTCCACATAAAAGACTTGGTGTATTCTTATTTGTAGTTTGCTTAATCATTATACTTGATTTCACTATTAACAAGTCATTTGCAGGCCTTAGATTAGGTTTTAGTTTTTCCCAACACAATTGTAATTAGTTATTTTTATTTTATCAATTTAAAGAAGATTCTAGATGCAGGTTTGTCTATATATTTTCTCTCGTGCTTATTTTATAGAAAAATAAGGAAAGAGCATTGCTCTCCCATCTCTATTTTCTTTATCCCTCTCTTCTCTTCTCCTACCTTCCTTCAAATTGATCTAATTGATTTCTTAAGAATTCAGATCAACAAAGTCATACAAAAGAAAAACAGAAAAAAGATGAAAAATTTGATCAAATTATATTGTATTGTATAAATTTTCAATTTAATTGTAAAAATATTTTAATGTTATATGCAACTAAATGAAGAGCAGTTTTGGTATAATCAAAAACTATTTTTAGTTTAATTGAAATAAATTTCTATCCAACCAAAGAAAAGTTTCAATATAACTAAATGTTGGATTTGGTTCAACTGAAGTTGAGAATGAACTTGAACTAAACAGATCAACTTATGGAAGCGAAAATTAATGAAAAATATTTTGATCATTAGTTTTAGTGCAAATTGAAGATGAGAGATTTCAGACCAAATGAATGGACCAATAATCACATCATTCATTAAGGCATCAGATCAGGAATTAACCAAAGTAGACTAATAAAAAATATTTTGGTCATTCATTTTAGTAATGATCAAGGACAAGAATTATTGAACCATGCAAATAGATTAATAATTTCATCAAAAGAGCTTCCACTACCACACTCACCACTCTACAGGTGGTTGAGAAGAAAGGGTGACAATGTTAGAGAAGGGTAAAGACAATATTCCTCACCTTTGACTACATTTGTATCAATTCTAAAGTGTGACAACTCTAATCAAGAGTAACACCATAGTTGTGCTTGACTCCTAGCAACACTAGTAGAGAATGGTAGAAGTTCAATAGTGGTGTCATATGTAGATTTTCAAATTTGTCCTTTAATTATTTTTTAAGTAAATAAGTATTGTTATGAAGATTTGATATGTTATAAATTGTTTTTATTGACATTGTAATATTACAACTTATATGAAATAATAAAATAGATGTTTAAAAAATAAAATTGAAATTTTATGTTGAGAAATTATTTCTATGCATGACTTAATTTTCAAAACAAAATTTTTGTTTTGATACCACATGCATAGGAGTTAGTCAATCAACATAAATACATCCAACACAAGTGTCCAATTATTTTTATAGAGCAAGTTTTTAATTTCATCCAAAAGAGGAGGAATTGAGGACAAAATGAGAGGAGTTGGAGGAGGATCGATCATTGTTCCAATTCAAGTGAATCACTATCGTTATCATATTAGTGGAAGACCACATTAAAATACTAGATAGATGGGAATTAAGCATGGTTATTTATTCAAATCAAAATTGGATTAAATAACCATAGTTATTTTGATTTTGCACTATCCTTGAATAAATATGGATTTGCACAACCATTTATTAACCATGTATCTATAATAACCATGCATCCATTAACCATCTAAACATGTTTAGAAAGAAACAGAAACATTGATATAGAGGCATACATCCATTAACCATACATCTATAAAAACAATACATCTATTAACCAACAATCTAAAAACCACATATCCATTAACTAACAAAATAAGTTTAATCATACAACCATACATCTATAAATAGTCCAAAAAATAGTTATGTAACCAACAAAATACATCCATAAAGAATCTATAAATAGTCATGTAACCAACAAAATAAGTCTACAAATTAGCTAGACAATCATTGTTGAAATGTTAGAGCACCCTTATCATAGGCTTCTTTCATTGATCTTAATTATGCAAGTCCATCCTCCTTAGTCTCAAATTCTAGAAATAATGTCCTTGAATTTAGCTTGTTAAGGCTTAACAAAGCAATACCCCATAATGCATCATTCCCTATCCATGTAGTAGGCATATACTACTCTTTAAGGCATTCTTCATTATGTATGAGGCTTTCAAGAATAAAGTCATCAACTCCTAATCATGGTTGTCGAATTGTTGATGATTTAGGAGCTTTTGATTGTGAATGTAGATTTGTTGATGGTCTAGAAGTTTCTAATGTAGGTTGTAGATTTGTTAATGATTTAGTAATAAAACAATGTTTTCCTATTGTAAATGAACCATCAAATAATTGTCTAAAAAGATCTATAAATTTTATGCCCTTATATTGAAATTTCTCACAAATTGGCTCACACTACAAAACATCATATAAAGAAATAGTTGATAAACATGATAATAAATAAAAAATGCAAGAAAGAGTTAAAATCACCGAAATAACATTCAAATAACTATGTATCTGCTTCAAGTTTTTCCATCAATCATCATTTGTGTCTTTTTAAGTCTTACTTGTAGGATCTCCACTTTTCCATTCTTTCTTTAACTTATCACATAGTTATCATTCATGCATACTTATTATTATTTGATCATCCTCTTGCTCGATCATCTCAAGCTATTTGAGTGTCCACAAAGACTTACTTATTATCATCTTCATAGATATTCTTGATATTCACTAGGTTGTTTGAATGTCCAAGGAAGATTACAATAAATAATAAAAAAAGTTATAAAAAAATCCTAACCCTAACCTTTTGATTGCATTGTGTGCCCAAGTTTATAGGAGTGGAGTGGATTTACCATTGAGTGGTGGTGGAAGACGAGGAAGCTAATGACCATGTTGAATATTTTCTAGAAAAATGGAAGAGAGAAAACAAAGACACCAATCTTATGCAACTTATATAGGCAAATGGACAAGACAGACTATGAAAATGATGAGAGAGTGGTGACAATAGAGCTTAAGATCAAACTTGATTGACCACCTTCATATCAAAGTTGGTGACATGCAAAGGATTCACATAACAAAGCAAGAAAATGTGCATAGGAAGATAGATGTAGCAAATTAAGAGTTTTTTCTTGAATTTTCAAATGGGTGAGTGTCCAAAACCTTAGACCCTCTATTCTTTTATACAAGGAAAGTAAGGAAAAAACTTTCCCTGAACCACCTAACACCTTAATTTTTTTCCCCCTTACTTTCCTTTATCCCTACTTTTTTCTCCTTTCTATTTTACACAAACTCCTCCTTATTGCCACCCATGGGCCTCCGTCGGGTCGGATCAGGGATCCGTGTACCAGCCCATTTAACCATGTGGACCGGAGAAAAGGCGTTTTATTGGGTCGATCACTCCCTTCCTCTTTTGTCCTCGTCTTGTTTCTCTGGTCTTTTATCTTACGGGAGTGGTGGTCCGGCCGAGTAAATCGAGGGGAGATGGGCGGCGGTGATGGCGGAGGGGGATTGGTGAAGGACTTGGGGTCGAAGAAGGAGCTGGATGAGTTGGTGCGGCTCGGTTCGCCGGTGATCCTCCACTTCTGGGCGTCGTGGTGCGAGGCGTCCAAGCAGATGGATCAAGTCTTCTCCCACTTGGCCACCGATTTCCCTCACGCGTACTTCTTCAGAGTCAGTCCTTTCTCTGCCTCCCTTTTTTCTTTGTCTTCTGTTTTCTACGTTTTTGTTTTTGTTTTTGTTGTCGGTTCTTCTTGTGGTCGATGGATTTTAGTGACGAAGCTTCAATCTGTTTGGTGTTGGTTTTGGTGCCAAGCGATGTGTCTTGAGATTTTACCATAACTTGATCTTGTTAGGTTGTGCAAATCTACAATGCTCATAAGTCAGTTGCATACATTTACTTGATGGTAAAATATGAATAGGAACATCCGAAAATTGATCATCGAGGTTAAGAACTCGAGAGATAGTCTTCAGCTGAGACGTTTTAATCTCTCGGAATTATAGATACTATACTGGCTTTGGTGTGCTTCATTTGTTGGATGATGTACGAAATGCATCGTAGACTCTGGTGTTGGTGTATTTCCTTGATTTATTTTTCTCTTTTTGTTCTCTCTGACATGCATGCATGCACCGCGTATAGATGACTGATGGATCGCTGCGGTTATTTTTCACCTCCATACTTGTCTTATGCATTATAATCGAAGTATGTTTCATCATGTATGGTTAATGATGGAAAACCCACATATTTTGTTTGAAGAAATCCATAAGGACTTTTGTTTGGACTTTTTGAATTGTAAGATAAGAAGGCCGAAGAACTGTACTTGACCCACTGTTTCACTTTGTTCTTAGCTGTGCTTCCATATATTCATTCCACCAACTTTTGCTTAAATTGATGTTTCTTGTTTCTTTCTCCCAGGTTGAAGCTGAAGAGCAACCAGAAATATCTTCATTTTACTCAGTTTCTGCAGTCCCTTATTTTGTTTTCTGCAAGGTTGCAACAATGAGTTTGTTCTTATTTTCCTACTTTCTTAAGTTATCTACCTTTTTAATCTTAAGGCCATGTTTGATTACTTGATTTAAAGTATTTATTAACCTTGAGAAAGTTAAGTTTGTTGTGTTGCCTTATTTTGTTTTACTATCAATTAACCTTAAAATTGAAAATTATTTTTCACAAATCAATAATGGGACCGTGGTTGTTGGCGGACATCCTGTTGTCAAGATGTAGAATCAGAATAAAGTCTTCTCCACTTAAGTATTTGTCCTTTTCTTTGTATATGTTAGCAAGTGTGCTTGGATTCTGCAGCAAAAACATCTTAAGAGGTTATTAATGGTGTTCACGATGACATTCCTTGTTGCCACTTGACTGGAGGGTGTTTCTTGTCCTAGTCATCAGAAAAAGGGAGATGGATTGGAGTTTATCTGAGCATTCTCCTTTCTCCATGATGCTTAAGATAGTAACTGAGGTGAAGGTTTAAGGATTGAAATTAGGTGGAATTTGAAATTAACCAAAAAATCATGTCTATCTTAGTTAATGGAGCTTTTATGCCCAAGTAGTTGGATGAGATGATTACCATGGATCTAGGGAGCTTTGATACAATTTAGGGATACAATATGACTTGTTTCAAATTTGATTCAATGATTTGTCATTTTTCTAAAATTTAGGGCATGGCTTTGCTTGGTTGATTAATTAGTTAATACATGCAAGCATAAATAAATAAAGATTCAAAAATCATAAAATAGGTGTATCACATAAGTTATACATGACATGACGTAATATACAACATCCATAAAAATTATTGAAAAAGTTATGATATACTATTATATCGGCATGCGACTAAAAATGCATCCCACTGGATTCCAGTTGTGTTCCCAATGAATGTGTGCGTGGTCTATCCAAAGCAAATCCATTTTTTTTGCTCGAGTGTTCCAGACATGCTAGGGTGGTGACTGTATGCCATTTTCTGACAAGTATAAGTAGTTTCTTATTGATTTCAACCAGCTGCATCTAAGATTTAGAAATATTAAGGTCATGTTATTTGAATTTACTTTTTGTGGTAAATCCTATTGCACTATACATGTAACAAGTATTCTCACTTTATTGTGTTCATGGCAAGTATGCTGCTTTTCTCCAAAATCTGAGGATGACAACAGGAGTCATGTTTCCCTGTCTAGCTTATCGAGGGTTCTTTGTTATGGCATACATTATTGAATAGCATAATCACAACTATCTAAGTTTGTTTAATTATTAAGTCCAGGATTTAACTAATTACTTATATCAAAATAAATTTCTAAAAAATCAACTACTTGTTCCATTTTTTGTTTATTTTCACTATGGTAATTTCTTTTGTTTACATTTATAAACTGCTGAAGAGAATCTTTTGTCTGTCTTTTTTTTGCTGCCTTTCATTGGTACTTTTTTGTCAGGATGGTAAAACTATTGATACACTAGAGGGCGCTAATCCTTCCAGCTTAGCCAACAAGGTTGCAAAAGTTTCAGGATCATTGGAGAATGCTAGTTCTGTTGCATCTGCTGCTAGCTTTGGAATGGCTGCAGGTCCAGCCATCCTTGAGAAAGTCAAAGAGATGTCAACAGGAAATGGTGCTCCATTAGCTGGAAAGCAAGCTTCTGAACTTAGTGAACCACTGAAGAAGCGCTTGCAACAACTTGTTGATTCTCATCCTGTTTTTCTTTTTATGAAAGGAAGCCCTGAGCAACCAAGATGTGGTTTTAGTCGTAAAGTTGTGGATATTTTGAAGAACGAGGGAGTTCAATTTGGAAGTTTTGATATACTTACAGATAATGAAGTGCGGGAGGGGATGAAAAAGTTTTCCAACTGGCCAACTTTTCCCCAGTTATTTTGTAAGGGTGAGCTTCTTGGTGGTTCTGATATTGTAATTGCAATGCATGAAAGTGGAGAGTTGAGAGAAGTGTTTGTAGGCCATGGAATCCTTTCCGTTTCTGAAGGTGCTAAAGTTGCTTCCATTGAACAAGGGAGAAGTGTTGGATCTTCTGAAGCTGATAAGACAGGTGGCTTTTCTGAATCTACAGGCTTAAGTGCTGCTTTAAGTACTCGTCTTGAAGGTCTCATCAATGCGAGTCCTGTTATGCTGTTCATGAAAGGGAAGCCAGACAAACCAAGATGCGGTTTCAGTGGAAAAGTAGTTGAAATCCTTAATCGAGAAAAGATTGAATTTGAGAGTTTTGACATTCTTTCTGATGAAGAAGTACGTCAAGGTCTCAAAGTTTTCTCAAATTGGTCCAGCTACCCTCAGCTTTATGTTAAAGGTGAGTTGATTGGAGGTTCTGACATTGTATTGGAGATGCAGAAAAGTGGAGAGCTGAAGAAAATCCTCGCAGAAAAAGGTGTTCTTCCAAAGGAAACCCTCGAGGATCGCCTGAAACACCTCATCTCTTCTTCCGCAGTCATGCTTTTCATGAAGGGTAGCCCTGATGTCCCTCAATGTGGATTCAGCTCTAAGGTTGTTAATGCTCTTAAAGAGGAAGGGATCGACTTTGGGTCTTTTGACATATTAATGGATGAGGAGGTGAGACAAGGGATCAAGACATTTTCAAACTGGCCAACTTTTCCTCAACTATACTACAAGGGAGAGCTGATTGGCGGCTGCGACATAGTTCTCGAACTGCACAAGAATAGCGAGCTTAAAACAACCCTTACCGAGTAATGCAATCTGCTAGAACTTACCTTTGCATTAAGAAGAACTCTTTTCTGTTCAACACACTACACAGCCGATTCTTGCTGTCGGTCCACCATCTGTTTTTTTGTGGTTTCCACAGTACAAATCTAGATCCTCCCGAAAAAATGTTCAATTATCAAGTTTTGTGCTACGTACTCATCATTGTCTTCTGGTTTAACAGTTTTATTGGGTTTGTGGCAAAACATAGCCTTGCTTATTGTTAGGAACAAGGGCTTCAGTGAACAACGTTTTGTGCATGCCCATTTTGATTTGATTGTTGTGAACGGCGCGCATCTTATTTTCCAGTAATTTCGCAGGTGTCGATAGCTTATATAGCTTGCAAGTTGTGCAGGTTCTTCATTCATTGTCATATAATTTTAATTGAATTTTAACATAATATCAAAGTGGTAAGATTTCACATATGTTTGTAAGTATTTTATCTAAGACAAGAAACATGGATATTTGTCTTTTTAAGAGTTCGCCACGAGTACGAGAAAAGTATTGAATAATCTCACATTGGAAAGAATATCGGCGTTTTAAACATTATAATTTGGTAAACTCTTTACTTATTGTCATATGAATTTAAATTAAATCTTAATAGTTTAAGATTAATTAATTCATGACAAATCGATTACATGACATTGGTACTCATTTTCTTGAGGGTGTTAATTTAAATTTGTAATTTTTTTTGTCATTATCATTCATTAACAGATAAATTAGAAAATTGATTCGCATGAGTTATTGTTCTCTTATAATAAAAGCAAATAAAATCATGTTTAACCATAATATGCTGTTTTTTCTTTTGCAAAATTTACTATAACGTGCTGTTAATTTTGAAATATCGTCATTTTAAGTCACCAATTTTTCCACATGACTACGGCTGGAAGGGGTATTAATCTTCAATGATCTAGAGCGATGTCAAAGGTTGTCGCCCTGATTTTAGATCGTTTGATTAGGGTAGTTAATAATCACATCAATCATCTAGAACGAAACTTGTTAGATTTGCGTCTAAGCTGTAAGTAAATAACATATGCAGCTTGTTTTGAATGTTGCAAAGATATATTATTTACAAATGAAAAAAGTTGGAAAAAATATATAACAGTTAATAACTTAACCGTTCATTTAACATTTTTGTGAAAAAATGTTGTCCTATTTTTCTGAAAAAAAGCACACCCTCCAAGGTTACGGTCGAATACCCTTTTTCCAATTGTTCCGTAGCAAACGATATTAGATATTTTATTATTGAGAATACCCTTTTTCCCCTTTTTCCTTAATGATAACTTTCTCATTTTTACATTTTTTAGAAACTTCTATACCATTTTTTTAACGACATTTCGAAAATCTGAAAAGAAAAACTTCGATCACTCCGTTGAAAGTATTATCTCAATATTTGATATACCTACAACGCTCCTCACCCTCTAAAAATTCAGTATTTAGGTGTTGAAATAAAGACACAACGGAGAAAGGAAACAACTAACCTTCCCTTCTCCTTCTTAATTTCTATTCTCAATCCCTTTTGTCTTGATTGTCTGCATCGTGGGAACTCTTTTCCTAGTTGAAATCCCATAATTGATGTTTTTCTTTAATCTGACTTTGCTATTTCATTGCAAAAAAAAAAAAGACTGCATCCATGGATACTGGCTTTTTTTTAGTTGTAAATCTCCATTCAATTTATGGGGTGGGGGACCAAAGAAAAGCATCCATAAATCACTACTGTTTTGTGATATAATTTGTTTCTGTACCTTTACTCATAACATTGTATAGAAAACCTCGACTTGCTTTGTGTTTTGACCGAAGAATGATCAAAATGACAAAATCCAGTAGCCGCTGCCCTCACCATGAGTGAGTGAAGAGAGACTCGTCCCTCTCTTCACCGAAAAATAAATTCCCGGATTTAGTGGTGCGGGTGCCCGGCAGTTGTATCAAAATAGAAAGAATACAAAAATAAAATGGAAGAAAATGTAAACAAATATAAATAAAACTCAACAAGATTACTCCGAACAAAACGAGATGGCATTTTATTGGAAATTCAAAAGGTAAAATCAAAATAGCAACCGTCCAACAAAGATGCACACAAAAGCAAATAAAAAGGCCTCCTCTAAAATTCCTTCGGCCACAATCTGTACAACTTATCAGTAATCAGTTTGTCTTATCCAAGTACCACGCTGTCAAATACTGTGAGAATACAAGTTTAAAAGAAACGGGGACAACCGTGCTCTAGCTCATACGAATTCTCCCTAAAACAGAAAATACAACCGCCAGAATCAACCTCCACCGCCCAAAATAAAATAAAAAACTAGGTCAATTTCGAAGATATTTAACCATAATTAAAAAAGACATGCAACTCAAAACACAAGCGTGTAAATTTGCTGGCTAGTTTCACCTGAAGACTCGGAGTATCCCAATGAAGAATTCACATGGGAACATCCGGGTCCAGTCTCTTCTTAATTGCTGCAGCAGCCTGAGAAACAAGCAACGTTGATTACATGAGTTCAAGAAGCATTGGACGGTACCCTATGAGATGAGTATTGTGAATATATGATTACCTCAAAATTACCCAGCTTATATTGGTAAGCCATTTCCTCCTTTAACTGGGCTTGCTCCTTCATTGCTTGTGCCTGCACATTTTGAAGGACCCGTACAGATAAAAACGTGGCAGACAATTTGGTGTATGTTAAACAGTGGCTCCTTGCACGCAATGAAGGAAGAATGATAAGGTGTTTCTTGGGGATAAAGATTTGAGAAGCTTTTCGAAAGAGAAAAACTCTGGTTATGTGGTATGCATTTCTGATTGGTCGGAAAGAAATTGGCAATTACTTTTTGGAAAGAAAATTGGCAATTATCATGTCCATCGGTGTTTCAATTAAACATTTCCTACGTCCAAGCATGCTAGCTTTCTAAGGGACAAAGTATGTTAGCTGCGGTCGGTCAATTTCACTTGCAAATTTAACTATACAAGTCATTTTCCAGTTTATGCTTTGGAGCAGATTCCGTTTGTATATATTTGACTTAATACAGAATGATGCCAATTATCATATCTAACCATATACTAAAAGTGGGAGATGTGATTCGGGTCTTTTTTCTCCCAGCATACACCTAATATCATTTTTTATTTCCATGTGCATTCAATCCATTGCCAATCTTGATGGCACTTTGACCTTCTAAGGTGTCTACATCAACCCAATCTCCCTCACCCTTTCTCCTCTTCTCTGCCCCCTCCATGTCATCCACCGGCCGCAACAGCACCAACCTGAAAGCCTCCCTCCCCGAAACACCCAACTCCACCACCCCACCACCCAGATCCTCTCCAATGATGAGTTCCAGCCCACGTGAATCAAGAACCCAACGATGGCCAGGTGGGAGAGGAGACCCACCTGCAGTGCACATCATCGCATGATCAGAAACTTAGCTCATGTTTCTTCCCTCGTATCCTTGAAAGGAACCTCTCTAATTTAAGAGAATTATTGTTGTTGAATTTTATGACCCATATAAATGGAAAGCCAGAGGCCTCAAGATCGAGGACAATCACCATGAGCTGCAGTGACGTGCGGGTGAGGCTGTTGAACCTCATGTAAATGACAGTTCCACTGCATTGACTTGAGGAAATACATGCACAATTCATCATTGAAAATGGATTTTCTCCCATAGGAAAGCTTGCCTATGGGCTCGATGTTGCAATGGCATACCATAAGTACCATCCAGTTCTTCTTCCTTATCACCGCCCTATTGGTCGTAGCATGGAAGTAGCATCATGGGCTCGCCTCTGTATCTTTCCCCATGCCATTGTCAACCGTGACTGGCCTATTCTACAAATTGCCATCCTACCCTTTCTTGCCATTCGCAACAAATCAGCTAGAGGATGCTACCAATGAAGAGCATGACCACACCATCACCAGCTTCCAAGCAGATGTTGGCATTGATGATGGATCGGTCCGGGTATGTTTCAAGACATGACTTTGTTGCTCATGGTTTTACTGATGGGAATTTGTTAGAACCATCTTTGCTTGAAGGATTTTATAAAACAAATCATACACATTTTGACAACAGTATCACATAACAGCTATAGACACTCTGATTTACATGAATGACATCTAACCAACTTATAAACAACATTATTTTAATTCTTACAAATTTCTTCTGTTCGTAACATTTTCATATACCACAAATATAAAAGTTGCAATGTCTCATATTTATTATTATCCAAATTTATCTTTAAATATTGCATGGTAGTTTATTACATGCCCTTAATTTTATTCTACCTTTTTTCAAATTATTTTTACAAATAATTATTATAAATCCACCTATGTTTTGTAACTTATTGTTATATATTTGTTCATATGAATTCACAAATGTTTCAAATATTTTACTTTTCAATTTTACCCTTAATTGCTATATTATATTTAAGATTACCCATGTTATCCTTTTGTGTAGAGGCCATGCTAATATTACCCATGCTACTTTGACATGTCACACTTTCATGTAAGTGTTTCTAAGTGGTGTTTGGGCCACCAAGAAAGCCAGGAAATGAAAACTTTGGAAAATTTTCCTGACTTTCTTGGTGTTTGTGCCATCAAGGAAAGTTGAGAACTTATTCCCAACTTTCCTAGAGGTAAAAAGAAAAATGTCCAAACTTTTGGACTGTTGACGGTCCAAAAGTTTTTGACACACGAGAATCTCTAGAACTCCACCCAATCTTGTCCACCCGCATGATGCTAAATCTCCTCTAGCCAATCTCACCTATGATGACCACACAACGACACAGTCGACGATATTTATAACATTCACAAAGTTTATTAAGGACAATTACATCAAAAACATAAAATGAAACTAACAAATGTGGAACATAACAAGTTACCATTAGCCTTCCACAACCATAGTATCAATCCAAATCCCTCTCAATATCATAGATCAATGAAAGTGGCAACATGTGACACTTTTCATGGTGAAGAATCATATCATGCAGCAACATTGCATGAAATCAAGGATTTTGAAAATAGTATGGAAGTTCAATGATTTTGGTTTTATGTAGTTATCCAACAATAATTCTTCATATTGATTGCACAAAATCAGAACGTTGGAGTAAAAGATGACACCAATGTTGTCAAGCATAACTATTACCTACTGTCTAGTCAAAAATTATCTAATGTCCACAGTTAAGATTTATTTTTTCTTAGGAAAATCCAACACAAAAAATCAAATGGTAAGATGACCACTTAAGCCCGTTTGTGTCACCTAAAAAGTCAGGAAATAGAAAATCAGAAAAGTTAGAAATCAAAAAGTCAAAAAATAAAATTTGAAGGTATTTGTGCCACCAACGAAAATTAGGAAAATTATATAATTCTTGAAATTTTAATATTATATAATAAAATAATAAAAATAATATTGTGATTTTAATATTATAAAATAAATTAATAATAACAATAATAAAATAATTAATTATTTTATTATTAATAAAATAATATTAAAATAATTAAATAAAACAATATTAACAATATATACTTTAATTATATTATATTAATATACTTTAATATAATTAAAGTATATACAAAGTAATTTTAATTAAAACAATAATATATTATACAAAGTATATTATAAAATAATAATTAAAATAATATAATACTTTAATTAAATAAAATAATATATTATATTAATATATTATACTTTAATTATATTAACAATATATACTTTAATTATAATTAATTTTAAATAATAAAATAATTAATTAAACAAGGATAATTCTTATATTACTTTCTCAACTTTTGAACGAGAAATCTGAAAAGTTTGGAATCTCTAACTTTTTACATATAGGAAAGTTAGGAATTATTCCTAACTTTCCTGTGCAACACAAATCTCAAAAAATTATAAATTTTTTTTCAACTTTTCAATTCTTAACTTTCTAAGTGACACAAATCCCCTCCTCTCGTTAGAGTTTGCCAAAAAATTGATACATTATATACTTTTGCAACTTCACAAGCAAAAGAGTGTAGCAATACAATGCAGAGTTAGGGATCAGCTTACCATTCCCATTTGCATTGAATATTTAAGTGCCTCTACTTGAGCCTCCTTTTGTTTCTCACGTTCAATCATTAGTTCTTGCCTGTAAAAATGAGTGTAGACAGAATATACAATAAACGAGAGGCATTTGCACAAGATCTCTATAAAAAAAGAAGTTTAGATCCAGCATTTAATTGACACAAAAGTATGCACTAGATATTATATCAAGTAGCCTATATTCTCAGTTGACACTTGTTTATACATGTTTTCAGAGTCAACATTAGAGTTAATATAGGCCAATATGATACACTATTGTTCTCAACACAAAAGAAGCTGTGAAGACATAAGAATAGCATTGCAGAAGGTACCATTCATCACAGAACCAACAAGATTAGAACCCCAAAACAATGCTCAACTAAAAAGCTGAAATGATGAATATACCATAGAGCCCATATTAAACAGATAAGAAAAGTTGGTAACATAGAATAGCCTCTCTCTCTCTCTCTCTCTTATTAACAACAAAAGTGAGCAACCGTTTCACAGTACTGGAAGAAAAGCTTAGGAAAATAGAAAAAAAATCCTCTTATTTTCATATATCAATAGGAGGATAGAAAGTTGAAGAGATACCAGAATCCTGAAATTGAAAAGGAGAGAAGATATTCTAACCAGTAAGAACTATTTCAATAAAGAAAATGATTAGCACATCTCTTGCAATTTTGTATGGGTAAACGCATCTATATGTGAGACTAAAATGTGACCCTATGTAAAAGGTACGGTAGACTTGATCTTTTATCTCAAAATTGAGAAACTCATATTTGTTCAAAAAGAAAAAAAATAGCAAAAAAAGAACCTCTTTAATCATTTTTGGAAATGAATTCAAGAATAACTTTAAATATGTGACATAGAATGTCTTTCCCATTCTGCAGTTCGTCTAGGAATAAGTCAATAATTAAATGTGTATAAATGACAAGCATAATTGAAGGAGAAATGCACTAGCAAAACTAATACACCCAAGTCATTTGTATTCAAAAAGAAATAAAAATGGACGTCTTTAATCTTTTTGGAAATAAATTCAAGAATAACTTTAAATATGTCCAACATAGAAACTGTTATCCCTATTCTGCAGTTCATCTAGGAATAAATTAAGGATTGAATGTGTATAAATGATAAGTATAATTGAAGAAGTGCATTGGCTAAATTAATAGATCCAAGGTATAGCTATTGAAGCACCTAGGCACTATCGTGGGAAGCTATAAATAAATTTAAAGTTTTCTCTCGTACATTGTGAGATTATATGCAATTATTGATGAATACATTCAATGCAAGAAAAAGTCAAATAAAAATAAAATCAAAATAATGAGATGATTAAATATATGAAAGAAAAAAAATCCAGAAAACAATATGTGAAAAGGTGTTAGAAGCTAAAACTGCTAAACTTCTTATAACACTTTGGCACTTGTAGGGATGACCCAATGGCTACTTTATTTTTTCAGTACATTACCAAAGTTTGTGTCACATCACATGTAAGCATGCAGTTGTCATGGCCCATAAAGTAATCAGCATCAAACATGAACATACCTCCGCTGTTCTTCATCATTAAACACTGTTCTTTCAGTCTGCAAGGCTGTCTTGACACCCTTCTTGATTTCTTTTAAAATTTTGCGTTGGTGATAAGCATCTAGATTATAGTACCTGTAAGCAGACAAAGACAGATAGAAAAAGAGAAGATACCAAGTTAACCTTAATGACTGGACAAAGTCCGTAACCCTTAATAAATTTTATAAAACATAGAGGCTTCAGATACATAGGATTCTTAATACTGAAATTCAGCACTGCTAAATATCAAACTCAAACACTGCTTAGTGACAACCCAAAAATAATATTGATTATTGAAGTTGGATCTAGGAGTCATAATCTACTAAAAAACACACATTCATCAGAATTCAAGACTAATAAAAAAGATTCTTACAGCAGGAAAGTAGAAAATCAACGATTTTGCTTTAAAATATGATAAATAGCTTGGTGCAAAGAATGTCAGAGTCGAAAGAAGACATACTTTTTTGAAGGAAATGTTGCTGTGTTATGGTCCTCCATAAATCTTTGAAAAGAACAAGAGATAAAACACTGTTAGAATAAAGTTATTCATCCAAAATGAAAAAATAAAAACTAGAAATAATTGAGAGAAGGTATTCATGTTGTTGACCTCACATTATGGGATAAAGCACCGATTGATATTGTTCTTATTTAATTTAAAAGGATTCAAAGATATTATGCTGAGATTCTGAATTTAAAAAAAGTAAAATAAAAATGGATTTATTCATAAGGTAATAACTAAATGAAAACATTTGTACAGAATAAAATGATGCACACTTATTACATATGACTTACTCCTTAAACATTTGTTTCTCTTCCCAGTTGGACAAGCCTTCAAGGTTAACCTCCAGTCAGTTAAGAAAAATAACCAGAACACATTAGTAAAACTCTTTGAACATACCAAGTAGATAACAATGAGTAAACGAAGATTTCATAAATTTAATAAACGATATGCTGCACTAAAAACTCTCACTTACATGACATGGCCATTTTTATGGTGATTATAAGGTTATGACCCTCTACTACAAATTTGTAAATCATAACAATTATTTGGTGGATAGAATCTAACTCTTGCATAAGCTACCAAACAAAGCATATAATAATGGAGATATACAAATGGCAAACTCAATGTATGAAGCTCACACCAATGTGGTATCTAGGAAGAGTCCAATTATACACAACTTCACCTCTGCAAGTGGAGAAGTTTCTAGGATTTGAACCTATGACTTCCAAGCAAAGGATACAACTTCAATTTCATATCCAAATCCACAAAGTTGAAAAATCAACATCAGTTGATAAAATTTCATTATATTGGAGTCATGTAGGTACAAATATGGTAAAGAAAATATGTATTGTTAATAAATTACCGTGTTGACATTGATTTCGAAGTCATATCACAAGCCATTGACATAAATTCCTTAGAAAGCAGCCAGACCATCACAAGCATAAGTTAATAAGAAAGTTCAGCAGGTTTTGCAGGAACAATTGTACCTGTTTTATTTCAGCAAGCCATGCAGTAAACTCTGGCCTCTTGTTCCTGGAAAATAAAGCAAGATGAGAAATATCACATCTATAAAGAACTGGTGCTCGTATGTGGAAATTTTCGTTAGATGAAAACTTCTACGGAACAAACATCTTCTGTTATATTTGACCTGATATATAAACTACAAAGTGTAGAAACCCACAGACTCATCGATGCAACAAATGTCCAGAACAGTTATTTCTCTCTTAACTTTGATTAAAAAGCATCACGTACAATTAAGAAGCTAAAAGAGTTCTATAACCAAACCCAACAAGCCTTCACAAATAAACGAGCAGAAATACTTAATACAACAATTGACAACAGTAAAATCCTTCAAAAATCGCAATGCTCAAGCAGGCAAGCAAAACACTTACCACATGTCGGTCTCCCTGATGATACCATACTTCCCCCAGGAGTTCGTGACGGCTCCCGTCTTCCCCATATTCTTATTATTCTTCTTCTTTTTCTTCTCTTTCCTTTTCCTCTCCTTCTCCTCTTTCTCCTTCTTCCTCTTTCTCTTCTCCTTCTCCTTCCTCCGCCGCCTATCCCTTTCGTACTCCTTCTCTCTTCTCCTTCTCTTCTCCCTCCTCTTCCTCCTCCTCACCTCCCCCTCGCTCTCCGACTCCGACGCCTCCGACTCGGAACCGGAATCCGAGTACGATTCCGAATACGACGAAGAATCCCCCTCCTCATCATCTGTATCGCTCCATGATCTCCTTCCCTTCCCTTTCGAACTCCTTCTCTTGCTCTTCTTGCTCCTCTTGCTCCTGCACCGTTCCCTTTCGTCGTCATCGCTTGATTCGCTATCACTGCTGTATTCGTCTCTTCTCTTGTGCTTCTTCATTTTGTGACGGCTCCTTCTCTTCTCCTCGTCGGCGATTTCGCTCTCTTCCAGGACGTTCCCGTTCCCCTCCGACGACATTTTCTAGGGTTTGAAGTGAATGGATCGCCGTCGTGTTCGACTTTCGCTGGTGAAGACCACAAGTTAAAGATGGCTGACGTCGTGCGCGTGTCTGGTGGTTCCGTTTTGCTTATATATAATATCCACCTTAAAATCAATATTTTAGGAAATTTTTTCACGCAATCAATGGTTACGACCATCGTATCGATGATTGAGACGCGTTCGTTAGAATTATAGATTTTTGAAATTATTCTTTTGTAGTTTTTTTTTTTTTTTAAAAAATGTAAATTAACTATATTTGGTTAGTTGGTTATTGTTTATAATATTATTTTATTATTATAAATGATTTTATATGATATAAATTTTTTTTTAACAGACATTATTTTAAATAAATATTTAGACACTATTTTCAAATATTTTTCGAAGATAATCTCTGAATTTAAACGTAAAGATATGAAAACAATGAATATATAATACTTTTTTTTTACAAGTCTTCAAATGAACCATATCTTTGAAAAAAAAAATATACATGTTGATTCGTAAATTTATATTTATTCACTTTTGAATCTTAAGTTTTACTGTCTTGTCACGTGATACATTAAGATCGTAAAAACATAAAATCACGTATGTAGACACTCATCGTATTCTTATTTGTAGGTATTGATTAAATAGTTCTTATTTTTATAAAAATTTTATGAGTGTTTACAGTAAAAGGGTATTTGTGTACTTAGAGAATAGTGAAAAAAGTTGAAAAGGAAATTGGATATTTGTATACCAAATGAGTTTTTAAAGGATTTTTCTATTTTTTTCGAGAAATTTTTTTGATATTTTGATCTCTAAAATTGACGAAAAATGAAAGAATATAAAAAGTAAATTATCACAAAATATATAAGTAACATGTAATTTTAATATAGAAATTATTTATGTTCTTAGTAGATGAGAATTAATATTATAAGAGATATGTAGAATAATAAAATGTGTAAAATGTATTTTATGTTGTAACTATTATCACAAATGTCTCTATCTTATATTATCTATGATAAATTTTATTATTCTCTATCTTACAGATAAATATAAAAAATATTTAATTTATCAATTTCAAAATTTTTTATTTTGTAAATAAACATATTATTTTACATTTTATAATTTTCTATTCTATATACAAATACATGTATTTCAAATTCTATCATTTTCTATTCTATACACAAATACCTTGATTTTCTAATTACTTTTCATTACTTTCTATTATTTTCTTTTCCATCATTTTTCAAGTACACAGACACTCCATTAAATTTACCTTTTTATAAAAAGATCAACTTTTGAAATAGTTATATTGGATTAGTTGCTGCATAAGAAATAAAGAATAAAGATTCCATGTAAAATATAAAAGATTATTCATAACAACATAATGATTTAAAATCCATGGTAGGCAACCTCAAAGTCTCCTTGTGATAGACATTAAACAGAGAAAGGGAAAAAAAAAAAGGCTTGAAAAAATACCTAAAATGTAGAAAATATTTTTGTCATTTAAAAATTTCAAATGTGATAAACTTTTAATTTTTGGTCTACTCTATGTATGATTACTCATGACCAAAAAGGAGAATTGCCATTGTCTTCGACATCTTTCTCAGAGAAGTGGGTGAAGAGAAAGAGGTCAGATTTACTTACACCCACCTTGAACCTTCAACTTTCTCATGTCATAGCTCTAAATTCGACCATCATCTGATTTTTCTGGTTTCGCTTTCTTGTGTTGGTTTAAGCTTGTTTACTTTTAGAAGAGTTGGATTTTATTAAAATCAGGATTTTAGCTTATAAAGAGAGATCAAAGTTTGGTTCTAGTATGCCAACTTTCCATCACCCAGTTGCATGCTCATTTTGCTACTACTTTCAATCTGATTGTTTGATTATCTTGATTTTTATATCATTTTAAGGCATGTGTTTAGTTTTTTGTAGTGCCCATGATAGCTTAGATCCGACCTATGAATGAGGATTTATAAAACCTCAATTATCCTGAAGTCCAATAGTCCTACAACATCTCAAGTTCTCAGTTTTCTCATATAATAACTTTTTATCCAACCATTTGATTCCACTAATTTCTCTTTTCGTTAGAGTTATCTTCCAAACCAAGTTAATTTTGCTTTGATTGAACCATTAGATCAATGGAATTTGAATTTTGATTATAATCATGTGGCTTGTTTGTCCTTTTTTTTTGATTGCATACTCATACTTGATTGATTCCATTTGAAATAAACTTTTCAAAGAGTACAAGATCATAACAATTTGATTTTAAAGGATGTTATGTATTGAAAAATGGTGGAAAGAAAATGATAAAATATCACAGAAAATGATAGAAATGAAACTGACCTAAAGTAACGAAAAGTCAATAGAAAATCAAGGTGTTTGTGTACAAAACAGAAAATGATGAAATTTGAAATACTTATGTTTGCATATAAAATAGAAAATGACGAAAAATCATAGAACATAAAATATATATGTTTATTTATAAAATAAAAATATTAAAATTAATAAAGTAAATATTTTTTATATTTATCTACAAGATAGAGAATAACAAAATTAAATAATTTCTATATCAAAATTACATGTTGTTAATATATTCTGTGATAATTTACATTTTCTTTTTCTTCATTTTCTATTAGTTTCAAAAATCAGAAGGTTGAAAAATGAAAGAAAATTTTTCTTATATATCGAGGAAAAATGTCAGAAAATTATTTGGTGCACAAACACCTAAAAAATGGTAAAATTTTTTCGCCATTTTCATTTCCAATGTTTTCTACCGTTTTCTGGGTACACAAACATCCTCTTAGATTCAAATTTACGGACCCACAAACTTCCTAGGGTCAAGTTCTTTTGTATTTTCTTGTGCAATATTGTTTAATCTGTCTAACTTTGCCAATTTTATTTTTCCATGTTTGCTTGTTGAGTTAGCTTCAAGATGAAACTAATGTCCTGTTAATCGAACCATCAGATTGAAAGTTACTTAACTTTGAATATGCCAAAGGGCAAGTAATGTTATACAAGTGGAAAGTCAAAATGTTGTTATAGCTATCGTCATATTGATCTTGGTACTATTTGGTTTATTCTTTTTGAGTTGTATGCTTGTTGCAATGAAACATTGTGTTTTGTTTATTTCCATGTTCCTATCATGCATTCCCACATTTTAGTTTCCATAAGTGTTGAAAATTTGAGTTAGTCATATGTTGAACACATCTATGCATCTTCATGTTAGATCATGATGCTTACATTTGTTTTAGCTTTCATGCATACATGTAATCACCAAAGCACCTTTCATCTAAAACAAACATCCTTTAGAATAGCTTTAGATGTTCTGACGAATAAAATGTCTTTAATGCATTTTAGTAAATCACATCTTTTATTAGGAGAGGAATGTTTCCTTTCGTATAGAATCTCTCTTTCTATCTTCCAATTCTCCTTATTTTTAGCTATTTTTTCACATCTTAAGGACTTTCATAAGTCCACCGATCCTTTCTTTCAAAGAGAGATTTAAAGACCTATTTGTGCATTTGGAATTGAATATGATAGAATTTGAATTTTAATGTTTGTGTATATGACAAAATTGAATAGAATTAATTTTTAATAAAAATCTTAATTAATGAATTGAAGTAATTAATCAAAATGTAATTAATCAATGAATTAATTACTTGCATTAATCAATTAACATGTTATAAAATTAGATCTTTATATATCATTTATCACAATCAAGTATATGCAAAAATATAAGTATATATCTACATCCACATATTCTATGATTATTCTTGAGATCAAAAAATTCAAAAGTAGAATATTTTAGTTGAAATTATAAAATAAGATCATCATGTCATCACAATAAAATAAGATCTTAATTAAAATCATTACTCTATGTTTAAATTCTAGAGGATCTTGTACTTAGGACCTGAGAAATTTTTTTTCCAAAGTTCAATTAAAGAGGAAATTCATTTTCCAAGTCTATTTGTGCACAAATCGCAACTAGAATCTAACAGAAAATAAATTCATTTTCGTCAAATTCTAGTTTCACAAACCTTCCTATAAGAGGGGTTTGTGGTGTAGGAAAGTCAAAAATTAGAAAACTTGAAAAGTTTTCTTAGTTTTTGTATTGTTTGAAAAAAATTCTCAACTTTTTTAAGATATAAATAAATAAAATTTCTTGACTTTTAAATCTCCCCCTTGATTTCTCACCTACATCATCCTACAACTTCGAACCCTCGACCATGACATCCTTTGACTTTCGCAATTCATTCATCCTTCCTTGTGCAAAAACCCTCAATCCATCTATCGCATCGACCACACAATCTCGCCCAATTGGCAAATGTTCCATTGATGTAACCATCAATAGTTTGTTTGGTGCCTAGGAGATGAATGAAATGCCAAGTATCAACAAACATTTTCCCTAAGCATTTGGAGCTCAATAGGTTACTTTTATCTTCTCCTCTTTGCAAGCCAATTGGATGAATAGTGCTTAAATCTTGTTATGCTTAGATCTTATCTTATTGAAGTCATCTTGTTATGTTGTATTTAAGACATGAGCAAATAACATGTTTTCCTTCTATTATAGCTAGTGCTTGTGAAGTGCTTAGTAAATCACATTAGCTGGTGTTTGTGATGTTATCTTATTGAGGTTGCCATTTTTTAATAGGATTCTCGTTTTGTTTAGGAAACAAATTCTCACTTAACTCATTAAAGTAGTCATTTTGAAACAAATTAGCAGTAATTATCATTAAGTATTTTGTTTTGATGATGTGTGCTAAACGAATGTAATCATATTTACTCAATTACTATTAATTGTGAAAGTAAATTAAGAACATTAATTAATACAAAAAAAAGTTTACTGATATAAATAATTGTTTGTAATGGATATGAAATTATGCTAAGTTAAATAACTAGTCGTTAAGTTATACTAACTTTTCATTTAACTAAATGTTAAGTTAACGTGTGTTTTTATTGTAAAGCATGATATGTTTTAAAGTTATATTTTCTGTATCATATACAATGCATGTTAAGACAACTCATTGAGTTAGTGTGTCACATGAGAACTCGTTGAGTTATAAACTTAAAGGTTAAAATAGGTCACGTGAGAACTCGTTAAGTTAGTGAACAAAATGTTAAAATGAAGAGACGAACTCGTTAAGTTAGTGAACAAAAGGTTAAAATGAAGAAACAAACTCGTTAAGTTAGTATTATACACGTGGTGCAATTAAAGTTTACGAATGTTATATTGTATCACGTAAGTTGCACATGTTTAACTCGTTAAGTTAACATAATTACATATGTTGAGTTGCTATATTGAGCACTAAGGCAACGCATTAGGTTAACGTTATAAACTTAAAGTTATTATTATTGCACATGGTAAATACTTTATTATTTAAAACATTTATTTACTAGTTCGGTAAGTTATCTAAGGATTTTCGAATACTTATTAGTTTAACCATCCGAAACTCAAAACTCATTTCAAATAGTTAACATTTAACCTTCCGAAAGATAACTTAAGTCACGTTTTTAGGTCACAGCACGTGTCTCACTAGTTTTATGGTAAAAAGATATTTCAAATACTTTGAAAACTTAACTATCTAATACTTAAATACTTTTCGGTGAGTTAGCATCTAACATTCTGAAAGACAAGTTAAGCTAGTTTGTTGAGTTAGTATAACACTACGGACTTAGTTCGTTGAGTTAGCTACAATACATGTCACGTGATTTGGTACATGATGAACTCGTTAAGTTAGATACGTTAAGTTATAAATCTACTTGTTTAGTTAACATTAACACAACGACTTGTTATTACACTTGATAGAAAATTTTGGACGAGAGAGTTTATTTTGCAAGAAATTTTTCAGAAATTCAAGGTTGATGATTAAAGAAAATTTGAAAAGTAAAACGTGTATATTTTGATGAAGGAAAAAGAGAAGACGTGAAGAGTGGAAAAATGATTGTGGTTAAATGTAGAGGATATGCATAAAATGAATATATAGTATAAAAGTCATAGAATTCTTGTTGATCAATTATCCCTACACACTAAACAAAATATATTTTCAAGGATCAAAACACCTCTCTAGGTAAAAGCTCTCAGATAGAAGAAAATTCGGTGAAGAAAAGAAAGTCAGATATATGTCATTGAAGATTAAAAAATCAAAAGAAAACAAATTCGGTGAAGTAAAGAAAGTCAGATATTTATCACTAAAGAATTGTAGAAGAAGAAAAAAAAAAGAAAATCTCAAACAAGGAGAAATGTTTTAAATTTCGTAAATTAGTTTTCTTTATTTGTAGTTATAAAATTAATTAGATGAAACATAGTATCGTTATATAATTGCATCTATAATTTCTTAAGAGAATTGAATTATATATTATAATTGAAACATTGAATAAAATGATTTAATTAAAATAATGTCTCAACTTGTTTTTAATTTTGAAGTTTCAATTATTCTTGTAAATATTGAAAAATATAATTCACCCCTCTTATATAGTCATTCGATCTTACAACTATGTATGCAACAATACACATATCTTTATTTAATATTTATTACATGAATGTTTAAGCTCAAGTAGTAGTTTTGTATGGCCTCCTCTCCATCATTAAACTCAAAAGGTTCTATGTGGGGAGGTGGATTACAATTGCAATGGATGTGATTATAGTTGTGATTGCTTTGATGTGATGATTGCAACATGTACATTATCAACCACTAACAAAGAAGATTAAAGATTTCTTGATTTATGTAAATTTGGACTAGTTTGTTTTTAATATGAATGAAATAACTATGGAAACATTTTTATTTATTTATTTGAATATAATCAGTTTTTGCGTTCCATAAGGTATGATGTAAAGATACAAAATGCTTAAAACCAATCAATAAGAACAAAAGACAAGCAAAATAGAATATATCAACACCCTATTGTTTGGTAGTACATAGATCATTCCCTGAAAACAATGATGAACACTTTCTGCTTTGATCATTTGATGTATTCTCAAATTGTTACCAAAATTTGATAATGTTAAGTGAAATAATTTTTATAAATTACATTGCCTGCCCACTGGTAGAGAATAAAATAATATTATTATATTATTGTCATCAAGGCTATTAAGATGCACAATAATATTGTGTTTGAAAGTCACTATAAAATAATGACTTTTATCACAACATATCAAACTTTTTCTGCAGATTTATTACACATTGTTAAGGAGTGCCAGATTTAAACTTTTGATGCCTATGAGTCATCCACCTAAGATGTCTAACACCTTCTCCATATGTATTTGAAATATATACCTAAACTTATGTCTTTACACAGACTTATTTTCCTAATTTACTCTTAAAATTAAATTAAGTAATGACACTATTCTTAATCTTCTTTTTACCAAAGTAGTAGTAGTAAAACCCAAGAGAGGTTTTGTCCATTGTTTGTGTGTCCAGAGGCACTACTTGTTGAGCTCTGGGTTTTATAATTTTTATAGAAAATGTTGCAACTAATTATTTCCCAAGAAGAAGAAGAAGAAGAAGAAGAAGAAGAAGAAGAAGAAGCTAACACACCTAAAACAGGTTGGGTTCAACCCTATCCTGATCATGAAAGATCACTTTTCAAAATATGTAATCTTCATCCCAACATCTACACGAGTGTTTGATAGAGATCAACCATAGATTTGCTAGTGAAGAATGTCGACCATTAAGGTAGGTTTGTCACAGAACATGGTGGTTGAGATGCAGAATTTACAAGAAGGTTTTAGAAAGCATTGTTTGAGTTACCGGACACTGAACTTAATTTTTTGACTAGCAGCAACCATTGGAAGATCAATGGATAGACAAAATGCATCAACGCTTTTTTAGAAGAATATTTGGGATATCAACTCTTATTAAAATTTAGTTTAATTGAAATTTAATCTCATAAATTCACTTTCCCTTAATTTTTTATTGAGTAGAATACATTTTGGTCAAGAAATTTCCAAAATTCATAGAAATTCCAAAATATTATTTTTTATTTTTTGAACATTTTACATGAAAAATTTTGAGATTTTACAAAAGGTGACCATTGTAGTCTTTCGGTATACTAATTACAAAAGGGATAGCAATTTATAATCATTTGATGACTGTTTCTATCCATAGAATGCAATTCTTAACATACAATTAATACTCCTTGCGTGGTGCATTATTTAGCAATGAATTCTCTTGAGCTTCACTCTCTTTTCTCTTAAGATTTCATTTCCTCCCTGCTCTACCTCATTAATTACAATGCATCATCATTCACTTCCATTCAAGTGTTTCAAGAGCACTTCTAGAGATAGGTTTCAATGTGTAAAATTCTAGATTCTAATCAAACTCAGCACTCCTCAAGCTATAAGGATGGTCTTCAAATTTTTCTTTCTAGACTTTTTAAATGATAAAAACTCTTCATAAAAGTTGGAACAAAAGAGGAGAAGAAAAATATGAAGAAAGTAGTGAAGAACCTCTTTACAAGAAGTGTGACAAATTGAGACACATAAGAAGATATTGTCTAGTGAGAAAGATGGAGGCAACAAGGGAAGGGAAGGAATTAAAAAGAAGCATGAATAAAAGTGACAAGATGCTCAAAAGGAAGAAGGTACTTCAAGACACATGGGATGACTTGGATTCTTCCACATACAAGCAAAAGAAAAGTTCAAGTGAGAGAATTGGACACTAGCTAGTGCTTCATGAGAATCTTTTTTTTTTTATAGAAATCCGTGTTCTATTCATGGGATGGGGTCTTGAAAACAAACAAAGGTTACATGGGAGGATTAAGCCTAAACCCCAAAGAAACAATCAAAATACAATAGTAGGTGGTTGGGGTCTAAAGATAGGACACCTCAACTACATGAGTTATTAAATGCTTTCAATGAATTATTTTTTAGGTGCAAGAAACTCATGCATGATGTACAAGAACCAGAAGATGACAATGAAATATTGAGTTTTGATAGGTAAGAATTATATGAAATGTGTATAGATTTGAAAGGTCAAGTAATGGCTTGGGACTTTGAAAATTCATAAGAAGTAGAATGACTGAGTTTGAAAATGAAATTTTCATCCTCCAAGTCAATTCTTGAAAAGTTCACTCATTGTAAGAAAATTGCTTGTATCTCAAATTCGATCATTTATAGATATGCATATCACCATATTTCTTAGAAAAGTATTCTATCACTACGTCTAACCATGAAATGTATGTTTTTGTTAGAAGGAAACAAAATAAAAAGATTTGGATATCAAAAGGATCTTGAAGAACAATAAAAACCTCTTTAACCCTTATAGACCCAAAGTGATGTAAATACCAACATCGTTGCTTTCTTCTCGTGTTACTAGTTAAATTGAAAAGGTGAAAGTAAATCTTAGATGGTAGATGTTCAAAACACATGATGAGAGACCATATCATCTTAAGCTCTTTGAAAATCAGGAATGGAGGCACCTAACCTTTGGAACAATGGAAAAGGAAGAATAGTGGGCATTGGTAACAATTCTTCTACCTTTTTGAAAATGTGTTCTTGGTAGATGGATTAAGTCATAATTTTGTTAGCCTTAATCGATGGTGTTATAAAGGATTTAAAGTAACATTTGATCTGGGTTACTGTTCTATCATATTGGAGTACATAAATATGAAATTAATTTCTTAAATGGGAATTAATTGGTTTACCAAAATGAAATTATATGAAATATAAGTTATGTGATCATGCGAATTTGGCAAGTAATGCAAATCTTCATTTAAATTTAAAGATGTTACTTCTACTTCTAGACTAATGGAATTAATTTACATAGACTTGTCTGGACCTACCGGAACTTTAAATATTTGAGGCAAAAGATGTGTTTGTTATTGTTGATATCTTTTTATATTTACTTAGGTGATTTTTCTTGCAAATAAAAATGATGTATTAAATGAATTTAGCGAATTTTGTAAGACAATTTAAAATGAAAAAGAAACTAACATTATTAAGACTAGAAGTGAACATGATGGTAAATTTGAAAATGATGAATTTGAGATACTATTATTGTAATGAACATTTTAGTACCAACATAAATTTTCATTTCCTAGAGTCTCATCCATGAATGGTGCAGTTGAGAGAAAATAGGACTTTATAAGAGATTCCCAGGAATGATTTACCACTCTTGAATAGACTCTTTAGAGATATATTTTCTCGTCCTATAAAGCCTAACACCATTACAAGTTTCTTATGTGATGCCCCCATCAAGCATCGGCCCATTACACAACTTGATGTTAAAAACACTTTCTTACTTGGTAACTTAAAAGGAATTTCTTACTTGAATCAACTTCAAGTTGTTTCTTGACCATGTTTTTAAAGGCTTAAAAGGTCCTTGTATGACCTTAAACAAACTTCAAGGTTTTGGTACGACAGATTCAGTAAATATATCTTGGGTTTTGGTTTTAACTCTACCATTTCAGACCATCCTTCTTCATTTACAGACATAAAGGTGATGTCATGCATCTCCTCTAGTATGTGGAAGATGTTCTGCTCACAAGTAACAATTCCAGTTTGATTTCTGATTTTATTTTCAATGTTAGTAAGCACTTTGCCATGAAAATCTTGGAGATTTATATCATTTACTCGGAATATAAGTGTTGAAGCATAACGGAGGCTTTGTTCTTTCCCAATTACAGACTCCTACATCATGGTCAAGATCTTTAATAATTCCAAGCTCTGCTATTTGTCAAAAAGAATTCAGATGCGTGTAAGGAATTCTCCAATACTGGTCAGTCATTTATTGTCTGAAACAAAAGTTTAAGGGGAAATGTCACATTTTATTTAGGAATTTCTACACCCGTTCTCTTCCATCTGCACTATGTGTTGCTAATAAAATCCTTTATTAATGAAGCAAGAACTTATGCAACAAGGAATCCTCCATTTCGGATCAGTTATTTATAGTCTTAAACATAAGTTAAGAGGAAATGTCACATTCTGGGTGCAACCCTCGTGATTATGTACAAATCTCTGCACAGATCATGGCAGCATAGAGAATCTAAAATTACGAGGAGAACTAGATACATGGGAAACAGTAACAGGTAAGAAACTACTTACCTTTTAGATGGCAGCATCTGCCTGCAGCTTTGCTCTACAAGAACTTCTCAATACAAGCAGTAAGTATGGGCTTGGTCACAGCTCCGATGATTGCATCCTGCTTCTCGCCATTTTTAAAAATCACGGTGGTTGGGACACTTCGGACACCGTATTTGGTTGCGATGTCTGGGCAGTCATCAGTGTTCAGTTTCAGAAATTTCATCTTCCCGGTGTACTCTTTCGACAGTTCATCTACGACAGGAAGCAACATCCGGCAAGGTCCACACCACTGTGCCCAAAACTCAACAAGCACCGGGGTATCACATTCCACGACAGTTGGTTGCCATGTGGCAGTAGTAACATCTGGAACTGTTTTCAAGAAACAAAAAAGAAATCACAGGAAAATATTATAAATGCTTTATGAAAACTATTTTCAGATGCTTGTCAGCAGCCAGGGATTAGCAAATTAATCAATAGTGAAGAAGAATTCCAGGCAAAAAATAGACACTTGTGCGGGCAAGTGCCAGAACATGAGAATGCTCCAAGCATTCAATACGTGCACACAGACCCGGTAAGAGACGTAGGGTAATTTAATATCTCTCACATTTTATAAAGCTAAATGCAGATTTGCCTTTTCCAATAAATCTTTGAAGGCTACATTTTCACGTAATAATCTACAAATCCAAACCAATCTACACTAATTCCAAGTGTTTCGAACATGACAGTTCAATAATCTAACCAAAAAATGTTTCAATTTCAGCCAAATAAAGATCAACTGTCTAACCATACGACAACAGTATGTTCTTCCCAAGTAGTTGGACTGCTGTTTTTTTTTTAAACAATAATAAATGTAACCATACCATGCAGCAACACGAAAGAGAATTATGTAGCATAAAAAAACAATACTAAATGACAACTTGCTAAACTGTCAGGAAGAGTAGCCTTAAAGAAAACCGAAGAAAGGTCGGTCAGTGTGCTCCAAATGATAGCATCTCAACCAAATGTTACGAGTAACTTTAATGAAATGGCTCAATGGAAAATTATGGCCTATGTAAAATTTAGTGCAAAAGGGGGATAAAGCATGAATACAGGATAAAATATCTCCTATCCATGCCTCAATAAAATGCTACCATAACTGGTTTCGAAGGGATCAATCAAATTATGACCTATGTAAAATTTGGTGCAAAAGGGGGATGCAATTACAAAATTTAATGAAAAATTTAGAGTTTGATAGAAGGAAATGGGATAGAAATTATTCATCTCACCGACCTCATATATTGGAATTAAGGTATAGATTGCTATTGTTGTTATTGTTTACATGGAATATAAACTTGCATTTACATCAATGATGTATTTATAACAAGTAAATATTATTTCATATCGACCAGACTATTAAAAGAAAAAATGTTTATTTCTCAAAGATTTATGACATAATAGTCAAATATTTGATATCATTATTTCTTAGCAATGCATCTCCACCACCAAATATATAGGCAAATGGTTAAGTAGTTGATGTTTCTGATCTTGGATATGGTATTTTTTCCCTGAAATAGAAGGTGCAAATCATTCTCCTATTGCTTCTTCAACGTGCACCTTGATTATCAATTAATCATCACAAAATCCTCTACACTTTAATGACTAAAAAAGTCAAAAATACTATTGTAAAACTATGGCTTGATTTAGATGCAACAACAACAACAATAACCTATTCTATAATTCCACTATGTGAGGTCAACCTCATGAATCCTTTTCTTCCATATATTTCTATTTGATTTAGACACAGAATTGTCAAATTTTTTTGTAGGACATGCCAGACATTGTTCAGGAAAATTGAAAGAAACGGCAAATTCGAATGGAAATTAATAGAATATCAAATTCAACGTGCTGATTTCTATGTTAGGAACTACATGATAGCCCACGGTTTTCATGTAAAATGACAATAAAGACGAGATACTGAGTTCCAAACAAAAAATATTCATTGAATTCTCAAAACAAAATATCATGGAATATTTTTGAGCAACAATAGGAGATATATTAAAATTAAGAAAAAAAGGGATCTACACAAGCCATAGGCAAGCTCGAAAAACAAAACAAAAAGGAAAGTAGCATTTCAAAATTGAAAGTTAAGCAAAGAAAATAGAATAAAATAAATAGCCACCCAAAAACTGCATGACTCAAGTGATCTAATCAAAAAGTTAGAATGGTCTGTAACCACACCAACGTCTCAGCATATCCATAAAAGCACCCGCATGCCAAGAATTTGTCCATTCAACCGCATAGCCAACAACCTTTGACACCTTCAATGATAATCATCATCACATAGCCACATGGAATATCCGACCATTCCTCTCTAGCCATCAACAACTCCAAACTGGAAGTGGAATGCTATTCCACTACAAGTGAAATATCATGGAATTTGTGTGTGGTGAGGTCTACTTATAAGCTTCCAACTTAAATAAATTGATGTGGTTTGAGTCTTGTTTGGTAGTAATGCCTTATA
This sequence comes from Cymodocea nodosa, assembly GCA_036874045.1. Lineage (NCBI taxonomy): Eukaryota > Viridiplantae > Streptophyta > Magnoliopsida > Alismatales > Cymodoceaceae > Cymodocea > Cymodocea nodosa. The sequence goes on from CM072341.1 coordinate 1,749,110, forward strand.
TGCACCACTATGCATGGACCGCATTTTAGTGGTTGAATAATTCTCACAGAAAATAGAAGAGAATGAACCAGTCACAATAAACACAAGAAAACCAGGAAGTTATTACATAGATGCAACGAGAAATGTCAAACGCTAAAAAACCTGAAGGCAGGAAAATATCATACACAAAGCATGGAAACACAAACTATGTTCAATATTCGGAAAAAAAAAAAAACGATTAGGTGAATTTCTCTAAAGAGCGGGAGTCCACGAAATTAACCAACAATTATGTGAACGCATGACTGCTAGGCAGAATCTGAAAAGGCGTGTTTCCTACTAACATTGTTTATTATGTAATTGAGAACCATCAATCATCGTACGTTCCCAGTAAAAGAAGATAACACTAACAGTTTAACTGACGTAAAGATTTGTCAATCAGTCAGAAAAAACTAGTATAACGAAACTAAAGCTAAATACTTCTCATCACCTTTTGAAGAAAAACTCTTTATCGACGGTAAAGAAAACTGAGATAACAATTTCAAATGAAGAAAAGCAACGTCAACTCCTGAATCCATTGATAGCACCCAACCACGAAGAAATCGTATAAACCATCCCCAACAAAAAAAGGCACAGCAAGCAAGCAATCAGAATCTATACCACCAACCGCTGTATCCTGAGCTTCGCAGACCACACCACGGCGGTGAACCACCCTCCCACCGCCTACAACAGCCACCGATCTAGCAGCAGCACGCTTCGCAACTTTCAAACCCTTGAACTCCGGCAAGAGCCCCATCCGATGCCGACTGGGAGCCGAGGAAATCGACGACTCCATGGCCATCCGAGAAGAAACCGCCGCCGCCGCAGCCGCCGGCTTATGGAAGGCGGAGGCATGGGGGATGGACACGGATTCAAGAACGGCGGCAGCCATCGTTGGAGGTGGGCGGAAGATGGCAATGTGGTGCGTGGGTGGAAGTTTAAAACTGGTCGAGGAAATTTTGGCGATTATTTTCTTTTATCAATTACTTTAAATTTTAACATACGATTCTTTAGAATATATAATTTACGTAAAAAAAATTCAAGTGGTAGTGAACAGTGATGACGTGGACTTTATAGATTAGAGAAGAGTGGTGTGGATTAACGCTCTTCGTGGCCCCACCACAGATTTTATCATTTTTTGCTATGAGTTGAATAAATTAAAATTCAAAATACAATGATCACAATTTATAGATGACAAAAGTCAAAATAGTAATAAATAAAAAAATCAATGGATAAGATAATAACTGGAAGAGAAAATTAATTATTTCTTTTTTCTTACAAAACATCACTCTAAACCAAATACTGAAGATAAAATTATTTCTTTTAATCCAAGAAATCGGATTCACCAAACGAGAACAACTGAAATTATTTGTCCAAAAAGAGTTGACCATCGATCGCTAACTGGAAAAGATCAGGCATTGCTATCTTATATTTTTATTAGAGAAATGTCAAACAAATCTAAAAATTTACTTTAAAATCGATCTTCTTGACGTGAGACCCGTGCGGTTCGAGAAAAACTAGAATTTAAGATTTGGGAAAATTCATTTAAGTAGATGAGATTGCGGCGAGAGTGAAGAAGGATTTATCTATTACGGGAGAGCGAGGCAGCAGTAATTCTTTGTTAAATTATTATAATTACTTACTGATACATCAATTCAGAATTTATGAAGATTATATTTAAAATAAATATTTATTTTATATACAATTTTCATTATTGATAGATTTTAAGTTGGATGTGTCAACATTTCTTTAATTGTGCCAGGTTGTTCTTTCCTGATACCAAGTTAACACCAATATAACATACATGAGTAGGTAAGTCCGAGCACGACATAAACGTATTTTTTTAAAAAATTGATATATAATTTATAAAAATAAATGTTGAAAATCAAACAGAACTTTTGTGTTTTCTCTGTCTGATTTCAGTATATCTAATTAATATATATTTTCTGTATTGTTACATTTAATTTAATGTTGATGATGATAAATATAGATAATTATTAGAATTTAAAAAATGATGAATATTATTGTAATTGTGCCCTCAGAAAATAAGGGGAAATTTTTTTTTCTTGATTTGTTGAACAAACTTTTCTAAATATTTTGACTTTATACCTTTAAAATTCATTGTTTGCTTGTCGATATCCTAAATTTCCGGGGGTGATTAAATTAAATAATTAAAGTTTAAATTAGAGATTAAAGATTTAATTAAGAGATTAAGGATTTCATTAGAAAAATAAGTGAATTAGGCATTACTTAGGAGAACAAATTAAGTAATATGAGTAATTTAATTTGGTGATTCATGTAATTGAAGTAGGTGATTTAAATGTTTTAATTAAGCGATTTAAAGATTAAATTAGATAATTACTAATTAAATTAAATGATTTTCTACTTTATGTATAAACATTGAAATAAAAATGATGATTCAAATAAATCAACTTTTCTCAACATATCTGAAAAAGCTAGAAACGTTTCCAAACTACCCTTACTTTCTCAATAAAACCAATTTTTAATTGCAAGAAGTGCCTTAAATTTATACTAGCTAAATACTATAGAAAATATTTTATATATGTATTTATTTATATACATTATACTATTATCGTATAATATTATATATTTATAAATATATTTATATAGCATGAGAAATATATTTTATAATATATATAAATATTTTATATACTAGATATAATGACACATGAGTGGGATGGTAAGACAAGTGAAATTTCATATTGAAGAATAAGAAATCTCTCTAGTAAGTCCACTAAAAGGTATGAAATCTCATTCATTAATAAGGTTTTCACCAATAGTATTTTGTGTGGCACAATTATAACTTTCATGCTTAGTTTCTTATAAAATAAAGATAAAATAATAATATCTTATTTATTTAAACGGATAACATTTCTAACTTCCCTTCTCTTAGAGGTTGTTTGTGTACATTTTTCGTTGAAAAATGAAATAATAAGAAATGATAAAAATGGTGGAAAATAAAAATGATAAGATATAACAAAAAATATAAAGTTGTTTGTACACTAAAGAAAATGATCAGAAAATGAAAAATGAGATATTTGTGTAATTGTAGGAAACGACAAAAAATGTATTATTTAATAATTTTTAAAATATTAAATAATAAATTAAAATAACAAATTTACAAAAATTACTACTAACTTGAAAAAAATGATAAGAAATTAAAAATTTAATAATTTTAAAAAAATTAAATAATAAAATGAAAATTATTATATTTGAAAAGTAATATTTTAAATATTTTAGTATATATTAACATTTCATTAAATATAGATGTAACATGTGAAATAATATATTTGTAATTAATATAAACAACATTGTTCATTATAATCTAAATTTTTTTAGAAATAATATGTTAATGTGTTATTTAATATTATTAAGTTGTGTAATTAATGTTACTTATTTAACATATTATTAAGTTGCTGAATATATTAATGTATTATTTATTCTTATAACATTAATGTTATTCTATTTTAATGTATTATAATTTAGTATCATTCTTCAACATTATTTTTTTATTTTAATATATTATAATTATAATATATTATTATTTATTTATTAGTATAATCATACTTCTTGATATCACGTTAATATTATTATTTATTTTAATATATTATAATTATAATATGTTATTTATTATTATAATTATTATATTTTAATTTATTATAATTGTATATTATTTCTTATATTATAAATTTGTATCATTTCTCATCGTTTTCGAGAGGATGAAGTGGGAAACAACAGAAAACATTTTTTTTAATACAGAAAGATATAACAAGAGATCATCTCACTTTGTTAAATGATAAGAAAACTTTTTCCTATATTTCCTTTCCTCTTATTTTATGTTATTTCTTGGTCACACCACCTCTCCTCTTTAAGGTAAGAGTGTAAGCTTATGGTATTACAATAACTACTAAAATCTATATTATTGGGCAAATTAGTAGAATCTTGTTATTATATGAATTGAAACACCAAGAATCATTAATCAAAGAAAAGTTACTGTGCATATAAAAGAAGAAATACTTGCTGGCTTGAGATTGTGAGCCTTTTATAGAGTCTGATATTTGATCAATGTTTCTTTGATCAAATGCTAAGAGATAAAATGTTGTTATAAAAAAATATTACACAAAAAAATACAACTTAACCAAAGACATTATAGAAAAAATGCTAAATTAGATGTGAACTAATTGTAATCATCAATACATTCATTCTAGGACATGCTTACTTAATCACCTATGAATATCTTTTTTCACTACCCATGAGTATATATATAATTATTTTACGAAATATTTTATTTTAAAATCAATTAATAAAAAATGAAAAGATTTATCATATATTAACCTAAATTTTATTTTACACTAATCAAGGTAAAACCTTCCACACTCTTCCCCACTAGCATAATTTGTTTTAGATTAATATGTTTGAACTTAGTTTGATATTATGTGATCAAAATATTCTATTCAAAATCACTAGTTGTAGGTGTGTGCACTAATTCTTATGTGGACTAATTCCTCATTAGTAGTAGGTGTATGTACCTATTTAAAAATTATGTACCGATATTGCGAGTCTTGCTTCTATTAGTACTCTCGATTGAATTGGTGGATGGAGTTACTTGGATATCCCCAACTAATTAGGAATGTTTGAGAGACAAAATGTGTGGTACATGAGATCAAATTTTAAGAGAGTGCTCTTCTAGGTACTTAGGAAGACCTACTCTTGCAAACTTTCACCTTCATGGATACTTCTAGTATATATCATACTGTTTGAGTGTTCATGGAGTATCACTTATTATCACCTACATAAATACTTCTGGTGTACACAAGATTATTTGAGTGTCCATAGAGTGTCACCTTCAAGAAAGAAAAGAAAAGAAAAATTCTATTCAAAATCAATTGATAATAAATGAAAAGATTCATTATATATTAGTCTAAGTCTTGTCTCTACACTCATCTACGTAAAAATTTTCACATTTAATTATAGTTTATTTTAAACTTACATATGGTTGCATTATAAAAGCGATGATTCACAAATTTATAATAAGTTCAACGTAAGAAAGTGTTGTAATAATCTCACATCAATTAATATAATGACTGAATCTAAATTTATATAAATGAATCTCTCTATTAATTATCAATTGATTTGAAGTTGAGATTTCATATTCACTTGATTTAAATAAACAAGATACTTGTAGGCTTAAGATAAATCACAAGTAATGAGAAGTGTTAAAATAGTCTCACATCTATTAGTGTAAAGATTGAACCTAAACTAATACACAATAAATCTCTTCTTTTATCGTTAATAGATTTTAAGTTGAAATTTTAAAGAAAGATTAATAGAAGTTTCCAAAAGGAATTGACTAAGACACCTAGAATACAAGCTTGATCTGATGATGGCTTGTATCACATAAACTAAGTTAGATATAATAGCATATGGGAGGAAGTTTGTGTTTGATTTTGTTGATAAAAATCAATCATGTTAATAGTTTTTAAATGATGATTATTTTATTAGAAATTTAATTAGATTATGTTATTTTGTGGATTAAAGATCACTTTTGTTATTTAGAAAGCTTTTGAGTTTCCATCTTCAATTGGTTTTTGTACTTGGAATTTGAATTTTACAGAATTTTAATGAAAAGAATTTAAAATTCAGGTGTCTGTGCATATGATAGAATCAAATAAAATTGATTTTTATTTAATAAAATTTTTAAGTAATAATTAAAATAATTAGAGAAAACCCTCTCTCTCTCTTTCCCTCTCCCTCTATGTATGTCTCCATCTCTCTCTCTCTCTCTCTCCCTCCCTCCCTCCCTCCCTCTCCCTCTCTTTCTTTTTCTCTCTCTTTCTCTCTCTCTTTCTCTCTCTCCCTCTCTCTTCCTGTCTTTCTTTCTCTCTTCCTCTCTCTCTCTCCCTCTTTAACATTCTCATCATAACATTTCATGAAAGTAAGCACATGAGTGGAAGACATAAGAAAAGGAATGATAAGCAAGACAAAATTTAGTTTTCAACCTTTTGAGCTTAAAAAATAAATTCCAAAATTTACAAAAGAAATAAGATAGCTCCTTAAGGATATACACAAAGTTCAGAGCATGGAAACATAGAATGAAAATTATTACTTACAAAGGGAAGTGATCTAATTATTACTGTTGAAAACTTAAAATGAAAATTTATTTGCAATCATTGGATTTTAAGATTTGGCATATGGCTTATACTCTTCCTACAGTTGATTTCTCATTTTTGGATAATTTTAGTAAAAATAAGACTAACTTGAATATTCAAGTCATAAATGCTTTATACCGTGTACTTAATATTAATAAGAGATTGGTAAAGTGTTACATTGCAACCAAGCATGTGAAATATGGCATACTCTTGAAGACATTTATGATGGTTGACGTTAGTCATGTGAAGAATAATAAAATGAATTAAGGAGAAGGAAGGTGGCATGTCAAGCCAAATGGAATAAATACATAAAGAAAGAAAGGTGAGAACAGTGAAGATGAAAGGATGTGGGGTTCCCATCTCATAAAATCAAGCTACGTAGCTTATGTCAACATAACATGATATTTTTTTATAAAATCAGTATATTATTTTTATAAATAATATATTAAAAATATTTATAAAATTAGTATGTTATATTGATTTTGATATACTAAATTGTAGAATTTGTTATATTGAATCTATAAAATTTAAGAATATAAACTTCTAGACTTTTTAATTAAGATTAGAAATAATATATATCAAAGTTATAATAGAAAAATTCTGTCTGATTTTTGACATATCATTAATATAAATAATATACCAATTTTATTACAAACTTCTAAGTCTTTTAAATTCAATATACTGTAAAGAACAGTTCAATGTAACTTAAAAAGCTTAAATTATACCTTTGACTAGCTCGACACTAATAAACTGTGAACCATAAATTCTACTTAAACTACCAATTTATCTCTCTCAACATGATGCAACCTAACACAAATTCAATCAAACCATACCAACAACATGACATGACCTGTTAAACATCTCTAAAGATGGGTTGCTGATGTAGATCCAGACGCTGACCACCATCGTAGAGGGTGATGCGAACAGTAACTCAGATGAGGAGGAGGTCAAGGAGGCTCCAAACCATGGGGACGTAATCATATAACTAAGCCGGTGTTCCCAAGCATCATGCACGAGTCGAACAATCGTGGTGGTGTCCCTTCGCTATTATTCCAGTCATTCCTCTTGATCGTAGGGTTATTCTACTGCACTCCTCACTCACCTGTGACCCTTGTCACGACATTAAGCGCCATCAAAACCATAGGTGAAGAGTTTGCAACGTTACAGAACTCAGCCAGTTGCCTGTAACGACATCGACACTGCGATTCTTCTCTCTCGGCAATTTTCTTCCGACGATGACGACGACGACTGCCGATCATGCAGATAGGCAGTGACGCCATCATCGTGGTGACGGCGGAGGCAGCTACCGGATGCGGTTGGAGCTCCCATCCTTCGACAGTCAATTGCATATCGAGGATTTCCTTCGTTTGGCTTGCTACAGTGGAGCGTTTCTTTGATCATATGGAAAGTGAAGAACAACGCACCGTGGAATCGGTGGTCCGAAAACTTTAGGAGTTAAGTTTGTGTATTGGAAAATGAGTGAAAAGAAAATTACAGAATATCATTAGAAAATTATGAAAAGTAAAATAATAGAAAGTAACGAAAAAGAAATCAATAGAAAATTAAGATATTTGTGTACAAAGCAGAGAGAATGATAGAAATGGTAAATTATTTATTGAATTATATTCTTATCACTTAAGTTTAATTATAATCTTATAAGGTCTTTAGTAAATTTCTGGATTATTCCTAAAAACCAAGGAAAATTGATTTGTTAATTTTAATTCTAATAAAGAAATAACTTATGTCTAACTTATTTAACTAAGAATTTCTATTGCAAAAATTCTAGAAAAATTCATAAAACTAAAAGAAAGTTAGTTTTCTACATTAGTTTTACTTAGTTAACTTTAAGAAGTAGCATCAGATTGGTTTTAAAGTTAGAATTTGATAATTGAAAGTGTTTTGAAATTTATTGATTTAATTGAAAGTTACGCTAATTTTTATGGGAAAAAAAATGCATGTAACACAATTACACACAATCAATACACGAAGAACAAGCATTGAACATGCATCTTCTTTCATTTTCTAGGAAAAACGTATAACATGTACGAACATAGAAAGATTCATACAAATATTCATGAAACATAAATTACACATAAAATAAATAAAAGAAAAATGGAATAGACACCTATCTTCTCCACGTGAATTCCTTCCTTTGTGACTTACTTGGAAGCAGATACATCATGTATTTACTTTAAGTTCACCACTTTTCAGACGATGGAATCCTTCAAGAGGCTTCCGAGGAATGTTACTTCCATGGCTCTTTCACCAAGTGAAGAAGACGAAATAACTAGTTTCCAAATTTTCACTCTTCAAGAATATGCTCGTGCAATGAAGTTTCAAAAAGAGTAACATAGAAATGGAAGAAGAAGAAGAACGAGTGTCACTTCCTTCTTGGAATGAAATGGATGGATGGGTGCAAGGAGAGAAAAATGAAGTGTAGTGTACTAGACAAAATAGAAGTGAGATTTGAAAGAATGATGTATATGTATATTTATAAGGACAAAAAGATACCTTGTAAGAATGTATTGTAATCAGATTTCTTAATGAACCTCTTACATTTCTTCATTTCAGTCCACGATCTTTTCCATATTGTTCATTGCATCCTTTTAAATGAAGATATGTCTTTTAATGTCATCCCTTCTAAAGAAATGTTAACCATGCACATTTCTACGTTGTCCTATGCATTCTTCATTCTTTCTCTATTGTAAATCTAATGAGAACAAACTTTTAGAGACTTGTTATGTTTTTCTTAAATCGTCGTCTTTGTCGAACAATTATCCTATAACACTATGAAAAACTTGAATAGTTATTGCGTAACCTTTTGAGTTTTGTCATTTGTAAAACATGTGACTTGCAATTCTTATAATATTAGACACTTTATAAAATTCGAATAGTTATCCTGTATTCATTCGTAAAACTTGAATAGTAATCTATTATCTATACATAAAACTCAAATGGTTATCCTAACTCTTCAATTTTCTTAAAGTTATATATAAAAAACATGTGAAAAATTAAAACATTTAAAACACACATATGTAAAACTTAGTTATATGAGTTTTTAAAGACAACTCTTCAACTTTTCACCGTACTTAATCTTAACTATACCACTTTATACTTAGCTTTTGAAATTAATTATTCTCGTCTTCTTTTCTCTTGAGCTCTACTTTGGTTGGATGTTGTTGCCATGACATTCTCTCGCCTTGAGTACCTTCTTTGCAATGCCCCTATCCTAGCACTTGCCGACCTCAACAAGCTGTTTGAAATAAATTGTAATGCCTCCTCCTATATCGGTGTGGGTGTCATATTATTCCAAGATAATCACCCTGTTGTATTCCTTAGCGAGAAGCTTGGTGACTACAGCGTTGGACAACCTATGAGATCGAATTATACGAGGTGGTATGCGCTTTAAAGATGTGAGAATCTTATTTACTTCACAAAGAATTTGTTTTACACACAAACCATTTAGCTCTATGACAAGTCCATCAATCCATCTAAATCAATCGATCGCATGCATGCTCGATGGATCGAGTTCCTCCAACACTTTGTCTTTGTCATCAAGCACAAGTTTGACACCCAGAACCATGTTGTCGATGCCTTGAGCCAGTGCACTTTACTCCTCATCACCATGTAGCATGTGATACTAGAGTTGGATATTCTCAAGGATGCTTCTATCACTAATCCTAATTTTGCAGAAATCTAGAAGTGTTGTCGAGCCAATCAGCATGTCGATCACATCATCCTCTATAATGGTTTCTTATTTTATGAGTCATGAACTTTGCATTCCATAGGGTTCCCTACGTGAACATCTGATTCGTGAGTTGCATGGAGGTTTGGGCTAGGAGGCCACTTTGGCCATGACAATACTATCGTCGTTGTTGAATCTTGCTACCACTGGCCAGAGCTGCAGTGAGATGTTACATGCCCAGTTCAACAGTGTATGCGTTGTTTGTTGGTGAAGTGAAGGGAACTTGTCAAAACACTGGCCTCTACACTCCCCTTCCCACACCAATAGGTCCACGGACAAACATCACCGATCTTACTTCGTCTTCGACTTGCCTTGGACGTGCTTTGAACTAGATCGATTTTCCAAAAATGGCGTACTTCATTGCATGTAAGAAGATTGTTGATGCTAGCCGAATCATCAATCTCTTCTTTCGAGTAAGTGTTTCATCTACATGGGACTCCTAGCCTCCACCATGTTCGATCGAGAAACCAAATTTTTATCTCATTTCTGGCGGGCACTTTGGGCGAAACTTGATACCTCTTTAAACTCCAACTCCACAAGTCATCCTCAATCTAATGGCTAAATAGAGGTCGTCAACAGATGCAGATCCAGATGCTGACACTGTCATGGAGGGTGATGTGAATACTAACTTAGATGAGGAAGTTGAGGAGGCTCTGGGACGTAATCATAACTAAGTGATGTTCCCAAGCATCATACATAAAGTTGAAGAATTGTGGTGTCATCTAATACATAAGTTGAAGCATAATACTAACTTAGCTCGATTTATAATGGACTAACCCGACCTAACTTGATTTTAATTTATTCGGACCGCCTCAACCCGACCCGTAGCCCGTTTGGGCTTCTACTTTTTGGGTTAGGTTGGGTCGACCCGACCCATTGACATCTTTAAAGGAGGTAAAAAAACAAAAGAAAGTTATCATCCAGTTATTCTCTTAATCGTAGGATTATTCTACCGTACTTCTCGTTCGTAACCTTGTCATGACATTAGGTGCACAATAATCTAAATCATTATTCTTATTTTAGCTTAGTAATGCATTTCATGTGTTGTACGATAAGTATGCATATATATATATATATATATTGTCATTAAGTCGATCGACAAGGCATGCGGAAAGAAAATTCTTAAATATAAGCAAATCCAGCGTATATTTAGAAACGTAATCGGTGGTACAACGACAAGATTGGTAGTTTAGTTGGACTCAAGTATACTTGTAAACTATACAAATGCAACAAAAAATTAAAAATGCAAATCGTTTAAAAATACAATAAAGAATTACTCTCAATATATAATTTCTATATTTCATATTTTGTTTATCTTCAGAAAGATATTAAAATAAAAATCTTAAAAAAGAGAGAAAATAAAACTAATTATATATATTTATAGTTAACATTTGTGTTGTATCGTGATTAATGTTATTACTGTCAGTATTATCAATATTTTAAATTTATTTGATTCATAACATAGAAAGTAATTTTATTCTATGTAATTTCTCAATGGATAATTGAATTCCTATGTAAATAGCAAAATTTAATGAAAAATTATTAGTTAAACTCGTGAAATTAACTTAAACGTACAAGATTAGTCTGTTAAATTAACTATAATTTCACGAATTAAGTCTATTAAGTTAATAGTAAGTAATCAACAGAATATGTAATTTAATATATATGAAACTCTAGCTTAAAAAAATTATACAAATGTAACAAAAAAAAATTTAAAAAAAATTAACACATATGAAATTAATTTAAAATTTTAAAAAAATACAAATGCAATAAAAAAAAATTAAAAGAAAATGTTCTATGATTATTAAAAATCATAAGATTCGTAACCACGGAAGAACGTGCAACGCGGCCAGATCAAATAAAAATCCAAATTCTGACGACGTAAAGCCATCAAATCTCATTTGTCCCTCCCCCTCCCCCCCCCCCCCCCCCCCCCCCCCCCCCCCAAAAAAAAATCGATTTTGGTTGGATCTGGTAGATTTTAATTGTGACGATGACCAGCAGCATAACGTGATTTCTTAAGATTATGTTAGATTTGTCGTCTGGTGAAATTAAATTTGATACGACATGCCATGAGTAAGTTTTTTTAAATTTGATATATTATTTATAAAAATGGATATATCAAATATTTGTAAAATTTGTTTATATATCGAACTTATAAAAGTTAAGGATTTATATCAATTTTGGTATATTATTTATGATTTACCAATTGACAAATGCAACGTACTAATTTTGTGATTTAATATGCCAAAAAAATAGAGTCTAGCGTCATTTAACATGGTCAAATTACAGTGTTAACTAACACGGTACGAATAGGTCATAGACTAAAAATCATACCTGAGCCGTCTCTTTCAACTTTGGCCATAGACCATAAATCATAGACTAACATCAATTTAAAATATACATTTGAGACAAATAGATTTCCCTTTCTTTATAAATATCTATTTCGGATGAAATTTCCATCGTTGATGTATATAAATTATAGAATGAATGAACATCCATATGTTTTTAAGTGTGAATATTTATAACGCTATTTTCCCAAATTTATAATTATAGCGTCCGTTTGTTCTGCACGTCACAGTTACTTTTATTGTTGTAGTATTCATTGGTTATCATGCATCTTATTAAATATAATCTTGGATGAACGTGTAGAAGATATACATCTTTACATGTCTAAAGAAATCTCTCTTTTTTTACTAATATTCTAGAATAAGTTTTTTTTTTCTTTCTTTTTTTGAGAAAAGCTGGACTTATTTATATAGATTTTATGTGATGATATTAATTGTGGCAGAGATTAGGTCAGATGCTTCCATCTATTTACCAAGTTGATCGTACAGACTGCATTATTAGTTAACGTAAGTCAGTGGTTGCGTATTACGAGACATAAAAGACAAGCCAACCTCCGCGTCTTCACCTTCTCTCGTTGATTGGTCTAAGAATTGGAAAATGTTTCTCTTTCTTTTTCTTTTACAAACAACTTTTGATTTATTTATTTTTTCATTTATGCTTGACTGTGAATAATAACGTAGTCTCGTTACGTGATTTATTCGACAATTCGATATTTTTTCTTCGTTGATTCTTTAACTACCTTTCCGCGGCGTCATCCGACATGCGACCAACAGGAGAGAGAAAGAGAGCGCTCGGCTCGGCTGGGAGATTTTTTAAAAAAAAAAAAAAAAGTAATAAAAAAATATATTTCATCTCCGAAACCGCGTCCTTCCAGCTGTCACACTTCGACTCTTCTCCTTCCTATTTATGTATCCCTCGATCTCTCTCTCTTGTCCACGAAGACTTCCGACGAACCTCCGTCGCCTATGTCGTCTCCCTCCGCCGCCGCTGCGGCGACGCTCCCCTTCGTCCTCCTCCTCCTCTTCGTCCTCATCGTCGTTGATACTTCCGCCGCACGCCGTCTCTCTCAACCACTCCCTTCCTTCCACGAAGCGCCCGCGTTCCGAAATGGGAACGGCTGTCCGTCACCCTCCCACCCCTCCTCCGCCGTCCACATCGCCATGACTCTCGACGCGACTTACCTCCGGGGATCCATCGCTGGGGTCTTCTCCGTCCTCCAGCATTCTTCCTGCCCTGAGAACCTTGTCTTCCATTTCCTCGCCTCCTCTCCCCGTCCCCTCCGCCAAGTCATCGCCTCCACATTCCCTTACCTCTCCTTCCACATCTACCGCTTCGACTCCTCCCTCGTCCAGGGCAAGATCTCCTCCTCTGTTCGTCATGCCCTCGACCAGCCCCTCAACTACGCCCGCATCTACCTCGCCGACCTCCTCCCCCCATCCATCAGCCGCGTCATCTACTTTGACTCGGACCTCGTCGTCGTCGACGACGTCTCCCGCCTCTGGTCCATCAATCTCGGTCCGGATACTGCGATCGCCGCGCCGGAGTACTGCCACGCCAACTTCACTTCCTACTTCACGTCCCGCTTCTGGTCGGACCCGATTTACCCATCGTTGGCATTCGGGAACAGGACAAGACGGCCTTGCTACTTCAACACCGGTGTGATGGTGATGGATTTGGATAGGTGGAGGTCCGGCGGCTACACCGAGAAGCTGGAGTGGTGGATGCGAGTTCAGAAGCGGAAGGCGAGGATCTACGACCTCGGTTCGCTCCCGCCATTCCTCCTCGTCTTCGCTGGCCAAGTCAAGGGCGTGGAGCACAGATGGAACCAGCACGGTCTGGGAGGGGACAACCTGCATGGCTTGTGCCGGGATCTCCACCCAGGGCCGGTAAGTCTCCTGCACTGGAGTGGGAAGGGTAAGCCATGGCTCCGCCTCGACGCCGGCAAGCCATGCCCACTCGACGGTCTCTGGGCACCCTACGACCTCTACCGCCGCAGAGGACGGCGTCCGGCGGCGGAACCCTTGGCCGATGTATGAAAAGGTTCCACCGAACACACTACATACGTATGGACGACGAAACGGCGCCGGATGTCGACGTGGCGGCTACGGAACACGGAAGCACATGTGGCGGCGGCCCACTTTGATTGCCACATCTGGTGCGCAACAATTTTGAAATCGAATGCGGATTCGAGGGAGCGGTCAGAGCTCTGAGCTGTGAACGGGGGCCATTCATTCTTTGATACGAAGGTAATAAATTCAAGCACGGGGTGTGTAATAATACGGTGTAAATTTTTTTTCTTCTATTAATCAAGTACATCAGTGTTTGTTTGTTTTTATATTAAAAAAACGTAGATTACGTGGATAACGCAGTATAATATTCAAATAACAATAAATCATTTTTTAAAAAAAAGATGCAGGTGGTGCTGGGAAAAAAGACACGTCACTCATATTATTTTTCTGATTTGTTTTTTTTTTTTTTCTTTTTCTGTGATGCCCTGAAGTCTTAAATTGTGAGTTGGTAGATGGTGCACTGATACCAATGATTTTTTTACAGTGATAATTTTTTGTAGATTTCAATCGAGATCATCTTAGGAAATCAATTGAAAAATCTATTTATGCACTTAGAAAATAACAAATTTAGAAGAATTTGCCGAGAAATGAAAAATGAATGAAGTATATTTTTCGTTTTTCTTTTCGAAATTTAGATATACTGATTTTTATATAAAGAATTAAGATGAAATTTTTCGACATACTATTTATAAAGATAATATATTAAAATCAAGTTACAATTTAACTTTAATTGATTTATTAAGATGACGCAACCTTCAAGATAACCACAAGCAATAATTGATCTTCAACTTGACAGAAACTAAAGCGTCTGAAAAATTAGTTCTTGACGTAGTAAATGATTTTCTCGGGAAGAATTTATGAGACATGAAAAATGAATAAAGTATTTTTTTTTTCAATTTTCTTTTTTAAATTTAACAATACTGATTTCTGAATAATATGTTATTTATAAAAAACAGTATATTAAAATCAACTTATAATATAACTTAAAGATGCGCACAAATGGCCGCGGATTTTTGAGCGAAGCAAACAATCACGGTTGAAAAGTACAATAATCACTTTTTTCAACTTTTCCGTATGTTCAAATACTAAAAAAATTAAAAAATTATTTTTCGTCACGTTCTTTTTTGTTACTTTCGCAACAGGCAAACGTCATAGAAAGATATTTAAAAATTTAACTTTTGTGCTTGGCTTTCGTCTTTTAATCAAGAGAATGGAATTTTAAAAGTGCAGAGATAGTTTCCAAACACATACTTAATTGAGATAAATGATGCAAGAATAATGCCAACGTGATAATAATACTCTTGGTTATCAGCTGGATTGTCATCATTTTTTGATGACGTACACATGCATAATTAAGTATGCATAATAAAATCTACATAATCAGACGACACCAGCATGATCGATAAATGGATTTGGTTGGGGATTTGAGGCACAGCACATGCTTGGAGTAACATTAATCAGTCATACTTGCAATTCTCGTAGCCTGCACAATATTTTAAGAACTCTTCCTCAAATCGTCTCGGAACAGACAACACATGGAAAAATAATCGTATATCAACAAGATGTTAATTTATACTAATGCAATTTATGATGTAATGGAGGACTTTTTGGGAAAATGAGGTTGTAAATATTTATAATTTGAAATAAATATTTTTTTTAAAAAAAAAATTCAAATATTTGGAGAAAAAAAGGCAATTATAAAAAAGAAAAATGAGAAAAAAGAAGAAGGTAGGCTTACTTGGATCGACGGTGGTGATCAAGCCTGTCTGCCCGAAATCGCAGTCGAAGGTGTTCCGTCCGGTGGCCTGGAAGTACCCGTTCATGGCGTACGCGGCGTGGGACTCCACGGTGTCCGGCGAGAAGCAGGCCCCCTCCGCCTCTATCGGCCGGCAGTCTACTACTCCTTGCCCACAGACGAAGTCGATGTTTATCTGCAGAGACTCGGGATCTGCGTCTGGTTTTGGCACACACCATCTCCTCCCATTTGGGTTCGACCCATCCATCCCGGTAACTTCGTCGGCCTGCGATGGAGCCATTATTGTCGTCTGTTGATTAGAAATCTTAACCAGTTTCGTAGAAATTAGATGCTCCACCAACCCTTGCTCTCAGTATTCCAACGTCGTAGACCGACGAGAAGTCTGGCCGGAAAAGCCCGAAGTTCCTCTCGGACGTCGGTCCGGGCTTGAGGTTCTCGTTGAACAAGGAGAAGACGTAAGCCTCCAATGTCCGATTCGGCATGAGAGGCGTGCCGACGCCAGACCTGCAGTGTTGTACAATGTTTTTGTTGTAGTCCCTGGCGTTGTCGACGTCGGCGCCGGTCTGCCAAGCATCGCCGTTCGAGGGCCACCCGGTCTCCGCCACGACGATGTCGACGTCGGTGTAGCCCAGCAGCTTCATTGCGGAGAAAACGGCGTCAAGCTGGGCGTCGAACATGTTGGTGTAATGCATCCCGGTGTTGGCATCGACGACGCCGGAGTTCGATCGGAACAGGGCGTAGTCCAGTGTTTCGTGTGTGAAGCCGAAATATGGGTACGCGTTTATCATGAACGGGGAGCCTGTGGCCCGCAGGAAGCTGAGAAGTGGCTTGAGGACAGCGGTGTCGTAGCCGCTTCGAAACTTTCCGGTCGACGGTGGGCTGGAGGTTGAAAGTATCCCCAACGAGTGCGGTGTTGAGACCTGCAGTTTGATTTTAAATCCAATCTGAGTTAATATATCATCAATTCTTCTACATTTTGAGATATATTATTTTACATATACCTTGATGTGGTTATGCAAGGAGACTCCGACGAGGGCAGTGTGAAGGTTCTGCATCGCCGGGACAAGGGCAACGATGAGGGACTTGTTGGCGGTGGAGATGATCTCGTTGCCGACCAAGATACGGACCACGTTGGTCGCCGGCGTATAGTGGAGAACGTTGGCTCTGATCCAACGTTGCGCGAATGGCAGCTCGGTGAGGTCGGTGATGAGTTCGTTTGGTATGGTGACGGTGACAGCCACGTCTGTGCCGGCGAAGGCTTGCAGAACGGATGCGTCGGCGTCGTAGAGCTTGACGGCGTTGATGGTGGTGTTCCGGACGAGGAAGTTGGCGACTTGTGACG
The DNA here is from genome assembly GCA_036874045.1 of Cymodocea nodosa. Classification (NCBI taxonomy): domain Eukaryota; kingdom Viridiplantae; phylum Streptophyta; class Magnoliopsida; order Alismatales; family Cymodoceaceae; genus Cymodocea; species Cymodocea nodosa. The sequence continues at coordinate 1,766,556 of CM072341.1, forward strand.
GTGGAGGGAGGTCGTTCGCCATCCTCCCGTAGTTGATGCCAATGCCGGTGCTTCCATTCACACCTGAGCATAAGCAGTTCAAAAGTACAGAATTAGAATTATATTGCAACTTCCGGCAGAGATGGAAAATTTTATCGATTCCGACCGGTCATGAGCAGCAGACCTGGAGAAAGAAGAACGAGGAGGAAGAGAAGGAGACTTGGCAGATCGGCGACAGCACCCATGATGAGCTCAGGTGGTGGTTGTGTTCGGGAACATGGAAGAGCAAAAAACTCACAGTGAGGAGGAGGCTTTTGTCCTTTAGTTTGGCGACGCGGTGGATACTTTGCTTATTTCCGGCGACCGTCGGCATCACCGAGCTTTTGGACTATCGGAAGGAAAAAAGAATTGATTCGCACGATGAAAAAATTTGATGTCACACAACGGAAGCAAACAATAACAAAAAAAACCTAACGTGCGCATCCAGGGAATCGAACCCTGGTCAGTACCGTGGGAGGGTACTATGATACCACTACACCAGATGCGCTTGACGATATATTTGTAGTATTTAAAATATAATAATTATATAAATTTTTTTCTTCTGGATAAATTGACTCTACAAAAATAATATAATCATCAAATATAAAGTTTAAAATATCTTTTTGATATTTTAGCTAAAACAACGTAGTTTTAAGTGTGGGAGTTGAGATTATTAATAAAATTTATTCTAAATAAAATTAGCATTCTGCAAACTTCTTTGAAATTTTCGACAACGTTGAAAGCTAATAATATAATGTCAGAGAACTTAACTTGATCGCTTCTAAGAGATGAAAAGAATGAAGTTAATGGTGAAGAAAACCAGTAACTCTTCCCTTTAAATCTATATTTGCTAAATCATGTCTTCTTACCTTTCTATTACCCTCGTAGGTGTTTTTGTTAAGATGTACGAGAATTTTTTGAAATAGAAATGAATTTCATATCTCTTGAGATAAGAATTTACATTCTCATGTGTTACATTGGAAGTGAGAATTTTATTTTTCTCAGAATTGAAATTTCCTTGTAAACATCTTCAATATTTTATTTTTCTCTTGGCATATAAGGCACTCTCTTATCTTGACTATCTTTTGAACCATTTAAATTAATAGAAATAACATTCTCTTTAGAGGTGCTGATTTGAGTATTATCTCGATATTCTTTACTATTTATAATTTTGCTATTTTTTGTAAGAGTATTCTTTCCTAGAGATAGGAGGAGGTCGATGTTACTAACTAAGGAGGTGATCTTAATTTAGAATTGTCATGCAATCTTTTTTGGTGCAAGTGATAATCAGATTGGAGTTATTTCACCTTAAAGTTAAGGTTGTTTAATTTATTTAACTTCTGTGTTGTAAAAAAAAAAGGAAAATTTAATATTAAAAATCAATAGTAATCCAACGAGACCAGTTATCATATCTAAACTATAAAATTGATCTTCTTCTTCTTCTTCTTCTTCTTCTTCTTTTACAAAATAAATTTGATTTTAAAGTCAATTTATAATTTTTCCCCTTCCTCACGAGAAGTGTTTTTTTCAAGGACAGGACAAACAAAATTGTCATAAAACCCACCCTTGTGCCAAATTCCCCGAAGAGAACCGGTGGTTCGATTCCAGCTTTCCGCCTTCCTCCCGTCCCATTTCCTCCGCCACCGCCGAATCCCCACCCGAGCCCCCGGGATTTACCCAGAGCGATGGAGGACAACAACGACAACGTCAACAACATCACCTCGATCGATCGGATGGCGATCTGGCTCGGTTCCAGCGTCGTCGCCGCCTTCTTCTCCTCGCTCGAGCGATTCTCCTGCATCAATCTCAGCACCGACGACGTCGACGGAGACTACGAAGACGAGGACGACGAGACAGATGGAGATCGCTCCGTGACGCTCGTCAAAGACGTCGTCGTCAACGTCGATGGCGCAGGATCAACCGCCGCCGGTACCGAGAACGTCGCATAGGTCGAATCTCCCGCATCCGGTGGAACGGCGGCGCCGAATGGTGATGTGCCTTTGATCGATTAATCTTCCCTGTGCTTTAACTTCGGGTTTTCTGTCTTTGATTTCCTTGTAGATAACGCGTCCTCGGATTGCTAAGGTGTTTCTTCGCGGTTTGGTAGGAATCGGATTTGTGGAATTTGTGTATTGTAGGATGATGACTTTTCTCATGAAAAAAGTACTTTTCGATTCATTCGTTGCAATTTGATGCACTCATATTACCATTTCTTTTATTATGCATGTCCAAAACTGACATATCAAAAATTAGATATCTTATTTCATGAAGAGTAATGTGATTGAAAGTGACAAGATAAAATGTGTTTATGTGATTCACGAGAGGAATCAAATGATATACTAAACATGAATTTGATGTATCGACAAATATAAGATGCTGTTATTTTTCTCTTTTGCATTTATGTTGTTTTTTATTTTTTATTTGGGTTCTGCTTCATATTTCGCTCAAAATGTTTCAGATGACCTTCTTCACTTGTTATTACCACGGTATGGTGATATTAGTTAATTAATTTTTTCATACATGGTGAGACGAGAGTAATCGATTAACTTTTATTATTATTAGATGATTATAATAAATATATGATAAAAATTTTAGTTAAATTAAATAAGGATTAGTTCGCTTAAAATTCAGCAATTTTTGTTAAATTTCAATGATTAATTTTTAAATGAAAAATAACAATGAATAATACTTACTAGATTATAGTATAAATTAAATAATTATATTAATAGAGTTTATGTGCAATTTACACATCTGATATGGAACATCCATTAGAATCCTAATCACAGAATACCATTGCACCCACTTTGAAGGAATCCTTCTCTTTTTGATGATTTTTCCTTGTCCACCTTTTTATATGCATTATTCTAGATGTTTTGCTTGCCCACTTCAAACAACATATGCTTCTCTCTTTATGTTGTTCCTATTGTCGGATTCTTATCCTTGTATTCAAGAAATACCAGAATGTTGAACTTCCATTCATATATTCCAAGCGTGTCATTACCACTGAAAAGATCATTTCTTTTTATCAAAGATGAGGGGAAAAAAACTAATGTAAAACGTAACCAGCAAAATATTAGGATTTTAAGAACATATATTTTTGTCTTATAGATATAAAAGCAAAATCGTTGGCTTAAATTTCTAATTGTGTGAGAACTACACATGATTCAAATCCTAAGGCCCTGTTTGATTCATCTTTTTAAAGGTATTTCTGGTAGGAAAAAGGTCCGCAAATGCATTGAACTAAACGCAAAATGCAAAGACCATTAAAAAACACTGGTTTTTTAGCCTACAAGATGTGTACTAAAAAAAGCTTAGTTTAAATAATCCATCTTTCCTCTGTTAATTTGAAAACCAAGAATGTATTTTCGGATACAATCTTGGTATGGTAAGAGTATATCCTCTTCCTCTTCTATATTCTCCACCCCTATCCCACTGTTATTTTTGTCGTTAAGATGGATACCATCACACTATCAACAGGCACAATATTGCTAATACCATGTTCCACAGACAGATTCGTGCATAATAGGTGTCATGCCCTACATGCATACATCCACACTAAAAATTAGTGCAAACTTATTAAGAATGATTATGCAAATGCCATTATAGAGATGGAAAAAAGCCTATAAATTCCTCACACAAACAATTGGTTCAAATTAGGGCAAATCCACAACCCCTCTAATACGAACCAAAACATTCTGATCGAACATAAGCACCACTGATGGGTTCTTCACTAGATTTGTCTACTACTCCTTGTCCGTGAGTCCTTACCAGTGTCGTGGTGTAAAAAGATTAAGAAATCGGATCAAGATAGAGGAAAAGAATGGTTCAATTTCTTCTACCCAATTTGGATACTTAGCCTGCAGAGTTCTTCAACATCCTCCCATGTAGCTTCGTCATGCCCTTTGCTCTTCCACTGTATTAACCACTCAGTAGCCGCCCTGTTGCCCTTTTTAACCATTTTGCGTCTCAACAATAGTGTCGGCTGTCGCTCTTCACTATTGACGGGCCGAATTTCTGTTGACACATCCATCAACCCAATCTTAGGTTTCAATAGTGAAACATGAAATATTGGATGCATCTTAGCTGATGGTGCAACCTTACCAACCTTCTCGATAATCCGAAAAGGTCCATAAAATCGAGGGGCTAACTTGTTGAACAACCTGGCAGCAACTGTTTGTTGTCGATAGGGATGAAGCTTTAAGTGGACCCAATCGCCAATTTTAAATTCACGTTTAGTTCTCTTCTTATCAGCAAAGTATTTCGTCTGACTCTAAGCCTGCTTCAACTTTATTTTTAAATGTGCTATAACACCACAAATCCCTGGACTGTAAATGGTCTTCTACTGCATGCATCCAAACGAGTTGTTCCTGCCACAAATGGTTTGGAGGATGCCGACCATAAACAACTGTAAATGAAATGGAGTAGTCTCAATAGAAGTATGATATGATGTATTATAACTATGTTCTGCTGCCCACTTGTTCGTGGGGAAGGTATTTATTTTGACACTATTTATTAGGGCTTCTTCACATTGTTGTTATTTTCAATTGATTTGTTCAATGCTTCTGGTCAGACCATGCTTTCCAATCCCATTGCAGTCAATGTTTCTGTTATTTGTTATAATCGCATTATTGTTAATAAGCATATTTTTTAATGAAATTAATAATAATATTTTTTTTTTAAAAAAAAAAATCAAATTATAGATTAATATATCAGTTACACCACAATTTTAAATAGTATTTTATTACATTTTTAATTTTCGAATATTTTGATGTGTACTAAATTCTTTACAGAAATTTTAAATTTTTAAACTTTTTGACAGGTGTACTAAACTTTATATTTTTTTTTTTTGTTTGAACTTTTCGACGTACATTAACTAACAGGCTTTTAACGTAATATCTTACTTCATTTCTTGCCAATATAGAACATGGATTTGATTCTAAGGAAAAATATAGAACATGGATCACAATTGATCGATCCAGTTCCCCTTCGGCAAAACGAGCTATGAAATCTTCCTTCCCCAAAGTATGTCCAGTTACTAACCAAACCCGCTCGCTCATTACTAGCGGAACCATTGGCTTGCTTCCCCTTCAGGAGGCATCACTGCGTAAAGTAGATTCTTAAGCATCTTCCACCAATTTATAAAAAATCGAAATAACGTGTGATAAACAGGAATCGATGACTTGACCGGGGAATGCAACGACAACGAGGAAGGCAACTGGCCGTGGAAACATCAAACGACGTAACACAAATAGGAAAGACATAAATAATCTCGCGAGTAACTAATATATCAAAAGAACAGGGGGCACTCGGAGAGATGTTCCAATGGCCGATCCCATGATGAACCACAACCCACTGGTCCAATCCATCCCCTGATGTTCCTCTTCTTAGGCATTGGAATGGTCGGTCATGGCACAGGCCGCCCTTATGTAGATGGGAGATGAAATTTTGTCCGTTGGATGGAGGAACATAAGCGAGAAGAATGAATTGGGATCTTAAAAAAAGAGAGGGCGCAGGTTGTAAATGTATCTTTAGATCATAAGAGAGTGTTTGTTTGTGTACTGAAAAATAGTTAAATAAACGGGCAAAAGATGGGATGAGAACGATGAATACGAAAACACTCAAGAGTTAAATAAATTCTATTTTCTAGTTTGGATATTATCATGGATTTAAAATTTGAACCTAATTCAAATTTTGCTTTTCTAAAGATTTTTGATGATTGAAATTTAAATATTAAATAGAATTTAACGTCCATTTGATAACCAAACGTACGGTTTTCATAGTGTTAGAAAATGTGTCGGTAGATCTTTTTATTATAGTAACAATAACATTTGTTTTGAAAGCTACAGGAGACTCTTGAAAAGTTGATGGAAAATTACATTAATACCCTCACCTAAAATCTATATTATTTATAATATAATATAATTATATTATGTTTATTCATAATGTTGATATGAATATACTATGATTAAATTATTTATATTATAATTATAAATGATGCCACATATTATTATAATTATATATATTTATAATTTGTTAACGTATTATGATTATTTATATTACATTTATTCATAACATTGATATTAATATATGTTGATTGCATTATAATTATATGTTGATAACTATTTATTCATTTGTAATTATTTATAACGTTTTAACATATGAACAAATAAGGCTATTTGAAATACAATTTACGCTTAAAAATATATAAATAAAAGTACATAAATATGTAATAAAGATATTTTAGAAAATTTAATTTTTCTTTTTATAAAATTAAAGAAATTATCAAACATAACTCCCTAACTTTCAAAAGTTGAGAACTGGTACTTTTAGACGAATAACTAATGTTTGTTTAATTTAAATAAAAATTTATCTTATATTTATGGTTAAGAGACAGTGCATCTGACAGTCTCCTGTGTTACTCCTCTGCATGTAAACAAACAGACATGCTGTTTGCATGACATGTAAATGTTACGACCATTGAAATTAGAAATCCAAACCAGCAAAGAATAGCGCCCAACTGGCAGTCTTCTTATGTTACACTTAACCAATCTTACAATATTAATTCAACAATTTATGGTTTTGCATGGTTTGATTGGTATTTCAAGGATAACCGAATAGATGACACCAAGAAAATAAACAAAGATCTTGAAATGTTCACACCCCCAAATTAAGTGAAAGATTAATGTTGAAAGCGAGACCAAGGGACCACAGCAGTACAAAACCTCTCAAGAGAAACTGGATAGCATGTTGAGGTATCACAACCTCCATTAAGAATTAAATCTTGGTATCAAAATTGGAAAGCCGTCTAAAGATTTAACCATTTCAAAAACTTACAAAAAAAACTGATAATAAGATCATCCTGGCATCATACCCTGGATATTACACCAAAATGTACTCTGATATGCAGATGCAAATTCAATTTGGATCATTTGCTTTAATCCATGGGTTTGGAATATTATTCCAGTCATTCAGGCAAAGGGGATGATGATGTCTAGTAGAATGAGGAAAGAGATTCGTAAAGGAAAAACAACAAGACCTTCATATGAGTAGGGGTGAAGGCAAATTACAATTACTTCCGACAAATGATGGTGAATTTTTTGTCTCTTCTTGTCAAAATCCAACGAAAGGTTGGCAGCATTTTACTTATAGCAATTTCTATTCACGTTTTTGCCACTAAAGAACAAGTCAACACTTCACAAGTATAATGACTTGTTCACAAAGAAAAAGAAACATCAAGAATCTCTCTATGATTTTTGTAGCCAAAGAAGATTCTCGCCACAATCAGCCAGTTAGTCTCTGGAGAGGCGAGCACAGCGAAGCAGAATCTTTGCAGAATTGCAGGCCTCAAAACTGAATAAAATCTTCAGGATCTAGAAAAAATACGTTGTAATGTGCAAGCTGCAGGCATGTGTGAGCAGTAAGCATTACACCGATAAACTCAGTAAAAATCACATCCACTGAGAATAAAAAGGAAACATGAGACTACAGACCTAAAAATAAATTATAACTAGCAAGAGGGATTTAGTGTTCATTCTGTTCACCTTTACAGGAAAAAATCAGTCAAGTTTATTTTCTTTAGTATTCTTAATAGTTTTATTCCTTCTATATGAAAACCATACCTATGATAGTCTGCTACCTTGCTCAGCGAACTATAGTGGTTGCATCTTCCAACCAGTGTAATATACCTAAAAGAAAAATATTCTGCAAAGCACAATAATGGCGAAAAGAAAAGAATCATTGGACCATCAAAATTTTTGTAATTGTGCTGATCTCCAAGTTCAGCTAGCTTGTAATATCCAACATGGTAATTCTCATGTGAGGATATCTGCAAATGACAAACAAAAAAGCAAGGAACATCAAAATGCATAAATAAATAAAAAATCAGATGAACATACACAAACGAGCTGCTTATCACTATAAAAAAGGTGAAAGAGAGAATTCATCATTTCATGTCCACCAAAGAACATTCTGCAAAAAAGTGGAGAAAACAACAGTAGTAGTTGATCATTGTTAAGTACTAACCATCATATCATTTGATAATCCTATACAAATATTGATATATTCAATGTAATATGAGTCTCCAAGGTTCAAAATAGTCAATTCGTGCTTATATATCACTTCTGTAAACAGATAAAATCCAAGTTGCACTAATTGTCCCTTGTTATAAATGATATGTTAAGGATAGAGAAAGATCAAAAATTAAAATAGTGAAAAAAAGAATTAAAATTGTAATTTAACAGAAGATTCGGTGATTGATACTTGATAGGAATCTATGGAAGGAAGGATCCCACATTGTGCGATTAAGAAATTGTAAGAAATTGATTGATTATTGTTATTGTTGTTGTGTAGATGATATGTAACAATGTCTACATTGACAATTCATACAATAGAAAATATGTGCACTGATAGGGAGTACTATGCTTATATAGGACCAGTAATTCAAATTCATTCATTTTCTTCCAAAGCATTAGTAACTTCAAGCCTATATACTACATCTGGTTGAGGCCATTGATTCTTGGCTCAACTCTTCTTATAAGCAATGCAAGTACTTATATAACCCATAACATTAATAAGTTCTTTTTTAATAATATGAAATTGATCAATAATATCTTGTCTAGTGGTATCCTAAAAACATGCTTATATTGTAGATAATAAATTTGTCAAATATATTCTTTAAAATATAGGTTATCATTAAAATTAATAGGTAAATTATTAATAGCAACAAATTTAACATGAAGTTCTCTAATTTTCTTATGATCATAATTTCATGTAAAAATACTACCTTTAGGAGTAAAATTAAATTGTGTTTGAATTGTTTTATCTTTATTATTTTTATCAGATTTAAGTTCACAAATAGATAAAAACCTATTTAAATAACTTGCACTGCTAGAACTTTTACAAGAGAAATCTTTATTGCAATTGATGCAGTAAAATCTCTCCATTACAATACCATCTTCCATAATTTTCATTTTTATGGTAAACTTGAACCATATTAAAGCTTTTCTTTAGGACTTAGCAACAATCTATGAAAATGCCCCACTTGATCCAACAGTCAACACAAATTGTGTCATTTCTGGGGAATATTTGAATTCTTGACTTTAATTGTTGAAGTTGAAACTAGAGTTATTTGCCATTGAATGCTTGAAACTTAAAAGAGCTTGAGAGAAGATTTAAGAGGAGAGCTTGAGAGCTTAAGAGTGTTGAGAGAGTTGAGATTGAAAAGTTGAGGAAATGAGTAAGAAGAAGAAGGTAAGGTGAATACATATTTATAAGCTAATTTTTTTGTCCATTAAATCATCAGTCTGTTAGGTCAAACATCTATTGACTACTTTGTATGAACTGTGCCTCTGTGGGCTTGCAACTTTGCCTGCTCTACTACTTGTAGACTTATAGTTGTCCTCGTCAAGTCCATTACAACATCACTAAGGTGGTCATTTATTGTCTCTCTTGTCATCATCATGAGAAATTCACCCATTGCACCACCTACTCACCTACTCCTACTTCCACAATGCAGAATGATTGGATTCATCTGACCATTCAATCCATACAACATAGATGTTGCTGTTTTGCATTGCTTGTGCACAAGCAATTGTGTCACAAAGTCAACATCGTCGACTTGACATACAATTGTAGTAGTCGCCCGTTGCAAGTTTATAGTCTTGTAGGCTGCACCACCACAGTCAATCATTCTACACAACAAGCCTAACCCCACCCCTTGTGCCACCTAGGTCATGCTCAACCTAACATGATAAGGTCCAACCCATTTAACACCTATACTCTATGTTGATAATGGGAGGAACTGATAGTTGCTATTTTCCTTGTCAACCTAAACCCTAATCTCTTGGACAAGATTCGTGATCATATCTTAGGTAGTGGCTCTATTCCATCATTGCAAACTACTTTTAATAGGATTCTTCGTATCAAGACTACAATGCCTTCAACATTGACACCCAACTCCTCCATTCTTTTGCCCATTGTTGACAAGATTGGTGGTTAGGGTGACTCTTCTTCACATGATCAAGTTTGGTTGCTTAAGTGAATGCAATAAGAAAATCTAGCCTTCTTGTGAGCATTGTGGTCATTAAAAACACTCTATCAAACACTACCAGGCCAAGTTTAGTCACCTATGATAGTCTACTAATCTCACAGCTTAACTTCTTCCAACCAATGCTCCTTCTAGCAATGATCCTTCTTTTTCTCAAAAAACAGTGACTATGATGATCTTCTAGTTTTTCACGCCTAACAGAACTCAAGTGCCATTGTTGTACATACCATGTTTTTTGGTATGGCCTTTTCCAATATTATCTTTGATTTTCTTAGATAATTGATTTTGGAGCATCTTATCATATGCTTGGCACTAAAAGCACTTTTACTTGTATTTTTGAATTGTTTGACTTTCGTTCAATTGCCTTGGCTGATGGATGGAGTTGTACAATTTATGATGAAAGAATCATTAAGCCTACTTCTACTTTTTTCCTTAATAAAGTTTTATTTATTCTAGAAGTTCCTATTAATCTCTACCTTCAGTGACTCTTCTCTTATGTGACATTATTGGCTAAGACATCCTTCATTTTAGAAGCTTCAAGAAACCTTGTCATGGAAGTTTGTATCTCCTTTTTCATCTCAATCTTGTTGTTTAGGAAAACAATTGCAGAGTTCTTTTCAATCATGTAAGTTGTCTTATTCAAGTTATTTGGAAGTTGTTATTTGTGATGTTTGGCGCTCATCGCATCAAGTCTCTATCTTGAGTTATTGTTATTATATTGTCTTTATTGATGAGTTTTTAAAAGTGTCTTAAGTATATTTGCTTAAAGACCATCAAAACATTTTTAATGTAAACTATTCCTTTTTTAATGAAATCAAAAATCAATTTTCTATTACTCCCAAAATCTTTCGCATTGATAACGCTTAGAATTTCTTTAAAATGATGTGCAACATTTGTGTTTTGATCATGATATTTTACATCAAACTACCATGAGCTTTCTACTTATAATCATCATGAATTAAATTATAATCAAATTGCTTTAGGTTGGTTACCAATATCAATTGTTGGAGATTATACAATTCGACCAATTAGGAATTCGACTTAAATACAAATAGACAAAGAAAAATCTCTTGATTTAAAAATGATTACCAATTAGTAATTTTGATATAAGGAATTTGATCTCTTTTACAGATAACTAGTGAGTTAGTTTGACTTAAGTTTCTCTTACAAGAACTTGGTGTTTAAATGTAGATCCCTATTAATATGTATTGTGATAACTAAACAACAATTTACATTGCTAGCAATGAAACTTTTCGTAAGTACAGTAAGTACATTAAGAAAAATTATCACTATGTTTGAGAACTTGTGATCATTAGAATTATGTCTACAAGTTATACTAGATTTTCACAACAAATTGTCAATATTTTCACTAAAAACTTTGATGTTACTATTTTTAATGATTTATGTAGCAAGTTGGACTTGTTTGATGTATATGCTTCAACTTGAAGGAGTATTAGTGAATATATAAATGTGTTATATATTGATCCCATTATGGTTCAACTTGTAAACTCTCTTGTATATATATACCCTTTGTATCAATGAAATCACAATTTTGCTCCAACAACATGTACATTAGACTGGATAAGCATGACAAAATAATTCAGACATGCAAGGATACCTAATACCTTCATTGTATCTAGAGCATTTACTTTAGTTTTAGTTTGTATGACCATCAATCATTTCCATTAGACACATAGGTATCATACATATTCACACACATAGGTTTTGTTAGTTTCTCCTTTGATAAATAAGGTAGTGACTTCATTCTCCTTTTCTTTTCTTTACTCTCAAATTTTCTCAATTACAACAACCTCTTTGAATGAGTTCAATAACTACTAGCAATTCTGACAAGTCTAACAATAGTTTATGTGCATCCTGACAACTTTAACAATCATTTTTGATGATTCTAATTAACCTTTTTCTTAGCATTGGTTATTTTCTCATTCATAATTGGCATATGTGAAGTTTTAACCACTTGAGCATCACCTAGGTACCAAAGGGATCTAGTCACATCATTGTAGTGACTTGATGTTGTGATCAATGACTCAATTTGCATTAATGAGGTCCTACATTATTTAGATTTTGGTCTAAATAAGGAGGTACTACGTTGGCCTTGCATTAGCAACGAAACATGCTTGGACCTAAACAATCTTAATACAGGCTATGTGTTAACTTAAGAAGTTGAAACAAAGACCCTAAGTTGGCCATCCAACTTGTCCCAACATAAAGAGGTATACGATATCAGAAGGAAGAGAAAATATGATAAGACACAGTTATTGAGGATAGTTTCAATAATCAAAAGAAGAAAATTGCCAATGATATATTTTGTGACATGGTCCACGAATGTGGCTTCCCATTTACCTTAGCACCTTAGCAACCTTAAGTGTATGATATTTGCAATGATGAAAATGTTTAATGCCCACTTATTTCCTTCATTTTAGGCATATTCTCAATAATTTTATTTTTAGAAAAATTGTGTTTGAGAAATAATACAAGTAAAATCTAGAATTCTAACAAGAGAACAATAATTTGAATCATAATCCCATTAGTTAGAGTCAACCACATGAATTTTTTTTACAAATATTTTTATCTATTGTCAAATCTAGAACCTTAACAATGGGTAGAAAAACTACTAAAAACTAAAATGTAATGAAAATGAGGTAAAATAAATATTAGTGCATACTTACAAGCTGCAATAAGCCACCTGAGCCAAATGCCATTAATTAGCTTGGTTGCCATCTATGTGATGGAGCACGTTACTTGAAGCAAAATTGGAAACAAGAGAAGTACAACCAGTGGCTGCAGCAGGTCCAGGATTAGTAGTAGCCCATTCTGCCTCAAATTCATGCTCAAGACATTTTCCTCCATATTTTTTTGAAGTTAAGCCATTACTCTTTAGAGTTTTAGAATTAATGGAGTTAACTTGCTCAATTTTGCTGCCAAGAGTTTGAGACTCAGAAGGAGGTGGAGCAAGTCTTAAGATAGTGTCAATGCTTCCAACACAAACATTTTCAGAATTATCATTATAAAAATCTGTTTGTTGAGAACTTTCTGACGATGATAGGAGACATTCCTGATGCCTTTTTCTAATAATAGAAGGTGTATTTCTGAAGCTCTTAGCTGCTGTACGTATGCAAGATTGAAAGTCCTTGACATTTGAAGAAACATCTAGTGAAAGACTGGATGAGGGTGAACACTGAAATGAACAGGAAGCTTGCATACAGATATCAGGTTTCCAAGAAATTACATCTCCTGAAGGACAAAAACTTTGATTTCCATTAAAACTAGGTGTAGGAGGAGTCTGATCATGGCCATGAAGTATATTATCACTAAACCCATCAGCACAAACAGGAGCATCACAATGGGAGATCAATGTTTCATCTGAGATGATAAAATCATTCTTTTTGCTTGCATATGGTGTTTGGTGTGACTGAAACAGTGAAAATGAATTCTGTTCACCAAAAGAATTAGAAAGTTTTGGATGCAGAAGAGTAGCTTCGTGAGTATTCCCTGATACATCATCAAGTTCTCTGTTATCAAAAGTGACAACACTATTGGCAATATCGATTAGGGGGCTCCTAGAATCTTCTTGTAAACGAACTTGTATCTCTAACTTTGAAGATTTTGAATCATGAATTGGAATAGATTCAGAGCCCATAAATGGCCTTCTGGAAGATTCATCATCAACAAACAACTCCTTCGAAGAAATCTTTTTAGAAAATTCTGAGGTTTCCTTGCCAACAGACACTGCCAACATGTTTGAAGCATTTCTTTCTATGGTATTGAAATTTGAAAGATGTAATTGCTGATCAGAGGGCTCCAAAGATGAGAACATATCCAACTTCTTCTTCAAAGAGCAATTCCAATGATTTTTTATAGCATTTTCAGACCTGAAAATTGCAAACACATTAGTAAGAAACCAAAGAAATATTGATAAAAAATATACATAACGAATATGCACATCATTAAAACAGTGAAACCAACTGAAATATATTTCATACTCATGGCTTCTAGCTAGAAAAGCACAAGATCAGTCAAAATTTCAGAAACTTATTTTCCTCGTCAGCATATCTAATGGCCACAATCTAAAATATGGGACAATACCTCCCCGGTAAGCACCTGGCAATTGTTGCCCATTTATTACCATGAACTTGGTGAGCTCGAATTAATTCTTCCTCTTCTTTTGTCGTCCATGTGCCTTTCTTTAATTCAGGACTTAAATGGTTATAATACCTAGAATGGTCAAAACAATATAATCTCATCATCATTTTTGTCATTGTCTTCTTAAAATGTAAAAGTAAAACTGACCAGGATGTATAAATTATAAAACCACATTCAAATGGTAACATATAGCAAACTTAGATGCTGACTACACACACTTACCTAGAAAATTAAAATATGATCTTCAAAATTTTAGATATGCAATTGCAGCACTTATTAAGGCAAATCACCTAGGTGCCCATGCATGATTTAAGAATCCCCATTTATACACCTCAGCTTATTTTATTATAATCAGATCCTTGCTAGACATGATATCAAATCTAGCAAGGATCCATGAATGTTTAGTTGTTAAAACATTAAAAGATAAAGAGTTAAAATTTTAAATATATTTAAAAGTTAATGTGTTTATATAAATATCGATCATATATCCTACATGATCCTTAAAAGAGGCTTATTTAGAATAGTTGGACCATATTTTTGTTGATGATCAAGACAACATCGAAACCTATAAAAACCATTAATCAAGAAAACCACTTTTGCGTAATACTAACCATAACTTGCCAAAACTCTTGTTCAATAAATGTTTCCATCAATAAATTCATTGAAAGTAACTTCCATAAAAGCTTTCACCATTTGAAAAGAAAAAAAATCCACCCACTTATTCTCATCATAAACAGACAAAGATTTCATAATATTCATTAGATGATGATTCAACAGATATACAAAAGGTAGAA
Source organism: Cymodocea nodosa (assembly GCA_036874045.1). Lineage (NCBI taxonomy): Eukaryota > Viridiplantae > Streptophyta > Magnoliopsida > Alismatales > Cymodoceaceae > Cymodocea > Cymodocea nodosa. Next base: position 1,781,574 of record CM072341.1, read on the forward strand.
AACCACTAATGGTTTTATTCTTTAAAAGGAAATATTCATTGTAGGTATTAAGCAAAAGCAATATAGGCTGTTAATATGATAGATGAATATAGTACGGTAGGCTTAGTATTTCCCTGTTTACGTTGCAATACTATTTTTGTGTGGTTTCATTTGAATACGTATTTTAATTTTTTGGGAGCTTATTATTTTACTAAATTTTATATTTCAATAACATAATGTTTGGAATGAACATTTACATACCTAATTTTAAGAATTTTTTAATTTATATGTTATTGTGTTACTATCTTTATGAATAAGTTTAACTATTCTTTAATATGGTATCATGAAATGATATTTTGAACATATAATTATTTTGACTCCAATTTTAATTAATTTTGTGCTCATATATAAAACAGTAACATGAAACAATACATAAAAAGGTTTAATATTATTGAATTGAATTACCAATACTTTCACAATTGTGTAAATAATTACCAGTAACACAAAACTGTTTATAAAAATGTATGGTACTAATTTATTTGTATCATTATTTTCAAATTTCTGATCTAACAATAGCATGACAAAAAAATGAATTTAATATTTTAGTTTAGTTTTAAAAACTATGTAGAAATATGAAAATAAAAATATAAGATATGTAATTATATATTATATTCCATTGAGTAGGTAATGAATTTGCAAATTATCACTCACTATTTTCAAAAAAGAAATTTATCCACTATTATTTTCTTTGGTTTTCCTTAGCACAAACACTTACAAATACAGCAACAAGAAAATAACATAATATACCTCTCACGACACTGCTTGCCAATACGGCCAGGTAATGACTTTGCAATAATGGACCATTTTTTACAACCATACTTGTTTACCAGTTCGATAATTTTGTCATCCTCCTGAGACAAAAAAACTAAAAACTGTTTCAAAAAAAGTACGAATAGTTTCTTTCTTACAGGTAAAAAGAAACAATTCAGACAAGCACCTCCTTAGTCCATGCTCCTTTGATAAGATTTGGATTAAGAACTTTCTGCCAACGATGTAGACATTGAACATCTGTTCTTCCTGGTATATGTTTGGCTGAAGAAAAGGAACAAGGTGTATACGGATTTTGTTGTATATAAAAAATGCCATTTTTTTCTGATGTTTAACTTATAATGGAGCTATCACCATGCCATGGTAAAAAATCTAACTCAGATCAATATACAAAACTTTCTTCGTGAAAAGATATTTGTTGTCTTATAAATAAAAAAAATGAATATACCCTATGTTCAACAACAAAATGCAAAAATGGACAACTCCAAAATAATTATACAAGGTGACACTAGGAAAATGTTTCCTAGTGTCACTTTAACTTTTCGCAAATGCAAGAGGAATGAGGTGGAAGTGACTGTATAGATTTTATTATTAGATATCATAAATATATAGTAAATTTTTTACTTAAATTAAATAAGTATTGATCCTTGATCCTTGACCCAAAAGACATAAAATTCAATAATTTTTTGCTAAATTTCAACTATTGATTTTTAAATGAAATAATGATAATAATAAATATAATTCAAATTAAGTTAAAATTTTAGACATAGATGAAATAATTGTATAATCAAATTTTAGTGTAAAAAATAAAAAGTTGTCACCAGGAAATTTTCTTGGTAAGACCACTGGGAATACTTTCCTGTAAAATGGAAAGTTATAGAAAGCGTGTCAGAAGCACTAGATAAGGTATGGTTTGACTATATGGTTATTAACATGTGGTAGTGGTATCTCTATTTTCCAAGTAGCTCTGATATTTCAGGTTATTGAATTTGTGGTTCATTTATGGAGATGTAAAGTACTTAAATACATCCATTTAAATGCAATTCCGCACATGTACAAGTACACCAATTTATCTTTGAAAAATAACTTCAAGAAGGGAATGATTAAACTATAAGAACAATAAATTTTCAATGATGGACAATTTTCTAGTTTATTCAATTGAAATTGTTAGAGTATTTGAATATCATGTAGGTATTGTGTATAGGTTTAGTCCCACATTACTTATCTTGTATAAATCCATCTTATGTAGTCTTTACATAAAGAGATCTTTATATTTGTTAATAAATTATTTCATTACTACTATTTCTGATTTTTCACATCATATCAGAGCATAGGCAAAAAACCTAGGGTTTTACCTTAGCCGCCACCCAGTCCACCACATCCACCTGTTGCCAACCACTTCTCCACCTAAATCCATTGTCCATCACCTCTTCTTCCTCACCAACCAAGGTGTCTAACTCCTTTCCTGCCTCCCATGACTCTCTCCAGCCATACAAGAGGAACAGCAGTAATAGGAGCTGCTGACACCTCCTTTTTGGGCCATCTGACCTGATCTACGGCACCATACAGGGCTGTTTCTCTCCCAGTAGCAACAGAAGCTGCCACCACCCTCTGCTCAGGCCATATGGCCTGATCTGTGGCTCTAAACAAGGCCATCCTCCTCTCCTGCAGCCACCATCTGGTCGGTGCTCACTTCCTCTGTCACCAGCCACTTTGGCTGGTAGTCCCTACTACAAAGCAGCCCATGAATAGGGCTGCATATTCTCTGGACAGCACTTTCTGAGGGTGGATTCAACCTGTCCACCTGTCTCCCTGCCTTTGGAAGGCTAGAAGTACCCAAAAGGCTGTTTTCTCTTGCAGATCAGACCATTTTTTCATTAAGGAATCATGGCCGGAAATGAAACTCTAATTAAAAACCTGAGTGGAACCTCTGAAAAGTTGAATGAGAAGAATTATTTGGTGTGGGCCAAAAGCTGAAGCATCTCAATCAAGATCCTCCCATTGTAAAGGATAGTTTCCATGATGATTGGTATGCCAATAACGCTAGGGTTATAGTTGGGCAATAGCATGGCACCTAGTGTTATTCATGGTGTGATGATGCTATAACCTGTCAAGAAAATTTGGGATACTTTAAAGCACATGTATGGTCATGAGAACAACATATCTAAGGTGTTCAAAATTTATGAGCAGTTGTTTACTTTACACATGGGGGAGCAATCCATTCAAGACTACTTTCCCACACTACATGCATTACTTGAGGAGCTTGATACATATCAGCCATTGACACAAGATGTCACCACCACAAGTGCTTTTGTAATGGATTTACAATTGCTGTCTCTCTTTAGCTTGAATCCAAAAATCTCCCTTAAGATCCAAGGACAGATACTTGGCATGGATCTATTCCAAACCTTGAGATGGTCTTTTCAAAGTTGTTCAGAGTTTCTACTAGATTACTTGCACAGAATTCAGATCAATCAGTCATGGTAGCTAGAGGATGTGGTAGACATTCTACAAGTCAAGGGGAGGAATTTTATGGAAGTTGTTAGCCATGTGCACATTGTAGGCACACCAAGCATAGATTAGATCATTACTAGTAGAAGTTTAGGAAAATGAAATGGGTACAGATTTCCATTGAGATTGTAACTTCCCAGATAACAATCCCATCCACAGACTCAGCTAATACAACTCAAATCATTACTGGTATGAGAGTGTTAGATCTCTATGACTGTAATAGGTACATAAGCCACTATTTTGACCTCAGGTACTGTAACCTTAGTTACTTCTTGGGATGATTCTTGGGTTGTTGATTTTGAGGTCTTCTCACATATGTCAGGTATACATGACTTATTTACCTAATTGTCTCAATTATATAATATTCACTCTGTTACCATTACTAATAGTTGGACTTGTGTCTTAAGACAAGGCACTATTTGTGCTATGTCTTGGATCATATTAGACAACATTTTTGATGTATCTGACTTCTTGGTTAATCTCCTATCTATTAGTGCTATTACCAAACAATTGATTAGTTTGGTAACCTTTTATTCATTTAATTATACCTTTTTGAATCTGCAAATAAGGAAAATGATTGAATTATCCATCCCTTAAGAAGCTTTAGAAGGTGCAGGCTCTACCTTGAATTACCATCTTCCATCAAATGTCAGCCATGTCAATTGGGTAAAGCATAAGCATGCTACCTTTAAAGGTCTACATTTGGTTAAGAGTTAGAGCCTTTTTGATGTAGTCCATTCTAATGTTTGAAGTCCTGCAAGGATCATTTCTATATTTGGTTATCAATATTATATTGTGTTCAATGATGATTACTCCCATATTTTGTGGGTTTATTTGCTCAAAAATCATGTTGGTATCATTGATGTTGTCATAAAGTTTTCATTGAAATAATAAATCAATTTGCAGTTATTTTAAAAATTCTTTGAATTGATAATGTCTTAAAATTTGATCATACTATCCTTTATGAGTGTTATTCATCAAACTACATACCTACACCCACCTTAGCAGAACAAGATTGTAAAACATAAACATCAACAACTTGATGTAGCTCACACCCTTACACTCGAGATGGGTGTACTAAGGTATTTATGATCTAACGTTATCCTCACTACATCCTATCTTATTAACAAGTTTCCATACTCTTCTATCGAGGGGAGTTCCCACTCTAATGCTTACCTCATAATGTGAAACTCTTCTATCTTCTAGCCAAAGTCTTTAGTTGGGGTGCTTTCATTTATGACCTAACTCTCAATCTTGACAAGTTGACACCTCAATCAATTAAATATGTTTTTGTTGAATACCCTTTATATGAGTACTACTTCCTTTTACCATGAATCAATCTTGGGAGCTTGTACAATTGGAAGTGAAAAATGATTTTTTATGTGGTAATTTGTTGAAACAAGTATTATGAAGCAACCTCCTAGATATATTATTTAAGGGGAGAAACATATTTGCTTATTATAGAAAGCTATTTACGGTCTCAAAATAAAACACACATGCCTGGTATGAAGTTCAACAATATTATGGTAACTAGTGGTTTTCATAGATGTGCTATGAATTACTCAGTTTTTTATAGGAAAAATAAGGGTTGTATATACTTATAGTGTGTGTGGATGATATTCTATAGACTAGTAGTGACATTGCAAGTATTTAACAAAGAACTATCTGTACACCCATTTTGTCACCAAAGACATGAGCCAACCCTAAGAACTTCTTGAGTATTGAATTTGCATATATTAAAGATAAGATGGTGTCATTGCAACGGAAGTATCTATTGGACCTCTTGTGGGAAATTGGTCTACTTGAGTGTAGCCTAGAATATAACTTACTTGATCAATGCCTAAATTTTTAGGGCAAATCATCACCTATATTAATAGATATTGGCAAGAATAAATGACTTATTGGGAAACTGATCTAACTATTACACATCCAAATATTATCTATGTTGTTAGGGTACTCAATCAATTCATGCATAAGCTAAAAAAATACATTGACAGAGTCTTTACAAGAGCTAATTCAGTCAAAAAGGCTCCTAACAAAGAATTGATGTATAAAAGGCATGATCATGCACATATATAGGCCTCCTTAAACTTTGATTATGCAAGTGACAAAAAAGACCAAAAATCTATATCAAAATACTATACCTATGTCAAAGAAAATCTTGTCACTTGAAGAAGTAAAAAAACATAATGTTGTGTCAAAGTTTAGTACAGAGGTAGAATATCAGGTCATGACACAAATTGCATATAAGATAATATGACTAAGCTCTCTATTAATAAAGCTTGGGTTTCTTATTAGTGTACTCATGCACATGCATTATGATAATTAAGCCACCATCTTCATTACAAATAATTTGACATTTCATGAAAGAACCAACATATAAAGATGGATTGCCATTATGTTTGAGATGTCATTATGAAAGACATTATCTCCACTTTATGCACTCAGTCTTCTGATCAACTTACAAATATTTTCACCAAAGGATTAGGTGTTGGGTCATATGATTATATTTATAGTAAATTGGATATGTTATAGATACTCTAGCTTGAGGGGGAGTGCTAGAATATTAAGATTTATGTAGTTGTTATATGTGGGCTTAGCCCTGCATTATTTATCTTGCATAAGTTTATATATAAAGGCTCTCATACTTGTTAATGGATCATTCCATTTCCATCACTTCTTTTTTTCAACAGAAATAAAATATATAAATTTCTTGGTTAATTGGGCATTCACAAGCATGTAAAAATAAAAATCAATCAATGATTATATCAAATAGTAAATAAAGGTAATGCTCACCTATACTCTTCCAGTTTTTCTCATTAAATTTTTTTACTGTTTGTACGAGAAGCTTATCCTGTTGAAATATTCACAAAGTACTGTAAATGTAAGCCATTATGAAATCAGAAATTCTTCAAAATCTACTTGTAAATGATTAAAGCATAAAGAAAATTGATAATGAACCAAGACAACTAAATAGAAGTTGGATTCTGCAAATGACACAGTTATTTAATAAATATTGCAGATAAGAGATTTATAATAAAGTACAGTTTGTTGGATCATCAACCTGCTCTTCTGTCCATTTCCCCTTTGTCGATCTTCTAGTAGGACCAATTGTTCTCCTATGAAGAAGGTAAAAATTTCATTAGGATAAGTATCATTAATTTAAAATCAATTTATCACAAAGAAATACAAGGCCACATCAACAGACAGTCTAGATTATTATTCTTATGATAAGAAAATTCATAAATAAAGAAAATATGTACAAGAGGTTCTTTAACTAGCATTGCTCAATCATGGAAATACCAAAGAGTCATACCCAATAACGTATCAACAAAGACGTAACTTGACAGACAATTTCCAAAACTGCATTCTCATACTGCAGAATTCAATGTACTAATTAATCAACATATAATACAAAAAAGTGATAACATGATAAACATAACTTGCCACCAAGCCAACGTAACATATAATCAACGTAACATTTTCATATTACAGAATAAAGAAATTGGACTAAATTTATATATCCAATCAACACACCAGCACACAACACAGCAAAAAGGCACACCTAGTGGATGCATGTGTTAGCTAAGGTACTTTGATATAGACTGTTGCAGTAAGAAGTCCAGTATTTGAATTGATACAAGGCTGAAATAAATTTCTTAAGATAATAAGAAGAAAACACGCACCCCAAAAATTTTGACTAACGCCGATAAAACGAAGGGAAGTGAGAGTATCAAATACCCAGTAATAACAGCGGCCTTTGGTGCTTCAGACTTGGAGCATTCGCTAACCAAAGAACCAGAATCCATTCTCGCAGCGACCTCCTTGTGTAGGCCCACTTTCTTCAGCACCCTTGATCCGTCAACTCCCTAAAACTCCTACCTGGAATAGAAGAATATATTACCGTCATCTCCATCAACAAAACAACTCGAAACAACCCTATATTTCTCCAAAAACTCGGCAAACCGAAATCCTAAATCCCAACGGCAACCTGAAGCACGAACGCAGCCAAGCTTCACAACCATCTCACCTCCGCAACGTCCGCCCTACTTAAACCACAAGCCGCACACCAAGAAACCACCGCAGCCACCCCAACCCGACGGACCGAGAATTGTAGTAGGCTAGAAAAAGCAGAGTCTGGCTGGTATCCAGCGGCCGGAACGGCGCACGTCGCGTCGGTCTCGCTTCGTCAACCAACGGGAGCTTCTCGGAGAGTGAGGAGGTGGACGGAGGGCAAAATCGTGTCGGATTTGTAGGGTTTGGGGTCGTTTTCCATTTCTCTCTTCCACTCCTTGGCGAGGAAGAGAGCTCGCACGGAGTAGCGGGAAAACCGTCGCGAGCAAAAGAGAAATTGAAGAGGACAACAAGCCTTCGAACTCAAACGGCATACCCTCGTTCATATTATAGTTTTCTTTAATAAAATAATATATTAAATTAATTTTAATATATATCGTTTTATAATATTGGAAAGAATAAAACGACTTCAATAATGAAGTATAACTATAAATATAAGGTTTTAAATAAGAGAATTGCGATTCGTTATCATTTGCGGTTTCGGATGTATCGTTCGTTTCGTTATTTTTTGTAAATAGGAAAAGTACGTTAGTTTTTGATTATGAGATGAAATTTAGAAACCTTCCTGTTTTGAAAATCAAATCGTTCTTTACGCCGTAACGATTGGCGAAAGGTGTCAGACGAGGGAGATAATGCAATATTTACTGTCCACTTCAAAAAATAATATTTACCGTAAGAAATATTTGATTCAAATTTTAACCAAAAAAAAAACTAACTACGTTGGTCGTTACGTGTGCCTTACCCACTCTAATAAGTAAATTAACTTTCGAGAAAAATGTAGTTGTAATTGTTTAAAAATGATATACTGAATTTATTTTTTCGCAAATCTTGTAAGTATATTTTACCTCGTAACTATTGATTGCATCGTTATTACAAAATAATAGACTCTTAACATAATTAATCATCCATTCCAGGCAAAGAATGGGGTCCTCTGTCTGGACAAAGCCGTAAATATTGCAAAAGAAACTTAAATGAACCGAATGATTACAAGCAATGGAAGAGCCGGAAGGAGTGACGTTACAAGCTATGGAGGTGATCATTTAATAGTGCCAGAGGTGTAAACGTAAATTGAATTGAATGGAATATTTTTTCAGTTCAATTTGGTTAACTTAAAACGGTTCTTTTGGATTTGAAATTTCAAACGTGCACATATGATTTGGTTTTTTTATTTGAAAGAATCATACTGAAATCCACATATAATATAATATAATATAACATAATAGAATAGAATAGAATAGAATATAATATAATATAATATAATATAATATAATATAATATAATATAATATAATATAATATAATATAATATAATATAATATAATATAATATAATATAATATAATATAATATAAACATTATTTAACGTTTGTTAGAATAAATAATGCATTAGAATTTTAGATGTGTGTGAGTTTAATCTCACGTTGCTTAAATGTATTTTGTTTTCTTTGTATAATCTTTATATATAAAGTCTTGATTTAGGCCTTTATTAATGACATGGGCTGTTGGGCAAGACGAGGCGATATGCACGTGAGGTTCACGGACGCTTTTTTTAAAGAAAAAGTAGTAATATTGGATATAATAGTTGGTCACATTGATAATTAACAAATTATTATTTTTTGCAATCTCGTGAAATATATAATGCATTATGCTATGAAAGTTATTTTTTTTAATATTTTATGAAAAATACTAAGAGAGACGTAATTTATAATTTGTTAATTATATTTAATATAATAGTTGGTCGCATTAATAATAAGAAGATATTTGTACACACATAAAATGACAGAAAAATTTTCTTTCATTTTTTGACCTAATCTTTGAAACTAATAGAAAATAAAGGAAAAGAAAATGTGAATTATCATAAAATATATTAAAAACATATAATAAATACACGTATTTTAAATTCCATCATTTTCTATTTCATGCATAAACATTTTAATTTTTTACTAAATTTTCATTACTTTTTATCATTTTCCTTTCTATTATTTTCTATGATATTTTGTCATTTTTTTTGTACCATTTTCTAAGTGTACAAATAACTCATTATAGATGGTTAAACCACAAACCCAACCTGGAACAATCAATATTTTAAAAAATCTAAATTGTTCAATTCATTTCGATTTGGAAATTATCTAAATTGATTTATATGAATGCATTTGTGATTTTACCTTAAATCGAACTATACATATGAACCTTATTTCATGTTAGTTTATGATAAGGGAAGAAGAATTAAAACAGCCAAACTACCAACGAGCTTTATGATGGCAGAAATTAAATTTGTTCTTCTTTTAAATTTTTCTTTACAAATTCTAAATAGTTGATTTCAATCAATATTATGTGGTTACATATTTCTCGTGATAATGTTAAACCTCTTAGAATCCTTTAAATTGAATCACACATTTGGAATTTCAAAAGAGGTGGGATTTCTTGGCAGTGACAAATTTTCCTGGTGCAATTTTATTTTATTTTCTTATAAATACACGGAAAAGTAAAAGTAATCATATAGTTTTAGTTAAAGTGTCGTTCCTTATTGTCACTGGAACACTAAAGAGCTAAAACAAATATAACTTAAAGTTATATTTAAATGCATTATCCATCCATGTAAGTGCATATAACTTTATATACATATATGTCTTCATATTCATGTACACATACCACTCCATATTCATCCACACACATGCATGTAACTTTATATATCTTCATGCGCACCCACCACTCCATACATACACTTACCATACATGTACTTAGGATATATACACTTACCATGCATACATACACTTATCATACATGCACGTAGCATATATACACTTAACATATAAATATGCACTTACCATACATGCACTTAGCATATATATATATACACTTATTATACATATACGTACTTACCATACATGAACCTAGCATATATACACTTACCATACGTACATGCACCTCATACACACACTTACGTACTATACCTGTACTTACCATACTTGTACCTACGATACATGCATGCATACCAAACATGCATACATACCATACACCTGTAAACCCACATACTATCCACGCATATTCAGGTAAACCCATGCATACTAATTCATGCATTTAACTTTGATGTAGCATTCATGCATACTCATACACATCATCTCACATTAATTTATTTCAAACATATCATCTCACTTTAATTTATTTCATGCATATAACCTCATGTTAACTTACTTTCATGCATTTGCTAGCATATCATCTCGTTTCATCTTGCACATTTTTACATATTATCATTGCATATTAATTGATGCTCATGCACAAATTTTCTTTACGCTTATCCCATAAAAATCCATGCATCATGCATTATGCTTAATTTACATTTTTGCATTTATTCATGCCTCGTTATTTTACATTATTAGCTTGTTTGCATTAGATTAATTTAACCATACATCATAGTTAGGATATTCTAGTTGCACTCAAAATATTTTCCTTTATATCTATACATGAATGAGAAATTATCATACAACTCCCTTTCCCTTCTAATATTTATACCTTCTTTTCTCACCTCGTCGTTTCACTCTTATATCATTGCATTTTATATCAACTCCATCGATCAAGTCATTTTATCTTTTTGCTTTACACTCAGGAGATATTTGTGTAGTGAAAAATTGTGAAAAGAAAATAAGAAAATATTATAAAAAATGACAGAAATTAATGAAAAGTCAATAGAAAATTAAGATATTTGTGTATATAGTAGAAAATGATGAAATTTGAAATACATGTGTTTGTGTACAAAAAAAATGATGAAAAATAATAAAATATAAAATATATATGTTTATTCACAAAATAAAAATGTTGAAATTAATAAATTAAATATTTTTTGTATTTATATGTAAGATAGAGAATAACAAAATTTGTTATAATATAAGATAGAGTCATTTGTGATAATTGTTACAATATAAAATACATTTCATACATATTTATTATTCCATATATCTCTCAGAATATCAATTCTCATCTATTAAAGACATAAATAATTTCTATATCAAAATTACATATTGTTAATATATTCTGTGACAATTCATATTTTCTTTTTCTCTATTTTCCATTAGTTTCAGATATTAGAAGGTCAGAAAATGAAAGAAAATTTTTCTTATATACCGAAGGCAAATGACGAAAAATCATTTGATATACAAACACTTAAAAAATGGTGAAAAATTTTCTGACATTTTTTTTTCAACGTTTTCTGCTATTTTCTAGGTATACAAATACTCCATTAGGCTTACTCTTAACATGCACTTAACCTTAAAATCATATAATCATACTCTTTAAATATCTATCAACCAACTTATCAGAAATAACCAAGGGATTGAGTAATTCAAGTATATAAGGTATTTAACACATTCTTCATGTATATCCAAAGTACTTACTTAAACTCTACGTTCGTTGATCATAATCTTAAATGTTATTTAAAAATATTTTGTACTTGCATATAAATTTTTTTAGTTTATTCTTGATTAAACTAGGTAACAACTCTAAACCTTCTCTCTTTACCTTAAGAGTATTGAAGTGGAGGCTACACTTCTATTTATGCAGTGTTTTACTTAAGACTTTGTAATTAAATCGGTATATCATTTACTGTACCAATTTAAAAGTTTAGCATATCGATTTTACAATTTGATATGCTAATTTTTTTTAAAGAAAATCCACTTAGGTGTTTATACCAAGTCATGTTGGTTGAGGAGTAAAAAATGTAAAATAACACAAGTAATAATTTTCTCGATAATGAAATTTTATTTATTTATCGGAGAGTTCAGATTGCAGTAGAAGTTGTAATTAGCGTTGTTCTAACAAATTAAGTTATTGCAATTATTTTTTATAGAACAATTAATAATAAATACTTTATTACGAAGGATATGAATTTAATTTTGAATTAAAAAATTAAATAAATATAATAATTTAATTGACTGAAAATAAAAATATTTATAAATTTTTTAATATGTAAATCTTAATAAATACAAAAATCATCGTCATGCACAATAACTCAAAAAAACTTGTGGTCTTATCGGATCCGGTTGCGAGTGTTAGTCTCGAGACGGGACGAAACCCGAGGATCCGAGACGTGTCATTCACATATAAATATTCAGTCATTGTTCTCTCTTACTGCGTTTTTCTTCCTCTCTCTCGGTTCTGACTGTTGGCGATCTGGTCTGAGGAGATGCCGCTGGGAACGATGGAGGTGCTCCTCGTCGGCGCCAAGGGGCTAGAGGACGCCGACTTGTTTTGTGAGTTAGATCAGATCATTGAGTTATTCATTAGGAAAGATGGTTCACTTCTCTATATCTTTCTCGATCGATCGAATTAGAGGCAAATTGATTTGAAGAGTTTGTGCTTGCGAATATGTGATTTGCCGTTTTGACGGATTTTCTAGTCCGATCGCCTTGTTTCGGCTTTCGATTTCTATTTCTAGTGTTCGCGCCGAAGTTCTTTTTCTCTTCGTCTTGTGCATTGCGGCCTGAATTTAGCTGCGCGTTGGTAATAACGATTTTGGAGCTCTGGATCCTCCCGCCACTTCCAAAAATTATAAAAATAATACAATATTATCAAAAAACCTAATCGTGCCTTTTGCATTGGAACAATTAGGATTAATTGCTGTGAACCTCAAATATATTTGATTCTAGGTTGATTTTAAGTCTATCAAATATATTTGCTTCTGGTTGAGATACGGACCACTACACATTTTCAGCTTCTGTGGACTTTCCTCTTTGATCTCTCTCTCTCTCTTTTTGTGCAAAATTGATATTGTTAGGGACACAGTTTTAATCTGTTTTGCAAGCATCAGAGTCTTTTCTGAAAATTTAGGCCTACATTTGGTTTTGATCGTGCGAGATTCAGATTATACACAACTATAGTTATGCGTCTTCAACAAGTTGTTCCATTTGGTTGAGATTATGCTGGTTCAATTTTAAGATAAAATGAAAAGAAAATTCCACAATTGACATCATAATCCTACAATCGATTAGAAAAGTTGATTATATAGATTGTGGACTCTGAGACACAAGGTTAATACTAAAATTCAGCTCTTCACATGAAATGTTATGCTACATCTGTTTGGTTTATATTGCAACGTAATTCTAATATTCCACAAACTCAGAATCGAGTCTCATAATTTAAATCAAAATAAAGCATAGGGGTCTTGATGTGTATGGGTGCATTGCCATTCAGAAAATGGGAGTAATTTCATTGTGTTTAATCTTAATGTGTAGGTAAGATGGATCCATACGTCGTCCTCACTTGCCGTTCGCAGGAGCAAAGGAGCAGCATTGCTTCAGGTCCATTTTTATTTAAAAGTCTCTTTCTTAAGTATTTACATACACACGTATACGTGCCTATGTACATATACATATATACAACAAATCACAACTGTGGGTGTATATATGTATATAGTGTGACAAAAGATAAAAAATGATTTTAAGTCGATTATTTTTATTAACAAATATAAGGCATCTGCAAATAAATATTATATATAAAAGACAACTATGATTTAAGTAATATAAGAATATCTTAATATTTACATACAACACACATATAACATCTTAATATTGTAACACTTAAAAGTAACAATATTCAACTTGCAACAGTCTCAGTTAAAACTTAAACATGGTTGAAAAACTAATAGATACACAAAAAAAATTGTTGTTATGATAACAAGATTAACCTAAGATAAGTGTAAGTGGAATGACATATCAGATAGTAATAGATTAATCTTTGGATGACATAATCTAAAAAAGTAAAATAAATAGACAAATATGGTCTATATTTATGAGCGAAATTGATTTTTTTCAAAAATTTCTACCTTTTTGACATTTTTTTATGCAATTTTTTTTTTCTCTCCTTTCTTAATTTCCTCTTTTTTATTTATGATAATGAAATATGTACATAGTGTTTTCTATCGTCCAAAATCATATTATATTATGATAGCAGAAACAAAAGGAGAGAGTAAGAAGGAATTGTGACGTCGGAATCTACAGAAAGAAACGTAGATTCTGAAAAGTAATACATTCATGAAGAACGAAATTCAAGATTCCCTCTGTATAAAAACCCCTTCTTTCCTTACCCACATCCCTCGAGAAATCGAACGTAGGTCTTGTAGAAATGCTTGCCCGACGAAACCCTTGTAGTCGACCGGACGTCGATTTCTCCGCACCAATTGCTTGCAGTCAGACAAGAAACCCTCTCTCGACTCGAGCAGTCGACGACGACCCAACAGCATTCCAGCACCTTTGCTTCGCAGCGTTCCCATTCGATCGCCTTCCGGAATCACCTTCCAAACGCTAGTCGGTGCAGGACGGCGGAAGAGATAAACCCAGACGAAGCCTATAGAAAGCAGGCGAGCTGGCGATGGAAGCAAAACTCGGAGCAAAGTGAGGAGTGAGATATGTCATTCCTCCCCATTCCTCCGACGGTCGAAGGAGGAGAGGAGTTGGGGAAGAAACAGAGAAAAGAAGAAAAATAATGGAAAAGAAAAGGAAAAAGAAAGAAAGAAAGAAAGGATAGACAATGCAGAAAAACGATGGAAAATGAAAAAAAGAAAGGATAAATAAAAATATAATTACAATTTGTTTATTAATATTTCATCAAATATAAATTCTTCATCTTAATTTTAATTTTGTCACATGTACAAATATTTTTATTTTTTTCTGATTTTTTAGATTTTTCATTTTCAGTAATTGTAAATAGAAATTTTCTATTTCCTTTAACATTAAACCTTAAACATTAATCAAACTTTAAGAATTTTATGTGATTTACAAGAATGATAACAAAAGTAATGATCAATGCAATAGATCTTGGTGTAAAATCGATGGTAGTTGACATTGACGATTGAGAGAGAGAAGGGCAAAGATTGTATAGAAAGTGAGGATAAACGTAAGTAGCAGGAGTTGTAACAGTACAAGAGATAAAAATTATGTAAACGGTAAAAGTTGCATGAACTAAAGAGTTTTTGTATAAGTTCATTAATTCTAAACGGTAAAAGTTATTTGTTGATTACTTTCTTCATTAACACCACTAATTAATGTACACCTCTAGATGTATTTGGTAGAGGTTTTTTTTTGTCAAATTATTTTCACAAGTTCGAATTTCTAGTCTTACACTTATAGTTGAATTTCCTACATCATTAAAAGAAAAACCACATGAGTGTTCAAAAAATATGTTTTTTTAAAAAATCATGATCGTAAATTTTAAAAAGTATAAACAAGGATTGATGGTAATTTTACAAATGCAAATAGAATTATTCAAATACAAATTCATATGTCCTAATATTTAAAATATCACAACAAACTCTTAAATTAAGAGATTATAAAGTATTGCTTATGACTTAATAATGACGATTATGCTACATAGATTGTGACATTATTTTACACATTTGATTTATTATTATTTTTCTTTTTTTTAGTACTACTAATAATATATAGTTGTTCGTCATCTTCAAAATATGTTAGAAATTTCATTTCTTGATCATAGTTTTAAATTCTTTCTACTTTATCTTGAAAATCTTCAAGTAGATTTGTTTTATTTGCCTTACGAATAAAATTATAAAGTAAGAAATACACTTGAATAATTTTAACTTGTGTTTTTTAAGGAAATGACATATAACTTTGTAATATTAAGAAACAATACTTCACACTTCAAATATATGTTCTATGACTATTTGTAATAGTAAATGTTTATAATTAAAACTTTTAAGTACATTACTTGAAACTTGATTAGTAATATAATTATTTAAGTGATAATGAGTACCTCAAAATAGAGTAAAAAATTTTGATTGATTTGGATAACTAGTATCAATAAAATAAAATTTCTCTACATATCAAATTTATATCAAAGCTATCAAAAACCATTTTTATGCAATATAATTATCATATAAGAATAATGTCAATATTCATAAATACCATATTTGATGGAACTCAAAAACCATTTGATTGATTAATTGTATCTTGAAGTACTCGAACATCAAATCCTCTTATTATTTTTTAGCATAGGATTATTTCTATGCCCCCTCAACTACTCTAATTTAGTTCAAAGTAAAACTATAAATCAAACCATATAGGTCAATTTTAATATTTTAGAAACCAAATCAAACCATTCAAACTTTGAAATTGAACTGAACTGAACCACTAATAGTTGGTTTGGTTTAATTTAGCTCGATTCATGGTTTAACTATTTCAGAAATTAAGTACTATCTACATAATCACCAATCACCATATTGAATATGTATCATCAATAAAATACAACTTTTCATATAAGCTAATCTTTATTATATAATAATCTTTAAGCTTTATCATTTAATAATCTATTAACATTAATATATGATTCATATATGTATATAACATACATTATGTATATGTTTATTTTTATGATATATCTTGATAAATTACATATATACCATCATTTTAGTTTGGTTTGGTTAAATTGCCCATAAAACCATAAATCGAATCATATATGACAGTAATTGGTGTTGAAAAACTTCTTTGATTTGTTTTTATGCTTATATTAATAAATTCTTTTAGAAATAGACAAACAACTTTTCACACAAATTAGATATTAAGTTCAATTTGTATTTTTAACTGTAAGTGCATAATATATATTGTATTTGTGTGTAAGTACAGTTCGATCCTACAGAGATTGAGTAAGAATTGTGTACTATTTTAATTTTTATATTAAAGTTTGTATATATTCAATTAAGTATTTCATTAAGTTACTGTTAACTTAACGGACTTAGTTCGTGGAGTTACAGATAACTCAATGGACTAACTTCGTGCACTTCAGTTAACTTCACGAGCTTACTTTTCTAGTTAAATACTATTATTCACAAAGAAATTCGGCCATCTATTGGATGGTTCTACAGAATGTAAATAACATCAATTAAGCTTTTTAATGTTAGTTAATCTAAGATTTGTCATTAAGCAACTCTAACATTCAGATATTTCGAACGGTAACTATTAAGATTT
This sequence comes from Cymodocea nodosa, assembly GCA_036874045.1. Classification (NCBI taxonomy): domain Eukaryota; kingdom Viridiplantae; phylum Streptophyta; class Magnoliopsida; order Alismatales; family Cymodoceaceae; genus Cymodocea; species Cymodocea nodosa. The sequence continues at coordinate 1,798,935 of CM072341.1, forward strand.
TTAAGTATTCTGTATGAATCAATTTCAATAAATAATAAAATTATTTTTTATTTTCTGAATCAAATAAATATAAAACATTTATAATAATGACAATGATAACATTAATCACGATACAAAACAAACAATACAACACTTAAATACTAAATGTAAACACAGATAATTAGTTGTTTTTGATATTTTTGTTTTGATATGTTTTTAAAGATGAACGAAATGTGAAATGTAAAAATCTCTATTGATAGTAAAAACTTTCGTCACTATATGTGACATGATTACACCACTGAAAACTTAATCACTTATAATATTGCCTCTTCTTCTTATAGAATCGCAAACCAAGACTTGTAAGTTGATCTCCTCTTCAGAATACTGGCATCAACCCGAAATCAAAGTTAGAAGCTTTATAATCTCTTAAGATATGAGTCGGTACTTGGTGAAAATGACTTCCCTTTCTACGATGCGATCATTCCTCACAGTATTTGTCGGTCATCGTATTTGACTTGGAATTGACCTGACATCCAGAAAGTATCCTCACAGACCTTTGATGGTTGGTGATTTTGATGGTGTTGTGGAGTTTCAGGGAACTTCCGACGTTTACTACAGTTAGCGCGGTCCTTCACTTTATACACAATTTTTCTCCTATTCTTTTATATTTCTTTCAATAGTAACTATTTCTGCTTAAATGATCAGTTAGATTTACTTCATTCATATCAACGATGATGATTTCTTCTTCATTCTACGAGTTAATTCCTACATGATATGTGCAATCATGACTTTCCTTTGAATTTCCTATTTTTATAACTGCTACAGTGACATGTTAGAAAATAAATGGTTCGTAGAGTTGGTATAACTCAATGGATTTACTTCGTTGATTTAACTATAAAACACGTGTAATAAAGAAATAACTTATAAGATTATAATATTAACACAACGCGTTACCTTAGTGCATATTCAAATAACTCAATGCGTATAGTTATGCTAACTTAATGAGTTATATATGTGCAGCTTACATGACATAATAAAACATTTAATTTTAAGACGTGTATAATTCTAACTTAACAAGTTTAGATATACAATTTACAGTTTTTATTTGCTAGTTCAACGAGTTCTCACGTGATCTTTTTACATATTTAAACTTGTAACTTAACGAGTTGGCATGTAATCTTTCAATAAAAAGAACACTAACTTAACGAGTTGTTATTATGCACTTGTATATGATATAAATATATGCAAATAAAATAGATCATGCTTAATACTATAAAACCACACTTAAATCAGGTTTTCAGATCACGATATGTGTTCTTAGTAAGTTTTATGATAAAAAGATATTTCGGATACTTGCAAATCTAACTTATCGAAAATTCACTTAAATCATGTATTAAGGTTATAACACGTATACTTTAGAAAATAATAAAGCATTCTTTAAGTATTTAAAACATAACTGTCTGGTACATGAAATGTAACTCTTTGAAATAATAGACAATTTAGATACTTAGGAATTAAAAAGCCTGTAACTCACCGACAGTGCAGAGATGTATTTAATTAACATTAATTTTCTGAAATTATGCAAATTCTTTTATTAAAACATATAATAGTGTAATTATAACATAATAACTTAATTCTCATATGATAAGTTAATTATTATGTAATTAACCATTATTTAATTGTTAATATTATGCATTTTTTCATTTTAAACACATGGTATATAAATTTTTTAAACAAAACCAAACCACTAAAATCTTCAAATAGAATCAAATCAACAAAAATCATATACTGATTTAGTTGCCCACCCCTACTTATAAACAAATGATCTCTACTTAAGCTTCTAGTAGAGCTGATGGCACCATTCTACACTTCTTGAGTGGGATTGATTTTCTAAAGTAAAAGTGATATAGTTAACAAAATAAACTACTCATTTGATCTAGGGAACCTCCCATCTAATCTTGTTGTTCATTGTTCATAAGTGAATTAGGATCAAATTCACACAAAATCGAAGATGGGAATAATCACAATTGGGTTGAAATCGATGGTTAGATGCTACAATACAACCTTTTAAAATTCAAAAAAAAATTTAGGAATTAGCATAGCTACCTCGACATCACGTTTTAGCGAATGAGGATGCAAGTAGTGATTGATGAGCTTTCTATGAGTTTAGAAGAAGGGCAAGTTCTTGGGTAATGTTGTGTTTTGACGAAACAGGATGCGAGTAGTGATCAATGAACTTTCTATGAGTTTAAAAGAAGGGCGAGTTCAGGCGGTGTCACGTTTCGATGAAAGAGAATGCAAGCAATGATCAACAAACCTTTTGTGAGTTCAGAAGAAGGGTGAGTTTGGGTGTCACGTTTCAGCAAAAGAGGATGTGAGCAATGATCAATGAACTTTCTATGAGTTTGGAAGAAGGGTGAGCTTGGGCAACATCATGTTTCAATGAAAGAGGATGCACACACGCTTGCAAGCTTTCTATGAGTCAAAGATCTGAATGTTCGAAATCAATTGTCTTTTATACTTGAGAAAGTTGAGAATAAATTTTCAACTTTCTTAGATGACACAAATGATAAAAATGCTAGAAAAAGTTTCTAAAGTTTTTAATTTTTAACTTCCTAATAGCACAAACCAACATTCTCCCTTTTGTTCTTCATTCTCTTTTGTTTGAATCGCCAATAGATGGTATGCAAGGTGGATTTATCAAGGTAGATGGTAGAGTCTAGATGGAAGTTGCTACCAACCGCAAACAATGACATGCCTTAGAAGGGGAAGATATGGCATGTGGCGGTGGAGCAAGGGTAGAGGAACATGATGTCATTGGCAAAGGTGGTAGGAAGATGACCAAAAGCATTCATCATTGATGGGAAGCGATCCATTGTCATTGTCTGTTTTGAAGGTACACAAAGGCGTCAACTAGAGACAAGTTGGTAAAGATGAAGCACCATCAAAGGTGAGCATGATGGTGAGAGGTGGCAACGATTGGATCTAGATTTTCTTTCTGTTGATTTCTCAATGGACTAGTCTTCCCCTCAAGGGAAGAGCGGTCAAAGAGAAAGGAAGGAGTGAGAGTTTGTGACAATGGGAGGAGAGGGGCCATGAGGCCTTGACAAACGTAAAGGAAGCAGTAGTGGTGTGTGGTGCAATAAGGAAGAGGGCATTGGTGGTCGTACACATGGCCTAAAGGTCTTTAGTGGCCTCTTAGACCAACTTGACTAGAGTGTCAACAGAGACAAACATAAAGAAAGTGGTAGTGGTGTGTGGTGCGATAGGGAAGAGGTCATTGGTAGTCGTACACACGACCTAAAGATCTTTAGTGGCCTCTTACACCAACTTGCTAGAGTGTCGATGGAGGCAAAAGCTACATAAGGATTTCTTAAGAAGTCACCTATCTTGATATTACTCTCACCTAAACATGTTTAACTTCAAAGTTACTACAAAAATGGGTGTTTCATGTTAGGGTTTCTTCTCCCTCTCTATATCTTTTAAACAATTCTAAAACTTAAGCTCTCATATAACATGAAAATAAAAGAAATTGATGAAATTTAATTGTTTTTACTAGTAAACATAAAGCTTTTTATGTTTGTAGAAGATACTAAACTTATATATAATATACACATGGTATCTTAATATTCTGAGTACCTTTTTCTTCTTGCAAGATTTTGAGTCCCTTACGCAACAATGTTGAAAAGGTGGGATGCAATATTATTTTTCTTATTAGCCCCCTTCTTCTTGCATAGCACACATGACTGGTTTGACTTAATTTACACCACAGAACTGATAGAGAATCCTCTTGAACATTGAAGGGTTTGAGTTGCAATTCATGAAACTCTTGCACAGGTACAGATTGCTAATCTGAACCTGGTTGTAGGTAAAGGTACAGAACCAGATTGGAACGAGACCTTTGTGTTCACTGTTTCTGGAGGTGCAAAGGAACTCAAACTGAGGATCATGGACAGTGATACTGTTACAAGCGATGATTTTGTAGGAGAAGCTACGTGAGTATTATAACATTATGATACTTGGCTTGGAAGAGTAACATCATTTATCATTATGATTAAAAGTAAAAATTACAAAGTAGCCTATATTAAGAAGAAACGTTTTTGTGCTTGAGAATTCATTGCATATCTTCATATTTCGCAATTTAGAATTCAATCATACGTAGTCCAGCACTGGTATATGTATATTTTCCAATGCATAATACTGTTTCGATCACAAACTTTTTTGTCTCAGTTCCTCAGAAGTACACTGATCTGAACCGTACCCAATCATTATTTATTTGTTGAATGTGTTCTAGGATTAACTTGGAGCCACTGTACGATGAAGGATGCATTCCACCAACCGTCTATAATGTCGTGAAGGATGAAGAATATCGCGGAGAGATTAAAGTTGGCCTAACCTACACACCGGAGGTATTCACATTCTTTAGTCAGAGTTCACAAGTTAAATGGATTGGTGACCTTGTTTTACTAGTAAATGGTATAGATACGGATCCAGTGCAATAAATTTTCACTAAGCCCAGTATCAATCTTGGACCCCTACGTTAAAGACAACTTGTTTACCGTGCTCATTTAAGTTCACACAACTTTTTGCCTTGTTTTCCAATTTATGTTTGAAGTACGCCCGGGTGAAGCTGTGGTTTGATGCATTCTATATATCCACCATGATCGTAGTTGGATAGGAACCACTGTGTCCTAGATTTCTTCTGGTTAATCTTATAGTTTGTTCACCGAAGTTTTGCATGAAAGCGGGAGTGTGGATTCAGTTAACCGATAACCATGATTGAAGTGCATATATCATAGATTTCTTCTGGTTATACCTTCTTTTCCTGCTGCATCCACACAACAATTACTTTACATGGAAATCCGCTCACGGTTTGATTAAAGAATATGAACTTATATAAACGTGCGTTTCCTGTTCTTTGTCGTTACGCAGATGAATTGCTGCCAAGATTTCGAAGAAGAAAGCTATGGCGGATGGAAGGAATCCAACTAGACCCAAGAAGCTTCGTGAATATTTGGAGATTGCTATTTTTGTTTTGAACTCACCATCCATCATCCGTCTATAAACGTCACGAATGAATCATTGACGAGTGTTGTCATTTTGTGTGTGAATCAGGATTTGCATCTTCTGAAACGTGTTTGTAGTTCGCCGCTTGGAATGCACGTTAATACCTAAAATCGCAAGCGTTCTGTTGTAATAAATAATCTCGGGTCCTGTTGAAAAACTACGTTTGGTTAAGGTGTGTAAAACGTAATCTTATGTTGAATGCACGACGTCTGTTTCAAAGCTACGTAATTTACATAGGAATCACTCAAAAGGAGCATGAAGAAGACGTTCTCCTCCACGCACATCATTACATGACCATCAGAAACTGCACCCTTACACTACGTTCACAAAGTGCGTGCTCATACGTTCCAGACACCAGTGAAAGAGACACACCTATACAAGAAGTTGGCAAAACCATCGTTTTGGTCTCAAAGATACGATCGTGTCGTTCTTCAAAAAGGTTACAGATGGTGGTCGGCTCATGAAGCTGACCATTTCTAGGCCACCACAAAGTGATGGATAACCAACTACAAGGACATATATGCCTTTCGTTAATTGGAACGGTTTTTCTAGTTCTTAACCTTCACCGTCGTTGATGTGCTTTCCATGTCTCCTCCAGCCTGTCTCACATTCTTTGGAGGATATCCCTGCTGAACATTTGCCGATATAGCGTTTAGATCATTCATGCCATCGGGCTGGGATGGAGGGTTCGATGTTGTAATCTCTTCTGCACTGCCGAAGGAAGTTGCAGTTCGGCTCACGGTTGGACTAACGTGCTGTTGCAAGTAGTCTTTGATATTCAAGGAATCATCAAAAATGGGAATGTCCCCAGTAAGGGTTTTGAAAGCAAACTCGATGCATGGATCTGGCCAAGCATCACCAAAAGGTGATGCCAGTGGAGGTTCTCTCTTCTTATCACCATTGGTTTGTGGAGATCCAGGGCACTCCTGTTCAGGCTCTTGGTCTAGTGAAGCATTCTCCTTCCCTTTTGACTTTTTGTGAGAATCTGATGAAGGCAGAGTACCTGAAGATTCGTTCGTATTGCCGTTGAGTTGAACGGTACCAAGGTGCTGTTCTTCAGGTTCTATTTTTGGTGAAGCAGGCTCTTCACCTTGGGTCATTCTGTATCGTTCCGTGGCCTTTTGAATCAAAGTCGTTTCATGGTTATCAGATACTTTCAATGCCACCTGGTCCTTTTGGTCAACTGTCATGCCTGGTTTGTTCTCTTTAGACATTCTCCTCCTAAGAGAGCGGAAGCTGACATCAATGTTGGCTGTAAGATCAGGATCAAGACCAGCCAACCGTCTAGATGATCTATGTGGAGCAAACAATGATTTTTCATCTTTGGAAAGTGTCTTGGTCGAAGCAATAGATCTACTTTGAGTTACATGCTTGATCCTAGTATCACTTGACATTTCATCTGCCATTTTACGTTTCTTCTCTGATTTCTCAGATGTCATACCTCCTGATTCAGCTTTCTCTCTTGATGTATCCAACTGCTTATTAGCCTCTGTGAACTGCCCTTTCGGCTCGTACTTCTCATCTACTGGCAATATATCTTTATGCTTGTTATCTGCTTGTTCAGAAATGTTTGGATCCACTCTATTGTCCACTTTCTCACAAGATATCCTTTCCAGTTCAGATGGCTTCTCCTCTGCTAAATACGATGCGGTATCATTTGCAGCATCAGTTGAATTGTGAGAAGGCAGGTCATCTGAGCTGATGTTTGCTGGTTGTTGCAGAGGCAGTCGATTTGAAGAATCCGGCAGTGCATCCACATTATTTTTAGGAAACCTTCTAACAGCAAGTTTTTTAACATGCCTTCTGGTGGATGGAATGCACGTTTGATTTTTTTTATTTGAACTTTCCAGATGTGGAAATTTCCCATGCTTTGATTCCGATGATTTTTCACTTTCCAGCTCCCCCACTTTCATGTCTGATGGACTAGATAAATTATCGATCACAGGTGCAGAAAACTTTTCAGCAACTTCAGATTGCTCCAGTATTTGCAGCTGTCCTTTTTGCCTCTCAGAGAGATCTGGTTCACAATCTTGGTGAACATGAATTTTACTTGAATTTTTAACCTGAGAGTGGCTTTCTTTTAGATTATTGGCATCTGGTATAGTGATCAAGCTCATGGTAGGACCTACACATGAAATGATGTTCTCACATTTACTTTCATCTTTGGAGTAATCTAAAAGGTTGAGAATCGAAGTTGCAAATTTCCAAGCATAACATCAGCTAAAACTAGAGTTAAAGACAAGTCAAAACGACTTCATGGTAAGTTTAAAAGACAGAGAACTAATTTCTCAGGTTGCACAAGGTGGGGTTTAAGTCATTACGTTGCATTGTAACAAGATCAGAATGCTGGAAACATCCATCTTCAAAAGATAAACCAGCATTTTGTTTGCTGGAACTTGAAGGGGACACAAACAGGCATTGTCTTGCAGCAGCTTCCGCTGGTTTTGGTGACCTTGCTGAAATTGGAGGCTGGAACATCACAAGTTTTAGTAAAAAACACTAATCAGAGAACAAAAGAAATATTGGTTCTACAAAACATTTACCCTGGCTGATAATATGTAACTACAACATTTACTAGAAAGACAGGTCCTTGCAAATAGTAACTTGAGAAGCGTATTTCAGAGAAGAAAGGAGTAGTAGTATAGCTGTCTTTTATCAAAGGGTGACAAACAACCAAAAGTACAGCATTCTTTTATTGAGGGAATGGATGGCATATTCTGAATGGCAAACAATGAAATAGAATAAATGCAGGGAAGGATGGAAATGAAAAATGGAACTATCTGATGTTTGACATCCAACAAGTAATTTATTTTGTAGTTGGCATCAAATTTAACATTGAACCAAAGGTAGCAATGGTAACATAATAACAGCCAAGACTTTAAATATCAGTATCATACCAAGGTATCGAAAATCAAGGATTGTATCGGTGAAAGCACAATAATTTTGTAGAAACAGCCAAAAAATTTCAAGTTTCAGTGAGTGGCTATAGGCCAAAAACAGGAAACTGTGTTTCATTATGTGTAACCATACATATATATACATAAGTCTAAATAAATGGATCTTTACAGTGGATCCGTATATACAAAATAACACAATACTTCCAACAAATTTCAACTTGAAACTAAAGGAAAAAGATAAAATAAGTTATGATAAACATGTAAAAACACTTAGATAAATTTTCTAAACAATTATCATATATAAAATGCCAACTAGATAGAAATATAGAAATTGTATGAGAAAAGTCTTAAATTATATACAAAAAACTAAAAAATTTCATAATGACAAATGATTTAAAATTGAGGTTATGTTTCAATATATATGTATTAGGTTACATTTTAATAAAATTTAAGTTACAGTTGAATATAATCTAGGTTACAGTTTAATATATTTTAGGTTATATTTTAATAAAAATCAGGTTACGTTACAATATATATCATGTCACATTTTAATAGAATCCAAATTACAATTCAATATATATCACATTACATTTTAATATAATCCAGGTTACAGTTCAATATATTTTAGGTTACATTTCAATTAAAAATAGATTATATTCCAATATATATTAGGCTACATTTCAACTTCTTTTCTTTTTGTTTAAACTTCCACCATTTTTTTATGCAATAATTTCTATTTTTTCTTCTCTCTCCCCTCCTTTTGTTTTATCTCCCCTTTTTTTCCTCTTTTCAGTTTCTCTCTATTTGTTTTCTTTCTCTTGTCATTCATGTGTCTCTCCTTTTCTCTTTCTCTCTCTTCTTTATCCCTTGCACCTTTGCTGTTTGTCACTTTTTGCAACCCTAATAGGTGCAAGAGCAATTGATGGTGAAAAAACGAGGGAAGGAGTGGAAGGTGGTGTAGCAACAATGATGCTCTAGTTCTAGCAAAGGGAAGGAGGGGTGTCAATGGCAAGAGGGAGGTAGGTTTCAATGGTGGTGACATGATCCAAAAGTACAGATGGATTTCGTATTGACAATCTTCAAAATTGATCTGAATTGATTTTTGAAACCTTGATAATAGCCTGTGTCCAAATCCCACCATATGGAATCAGCCATATGAATTTTTCTTTTCTTAAGTCTAAAATCTTCTATTAGTTATCTAAGTAAAATGACTATCGTTGTTGACCTATCCGACATAAACCCAAATTGATTTTCTATGATATTAGCTACCTACCTAGTCTTTCTCAATTACTCTTTTCTATAAATTTATAGTTTGACTTGTTAACTTAATACCATAATAATTATTACATTTCCGTATGCCCCCCTTATTCTTAAATATGAGTATTAAAAAGCTCTATCTTCATTCATATAGCATCCTTTTTGTCATTAAACTTATATTAAAAAGCTTAGTTAAGTACTTAATCCTTACACCCATGTACTTCTATATTTCAACAGGAATACCATCTAATCAAATAGTTTTTCACATTTTATTTTCTTGATAACTTTTTTGATCTCTTAACTACTAATTCTTCTAAAATAATTATAACTTCTACCCTTCGTATTGCTACTTAAATTTTGCATGTAAAAATTTTTTATGATAGATTTGTCAAAAAGTTTATTAAAATACTTATACCATTTATCTTTTATTTCATTTTCTTTTACTAAAACTCTACCATCTTCATCTTTAATATACTTGACTTAAATTTTTAGATTTCCTTTTTTTGTCCTTAGTCAATTTATATATTCTATTTTTTCTTGTTTTGTGTTCAAATTATCATTTACATTCTTGTAGGCCTGATTTTTAACTTTACTAACAATTTTCTTAGCATTTCTTTTTACTAGTTTATACTTCTCTAAATTTTCCTCATTTCTACATGTATGATGGGCTTTATAGCATTTTTTCTTTTCTTTTGTTATCTTGTGTATATTTTCATTCTACCACCAACTTTTTTAAACTAGTGGGACTCCTAAAATTTCTTTGGCAATCTTTTTAATACAATACTCATTTCATTCCAAAGTTTATTTGCCTCCATCTAATTCTCATACTTCTTTTAACAAGTTATCTTTAAACATATAAAATGAATTTAAGTAAGTAGAACAAAATAAATCAATTAATGGTTGACTTGATGATGTGGGAAAAAGCTAAAGATGCATATTTTGATGTTATCATTTTATATCTACACTATGAGTAGAGATAAAATAATACATACAGTTACTAAGAAAATAATCCTACAAGACAATGATTATGTCTATTAGTTTTCATGTTATAATGCAGAACATTTCACCTTGGGATTTAGATTCATGGCCGAAAAAGATGAACAAAATAAATCAATTAATGGTTGACTTGATGATGTGGGAAAAAGCTAAAGATGCATATTTTGATGTTATCATTTTATATCTACACTATGAGTAGAGATAAAATAATACATACAGTTACTAAGAAAATAATCCTACAGGACAATGATTATGTCTATTAGTTTTCATGTTATAATGCAGAACATTTCACCTTGGGATTTAGATTCATGGCCGAAAAAGATGAACCTGCGTGAGTCATACTTTGACTGACATTTAGTACTTGCAATGTTAACAAGGAAACCAAAATAGAATAGGAATTTGTAGAAACAGTTATTTTGATAAACTATGGACTCACAGGGGACTCGGGCTCTTCTATGTCATACTTCTTGTAGCTATTTTTTGTTTTAAATGCGTGCCTGCTTATTACACCAGTTTCCAGATATCGAAAGACATCTTTCTTTGAACGAAAAACATATCCACTTACTGGATCCTTGTAATACTGTAAAACCAAGCAAACATTACAAGGTTTAGATTGGAGAAAGAGAAAGTAACACAGAGATCATAAATATGAACTTATTATGGTAGGATCAAAACGGGAACAGCAATGATGAACTCAAATAACAAATTTTAGTGACAACTCATCTTGAACGTCTTTGTAAGTTCCATAGATAGGTTTATGGCTTCCTGTTTTGATAAATATTTTTAAGTATTAAAAAAGGCACAAAGCCAATGCACAAGGCTCTATAGATGTGGTGTAGAGGGCCCACTGCATGCAGCATAACTGCATTACCTCCCATGTAGAGAGGATTTGGACTTATGGTCTTTATTAAAATGGAGAAAATTTAGTTTCAAGGTATGAGGTACTTTTTCCACTTAACAAAGGTATCAAATACTTTTTCCAATTTTCTTGAAAAATGTTCAGAAGTGCTTGTCCCACTTGATAGTTTTGATATACTAATTCCTTTTGCTTATACTTCATAAGGTGAAGATTCCAAAAATATACTTCTAAACCAAACGATTATGCATTGACCACATCCATGTTGTTATCGAACAAGAAAATATAAAAAGTGGATAACACAATATGTTTCTACAATGCATTATTTTATTACAAAATAGCTTCTTTCTACAGTTCATCCACAGAAGACACACTTTGCCTCACAGACTACAAAACTGAGACATGGATTCTTCTAAACATAAATCACATCCAGATCTGCCACATATCAGATACACCACAATTAAGATTTTCCAAGATTCTTTTCATATATGCCACATGGCAAGTTTAGGGCATTCCAAGTAAGAAAAATTGAATTCACTTAGAATACAACATGGACTCTTGGAAACATAAGATTTGACAATTGACAAGATATATTTTCAGGTTGCCCATTATTAAAATGATAGGAGATAACTCTCGTTATATTTGTTATACATGTCTTATTGTTATGGTCAAATTTTAAAAAATCAATCCAGACCAGAAAATTTTCACCGATCTGAATCAGTTTTGCCACTGGGTGATACAAAAATCATTTGAATTTTCAATATCATTTAGGATCAATTGATTTGTCATCCAAGATTGTGGCTGGATCATTTGATTGGATGAATTTTTTGAATGCTGAAAGGCTAGATCAGCCAATCCATGTAAACGATCAATTGATCCAACAAAAGATTCTCTGTTGAAACCTCCCTTCCTCTTTGTTACCATCGTAACCCATTAGGATTTCCAGGTGGGGAGAGGATGAATAAAGGAGAGGAGGGGGGTGAAGTACATGAAAAAAGAAAAGAAAAAAAAAGAGAAGGTAAAGAAAGAGAGAAGAAATATGTGAATTTGAGGAAGGAAGGAGATGGTGAAGCATGTAAAAGAAGAGAGAAAAAAGAGGTGAGAAAGAAAAAAAGAAAAGAAAAAGAAGGGAAGCGAGAAGAAAAAAATGAAAAAAAAAATTACATAAAAAATTATGTTTTAAAAAATGATGAAAGTATTAAAAAATCACAAAAATCCTAATATTTTTTATTTTTAAAAATTTTGTTTGCTTATGAATAACATTTCTCTTCTAGCTATCTATTGTATTCTCACAAACCTTATTTCCTATTTTTTAAATTAATCCATGTGAGATTTTTTTAAAAAGATATTAATGACATTATAGGAATAAAAATTTATAATTTAATTTAAAATCTTATAATCAATAAAATTTTTAATTATGGAGATTATGGAAATTCTCTCATATTAATTTGTGTTTCATGTATGAATTATAACTTGATACATAATCTATTGATATGTAACTTAATAAATGTGAAACTATAACTTAGATTCTGTTAAATGTAACATAATATACATTGAAACATAATCTGGTTTCTATTAAAATATAACTTAAATATATTGCATTATAATTTGGATTATATTCAATTATAACTTGGATTTTATTAAATTATAACATGAATTTTAAATAATGTCATAAGTTTTTCCAATTATTTGTAAATGATTTAAATTTTTTTCATGCTTGCGACTATTGTATCTCTATTTAATTGACATTTTATACATGATAATTATTTAGAAAATTTATCTAAGTATTTTTATATGTTTATTATAACTTGTTTTATTTTATCACTTAGTTTCAAGTTGAAAATTGAAATTTTTTGGTCATTTTCACAAAAGTATTGCATTTCAACCAATATGATTCTCGATCTTTGATATATTTCCTTTTTTTAGATGACCGATCATTGATGCAATATGGAAGTTTGAAACTTGGTGACAGTATCATGTCATTTATGAGTTACATACCTAATTTTGTCATTTGAATGTATTATTTTAAATGTTTGAATATATTACTTGTGGAAAGTGGGACTATTGACAATGAATTAGCTATCACAATACATAGTCATAGAAATCTCCATAGAATAACCAAACTCTATTAGAAAGGATATGGTCTACATTATCTCATATGTTATTTGGATCAAAGATCTGTATTAGAGGTGTTAATTAGGTTAGGTTGGGCCATTACGGGCTAGCCTGGCCTAACCTGTAATGGGTTGGCTTGACTCAACTCAATTTAAAAAATTAGGTTGAGCCAGGCTACAATATTAGAAAGTCAGCCTGTGAGTTGGCAATTCAGGTTGGGCTGGGTTGGCCTATAAGCCGATTCAGGCTAGACTCAGGCTGGCCTACAAGCTTAACCTGTAAGTTCGTAACCCTTTTAACATTCGTAAAAAACGAACATTATTTCAATGTTCGTAAAATAACGTTTGTTTTTTACTTTAATGTTCGTTTTTCAACACTTTTTTACTTGTGTGAGTCATGTCTCGTAAAAAACGAACGTTATTTTAACGTTTGTAAAAAATGAACATTGAAATAACGTTCATAAAATACGAACATTGAAATCAATGGAAAAAAAAAAGAGAAGGATGAACTGATGAAAGGGAGAGATGAATGGTGATGGAAAAATCTATAAATAGAGAAGGTTAAAGATTTTTTCATAATTCATACTCATTCAATCTTCTCTCTTTCTTACACAAAATACAAAATTTATCTTTTAGGCTTTAGCAATTTTCAACTCTTAAGTCAAATTCTTTGTAAAAATGACACACAACTTCAATGACTTCATCTTTAATAGCATTGTTGGTGTAGATGGCGCTGACGACGATTTTGAGTAGAAACAATATTGTCAAGCTCAAACTATAGAAGATAAAACATCGACTTCAACTACTGCTGCTAAATCAAGAAGAATGTCAAATTTATGATCGAAATTTACAATAAAGATGAAAGAACTGAGAGATGGTACTATGATAGAGAGCCTACTACAACATTTGTAATACAGACTTTTCATACAAAGCTTCAGGCAGCACAAGTCATTTATCTAGACATGTAACTAGTTGTTTATCTAAAAATCTTGAAAAAAATAAAATGATTCAAATATAATTTAATTTTAACATTGAAGGTAATATAACACAATGACATTATGATCCTGGTAATGTTAGAGAATTACATTACATGTTAAATTTATTGTTGTTCAAAATTTACTTATTAATTTTGGTAATAGTCAACATTTTCAAGAATATATTTCACAAGCTTATTGTCCACAATTTAAAAAAGTTTCTAAAAATACAACTAGGTAAGATATTATTGAACTTTATAATAAACTTAGAATGAAATTAGTTAATATAATAGATTCTATTAACACATTTATAGTATATAGATCTGATATTTGGGAGGGTAGAACTAAAGCAAGATATATTAATGTTACTGTACATTTTATTGATGATAATTAAGTTTTACAAAAAAGATTAATAGGATTTAGAAGAATAAATCTACATAATGCTCAAAATATTTTTTCTACTATTATGGAAATTTTTTAATTTTATGAAATTAAAGAAAAAGAAGGTAGTATTACATTTGATAATGCATCTAGTAATAATGTAATTATCCTTATGTTTAGAACTAATTTAACTCTACCAAATGGTTTTGATTTATTTTACTAAAAATATATATGTTATATAATTAATCTTATAGTTCAAGTAGGTGTTGAAGAATTAAAATCTTTTCTAGAAAATATTAGAACTACATTAAGTTACATTTTATCTAGTGGTAGACGACAACAAGAATTTAATCATATATATAATTTATTTGAATTATCACATAAAATATTTACAATAGATGTCTCTCATAGGTGGAATTCATTATATTTAATGTTAAATAATTGTTTACCTTATAAAGAAGCTATAAAAACTTATTGTAATAGTAGAATAGATAGTACAACACCACTAGATGAAAATGATTTTGTAATAGCTAATTATTTTATTAAACTTTTAAAACCATTTTATAATGTAATAGAACATTTATCAAGAATATATTATTGTACATTTGTTTATGCAATCCACTACTTATATAATATTGCAAGAGTTTTTAATAATTATAGTAATTATCCATTTTTTACACCTATAGATTTCAAAATGAAAGAAATATTTTAAAAATATTGGAATAAGATACCTCTCTTATATACATTAAGTATTTGTTTAGATCTTAGGACTAAAGTAAAAGTTGTTAAAAAATTAATAAATGTAATACAAACTTGTTTAAATGTAGAACTTAATGTAACAATTGAAAATGTAAAACAAAGTTTAAATAATATATTTGATATGTATATTATAAAATATGAAACACAACAAATACAAAATATGTTGTACATTTTACAACTATCATCATCATCATCAATAATTAATTGTAGTATATTTGATGATGAACATAGTGATTTTAATGTAACAAATAAGAAAGAATTAAATAATTTTAATCATAGTTATTTAATAAGAAATAATCCTGATTTTTTAGATTTTGATGTAATAAATTGGTGGAAAATACAAAAATACACATTTCCTATTTTATCATTAATGGTTAGAGATTTGCTAACAATTCCAACTTCTTTTTTTGCATGTGAACAAACATTTAGTATTAATGGTAATATATTAGATGATAGAAGAATAAGATTAAAAGATGATATTTTAAAAGTATTAATGTATGTTAAAGATTATAAGCTTGCTCATGTTCATGGATAGCAACAGAAAGATGACTTCATCGATGAATTTGCAAATTTAAATGTTTAAATATAATTATGTATATTAAATATAAAAATATTTGAAGTATTTTTAATTTAAATTTAGGAATAAAATAATTATTTTAACTTTATGACTTGTGTTTGAATGTGTTGATGGATGATGAATTATGAATGATGTGTTCATGATGTCTTAATGTTGATGTTAATGTGATGAATCATGATTTATGAATAATGACTTATGTTTAATGTTCATGTATTTTTAAATAAAATAATGTGTTTAAATGATGAATTGATAATTGATTATCAAATAACATTGTAATTTTTTTTAATTTAAAATAAAAAAAATAAAAAACTTCAATCTAACCAAAGTTGAACTTTGACCAGATTAAAGGAAAAAATAAAAAACTTTGGTTAGACCGAAGGAAAAAATAAAAAACTTCAAATAGATCGAAGTGGAGATTCGGTCAGATTGAAAGAAAAAAATAAAAAACATCAATATTAGACTGAAAGAAAAAATAAAAAACTTTGATCGATCAGTCAGATCGAAGAAAAAAAAAAGTTTAAAAAAAATCAAAAACTTCAATCAGACTAAAGTTGAGCTTCCATTAGACCAAAGAAAAAAAAAAAAAAAATCAACTTTGATTAGACAAAAGGAAAAAATAAAAAACTTCAGTCAATTAGATCGAAGAAAAAAAATAAATAAAAAGTTTTAAAAAAGTCAAAAACTTTGGTTGGACCGAAGTTGAGCTTCAATCAAATCAAAGAAAAAAAATAAAAAATTTCGATCAAACCAAAGTTGACCTTCGATCAAACTAAAGAAAAAAATAAAAAAATTATAAAAGTGAGCTGAGCTACAGGCTATCCCAAAAATTTTCTGGTT
This sequence comes from Cymodocea nodosa, assembly GCA_036874045.1. Lineage (NCBI taxonomy): Eukaryota > Viridiplantae > Streptophyta > Magnoliopsida > Alismatales > Cymodoceaceae > Cymodocea > Cymodocea nodosa. Next base: position 1,815,629 of record CM072341.1, read on the forward strand.
GGACCAGGTTGCCTCGAAAAAATTTCAGATTGGGCTAGCTATCCCAAAAAATTTTAAAAATTTAGGCCCAACCCATAGCCCAAATGGGCTAATACTTTTTGGGTCGGACTGGTTTGGGCCAACTTATTGACACCTCTAATCTATATTCTAACTTAACCCTAGATCTAGATATAACATTCTACTTATTTCTTTATCGATTAATCAAATTACCCCTAACATATGTACAAAAGCCCAAAGTGGACTTCCTATCTCCATTGTCTTTTACATATCTAAAGTCTAAATGAGTCTTAATTCTTGCAGACGAACGATCCTTTGGACACCATTGATGTAAGCTAGCACACTCAAGGCTCCATTTCAATGTACCATCTTAGGTTCATGTATAAACTAAGAAGGCTTACTACAAATTGTATAATAGGATGAGTAGTTCTACTAATTAGAATCAACTTTCAAAATAGATGTTTGTACTAATTAGGATCTACAAGGATCTCTAAAAAACTATCCCAAAAGGAATGACTCTACTCTATAAGGATACTCTCAGGCTTACAACTTAAAAGCCCTCACTGGAAGAAGATCTAATGCATACTTCTTTCAAGATAATTTCATCCTCCCTCTGGTATATAAAACCCAATTCCAAAAAATATTGTAGCTTACTTATATCCTTAATAACAAAGTATGTTCTAAATTACTTGTTCGTCTCACTTGTGCCTTTGAAGTCATTATCTATTAGGAAGATATCATAAACATAAACAACTAAGATCACACAATCACTTTAGTCCTTCAAAAAACTAAATCATCAATGGTACATCTCTAGAAGCCATGCTCCATAACCACTTGGCTGAATTTTCCTAACCATATTTGTAGATTTTGCTTTAAATCATAGTTTTCTTCAAACAATATACTATGTCCTCCTAAGCAGCAAAGCATGGAAATTGCTTGTTAATCACCAAATTTGTCAAGTCATAACAAAGGAAGGCATTATTGACATTGAAGTGACTAGCTTCCATGACCAATTTATAGTAATGGAGAGAACCATAACAAAGTCCAATCTGGCAACCAAGTGTCACTATGTAATCAACACCACATATTGAAGTGAAATCATAGGCAACTAATCATGCTTTGCATCTCAAAAAGACCCATCTAGCTTGTGCTTACTGTTTATACATATCTACAAATGATCATGCTTACTTCAACAGAGTGTGTCATCAACTTCCATGTGGTACATGACATCAATAGTTCAATAGTGTAATTTTTTCATTAATAGCTACTTTTTCCAATATAGTCTAATAAGTATCACCTTGTAGATTTTAGGAATAGAGATATAAATAGAGAACCATGAAAAAAGATTTAGATGGTCATATGAAACAAAATTTTAGAAATATTATTAGCTATGCAAGATCATTTATCCTTTTGCAGTAGAATTGGAAGTAAAGGTTAAAGCTAAAGGTTGATTTACATTTGTAGTTGAGGACAACTTTATTAGAGGAACCTATTGTGGCTATTGACAGTAATGATATACCTAAAATGGATGTAGGATGTCTTGCTCCCCAGCCACAAGTTCACTCCCACCAATGATAGATGATTCAACAAGAGAAAGGAAGGACATTCTATCATTGAACTAGTGGCAATGTTGATTGCAGTTGCCGTGACCAACAAGTGGACTAGCTTGTAATGGTAGGTGACAACTTCACCCTTTTCTTGTAAGTGTTTTGGTAGTGGGTTAGGACAAAGAATAAGTATCAGTATCCTATCAAGAATCAGTCACCTAGAAAAAGGAAATGTATTGAAGATCATGGATCATATTGGTGAAAATAAAATACTTTAGTGGAAATGGTAAAAAAACTCAAGGATAAGATAAAACAAGTTATAATAAGTATACAAAAACATTTAAATGAATTTTCTAAGCAATTATCACGCATAAAATGTCAATTAAATAGATATATAATGGTCATATGCATAAAAAGATTTAAATCATGAAAAAACAATAGAAAATACTTCATAATGTCAAATTATTTCAATTATAATCAAATCATACCAAGATCAATTTCAAGTTGAATGCCTTGGTGGGTCATAGCTTTGTCCTTGTTGCATCAGATATTCTCGGAACATTTGGTTATGCATCATTTATTCCCTTCAAACATGTAATAACTTTGTCATCTAAGTGATATAACTAGTATGATGCTCTATAACCCATTGGTAATATTTTGAATTAGGTATATGTACAAGATATCCAATCCATAGGAAATGAAGTATAGTGACAATATTCTCTTTGTAGGAATACAAAGGCATACAAATTGTCTTTCACGGATTGCCTTTGTATTTAATCAAATTTATAACTTAGTATAAAAAATCCATTGCGGATTTCTTGTCCGCGTTAACTAATTTTAAAGCCTTTAAAATAGGCCTTATAACCATAACACATTTCTTGGCATTCTCCTAAAATGTGTGATCAATCATGATTGAAGTGAGCTTCCAATCAAGTTTCACTTTCTAAATGTTTACATCATAGCTCAAAATTAAACATGTGTCTCAATCCAACCCTTTTAAGTATAAACTAAAATGCTATTTAGTTGATAGAGAAACAAGCAACTACAAGAGAAATTAAGTTATCATCACAAATATAAAGTGACTTCATGTATGATAGTATGAATGATTGATTGCAAATATAGTTGATAACAAGTCAAGTTAATTTTACAGTCTTTTCTATCAGCTTTATCCTTCCAAAGCCTTTCAATATAAGATCAATACACTGTGCCGCATATGATGTCCAAAAAATAAGATACTTTTCCATTTATCTCTTTCCCAACCTTCTTGAAGTTGACACCTTTGTCTATCACCACTTATCCTATGTTTAATGGCCCAACCTTCTTAACAAAAAATCAAACTATACAATATTTGTAGTCTTCACATGGTATTGTTAGGAAAATCTTTTTCAAATTAGTTTTGATAATGCAAAATTTAATGATAATTGTGAATATGAATTTACTTGCAATATATTAAGCTTATTACAAGGCATACAATACACTATAAGTAAGACTAAGTATGTTTATAATTAATGAAAATCAAGGAAGATCATGCTAAAGCAAATCAAGGAAGGTCAATTGAAAAAATTAACAAGGATCATAAAAAAGGAACTCCAAACTCACACTTCATAAATATTATAAATCCTTGTGAAATTATGAATTTAATTTTGTTTATCAAGTCCTAAGGCCTAAATGTAAATCCCTGTCAAGCTCTCTTATATTAAGATTTTCAATAGAACACATAAAATAGATGCAAACATTTAGAAAATTTCTATAAGAGGTATGACATGGACACTCTTTCTACAAAAATGACACTGCTTTTAGGTACTGGTATACCATTTAGTAGGACAAGAGTACAACTTCTCTCTAAAACAAAAATAACATATCATTTCTGAGTCTAACATATTGTTTATTAATCCAAGAGTGTAGCTCCTCTTTGAAATAAAAACAGCATATCAATGTGATTCATCGATATACTGCTTACACTACAGAGTGTCAAGTTATGTGATAATAGCATATCATTTCATTTAATGATATATTAATTCATTTGATCATTGAAGCTAATGACATATCATTAAATAGTCATTATAGAAAATTTTAGTCGTCACATAATCACTTCTAAGCCATAAATGTCTATATATATATCTTCATTCATACATGTCCAAGATGTCTCTCCTTATCATTAGTTGGTACTCATTGTTGTTGCCTCTTTTTTGCTCAGCAATCACATCCAACCAAGTCCTTCTAACGAACGTTCATTTGTCAGGTTGTCAACCCATAACAGTTGCTTCCAAATGTAATCATCTCCACTAGGTCGCTCTTTCAAGATGCCTATACAATAGGTTAGATAGTTTATGCTACTTGTGACACTGTAATGTAAGAAACTTCATCCATCTTGCAAGGATCTGTTCCAATTGGCAACCTAGGTATACCATTGCTACTCCTTTATCTTCAACAACTTTAGAGTCTCATTTGGATAGATTAGTTGTTTGTTCCACCTCAAACCTCCTTAAGGAGTTGTAGAGGGTATAGATTAATGAGCAACACCTATCTTTTTATCCAATTTGTTTTGAGTAATACTTAGTATTGTCAGTCCCTATGGAATCACTAGATGGACTCAAAGAATCTTAGTGGTACATCACAAAAACCAAATGGAAGGAACTATATCCAATGGGCATAAAGTTTTAAGAAATTCCTTGTTGCTCATGGACATATTCACCATATTACTTAACCACCACCAAATGTCAAGCATGCTAATTACGAGGAATGGTTTATTGCTAATGCAACGATAATTTCTTAGATATTAAACAACATTGAGCTTGAAGTGGCTAATAGTGTGGTTCTACTTGAACCTACTAAGAGAATATGGGACACTTTGTAGTTAACAGATGAAAATGAGAAGAACATTAGTCGAGTATTTAAAATTTATGAACAATTATTTACTAGACAAGGGGAGCAAACAACACAAGAGCATTTTACTCATTTCAAGGCTCTTGCAAATGAACTAGAGTTACACCAACCTATCACTATTGACATTCAATAGAACAGAAGTATCATAATGAGTTACCAGCGGCTGCTTACCTTAACAATCTTAATCTAAAAGTTCTTGGACTAGTTTGAAACCAAGTTCTCAATGGTGATAGTTTGCTAGATCTCCAAACTACATTTTCAAAGGTGTTACATTTATCCACTTCAACATCACTTTTAGTAGTTTAGCAGTCTACCATAGTAGCTAGAGGTTGTGGGCATTTTGGAAGTTAATGGGGTGACAGAGGAGGTTGTGAAAATGTGTATTGTGAATATTGTGAGTATACAAATCACAAATTTGATAAATGTAGATAGAAGTTTGGCAAACTAGAATTTGCATGTTTGACTACCACAATTGGGGATACTACAAATGAGACTAAAAGTTGTGCACCAAGCTAGGAGGGATTTTTGACTGTTACCTTAACACAAGTTGAGTTTCTACAATTATAGGAATAACAAGTCTTAATTATTGCATCTCATACTATACCATCTTCCTCAAGTACCACTACCTTCTTAACCTTACACAATGACTCTTGAATTGTAGATTTTAAAGTCTCATCACATATGATAGGTACCTATAACATCTTTACCCATCTTAATCACATTTTTGATGTCAACTTTGTTGTGGTAGCTAATGGCCAAACCTATTTAGTTTCTGGTGGAGTTGTTTAAGTTATCTCAAATATATCCCTTGAACAGGTTTTATTTGTTCCCAATTTTTTCATTGATCTCTTTTCAATTGGTGCTTTAACTAAAATTTTCTCTTATACTATAGCTTCTTTTTCCTTTCATTATATTTTTCAGGACCTACAAAGAGGAGAATTGGTTTAGCCTATAAAACATCACAAGGGATATATGTTCTTGTCCAAGACGATATTCCTTAGGGGTTAGCACATTTGATGTCAAGGTCTAAGTCTCTTATTCTTTGGCATTGTTGACTTGGCTATTCATCTCAAAAGAAGCTTTAACAAACATTACCATGGATCTTTATTTCTAATTTTAAGTGTGAGTTGTGTTAGTTGCATAAGCATCACCATACTACTTTTCACCAATTACATGCCTATCGCCAAGATAGACTCATCATTCTTACTAGATGTACATCCCATCTCATCCCTTTTGCAAGTTTATTGTCATAGGTGAGTAGCACCTCTTGAGCTACAATTATCTCCTCCCTTTGATGTAGGTTCCATTGACTCACTAGAGCTCTCTAAGCCTCCTACTACTTTACTAGAAATTTTTGAGCTATTTATTGCTCTTTAGAAGGGTAAACATACTTGTACCATTCATTCTATCTTCAATTTTGTTTCCTACCATTGTCTTGATTCCACATAACACAACTGTACCCTCTTACTTTCATTCAAGTCTACTCTCAGGAACATACATGAGGCTTACAAATTCTACAATGGAAGACAACCATGGGTGAAAAGATTTCCATTCTTTGTGCACGTGATACTTGAGATCTTGTTTCTCAACCTATAGATGTTTAAGTAGTCAACTGTTATTGGGTGTATATAGTGAAATATCATCTTGATAGTACAATTGGTCAATACAAGGCTTGATTAGTAGTTTGTGATTTCATTCAAGTCTATAGTATAAACCATGTAGAAACCTTTTCCCTAGTTGCTCAACTCAATTTTATTAGGATTCTTTTCTTTGTGGCTATCAATCAAAGGTGGCAACTCCATCAACTAGATATCAAAAATGTCTTTTCTATAATGACTTATAAGAGATAGTTCTAATAGAACAATCTCTCAGGTATGTTACTTAAAAGGAGAATACAATGTGTCATCTCAAGAAAGTCATTTATGGATTAAAACAAAGTCTAAGAGCTTTGTTCAAGAAATTTAGTTGCATTGTCATACAAGGGGCTTTAAAGGTTGTGTTTCTAATCACTTTATTTTCTTGACAACCACCACAATTGAAACGGTCATCATTATTGTATATGTTGATAATTCTTGTAAAAGAACAGGGAGCAACTCCAATGACATAACTAATGTCAAAAAGTACTTGAAGACTTGAAGTACTATTTTCTAAGAATTGAGTTTACATACTCCAAAGAAAATATACTCTTAACTCAAAGAAAACATGCATTAGACATTTAGCAAGAGACAAAACTTATGAAGTGTAAACTTGAAAATGCTCTAGTAGAACAAAATCCTTAATTCTAAGATGATGTAACAAACTTGTTGGAAGACCCTATCAAGTATTAAAGACTAGTTGAGAAGTTAATATATTTCACAGTAACCCGAACAGATATCACGACACCATTGGATTGTTATCTCAATTTATGTACGAACCTAGAGAAATGCATTGTGAAGGTGCCTTAAGAGTACCTACTTATGTCAAAAGGCTCCTAATAAGGTTAGTAGTTTATTTTCCACATGGTCATTTAGAAGTTGAAGCATATTCAGATTTTGGCTATATTAGTAATAGAATAAATCATAATTCCACATTTGGCTACTACACTAATATAAAAGGCAATTTGGTAACTTGGAGAAGCAAGAAGCAAAATGTTATCTTCAAATCTAATATAGAAGTTGAGTATAAATCTGTCTTAGATCATAAGCGAACTAACATAAATCAAAAATCTCTTAACAAAACTAAAGATATTAGTTCAAATTTCCATGAAGATGCATTACGATAATCAAGCAGTTATATATATTGTCTAGAATACTATTTTTTATGAACAAACTAAACATATTGAAATAAATTGTCATTATGTTCATGATTTGATAATAAGGACAATTATTTTCATTTTGTATACAAGTTTTTTGAAGAAATTGCTGATATTTTTACCAAAGGTTTAGGTGTAAAGGTTTTTGAATATTTATGTAACAAGCTAGGCATAATAAATATATTTGTTCTAACTTGAGGGGAGTACTAAGTCTAAGGGCAATATTGTCTTTTGCCATGTATTAGGTGGCCCTTTATCTCTTGTATCTTGTACCCTCTAAAAATAATCAATAACACAAAAACCCTGTTTCTCCTTCTCCTCTCTTCCTCCAAACAACTACCACCAACAACACCTAGTTACTCCAACTTTGCTTCTAGTGTCTCATCTAAACTTTGACAATAATGAGACATGAAAGACACTTCATCACATTCTTGTAACCACAAACTAAATACCATTTCAATTTGAACACATCACCTCCTATGTTCTTTCCATAATATCTACTTTGAGTTTTCCTCCTATTGTTATCAATAGGAAACCTATGGAGTTAACCCTCATTTTCATCTTTGCCAAGATCCTACTCATGGTCACTTACAACTTAGTTTGATTAACTCGACACATCTTCACTACTACAAGACCAATAACATAAATTAAAACTTCCATCTTTATCATAATTGGACAAATGGAATCAATGCAATTCACAAAATATATTTCTTAAAAATCACTAATATTTATTGAAAATAGATAATATTCCAATGTTCTCTAAAAATCACTAGTTTTCTCTAGTATATTCACTAACACAGAAAATCATTGATATTCATAAAAAATTTGAAAATTGTAAAGAAAATGTAAAAGATAACATAACATAAATATCTTAGATCTACTTTTAAATAAAAGAAATAAGATGGAAAAGAGAATCCCCTTTTAAGATAGAACTGTAGAATAGAAATAAAGTGTTGATTAATGCCTTCTCCCAAGAAAACACTTCTGGAGTATAGATCAATAACCTTCTATTAGATAGACACAAAAATCTACCTAGATGAAGTAGAGATCAGGAGGGTTGAAGAAGAGGGCAGCGGGGAGGCCACCTACTACTTGTTAAATGCACCTGCCAACTTGTTAGGAGGAATGAAATAGATTGACCAATCTCCATACATTTAATTCAAATAACATTGGAGTTCAATCGACACATTAATCTAGATCCGATTTGTAATTCAAAATCAACCAATCCAAGGCATTTTTGATAATACCTTCACTTGTTAGATTGGGTTTGTGGAAAACCAATCTGGATCAATAACCAATCTGGATCGATCTGATAAACATTTAGTACCATGTAGAGAAGTGAAGAAGATGATGGTTATTAATTAATGATTGATGGTTTATATATTTATAAGTCTTACCAAATATCCATCATAAACAGATATCCAATAACCCAAATAAACAACCACTAACTGATAAAACTCTAAAATATACACATACACAATGCTAACATCAAAAATATTGAAAATCAAGGCCCACATATTTAACTTATTTATTCATATATACAAGTTAGGTCAACCCAATCTATTTAACATTTTTTATGAATTATATGTAAAAAATTGAATTAATTTTATATATATTTAGACAAAATAATTCCTCTAAAACAACTTCAAATCATACTTCTTAAGGCAGCAAGGCAACCAACATTGGTTGTGGACACCTAGGGTAGAAAAATCAATCAAGTTTAAAAACATAGTAAAGTCCTAGGGTAGAAAAATCAAATCAATGACTTTTATTGAAAAAAAATGATAAAAAAGTCTGTACTTACCTGAAATGGCCATCGAAAATGGAGAGAGGTTGGAAGAAGAACTAGAAGGGTCACTAAAGAGGCATGCCACAATAGGATAGGTCACTTGAGAGGTGTGCCACTACAGGAGAGTGAGCTTCTGCTGCAGGAGAGGTCACGAAAGGGAACAGATGCCAGAGGAGTGGTCACTGAGCTGCAAGTTAGGCCATCAAATGCTGCAGATAGTGGTAGCTTGCGATTTATAATTGGATTTTCTAAGGATGTAACTAAGAATCCAATAAAAAACCAATTGAGACTGGTGTTAAAATGCCCAAGTTATGGCACCTTGGGTGCCTAGGTGTTGCCTAGGCAGCTACCTCAATAACTATGCTTCAGATTTCTGTACAACATCTGAACAGTAGAAAATTCTATTATGTTTCTTTTACAAGTAAATGAATTGTAAATCCAATTCATTTATTAAAATGGGTCAATCCATTTGTAACCAAAGTTCATTTAAGCTTAATCATAAGTGTTAGGTTAGTAGGACAACACCTACACAAGCAAAAAACAAATTATATTACAGGCTCCATCCTAAGTGTTTTTCTTTTTGGATCGCCTCTCAATCCTTTGTGTTGTTGGGTTCAAGGCCAACACCTGAACAGCAAGCAAAAAATGACTTTATATTTTTTATAAGAATAATAAAAAGTTCAACCTTTTGAATCTAAATTCAAGTAATCAAACCATTTATTATATGGGTGAAAAGGTTGATCAAAGCATTTCCGACTTGAAGTGATATAAGCACAACCTATGTTGGGTTGACAGTTAGGAACCCAATTTTCCTCTCTACCAAGTAACAAATTCTAAATCAGCAAAGCTTGGAGCTTAGGGTTGGAAAAATAAAGCTACAGTTGTTGATACCGGATCCTTTCTTATTCCAGAAGCATTCCTCTTATATCTTATTTCTTTAATCCACCCAGGAGGCAACCCATCTGGGGAGCTCTCGATTTGTGATAGAACCTAGAAATTCAAACATGAATAAATAAGCATATCTGACTTCTGACTCAAAAAATCACGTATGACCTGATGTGGAGAGAGAGGACAAGACAGAGGATAGATACATTATCTGGTGAATCTGAGTCATCAGTCCCATTCGGTCCAGATGTCTTGTTCCCATTCTCTAAGGGTATATGCTCCCTCTTGTTCCCTTTGGATAGCTCACCCCTATTCCTTGCTTGTTCTCCCTCAAGGAAGCGAAACACCTCCATCTTGGAATAGAATCTAGATCCAGTAGAAGGGTCAAAGTAGCACTACAAGAAAAAGAATCCCAAAGCAGATAGATTATTTACAGGGAATTCAAAATATTGAATATGAGTATCTATTCTTGATGCACTTATTTTTTGGTTAAGGTAACTGAATGCATTGCAAGACTACATGCGTAAATATGTGCCCATATAATGAAGCTAAATAGCCCTAGGGGCACAATGTTGCTTTTCTAAAGATGAAGCTGGTGCAAGAGCCAGATTATGAAGGAAACATATAAGAGAGCATTGAGTATGCTACTGATTATTTTATGCTATTTGAAAACTTCATTTTATGCTCATCTTAATTTTATGTTTATGTTCTTGTACAGTTGTGCCCTAATTTCCACTATCCAGTATCCACCAAGGTTTAACGTGAGTGTAACATTAAAATACCATAGGAAATATTGAGAACCCAATACAATTCCTTGTAGGTCGCTAATGGCTTTTAATTTTAGGACAGAAAAATTTTCTCATAAATAAAAATATAAAATAAAGACAAGTTTTCTTGTAATTATGAGATTCACAAGGATATTATTGCTGATTGTCTCAATGCACAAAGTTCTTTGATTATGCTTCAGGAACCATTCACTAATTCAAAACATTCTATTCAAACAGCAAAGAGGGATTACTGAAAGCAGATGGAGTATTTTTTTAGTGGTAAAAGGCAGATGAAGCGTATTAACAAGATTAGAAATGACCCTTAGTTGTGACTTGCAAGAAGCATGCAAATGGAAATGAAATCAGCAAGCATAATTGTAATTGCATTAAAAAAAAAACAGCACACCGACAAAAAAATGACTAGGCTGTTTAAACGAAATATCAATTGATTGTGCTAGCAAAACATGTCTAACTTGATTTTATCTACGCAAAGAGAAGTCAATTTTGACGAATTAGATAGCTAGCTTAAATATTTTCCAGTACCTTGTATTTTCCTCCAGCTGATTTCCCAGTTTTTCGTGTTTTAATCTCCAATATCCATCCCTGGGGTAACCATAAAGGAGAGTCCTCCTGTACCACAGTCTAACATAATGAATCAGCAGTACATCACATAACACATGCAATATAATGAAACATTATGCAAATATTATGTGTCAAATATGGAAACTTGCCTGTGGGCTATCATTTTCTGAATGGTCCTTATAACCTGATACAGTTGATTTAGGTTGATGACCTTCCACCTTTTCAAAGTTGAGGTAATGCAGAACATCTGATTTGGAACTAAATGTGTATCCAGATACTGGAGAAGTGTATACCTATAAAATTAAGAAGACAATCAAAAATAACAATCAATAAAATAAGCATATTGCTTACTACATTAAAATTTGCTAAGTTTTTTCCATCACAAAAAGAATGTCTATATTCATTTACAATCAAGAATTCTTCCTCCATAAGTTATTTAAATCTTTGTTGATTGGTTGATCCTTCATACACATGATGCATTTAATGGCACCATTTACTGAAATTGCTACATAGTTTGCATCTTTCATTTTGGCATTAAAATAATAATTTGTTTCACAAGGACTGAGAGGAAACTTGCACATAACCTAAAAGGCAGGTTACCTGGAAGAAAAATGAGTAGATAAGAGTTTTTCAATACTACAGGAACTTCATACTATAAAATAGACTCCTCCATTAATGCATGGTCATATTATACTGTAAAATAGGATCATATTACGTAGGAAAAACAAGCACTGCTTTTTGGGAGATATTTCCCTCAGGAGACAACACTAAATGAATCTTAGATAAAATAGACCATTGAATTTAATACAGTTGTCAATCAATATGCCCTAACAGGCATCTCTTTTAACATTGCATTTGTGTAATGTACTCTAAATCCAACATAACCACAAACACATGTCACAATGTCTGCAAAATGATGTGGATATGTGCTATCTTTAGATACCATTAATGGGCTTCCAGGACCTTTGCAGGAATTGTGTGATAAGTAACATCCTATAAATTGAGTTCAAAGGACACAGTTTCCCATCAATTTGCATGTGGATAGAATGTAAGTAAATTGATTTATTTTAACCTCCACCATCATTTGAAACTGGTGTTAAAGGCATTCTTGTGTTATCATGAAACTATTTTACATCTTTAGAACTGTAATACTAAACAAGTGTTTATTCAGTGGCCATTATGCATGCATGATTATTAATTGCAGAATGTGCCTTCTTGGCATCCTCCCTAGTCCATGCATAGTTTGATGCTGACCCAGGATGTTGATGAGCACTGACAGAGCTAAAAGTATTTCAGTTACCAATTGTCTACCAGTAAGCTTCCTGACAAAGCAAGTAATCTTCACCCTACATGCAAAACATGCAGAGATATTCAAATACAAACTAGTTCCACCATGCTAACAACCAGAAGAAGACCACATGACACATTATCAACATCATCTCTTTTATTTGCCAGAGCATATGCTAGATGTTATCAAAGTCCCCAATCATCATGAACAAGAAGTTCATATTTATAATAAAGAGGAATGGAAACTGCCACCCATTGATCATTAAATAATTGATTTAAATAAAGAAAATCAGTTTTTTCCATCAACAAAATTTCAACTAATTAGATAATTTTGTTTGATTATGAGTGCTTCATCACCCAGCATTCTTATGTGCCAGTTCTCAACTATAACTGAAAATGATCCTAAAAGCTACTAGCAGACGGTAGCTTTAATTACCATTGCATGTCAGTCAAACACTCATCACCGATAAGTACTTTGACATGCCAACAAACTCACTTTCTGAACCACCAATTTTTCAAAGACATGATCATAAATCATCCAAGGCCAGTTAAGAAGATCACCCAACCATCTATCATTAGCTGCATAAAGATAATCATAACTGAAAGTTATCCGAAAAACCAATAACAATGAATAGTCTCGATTACTTTCAAATGTCGGTCAAACACTAATCACCGATAAATGCTTCCACCCAAACTTCAAGCTCACTTTCCGAACCACGACCTTTTCACAGACATAATCATTCATTATAATCATCCACGCTCAACTACAAGATCAACCAACTCTCCGTCACTAGCTGCATGATAGACTATCACTAACTAGGCCAAATCTAGCAGATCAGGAAGCAGTAAAAGATCCACTGATCAACCCATATGTAAGCAGCGTAAACAAAATTCAGACGAAAATGGAACGAATAGATGCATAATCTAACACAAAAACATCAATTCGAACCACCAAAAAAAATCTACATCTTTCAACGGAATCGCAAAATTACCCGTTCTGCACTTCCGTCCTGCAACATTCTGAGCCCCATGTACCACCCATCTGGAAGCCAATCCGGCGGTTCCTCCGACGCCATCCTCCCGGTTCCACCAACCCCCCACGGCTTCCTCCTGCGAGTGACCTAAGAATTCGGATCACCGTATCCACCTCCCCCTCTCGTCGGCACCATTTTCGACGGGCAAGGGAGTTGGAGTAGGAGGAAAGGAATTGATTATACGAGCAGGATCGGAGTAGAAAGGTGAGGGCGCGAGGTTGACTTGCACCGATGCTTCTAGGAGGAGAAACGATTCGCGCCTGGAGATCGATCTGACGGAGATCACATGCCCGGGTTCGCGTTGGGGGGTTTGAGAAAGAAAGGACAGGGGAGACGAGAAAAAGACATATTTACCCTTAAGTGTTCCATATTAATAACCGGCGACATGTAGGTTGTTTTCCCGCGGAAGGAGGAAGTTCCACGTGCCGGTGTACCTCACGGGTGAAAAGAGGCCTCTTTCGTAATTTCGCAGGTAAAATTTAACATTTTGATAAATTTTAAACTGATATATTTAAATCATATAATGAATATTTTAAATTTTTAATTGTAAAGACGTACGGTAACATTTAACTGTCAATAGATGTAACATTTTAAATAAATATTAAGGGTATATTTGTGTAATTAGAATTTTAATTCTGTAGAATTTAAATTTTAAAAAGAATTTGAATTCTACAAAATTTAATGTAAAAAATTTAAAATTTAAGTGTTTGTGCACGTTAATGAATTTGACATAAATTAAAATTTAGTTGTTATGCACGTAACAGAATTGAAGGGAATTGATTTTTAATAAAGTTAAGTAACGAATCAAAGTAATTAGTGAAAATGTAATTAATCAAGAAATAAATTAATTACATTAATAAATGAACATATTATTAAATTAAATGTTTATATATCATTTATCAATTAATTAAGTAGATCATTATATAAAATAAATCAAAAATTACAAAAATTGATAACTTTTTAGTTATAATACATGTTTAAAACAACAAAAGGTTAATTATAAATTCTATATTCCTCGTAATGTAATAATAAATAAATTTTTTAAAAATATAATTATTATGAAGTGAATAAATGAAAGTAAATAATAAATAATTATTGAAATACTTTGATTATAAAAAAATATAATTCTGAACATTCTATTAATCATAAATGACTTTTAATATTTCGTTTGTGTTAGCTACATAAAGTTAGGAAAATTATATAGTTTTTGAAATTTTGATATTCTATATTAAATAATATAATATAATAATAAAATAATAATAATTAAATTAAATAATATTTATGATTTTAATATTATAAAATTAAATAATAATAATAATATAAATAATTAAATATTTTATTTTTAATAAAAATAATATTAAAATAATTATTAAAATAAAAAATATTAACAATATATACTTCAATAGGTGAGGGCAAATGTTGAGCGATCTTTTGGAAAATGAATTCCGACCTTTTAGGTTGAGAATTTATTTTCCCAACCTTTACATATGATTGGAATTCAAATTCTTAAGGAATTTAAATTCCAAAATGCACAGACACCTCATGACTTGAAATCTGATGGAAAAAATTTTCAATTCTGTCAAATTCCAAGTGCACAAACCCTCCTAAGATTGGAAATCTTATAGGAACATGTCTCCTCTTCCATATATACACATCAATCCTTTTTTTGTGATAAAACAAATCTTATCATCACACTATGGCTTTTCCTTGAGAATCCAATTATGCTGGGCCTCTTTTGATAGATTCGTCTAGGTGGTTCTGCTTTCTTACATTTGAGACGTTGCCTGATGTTTAGTTTGATAAATCTCCATCCCTTTTGCCAAAAATCCTAAAAGGACGAGGATTTAACTGAAAAGAACTTGCTCGGTCTTCCCCTCTATCATTATATTTGATCTTGGTCTCTTTCCACCTAATACAGAATAATTCTAGTTTCCCTTTACCCTCAATTGGGAGAAGTCCCTCATGTTTTCCAAGAAAATTTACTTGGGATTTAAGAAGTTCGTGTTAATTTACTGTGTTTTGCTTGAAAAACACAATGTATGTTCTCTTAGAACGTTGTTGTGTTTTGTAAAGCTTGGATGTTCATCCTGCAAAAGTATCAGGAGTGTAAAGTTTGGGTGTTAATTTGTGATAACATTGGGATAATATTAAAGAGAAAAAGGCACAAGTTTAAATGCTTACATGAAATAGACATACCTATTTTGAAGAATTGTTATAAAAATCCAATATACATTGTGTGTGGTGTGGATGTGATTATTATTTATGCTTTGTTTTTAACAGAATCACTTTAAATCAGTTAGAGTTGTTACTTGAAAGAAGACACTGCTAAAAAAGATTTAAAATCAACATTTAGTTGAAATATCTTGTAAATTGATCCTAATACTTAACTAAAAATCAATTAAAATTTAAGATTCATTTTTCATCTTTCTTTAATAAAGTAAATTGATCTTAATACCTAAAAAACTGTCTTAGAGAGTTGGCTGCCTCTATTTTACTTCCATTTAAATTTATCTTTATTTGATTAAGTTTTTACCAACACATAACGTGACACCATATTATGATATCCGAGTTCAACTACATTTTTATCAACATGGGATCATTAACTCCGACATTAAATTAATGTTGATAGGTGTATTTACATCTATTATCAAACATCTATTCTTGTAATAACTTTAAAGTTAATTGTATTTAGGTAGTAGCAAAACTAGGATGAGTGATCATTTAGGAAGTTCTTGTGTAGTGCCTGTGGGCAGTAGTGCTAGCTCTGCTCAAACGTTAGCAAGTTGTAGGTGTGTACACCACTTACCTAATTTACATGTCAACATTGCATGCCTTATCTTAGTCAGTAATCTTAATCAAGTTGGTAGATGAAACCACTTAGGGTACCCTTAACTAATTAAGAATCTCTATAGAACAAAATACGTAATACTTGAAGAAATCTACTATATTAAGACCTAATAAGGTTTCCTACAAGTTTTTACCTCATTGCATACTCTTGACGTATACCTTTGAGTATCTATTGAGACTCACATGTTATCATTTTTATAGATAGTCTAGAAGATAAAAAAAAAAAAAAATGTTAATTAAGGTTAATTTTTGAAAAGATATTGTCAGATATGGTGGGTGCCTTTGAAAACAAGCATTAGAATATTTTTTAAATTAACTTATTATGATCTTAAGGAAAAACAAAAATTATAATATCATCAATAATTGTGTACTGATGATCTCATCAGGACTGTTTACATGAAATGCAATTCCTTTCATCTGATTTGTTCTAAAGCCTGTTCGGATTGGCTGATTACGTGATGATGTCATATCATCACATTAGAACCGCACTAGTTGTTGATAACGGTTGTAATTTTACTTATATTTAAAGGTAAGACTTCTTTTCTGTAATTGAAATTAATGATGATTAATAACTTTGTTATTCTACTGGTAGTCACTTTGGGCCAATATTAGCAAGCCTTTTGATTTTTCTTGTTCGATCTCAAAACCTTCTTTTAAATGTTACCGGCAACATTTTCTTATCAATTATATATATATAAATACAAGAGCCAACGGTTGAAATAGAGGGAACAAATATTTGCCGTTGTTGGATTTATAGGAAGCCAACAAAAAACCTCATTAATTACCTTCCAGTTAGGGTTCCAAAAGTAATTGCCAATGAGAAGTGATGATTTTATTTGATGATCATCCAATACCACCAGTTAACGATATTTGAATTTAAAAGACTTCTAAAAAAAATGTAAATGTCCAATTGAATGGTTTACTTGTGATTGATCGAATCATCTATAATAATTATAGAACAGTATTTGTAATTTTCGTCAACCATTGTCAATACTTTTTGGTTGTCCATTAGAAAAACATGTATCTAATTAAGAATCTATTTGAATATGATAAAAACTTTAAAAAGTCCAAAAATGGAAACATTTTTCATAGAAAATTATCTGTGTATATCACAGAAAGTTCGAAAAATCTCAAAAAAAGGATTTTACGTAAATATATTTGAAATTTGTTAAATTGAATTATAAATACAAGTAAAATATAAACATTCCAAAAAGTCTTTATAAGTACTAATACAAATGTATGAAGTTTTTATATAAGTGATTTAAAATGATTCATAAATTTTGTTATTCTCATGTATATATCCTAATATCTTCATATATTAAATCTACTACTTTCTTCATTTTTAACTCATTTCTACGGTAATGTTTATTTATGAATGTGTCTTTTGAGGAACTTTTACAAAATTCAGAATACTAATTTCTATTAACTCATTTTAGGGCACATATTAATTCGTTCCTATTAATCAAGAAGATCTAATATTAATTTATTAATTCATCCACTATTACATTCCAACTTTTATAATTAAAACATCCTTGATAATTACCAGATCAACCATATATAGACTTTGGAGACCATACTTATTTTGGAAAAAGTTGTCATAATTATTTTAAAAGCTGTTAAATAAATAGTAATGGTTATTTATGTATTTTTTATTACTTTTTGCTTCTACAATATTTTCTTCAAAATTTACAATAAGCATGACATTGCTCTTATAAAACTCACAACTTTTAATTAATCTATAGGTCACAAAAGGAAAAAGATATTGGCAACTACTTTGAAGGAAAGTGGAAAAGATGGAGTCTACCACCTAGCCTAATTTAAATGAAAATTAGGAAAAACATAAGTGTTATGTATGGATGCATACAAAGTAAATAAATTTGTAAAGTCTACTAACTAGAGAATTTAAATAAATATTACAGATATACATAAAGAAAGTGTTAAGTACCCTACACAATTAATTTCTTAGCTTCTTAAATATCTTTAGGTGTATAATGAGATGATGTATGCAAATATTTACTTGTGTAAAAGTAGAAGAAATGAGAAATGACAATTTATACCTGAATAAATGTAAGGAGTAAAATTGTGCTAATTTATATAGGATTATTCATATTTATTAGAGCTTAAATGATACATAATGCATGTTTATAATTGAAATACCATCACTTTAGCATTTATATGATTATGCATGATTATTGAAGTAAATGACTTAAAATTGCATAATTTAACCCTTTATTTGATTATGACTTAAATGATAATGGAAATGAATGTTGATTAATACTTAGATACTTTATGTTATATTATTTCATGTCTTGTTATCTTTTAATGTGTTTGTTTAAGTTTAGTAGGTAAATAAAGAAGGGATTTTGAAGTCTCACAAGGGCAAGAAATGAAATAGTAAAAGAGAGTGTTTTTGGAACAACACCCAAAAGCCCTAATTCTCTCCCTTTAAGAGACAACCTAGGGCCTTCTTGGAGATTATCTCCCATGACTCAAATGAGCCAAGCTCCCTCCACCTAAGGCAAACTCCATTCGAGCAAGGGAGGCTCCCCTCTTCTTCTCCAAGGTTGAGTAAGGTTACAAAGGAGGCTTAGACTTTGGCTCCCTCCTTCCTTTCTTCTTCCTTGGGGTGTTGAGGGCTTAGATCTCCATCAACTTCTTGTGTGGTGCTTTGACATGGGAGGAGGAGAAGGTTCAGATCTTGTTTGGACGTGTGGCTCCCTCTTTTGGTGGTTTGGTGACAGCAAACTTCATTTGGGGCTTGAAATCTGCATAGTTGAAAGAGGAGATAAGCTAGTGTAAGACAACCTTGAGTCTTGAAGCAACCATCATGGATTCCACTCTCTTGAAGGATGTGGAGGAGGGGTGATAGCCCAAGTCTTCTCCTTACAAGGGACGTGCAACATCATTCAGAGGTGGAAAGCTTTCTCCAAGTCTAAGGTAGAGCTTCAAAGGTATTTTGAGGAGGAGATCAATCTTGTTTATATGTGTTTTGTTCTTCATTTTGTGTGTTTTTCTTGATGTATGTAAAGACTAACGAATTTTCAGTAGTTATAATGTTATTTTTACTTTTATTTGAATGTGTTAATGATCTCCTTTCGTGATTTATGATTGTATAGTGTTTATATTGTGAATGTGTGTAAATAGTTGTGAATGGCTTATACAGATTTTTGTCTCCTCTGTTTTCAGAATAAGGGTTTATGTGTTTTGTTCATATCTCGAGTTTTTCTTACTATTTTTCTTCGATTCTTAAGTCGTTTTTGTAGAGAAATAAAAGTTGATTCTTTCTATATGCTTTGTTTAATTTTTTGAGTGATATTTGACTCTTCATTGGATTTATGCAACTTATTGGATTTTGGGTGATATTTGATTCTTGTTTAGAATGAAAAAGTGCATATTATTAACGGTTAAATAATGGTTAATTGCATAATATTTAGCTTATCATATGAGAATTAAGCCATTATGTTATAATTGCACTATTATATGCTTTAATTGAAGAATCTGCTTAATTTTAGGGAATTAATGTTAATTTAGTACATTTATGATTTGTCGGTAAGTTGCAGGCTGTGAAATTCTTAAGTATCCAAATTTTCTGATATTTCAGATAGTTATGTTTAAATTGCCAAACAGTTATGTTTAGAGAGAATATTTTATTATTTCTAGATGTACACGTGTTGAAACCAGAATGAATGTCTTAAGTGAATTTTCGGTGAGTTAGCTGTAACTATCCGAAAATGCATCTGAGCATCAGATAGTTAGACCTGTAACTCTCCGAAATGTTATTTTTAAACTGCTGCTGACACGTGTCGAGAGCTGGTAGATTTACTTAAGTTATAACTCGTTAAGTTAGCATAACTGTACGCGTTGAGTTACATGAATATATACTAAGGTAACATGTTAGGTTAGCGGCTTATTTCTTTATTGCATGTATTTTATAGTTATTTTCTAAAATGCCACTGTAGTGGTTGCAAGAACAGACAATTGGAAGGAAAAACCACGTTTGCACGTATCACGCAGGAATTCAATCGTGCAGGGAGAAAGAAATCATCGCCGTTGATCTGAAGGAAGGAAATCCAACCGATCATTCAAGCAGAAGCAGTTACTACTGAAGAAATATAAAAGAAAAGAAGAAAAAAAGAAGAAAGTGTGATCGATGGATGACCAGTGTATACAGAGGAGGAGCACCGAGCTTTTTGCAGACAGTATCGGCGATTCTCCAAAGTATCACACCAACCATCGTATCACCACCATAATCACCAATCATCGAAGGTCTGTGAGGGTACTTGCCTGATGTCGGGTCGATTCCGAGCCAAACACAATGCCTGACAACCACTGTGAGGAGTGATCGCGTCACGGGAAGGGAAACCATTTTCACCAAGCGTCGACTCATATTTCAGGAGATCATAAAGCTTTTAGCCTTGGCTTCGGGTTGATGCCTGTATGTTGAAGAGGAGATCATCTTGCAATTCTGGACTCACGATTCTATAGGGAGAGGAGACAGAATTGTAAGTGGTTTAATTTTCAGTGGTGTAATCACGTTGCAAGTAGTGTCGGAAGTATTTACTGTCAAGTGAGATTACTTTACATTTCACCTTTCGCCCATTTCCATGTTCACATCAAAACAAAAATACCAAAAACAATTTATCTTTGTTTGTATGTTGTATTTGAGTGTTGTATCGTGATTAATGTTATCTGTATTAGTTTTATGATTGTTTTATGTTAGTTTTAATTTTACAGTTTACTGAAATTGGTTTGTACAAAAAATTTAAAGATTTTAATGGTGACTGTTTGAATCATCTGAATGTTAGTATTGCTTAATGATAAATCCAATGTTAACTAACATTAAAAAGCTTAATTGATATTATTTACAATCTGTGGAATTGCCCAATGGTTGGTCGAATTCCTCTGTAAACAGCAGTATTATAAAGAAGAGACAGACTTGTGGAGTTAACTTAAGTTCACGAGGATAGTCCGTTGAGTTAGCCATAACTCAACGAACTTAGTCCGTTGAATTAACTATAACTCAACGAACTTAATCCGTTCAGTTAACTGTTGTAACTCAACGGAGTGCTTATTGAATATAAATTTGAATTGTTCACAATCAAACATTTCTTAAATTCGTTAGCAATTCCCTGTGGGATCGACCTGTACTTGCACACTAATACAATAGACATTGTGCACTTGTAGTTAAAGTACAAATTGGAATTAATATCTAAATTGTATTAAAGGTTGTTTGTTTACTTCTAAAAGAAAGAATAGGCATAAAGATAAATTAAGTAAAAATAGAAGTAACAAATCCAAGTTTTTCTAGTGTAGTGTTGGGAAAACCCAAACAAGTTTTATGACGTCGCTGCCGGGGAATTGAATTGAATTGAGTAGAAGTGAATTGATTTGAATTGAATTGAGTTAAACATTAAAAATATATATAATACATAAAAATAGTTGCGGTTCAAACGACTAGATCCATCGACATGACCGAAACATTAAAAAAAAATAAAAAAAATTGTATATTAATTTTTTTAAAAAAATATTGGTTTTACCAAAACATAGTATCGGTCCAACCGAAAGAAAAAAAAATTTAGGTCTGACCGAAGCATAGTATCGGTTAAACCGGAAAAAAAAAATTGTATATTAATCTTCAGAAAAAAAAATATTAGTTTTACCGAAACATAGTATCAGTCCAACCGAAAGAAAAATAATAAAATAAAAAATATTTAGGTCTGACCGAAGCATACTATCGGTTAAACCGGTAAAAAAAATAGAAAAACTATTCTTTGTAATATTTTTATCATTATATTTGCTTGTACGGGGAGTCTGTTGAGTTACACTTAACTCAACGAGCTTACTCCGTTAAGTCTTGAGTTAGTCAACGAGCTTATTTCGTTGAGTTAACTGTAACTCAACGAAGTACTGTAGCTAAGACCTAAAATTAGAAAAACTCCAGAAGGAGGTAGATGAATTTTGGCATAGAGATTAAATTGTATTGTTCATCTACTTGTGTAAAATTGTATGAAATTGTATGGTGTACTTGTAATGTAAATGATTCATATTAATGAATATAATTTTTCAAATGCAATTTTCATACGTATTTGGATGTGAAATGAATGGAATTTATTGAATATTATGTAATTTGTGGAACTTTATGAATATGTAACAGATTTACAATTTGCTGAATGACAAGATAACTGCTTAAAAATTTCTACATGTTATAAGGTAAAATGTAAATTCTGCATAACGTAAAATGACCTGCAAGTTAAATCTTTATATAATGTTCAGATTTAAATGTATTTTAATCAAAATGAGGCATTAATGACATAGATTTAACTTTATTACAGTTAGCAGAATGAAAAAAAAAAAAAAAAAACAGAATAGAAAACTTACGAGAGTAAAACTTAGAAGTTGCCAAGTGTTAACTCAACGAAGTAAGTCTGTTGAGTTAACCGTAACTCCACGAGGTCAGTAATATAATATAAGGTCACTCCGTTGAGTTATCTGTAACTCAACGAAGTTAGTCCGTGGAGTTAGCAACAGTAACCGACTATGTTTTGTTGAGTAATCTGTAACTTAATGAGGTTAGTTTGTGGATTAAGCAGAATGGTTATTCTTCTAACCATGAACGAAACTTCGTCAGTTTAGCGGTTACCTAAATTTGAAATTAGTAGTGGTACACGTACCCATAAAAATAGGAACCACGATGCACGTTGCAAGCCACATTCTTGCAACGAGATTTATTCACTTTATGGATGTGCAGTATATATATGAAACAGAATGTTATTTACGAGTTACCAGCACTTTTAAAATAAAGGAGAAAACATTGGAGGAACTGGAAGGAGAAGCAGCTGATTTAACCTTCATCCGATAACAAATATTTATAGAATGGAAAGCTTCAGACTGGTATGTAATTAATCTTCTGTTATTTATTTATGAGCACATGGACTCGTTCTCTAAGCAATAAACGATTAGTAAGAACACCTACCTAAGAATTTTCATTGCAGAGGAGTACTGAAAAATTTTCTGAACTGAACTATAACGAAATTCTTTGGGGTGTAGCTAACCTTTCTTTAAAAGAGAACGTAGAGATGGCTACTCTAGTAGAAAAACCATTAGGAGAGATTCTGTATCCTGAATTAATTGATGAACCTTCATGTATTCGATTGCCAAACTTTGAGGGAGATAGGTTTGAACTGAAATCTAATTATATTAGTCAATTGCCACATTTTCATGGATTAGAAAGAGAGGATGCCTATTATTTCCTTAGAGAATTTAACGAAGTTTGTCAAATGATGAGAATGCCGAACATGAGTATAGATGCTATTAAACTTAGATATATCCCTTTTGCTTTAAAAGATACAGCTAAGAGATGGTTATATACTCTGTTGCTTGATTCAATTTCTACATGGACTGAATTTTGCTCTGTTTTTCTGGAAAAATACTATCCAACACATCAAACGATTAAAAAGAAGAAAGAAATATTAATGTGTAGCCAAAAACAGGGTGAATCATTCTAGAAATATTTTGAAAGATTTAAAGATTTACTGACTCAATGTCCACATCATGCAATGAGTAAAGTACAATTAATAGGCATAATTTATGAAGGCATAGATG
Organism: Cymodocea nodosa; assembly: GCA_036874045.1. Taxonomy (NCBI): domain Eukaryota; kingdom Viridiplantae; phylum Streptophyta; class Magnoliopsida; order Alismatales; family Cymodoceaceae; genus Cymodocea; species Cymodocea nodosa. The sequence continues at coordinate 1,839,643 of CM072341.1, forward strand.
TTTCAACGAAATCTTTATTAGAATCTACTTGTCAAAATGGATTTTTAAAATTATGTAGTGAAGAAGCATGGGCATATTTAGAAAATTTTGCAAAAAGAACTGCACAATGGGAAAATTCGGCTGAAGCTATTGCAGATAAAAAATTATTGCCAAGAGGAATGCATGAAATAGATTCCAATACTATGCTTGAGGTGAAATTAAATGAATTAACAAAGAAAATAGAAGAGTTATCATTAAATCAAAAGCTAGTAGAAAAGAATACAAACATAAATGACTTAAATATTATTTATGCTAGAAACCAGAGAGATAACTTGGGAAATTCTTATAATCCTAATTGGAGAAATCACCTGAATTTATCTTGGAGAAACAACAATTTCCAGGGAGGAGAAAATATAAATGAGAAGAATATAAGTTATGAAGTATTAATTGAACAAGGAGCTAGAATAGAGAAATTAGAAAAGATAATCCAACAAGTAAACAATCGTCTAGAATTTATATTTGGAAATGCTGCAAATCAAAATTAGAATAGAAATATATCACTTAGACAGAAGGAACCAATGGAAGTTAGACCTACTAGAGGATTGCCAATACAAGCTATACCTAATCCTGTCAATAGAACGGTTAATGAAATTGATACCTCTTCTGGGAGGGCAATTGAATGAAGCAGCATATTTGAAGCAACTATCTGTATGTATATATGTTTTATTTTAAGTTAATAGTATCGTAGAGTTAATTTTTAACTCAACGAACTTAGTCCGTTGAGTTATGCCTTAACTCCACGAGGGTGTGCAGTAGTTATGTTAATTTTTGTCTCTGCTAAATTTTTATTTGTGTTTTACAGAATCGACAAATGGAATTGATGCAATTACCAATGGATGCACTAAGGGAAATACTAAGTAACTTGTTAGCTAAAGATCTGTGCAGGCTGTGTTGTGTATCAAAGGAAATTAAAGACTGTATTGAAGAAAAATATTTTCAAGGACTACAAGCTGCAAAAATGACTAAGATTAGAGATAGATTCATATCGAGGTCATTTAATTGTAGTTCAAATACCCATGAATATCTGGCTATGGAAGAAACTACTGGAATTCCACCCAATGCATTAGAAGGAATGAGTCATATTATGGGGATAGATGAAGGATTAATCATATACAAGACTAGACCAATGTATGCAAGTTCATCATTACCTAATATTTTGATAAGAAATCCTATAATAGGAGAAGAATGGAATATAGGAAGACCTAATATATTTGAAGCACCAATTGAAAATTGTGGGTCAACTTTAATATTTTCTGATAAAAATTCTGTAATTCCTAAAAAATTATATTATTGGAGACCTACAGGAAATTGGGGTGAAGATTTACGCTTAAGTGTGTATAATTTTCTGAACAAATCTTGGAATGAAAACATTATAATATATCTAGGACAGAAATCATTAATTAACCAAACACATGTCATACTTGATGGATATATCTATTTAGTCACGGAGATATCATTAGCATATGGGTCTGATTTATACATAGTGAGCATAGATAGTTATGATGATTATATAGAAATTTTACCTGTACCGAGTGAAATAGCTAAACCACCATCTATAGAATTTAATGAAATTCAAATAGGAATGTGGTATAATGAAGAAGATGATCCTACTTTATGTCTGATAAGATGGTGGGATGAACTGATGAAATTTCAAATATGGATTATGGAAGACATGAATGAATGGAAGTGGGAAGAGGAGTATATTGAAATAGATGTAGAAATAGAAACTACTACATTACCTTGGAACCAAAAAGGATCTCTTTCTGCATTACATATCATTAATGGTAATACACTCGTATTTGGAATTTATAATATATTGCATGTTTACAAATTAAAAAGGAACAAGAACTGCATTAAAATAGAATTAATAGCAAGAAGAACTATGCCTAAAAAGTTTGGTTGGACTGATACATTTATTCCATTTGTTTCTACTTTTCAATCATGTTCTTAAGCTGTGATTTTGTGTGTTTAACGTTGTGTATTCTGCATTTATTTTTAGAAAAAAAAAACAAATTTTGAAGTTTTCATGTTCATTTAAAAAAAAAAAAAATAAACAAAACAAAATATCAATCCAGTTTGTTGGTATCTGTTCTAGGAAACCATCTGGCTTGCTTGTGAGCCACCAAAGGCATAGAAGCTTGGGTTCCACACAAGACATTGATTTATTAATATCTGTTAAATGTTATTTTGTTTTATATTTTGTATTTATCTAGGAATGAAATGTTTTTCAGAATCAAAAATCGGAATATGCAGAAAGAGATACAAATGGAACAAAAGTATGTAAGCAATTACTTATCCTGAATTTTAAATCAAACAAAACTTTATTCATGCCTACTACAATTACTGTACTTATTGTCAAATCTTTTATATTGAGGACAATGCAAAATGTAGGTATGGGGGGGAGGTAATTAAAGTAATAGCCATGTAAGTTTGTTTATTAAAGGAATTAAAATGGTACTGCAAAGTTTTGAGGAAATTAAAAATTTTTATGAACTTACTGTAACTATCCGATAATTGAGACTGTAAAATTTTTATAAACTGCTTGGATGTTATATTTAGAAGGCTATAGAAGATGCTATAGAATTTATTATTTATGTAAATCTAGATATAGTATCTTATGTTTTTTTTCTGAATTTCATGAGTTTAACAGTTTTACAATTTTAAAATGAAATCAAAATATTTAATGCTTAATCAGAAAATTATTTGAAGTCCTGAAGGAGCTGAGATGTGAATTCTAGATTAAATGAAACACATATGATGAAAGATACATTTACTTTGACTGATTGAACTTGTAGAATGATTTATGTGTAGATCTTATTAAACTATAGATAAAGTATGAGCTTATTGTTATGGATTCATATTTTTAGTAAATGATAGAAGCAGGATTATATGAGATTGGTGTTTTACTACATGTGTATTAATGAAATACGTGCATATACAGTATGTGATTAATGCTTTGTTTTGTGTGTGCATTTACTTTTAGAAAAAAAAAAAAGAGAAAAAAAACTTTGAGAGTTTATTGACTTGTTTGATCACGAGCCTTTTGTACTTGAGCAGATAGGTATGTAAGGATTGTTGACCTGAAAAGGACTCTGAAAATCTGGCAACCTAAGATCTTGATCAGATCTGGGATTGTTAACTGAAAGCTCGTTACATGGGTACATTAGAAAGCTCTTGTATGATTCAAGCTTGTCAAATTAACTTTTAAAGTACACAAAAAAAAAGAAAAAAAAAGAAAAGAAAAAAAAACATATACTGTTCTGAAAAGATACAAGTGTTTTGTGAAATACAGATATCTTATGAATCGAGTATATTTTCTATTATCTAGAATTGCTGAAATATGAATCTGGAATTGACTTTTGAAGTTGTTTAATGGAAATACAATTCTTTATTGTACTTGTCTTAATCAGATTGAATTGGATTGTACTTTGATTCGTATGTTGTTGAAATTTCTTTTAGAAAACTTATTGGAAAATTCAGGATTACAGATGATGAAAAGAAGAACAAACGATAATATAGTTAACACCTATATGAAGATGATATACTTTGTATGTAATTTACATATATTCTAAATATCTTTGCAGGTTGATTACTTAAACATACAGAATATATGTTTATGCTAAACATAAAAAAAAAAACAAAAGGAGAAGAATTAATTCTAGCACTTTTTGAAAGACCAATTAATTAGATCTTAGTTTGCTAAGGGACTAGCAAATTTAGGTATGGGGGAAGTGTTTAGAATGAAAAAGTGCATATTATTAACGATTAAATAATGGTTAATTGCTTAATATTTAGCTTATCATATGAGAATTAAGCCATTATGTTATAATTGGATTGTTATATGCTTTAATTGAAGAATCTGCTTAATTTTAGGGAATTAATGTTAATTTAGTACATTTATGAACTGTCGGTAAGTTGCAGGCTGTGAAATTCTTGAGTATCCGAATTTTCTGATATTTTAGATAGTTATGTTTAAATTGCCAAACAGTTATGTTTAGAGAGAATATTTTATTATTTCCAGATGTACACGTGTCGAAATCAGAATGAATTTCTTAAGTGAATTTTTGGTGAGTTAGTTGTAACTATCTGAAAATGCATTTGAGCATCGGATAGTTAGACCTGTAACTCTCAGAAATGTTATTTTTAAACTGCTGCTGACACGTGCCGATAGCTGGTAGATTTACTTAAGTTATAACTCGTTAAGTTAGCATAACTGTACGCGTTGAGTTACATGAATATATACTAAGGTAACGCGTTAGGTTAGCGGCTTATTTCTTTATTGCATGTATTTTATAGTTATTTTCTAAAATGCCACTGTAGTGGTTGTAGGAACGGACAGTTAGAAGGAAAAACCACGTTTGCACGTATCACATAGGAATTCAATCGCGCAAGGAGAAAGAAATCATCGCCGTTAATCTGAAGGAAGGAAATCCAACTGATCATTCAAGCAGAAGCAGTTACTACTGAAGAAATATAAAAGAAAAGAAGAAAAAAAGAAGAAAGTGTGATCGATGGACGGCTAGTGTATACAGAGGAGGAGCACCGAGCTTTCTGCAGACAGTATCGGCGATTCTCTGAAGTATCACACCAACCATCGTTATCACCACCATAATCACCAATCATCGGAGGTCTGTGAGGATACTTGCCTGATGTCGGGTCGATTCCGAGCCAAACACAGTGCCTAACAACCACTGTGAGGAGTGATCGCGTCGCGGGAAGGGAAGACATTTTCACCAAGCGTCGACTCATATTTTAGGAGATCGTAAAGCTTTTAGCCTTGGCTTCAGGTTGATGCCTGTATGTTGAAGAGGAGATCATCTTCCAATTCTGGACTTGCGATTCTATAGGGAGAGGAGACAAAATTGTAAGTGGTTTAATTTTCAATGGTGTAATCATGTTGCAAGTAGTGTCGGAAGTATTTACTGTCAAGTGAGATTACTTTACATTTCACCTTTCACCCATTTCCATGTTCACATCAAAACAAAAATACCAAAAACAATTTATCTTTGTTTGTATGTTGTATTTGAGTGTTGTATTGTTTGTGTTGTATCGTGATTAATGTTATCTATATTAGTTTTATGATTGTTTTATGTTAGTTTTAATTTTACAGTTTACTGAAATTGGTTCGTACAAAAAACTTAAAGATTTTAATTGTGACTGTTTGAATGATCTGAATGTTAGTATTGCTTAATGATAAATCCAATGTTAACTAGCATTAAAAAGCTTAATTGATGTTATTTACAATCTATGGAATCGCCCAATGGTTGACCGAATTTCTTTGTAAACAGTAGTATTATAAAGAAGAGACAGGCTTGTGGAGTTAACTTAAGTTCACGAGGATAGTCCGTTGAGTTAGCCATAACTCAACGAACTTAGTCCGTTGAGTTAATTGTAACTCAACGGAGTGCTTATTGAATATAAATTTGAATTGTTCACAATCAAACATTTCTTAAATTCGTTAGCAATTCCCTATGGGATCGACCTGTACTTGCACACTGATACAATAGACACTGTGCACTTGTAGTTAAAGTACAAATTGAAATTAATATCTAAATTGTATTAAAGGTTGTTTGTTTACTTATAAAAGAAAGAATAGGCATAAAGATAAATTAACTAAGTAAAAATAGAAGTAACAAATCCATGTTTTTCTAGTGTAGTGCTGGGAAAACCCAAACAACTCTTCATTGTACTTATGTATCTTTTACCTATTAATTTGTAATTAGAATTTTTAGGATGACTTTAATGAAGTAAATGTTTTGCTAAACAATTATTTCCATGTCTTTAATTAAGACAAGGTCCTTGTGAATCGACTCGCTCTTGCATATGCTTAATACAATAGGTACCGTGCGTTTGCGATTTATAAATGTAAAATTTGGGTTTTTCGTGTATTTAATTGAATAACAACAAATTATCTTAGAAGTTCTTGGCACTGTTGTCGAGGAGCTTGGTGTGCTAAAATGAAATTTTTGGATTTGGGTTTAGTTTGGCATTTCTTTGTTCTAAGTTGTTCATTAAGTCCTTGTTTTTTGTAAATCCTACTTATCTTGAAAATGTGGGGTGATATGTCAAATGGCCATTTGATATGTTTATTTCACATTCAAAAATATGTTTTTCTCCTATTTTGCCACATGTATGTACTTGAAATTCAAATTGTGGCAAACTATAGATGATTCTATGATAATCTTGAATGGCCTAAAATTTTAGTAAGAAAACAGAATGCACAATCTGTTCTTCTTAAATATGCTGTTGTTTAAGATTTGAGATGATTTTTCTGATATTTTTCTTGAAAAGTTTGGTTTTAGATGTTTCTTTTGAGTGCTTGCACATAAAATTTGGAGATATAGTTTAATAGATTAAATTCATGAAATCCAGACCATATTATGAGTTCTCTATTTTATTGCTGCATTGTCTAATCTATAATAGTCTTAAATTTGCTATCATTATAACACCCAAAAGTTTATTTTGTACCCAAATTGTGAAATTACATGAGTTTACCTTTTTGAAATGAGCTTTCATGTTTGATTTGAATATGTGTAGTTTGAGTTATAAGTTTTCTAAGATAAGGGTGCTTGGATGAATTTCTAACTGAAAATTATATTGAAAATCTAAATTCAGATTTATATTACTAAAATTGTGGAATAAATTTTTTTTTTTTATTACTTGCATGTTAAAGTATGATGAATCAAATTTCCAACACAGGTTTAAAAGTAAATTTTGAATATCTAAATCTTAAGTTATGATCTGTTGAAGTTGGAGTGGTAAAATTGAATTCTGCATTGTAAGAAGTTGCAAAACTACATGACATATCTTCATGAATACTTATCTTTGTTAACATGTTAATTGCTAGATCATGTTGAAAATTACTCAAAATTTTGTTTAAAAAAAGTACTATGTCATGTGTTGAATTTTCTATTACAAGTTCTGAATGTGTTTCATGGAATCAATGAATGCACCTTGTTTTAATTGAAGTTGATATACCATTGGGCCCTTGGTATGCTCAATCTTCCATCATAGCATTATACTTTTCTTTTTCACCACATAGACTCAAAATTATGTGAGCATTTAGAAAATATGACAAACGACAATTTCACTCTTGAATTGAATATTTGAAAAAGTAGAAGAAATATATAAACATGTTGTTGAGTAATTTCAAGCATTTATGTGCAGTTGAGATTTTGCTATATAAGTATTTTTTTTTGGGGTGATGGACAATCATTTTATTGCAACTACAAGTTAACCTTTGCATGGGAATTTCTACATTTTGAATTAAATGTTAAAAGTACTTTAGTTTTATCTTGCAAACAGGTTGTGTGACTTTCTTTTTCTTATACACTTATTGTGTAGAAAGAAGATATCTTACTTTTTAAAATGAGATAAAGCATGTATGAGAGAAGAAGAAACACAAGCTTGTTAACTTTTACTTGCAGGTGCTTACCTTGACAACAAACAAATGATAAGAAGTTCCCACTCTAAGACTTAAAATTTTGAGGTATTCAAGCAATTGTTCCACCATCATATGTTTCTTTTCATTTTATTCTCATTTCTTTTCATTAATTTAGTATGTTTGTTTTATTTTGCTTTTGAATGTAGTATGTTTCTTAGTTTTAGTAGAATTTTATTTCCTTGTGTTTTAAGTGACTTAGGCTCATACCCCTATCTTATGGTATATTTAATTGTTGGGTTTATTGTATATCCTTTTGTATTAAGAGATATAATGAGAAGGTAGTGGGGTGACTTAATTTACTTAAATCATTCATCTTAGTGTATTATCTTTAATTGTTGTTTAAATTAAAAATAATGAATAATAATAAATGTTGAAGGGAACATTGATGCCATTTTCAAAGTCACTATTTTAGCATTGCCAAGTTTTTGCATATAGATGCATATTCTTCACCACCATGTGAACTTATTGCAATATTTAAGTGTGGGGGTGCGAGCTTCTTGTATTTATGTGTAAACTTCTTGATGCATGCTTACTTTTATATTTAGAACAAAATTTTAATAACATTCAACTACCTCCCTACTATGATCAAGGATAATGAATATGAGATTTAATATTTTTTTTGAGTTATAAACACCCTATATTATAATATGGAACTTGAATTTTTTACTTGGATTTGTATAATTTTTTTTTTAAAAAAAAAATTGCAGGGGTTGTCATTTGCATATATTTTTAATTTGAAAGTTTGTGTTCCTTTCACTTAGGTTTTATTTTCTTTCATTTTTATTATATTAATGATGCTAGTGGTAAAGTTCAACTTTGTTTTTGAATGTATTATTAATGCATGATATGTGTGACCTAAGCTTTGTGATATGTCTTTTATATGTTTCTTTGTGTGTTATTGCTCAAATAGGCATGTTGGTGCATTCATGTGGTCATTTACTATGATGCAAAAGTTAAACTTATATTTGCTATGAACTCACTAAAATAAATAAATAAATTAATTTTTAAAAAAACTTTTCTTTGTTTCTATATTACTTGTTATTTTCTATTAGTTAATATTTCTTTTCATCTATTACATATATCTAATGTCTTTGTTAGTGTTTCAGTTTTTTTTATGGCGTGGCAAGAAAGGTACACATTTCTAAATCTCCTTCTATTATATAGCATGAGTTAAAATTGCAAGACGTATCATTCTTTGAACATGATACTCAATCTCCATTTCATGTTCTTGAGAATGGTACATTTTCTATTATCTGCATGTGTTTCACACGTTAGGGGAGCTACAATTTGCTACTTGACATTGTTCTTTCTTTCTTTATATTTCTTTTTATCGTCTACATGCATAATATTGCCATGCTTGAATGTTATTTTAGATTCATTGAGTACAATGCATCATTTAAGTGTGTGGGGGGGGGGTGGCATGTAGATTGTTTTTGTTATTTTTATTGTATTTTCATGTATTTTTCGTGATGTTAGTAAATTTTCATGTGTTTTATGTTGTTATCATTTTATGTTGTATTTTAATTAGACCCTAGTGATGAGATTTTGAAACTCAAGAAATGCTATTAGGATTTATGGGTTTACCCTTGATTTCTTTTTTGAGTGGACTCCAGAACCTAAAAGTGTGGACCTAATTGTATGTTCTTTAGAGAAAGATGAGTCCCATGTTAGTAGTGTTTTGAGTGAGTCTTCCTTATCATTGAGATTAATGCCTTGTTTATTTACACCCTTCTGAGTGATTCCAAGACAAGTGTCACCACAAAGAGGTTTACATCTTATGTAACCTTAAGGTGAGATTATTTTTTTTGGATACTCCCAAACTTCCACGAGATTTTGAAGGAGAGGTTTAGGAAAACATCAAAGTTATCACATCTAGCGTGCTAAGGAGTTTCTTAGGGATGGATTCAAGGCAGATGGTCCTTTTGATGGGGTGACTCCTCATGCATTCTAATGTGGGCTTGTTGGACTCTAAAGAATTAGTGAGTTTTCTTTTCTATTGAGCCACCATTGTACCTATTGACCTTAATAGCATCATTGAGCCTAATCATTTCGCACTTAGGTCAAATCTTTGTTTTTTGTTTCTTTTTGTTATTTGCTTATGTTTTGTATTTGTAATGTTCTTTTTCTTATTTGTGTTTATTTTATTTTTGTGTTAATTTGGACTTTGTGGGTATATCCGCTGAAAACCCTCTAGAGACAAAACTCCACCACTAAGGTGACCTAAGGGTTTAATGGCTTGTTGCATAAGCTAAATGCAACTGTGATTCCTACGAAAGTGAGTCAGGATTTCTATTTTAGTTGTTTTGATTTGTATTTCAATAAAAGCTTCTAGTAATTATCATTCTAGTCATTTCCTATTTTCTAGACTTGAATACTTGCTAGGGACTAGCAAGGTTTAAGTGTGGGGGTATTTGTAAGGAGTAAAATTGTGCCAATTTATATAGGATTATTCATGCTTATTAGAGCTTAAATGATACATAATGCATGTTTATAATTGAAATACCATCATGTTGAGTATTTTTGTTTTGATGATGTGTGCTGAATGAAAATAATCATATTTGCTCAATTACTATAGCTTGTGAAAAGAAATTAAAATCATCAATTAATACAGAAAAAGCTTATTGATATAAATACTTGTCTGTATTGGATCTGAAGTTAATAACTAGTCGTTTCGTTGCATTAATTTCTCATTTAGCTAAACGTTAAGTTAACGTGTGTTTTTATTGAAAAGCATGATATGTTTTAATGTTATATCTTCTGTATCATGAACAGTGCACGTTTAGACAACTCGTTAAGTTAGAGTTTTGTTTGTATAGAGGTCACGTGAGAACTCGTTAAGTTAGAGGCTTAAAGGTTAAAATAGGTCACGTGATAACTCGTTAAGTTAGAGGCTTAAAGGTTAAAATAGGTCACGTGATAACTCGTTAAGTTAGTGAGTAAAAGAAGAGACGAACTCGTTAAGTTAGTGTTATACACGTGGTGAAATTATATGTTACGAATGTTGTATTGTATCACGTGAGGTGCACCTGTTTAACTCGATAAGTTAACATAACTAAACGCGTTGAGTTGCTATATTGAATACTAAGGCAACGCGTTAGGTTAGCGTTATAAACTTAAGTTGTTATTTTTGCACGTGGTAAAATTCTTATTATAAAAACATTTGTTTATTACTAGTTCGTTGAATTATCATAACACAACGGAGATGGTTCGTTGAGATAGCATAACACCACAGACTTAGTTCGTTGAGTTAGCTACAGTACTTGTCACGTGAAATAGCACATAGTGAACTCGTTAAGTTATATATATATACTTGTGTTACTCGTTAATTAACATTAAAGTAACGACTTCTTATTACATTGATGAAAAATTTTTGGACGAGAAAGTTTATTTTTAGGAAATTTTTCAGAGATCCAGGACTGATGATTAAAGAAAATTCGAAATATAAACGTGGGTTAGAACGTGTGTGTTTTGATGAAGGAAAAAGAAAAGACGTGGAGAAGTGGAAAACTGGTAGTGGTTAAACGTGAAGGATATGCATGAAATGAAGATACAGTATAAAAGGCATAGAATTCTCATTGATCAATTTATCCTTGCACACAAAATGAAAAATCTTTTCAAGGATCAAACCATCCCTGTACACCAAAAGAAAAATCTTTTTCAGGGATCAAAAACACCTCTTCGGGAAAAATCTCTCAAGTGGAAGAAAGTTTAGTGAAGCATAAAAAGGTAAGATTTTCGTCACTGAAGATTTGAAGTATTAGAAGAAAGAAAATTCGGTGAAGCATGAAAAGACAAGATATTCGTCACTGAAGAATTGTTGAAGAAGAAAAAAAAGAAGAAGAAAGATCTCAAACAAGGAGAAAAGTTTTAAATTCCGCAAATTAGTTTTCTCTATTTGTAGTTATGAAATTGTTTAGATGATACATGGTATCGAAATATAATTGCATCTACAATTTCTGAGGAGAATTGAATTGTATATTGTAATTGAAACCTTGAATAAAAATGATTTTATGAAAACAATGTCTCGACTTGTTTTTGAGTTTTAAAGTTTCAATTATATTTCAGAAAATATTAAAAATACACAATTCACCCCCCCTCTTGTGTAGCCATACGATCCTACACATCACTTTGGAATTTATATGATTATGCATGATTATTGAAGTAAATGACTTAAAATTGCACAATTTAACCCTTTATTTGATTATGACTTAAATGATAATGGAAATGAATGTTGATTAATACTTAGATGCTTTATGTTATATTATTTCATGTCTTGTTATCTTTTAATGTGTTTGTTTAAGTTTAGTAGGTAAATAAAAAAAGGAATTTTTGAAGTATCACAATGGCAAGAAATGAAATAGTAAAAAGGACTTGAGGGTGTTTTTGGAACAACACCCAAAAGCCCTAATTCTCTCCCTTTAAGAGACAACCTAGGGCCTTCTTGGAGACTATCTCCCATGACTCAAATGAGCCAAGCTCCCTCCACTTAAGGAAAACTCCATTCAAGCAAGGGAGGCTCCCCTCTTCTTCTCCAAGGTCGGGTAAGGTTACAAAGGAGGCTTAGACTTTGGCTCTCTCCTTCCTTTCTTCTTCCTTGGGGTGTTGAGGGCATAGATCTCCATCAACTTCTTATGTGGTGCTGTTTAGAATGAAAAAGTGCATATTATTAACGGTTAAATGATGGTTAATTGCATAATATTTAGCTTATCATATGAGAATTAAGCCATTATGTTATAATTGCACTATTATATGCTTTAATTGAAGAATCTGCTTAATTTTGGGGAATTAATGTTAATTTAGTACATTTATGAACTGTCGGTAAGTTGCAGGCTGTGAAATTCTTAAGTATCCGAATTTTCTGATATTTCGGACAGTTATGTTTAACATACCGAACAAATTCAGACAGTTATGTTTAACAGACCGAATATGTATCGGATAGTTATGTTTAAATTGTTGAACAGTTATTCTTTGAGAGAATATTTTATTATTTCCTGAAGTACGTGTGTCGAAACCAGAATGAATGACTTAAGTGAACTTTCGGTGAGTTATCTATAACTATCCGAAATTACAACTGAGCATTCGATAGTTATCCTTGTAACTCTCCGAAATCTATTTTTATTTATAAAATAGCTGAGGACACGTGTCATGTTCTGGGTAAGTGACTTAAGTGAATTTTAAGTGAGTTAGCTGTAACTATCCGAAATGCATCAGAGCATCGAATAGTTAGACCTGTAACTCTCTGAAATGTTATTTTATAATTAAATTGCTGTTGACATGTGTTGAGATCTGGTAGATTTACTTAAGTTATATATCGGTGAGTTAATTGTAACTATCCGAAATGCATCTGAGTATCGAATAGTTAAGTTTATAAGTATCCAAAATGCACCTGAGCATCGGATAGTTAAATTTATGCACGTGTTTTATAGTTAAATCAACGAAGAAAGTCCGTTGAGTTATCTGTAACTCCACGGACTATATATTTTCTAATATGCCACTGTAGCGGTTGCAGAAACAGGATAGTTGGAAGGGAAAAACCACATTTGCACGTATCGCGCAGGAGAAGGAAGCATCGCCGTTGATCTGAATGAAGGAAATCCAACCGATCATTCAAGCAGAAGCAGTTACTACTGAAGAAATATAAAAGAAAAGAAGAAAAAAAGAAGATGGTGTGATCGATGGACGAACAGTGTGTGCAAAGGAGGATCAGCGTTGCAATTCTCTGAAGTACCACACCAACCACTATCACCACCATCATCACCACCATAATCAACAACCATCGGAGGTCTGTGAGGATACTTGCTTGATGTTGGTTCGATTTCGAGCCAAACACAGTGCTTGACAACCACTGTGAGGAGTGATTGCGTCACGGGAAGGGAAGCCATTTTCACCAAGCGCCGACTCATATTTCAGTAGATTGTAAAGCTTTTAGCCTTAGCTTCGGGTTGATGCCTGTATGCTGAAGAGGAGATCATCTTGCAATTCTGGACTCGCGATTCTATAAGGAGAGGAGACAAAATTGTAAGTGGTTTAATTTTTAGTATTGTAATCGCGTTGCAAGTAGTGTCGGAAGTATTTACTGTCAAGTGAGATTACTTCATATTTCACCTTTCGCCCATTTCCATGTTCACATCAAAACAAAAATACCAAAAACAATTTATCTTTGTTTGTATGTTGTATTTGAGTGTTGTATCGTGACTAATGTTATCTATATCAGTTTTATGATTGTTTGATGTTAGTTTTAATTTTACAGTTTACTGAAATTGGTTTGTACAAAAGACTTAAAGATTTTAATGGTTACTGTTTGAATCATCTGAATGTTAGCATTGCTTAATGATAAATCCAATGTTAACTAGCATTAAAAAGCTTAATTGATGTTATTTACAATCTGTGGAATCGCCCAATGGTTGTCCGAATTCCTCTGTAAATAGCAATATTATAAAGAAGAGACAGGCTCGTGGAGTTAACTTAAGTCCACAAGGATAGTCCGTTGAGTTATGGCTATAACTCAACGAACTTTGTCCATTGAGTTAATTGTAATTCAACGGAGTGCTTATTGAATATAATTTTGAATTGTTAACAATCAAACAGTTCTTAAATTTGTCAGCAATTCCCTGTGGATCGACCTGTACTTGCACACTGATACAATAGACACTATGCACTTGCAGTTAAAGTACAAATTGGAATTAATATCTAAATTGTATTAAAGGTTGTTTGTTTACTTATAAAAGAAAGAATAGGCATAAAGATAAATTAACTAAGTAAAAATAAAAGTAACAGATCCAAGTTTTTCTAGTGTAGTGCTAGGAAAACACAAATAAGTTTTATGGCACCGTTGCTGGGGAATTGAATTGAATTGAATTGAATAGATATAAGCAATTGTTAGAGCTATTTCGTTTTAATAGCTAGAGTTGTGTGTTTTCTTCTGTAATTGAAAATATGACGTATGCTTATGCTCAAAGATTTTTGAAACCTGCAATTAGCATATGTGAATTCTGCAATTCTGAAGGACACGACATTTCTGATTGTTTGAAATTGAGACGTCTACAGATTGTTAGATCCCATGAACAACAAATGAATTATCCTCAATATAATAGAGTCGAGTATGAGAATCCTATAGTTTACCCAACTAATGGTCAGTATAGAATGTGTAATATGATGAGAGACACTGAAGTTTGGGATAGCTATGACAGACTGGAGCATAGTATAGAGCTAAATCTAGACAAATTGGAAAACTTTATGTGTTAACAATAAGAAATCAACCAGTTAAACTATAAGGAATCATATTCAGAACCTAAACAGGATATAATTTACGAAACTAAAAAAGCCATAAAGAAAATTGATCAAAAATTGAATGCAATGAAATTAAATGATCTGGAAACAAAATTAAAAGCATTAGACAAAAATGCAATGAAAATACAAGTTATGCAACAGGACAATGAAAATTGTAATGTTATAAACCTGCATAATTTGCAAAATATACAACAAACAGAAAACACTAATGCAAGAGAATTTAAATAATGCACTTTAAAATTAAAAACAATTGAAGATCATAATCACGAAAATGATATGCAAAAACATCATGAAAGTAACGAAAATCTAGAAGATGTATGTGTAACATTAAGATCTAGAACTGATATACCACCAAGAACTCAAAATGAAAATGAAATGAAGGTGGACAAGAGTAAAAATCAAAATGATAATGAAAATGTAATAGCTGAAAATCTAAAAATCACTGAACAATAATCTGAATTTGCAATTGAAGCTAAAAATGACCAAATAAATCAACTGAAAGAAAAAGAGTCTTTGAAATCAAAATCTTTAGCACCCTATCCTGAAAGATTACAACAAACAATTCCTGAAAGACAAGAGAAAATCAGAGAAATTTTTGAAAAAGTACAAGTTAACATTCCTTTGTTAGATCTATTGCAGAATATGCCACCTTGTGCTAAATTTCTGAAGGATTGGTGTACTAAGAAAAGAGAGCGAAAAGTTCTTAGAAAGGTCTTTTTAGCTGAGCAAAGTAGTTCCCTATTTCTACCACAAATTCCTAAAAAGTTATTTGATCTTGGAATCCTTGTTATATTATGCACCATAGTAAATACCATTCTAGAAAGAACCTTAATAGACTTAGGTGCAGGTATAAATGTTATGCCAAGTGATATATTTGCATCCTTAGGATTAGAAGGCTTAACTCCTACTAGTACGGTTATTCAATTAGCTGATAGAAGTATAAGATACCCTAGAGGAAAAATAGAGGATGTCTTAATTAAAATCAAGAATTTTATATATCCTATTGATATTGTAATTTTGGATTCCCAACAAATTAAACATAAAAATAGTGATACATCTTTAATTTTGGGAAGGCCATTTTTAGCAACATCAGGGGCTGTTATAAATTGTAAAACTGGAGTAATGAAGTTAGCATATGGTAATGAGGATATTCAATTAAATATTTTCAAACCAGAAAGGTTTGAGGAGTTAGAAATGTCCTTACATACCATAGACTTTTTAGAGGATGAAGGAGATATGTTAGATGATGTGATTCAAGAAGAATTAAATAGGCAAATCAATTCTGAAACTTTAGAAGAAAGTGAAAGCATAAATATAGAAGGAGATCGGGAAGAAATTAATTTAAAAAATGATGATGTTCAATTAGGAGCTCTAGTTTCTGATGGGTAGCATTTAGAATTAAAACCTTTACCTCCTGAATTAACCTATATATTTCTAGAAGATAATCGAACCTGTCCAATCATTATTGCTTCAGATTTAGCTTGTTAGAATGAAAAAGTGCATATTATTAACGGTTAAATGATGGTTAATTGCATAATATTTAGCTTATCATATGAGAATTAAGCCATTATGTTATAATTGCACTATTATATGCTTTAATTGAAGAATCTACTTAATTTTGGGGAATTAATGTTAATTTAGTACATTTATGAACTGTCGGTAAGTTGTAGGCTGTGAAATTCTTAAGTATCCAAAAATGCATCTAAGCATCGGATAGTTAGACCTGTAACTCTTCGAAATCTCTTTTTATGATTAAACTGCTGTTGACACATGTCGAGATCTAATAGATTTACTTAAGTTATAACTCGTTAAGTTAGCATCACTGTACGCGTTGAGTTACATGAATATACACTAAGGTAACGCATTAAGTTAGCGGCTTATTTCTTTATTGCATGTATTTTATAGTTATTTTCCAAAATGCCACTGTAGTAGTTGTAGGAACAGATAGTTGGAAGGAAAAACCACGTTTGCATGTATCATGCAGGGAGAAAGAAATCATCGCCGTTGATCTGAAGGAAGGAAATCCAACCGACCATTCAAGCAGAAGCAGTTACTACTAAAGAAATATAAAAGAAAAGAAGAAAAAAAGAAGTGTGTGTGATCGATGGATGGCTAGTGTATACAGAGGAGGAGCACCGAGCTTTCTGCAGACAGTATCGGTGATTCTCCGAAGTATCACACCAACCATCGTTATCACCACCATAATCACCAATCATCGGAGGTCTGTGAGGATACTTGCCTGATGTCGGGTCGATTCCGAGCCAAACACAGTGCCTGACAACCACTGTGAGGAGTGATCGCGTCGCGAGAAGGGAAGACATTTTCACCAAGCGCCGACTCATATTTCAAGAGATCGTAAAGCTTTTAGCCTTGGCTTCAGGTTGATGCCTGTATGCTGAAGAGGAGATCATCTTCTAATTCTGGACTCGCGATTCTATAGGGAGAGGAGACAGAATTGTAAGTGGTTTAATTTTCAGTGGTGTAATCGCGTTGCAAGTAGTGTCGGAAGTATTTACTGTCAAGTGAGATTACTTTACATTTCACCTTTTGCCCATTTCCATGTTCACATCAAAACAAAAATACCAAAAACAATTTATCTTTGTTTGTATGTTGTATTTGAGTGTTGTATTGTTTGTGTTGTATCGTGATTAATGTTATCTGTATTAATTTTATGATTATTTTATGTTAGTTTTAATTTTACAGTTTACTGAAATTGGTTCGTACAAAAAACTTAAAGATTTTAATGGTTACTGTTTGAATCATCTGAATGTTAGTATTGCTTAATGATAAATCCAATATTAACTAGCATTAAAAAGCTTAATTGATGTTATTTACAATCTGTGGAATTGCCTAATGGTTGGCCGAATTCCTCTATAAATAGCAGTATTATAAAGAAGAGACAGGGTCGTGGAGTTAACTTAAGTCCACGAGGATAGTCCGTTGAGTTAACTGTAACTCAACGGAGTGCTTATTGAATATAAATTTGAATTGTTCACAATCAAACATTTCTTAAATTCGTCAGTAATTCCTTGTGGGATTGACCTGTACTTGCACACTGATACAATAGACACTGTGCACTTGCAGTTAAAGTACAAATTAGAATTAATATCTAAATTGTATTAAAGGTTGTTTGTTTACTTCTAAAAGAAAGAATAGGCATAAAGATAAATTAACTAAGTAAAAACAAAAGTAACAAATCCAAGTTTTTCTAGTGTAGTGTTGGGAAAACCCAAACAGGAACCAATTGCTGAAAGACCTGTTCCTGAGGAGCAGCAGCCTGGACCTTTAGTTCCATCATTTAAACCGTTGGCACGAGTAGAAATGATGGAGCCTTCGACTGAAGAAGAAATAAGAGAATTTGCAGAATTGGTTCAAGTAGGGAAGAACCAAGGAGAATCAGAAGATTTGGTAGTGGCTAAAGCACACGTGGTGTTTGATGCACTGTATAAAAAGAGGGCTGCAGAAAAGTTGAAAGCCCAATATAAAATTAAAGTGGAAGAAGAAGAAAGAGTGGAAAATGAAGAATCTGAAAGAAGCCATTTGGACAAAAATAATTTCACAGATTTCACTGAAGAGTAAGAAACTCTTTAGCAAATTATGGAAAGAATTCAAGACAGAGTGGAGAGTTCTGTCGGCTCACCACCATAGATAGAAGCAAAAGCAAAAATTCAGGAATCTGAAGAGAATGTTCAAATGCAGCCTATGCTAGAGGAAGATCAAGTACAAACCCCTCTAGAGCAACAAAGTCACCTTCCTAACCCGACTGAAACAACAATTTTGAATGAAGTACACTTTAGTAGTCAGTAAGCTTATACTAAATATCAAGAAATAAAGGGTTACGATATTATTTATAGTAGACCAGTAAATTGTGATGGAATGTAAGAAATCAAAGATCTATTTGAATTCCAAGGTCTACTGCAATTTATATCTCAAGAAAGAGGGCATGCAGTATATGAGAATTTAGTGCTTTGTTTCTATGCAAATCTGAGAGAAAGAGAAGGAGGATTAATTTCAAACGTGGAGGAAGCTGATGTATAGATAACACCAGAGCTTCTCCACAACATATTTGGTTAAAAGAATGAAGGAACAAAAATTTTGGAAGATACAACTACAGTTGAATGGATTGAACACCAAATTAAGGATTGTTTAGCTATCAATCCTAGTGTGCCATTATTAAACAGATTGAAGCATTTGAATGGTAAAGCACACATGGTAGCTAACATTCTGATTAAGAATGTCTATCAACGATAGGGCCATGACATAGAATTAAGTCAATTTGTCAAATGGGCCACATATGCAGTTGTAAATAAGATCCAAATAAATTGGTCTGCAATTTTTATCTCCAAGTTGAAAACAGTGAAGAAGAAATTATTTTATGGAGATTTGATTCCACTGCTGATGGTGGACTGTATCGATTTCATTAAATGGACATCAAAAAGGATCAGATCTAGAACCATTTCAGTGAAAGAATACAGGAATTTTGTAGCTACAGAATTAGCTGTACCTTCTAGAGGAATTTCGAGAGCAGTAGAAATGATAAATCAATTAGAGCAGCAATTAGAAAAACTCTAGAAGGAAGTAGATGAACTTAGGCATAGAGATTAAATTGTATTGTTCGTCTACTTGAGTAAAATTGTATGATGTACTTGTAATGTAATTGATTCATATTAATGAATATAATTTTTTAGATGCAATTTTCATACGTGTTTGGATGTGAAATGAGTGGAATTTATTGAATATTATGTAATTTGTGGAACTTTATGAATGAATATGTAACAGATTTACAATTTGTTGAATGACAGGATAACTGCTTAAAAATTTCTGCATGTTATAAGGTAAAATGTAAATTCTACATAACATAAAATGACCTGCAAGTTAAATCTTTATATAATGTTCAGATTTAAATGTATTTCAATCAAAATGAGGCATTAATGACATAGATTTAACTTTATTACAGTTAGTAGAATGACAGAGAAAATAAAAAAAAGAATAGAAACACTTACGTGAGTGAAGCTTAGAAGTTGCTAAATGTTAACTCAACGAAGTAAGTCCGTTGAGTTAACCATAACTCCACGAGGTCAGTAATATAATATAAGGTCACTCTGTTGAGTTATCTGTAACTCAACGAAGTTAGTTCATGGAGTTAGCAACAGTAACCGACTGTGTTCCGTTGAGTAATCTGTAACTCAACGAGGTTAGTTCGTGGATTAAGCAGAATGATTATTCTTTTAACCACGAACGAAACTTCGTCGGTTTAGCGGTTACCTAAATTTGAAATTAGTAGTGGTACACATACCCATAAAAATAGGAACCACGATGCACGTTGCAAGACACGTTTTTGCAACGAGACTTATTCACTTTATGGATGCACAGTATATATATAAAATAGAATGTTATTTACGAGTTACCAGCACTTTTAAAAGAAAGGAGAAAGCATTGGAGGAACTGGAAGGAGAAGTAGCTGATTCAACTTCATCTGATAACAAATATTGATAGAATGGAAAGCTTCAGACTCATATGTAATTAATCTTTTGCTATTTATTTATGAGCACATGGACTCGTTCTCTAAGCACTCAACGATTAGTAAGAACACCTACCTAGGAATTTTCATTACAGAGGAGTACTGAAAAATTTTATGAACTGAACTTTAACGAAATTCTTTGGGGTGTAGCTAACCTTTCTTTAAAAGAGAACATAGAGATGGCTGCTCTAGTAGAAAAACCATTACGAGAAATTCTGTATCCTGAATTAATTGATGAACCTTCATGTATTCGATTGCCAAACTTTGAGGGAGATAGGTTTGAACAGAAATCTAATTACATTAGTCAATTGCCACATTTTCATGGATTAGAAAGAGAGGATGCCTATTATTTTCTTAGAGAATTTAACGAAGTTTGTCAAATGATGAAAATGCCGAACATGAGTATAGATGCTATTAAACTTAGATATATCTCTTTTTCTTTAAAAGATACAGTTAAGAGATGGTTATATACTCTATCGCCTGATTCAATTTCTGCATGGATTGAATTTTGCTCTGTTTTTTTGGAAAAATATTATCCAACACATCAAACTATTAAAAAGAAGAAAGAAATATTAATGTGTAGCCAAGAACAAGGTGAATCATTTTGGAAATATTTTGAAAGATTTAAAGATTTACTGACTCAATGTCTACATCATGCAATGAGTAAAGCACAATTAATAGGTATAATTTATGAAGGCATAGATGTTTCAATGAAATCTTTATTAGAATCTACTTGTCAAAATGGATTTTTAAAATTATGTAATGAAGAAGCATGGGCATATTTAG
The DNA here is from genome assembly GCA_036874045.1 of Cymodocea nodosa. Taxonomy (NCBI): domain Eukaryota; kingdom Viridiplantae; phylum Streptophyta; class Magnoliopsida; order Alismatales; family Cymodoceaceae; genus Cymodocea; species Cymodocea nodosa. The sequence continues at coordinate 1,860,723 of CM072341.1, forward strand.
AAAATTTTGCAAAAAGAACTACATAGTGGGAAAATTCGGTTGAAGCTCTTGCAGATAAAAGAATATTGCCAAGAGGAATGCATGAAATAGATTCCAATACTATGCTTGAGGTGAAATTAAATGAATTAACAAAGAAAATAGAAGAGTTATCATTAAATCAAAAGCTAGCAGAAAAGAATACAAACATAAATGACTTAGATATTATTTATGCTAGAAACCAGAGAGATAACTTGGGAAATTCTTATTATCCTAATTGGAGAAATCACCTGAATTTATCTTGGAGAAACAACAATTTCCAGGGAGGAGAAAATATAAATGAGAAGAACATAAGTTATGAAGTATTAATTGAATAAGGAGCTAGAATAGAGAAATTAGAAAAGATAATCCAACAAGTAAACAATCGTCTAGAATTTATATTTGGAAATGGTGCAATTCAAAATCAGAATAGAAATATATCACTTAGACAGAAGGAACCAATGGAAGTTAGACCTATTGGAGGATTGCCAATACAAGCTATACCTAATCCTGTCAATAGAACGGTTAATGAAATTGATACCTCTTCTAGGAGGGCAGTTAAATGAAACAGCATATCTGAAGCAACTATCTGTATGTATATATATTTTTATTTTTAGTTAATAGTATCGTAGAGTTAATTTTTAACTAAACGAACTTAGTCCGTTGAGTTATGCCTTAACTCTACGAGGGTGTGTAGTAGTTATGTTAATTTTTTTCTCTGCTAAATTTTTGTTTGTGTTTTACAGAATCGACAAATGGAATTGATGCAATTACCATTGGATGCACTAAGAGAAGTACTAAGTAACTTGTCAGCTAAAGATCTGTGCAGGCTGTGTTGTGTATCAAAGGAAATTAAAGACTGTATTGAAGAAAAATATTTTCAGGGACTACAAGCTACAAAAATGACTAAGATTAGAGATGGATTCATATGGAGGTCATTTAATCGTAGTTCAAATACCCATGAATATCTGGCTATGGAAGAAACTACTGGAATTCCACCCAATGCATTAGAAGGAATAAATTATATTATGGGGATAGATGAAGGATTAATCATATACAAGATGAGACCAAGGTATGCAAGTTTAATATTACTTGATATTTTGATACGAAATCCTATAGCAGGAGAAGAATGGAATATAGGAAGACCTAATATATTTGAAGCACCAACTGAAAATTGTGGGTCAGCTTTAATATTTTCTGATAAAAATTCTGCAATTCCTGAAAAATTATATTATTAGAGACGTACAGGAAATTGGGGTGAAGATTTACGCTTAAGTGTGTATAATTCTCTAAACAGATCTTGGAATGAAAACATTATAATATATCTAGGACAGAAATCATTAATTAACCAAACACATGTCATATTTGATGGATATATCTATTTAGTCACGGAGATATCATTAGCATATGGATCTGATTTATACATAGTGAGCATAGACAGTTATGATGATTATATAGAAATTTTACCTGTACCGAGTGAAATAGCTAAACCACCATCTACAGAATTTAATGAAATTCAAATAGGAATGTGGTATAATGAAGAAGATGATCCTACTTTATGTATGATAAGATGGTGGGATGAACTAATGAAATTTCAAATATGGATTATGGAAGACATCAATGAATGGAAGTGGGAAGAGGAGTATATTGAAATAGATGTAGAAATGGAAACTGTTACATTACCTTGGAACCAAAAAGGATCCCTTTCTGCATTACATATCATTAATGGTAATACACTCGTATTTGGAATTTATAATATATTACATGTTTACAAATTAAAAAGGAACAAGAACTGCATTAAAACTGAATTAATAGCAAGAAGAACTATGCCTAAAAAGTTTGCTTGGACTGATACATTTATTCCATTTGTTTTGACTTTTCAATCATGTTCTTAAGCTGTGATTTTGTGTGTTTAATGTTGTGTATTTTGCATGTATTTTTAGAAAAAAGAAGAAGGAATTTTGAAGTTTTCATGTTCATTTTATAAAAAAAAAAAAACAAAATATCAATCCAGTTTGTTGGTATCTGTTTTGGGAAACCAACTGGCTTGTTTGTGAGCCACCAAAGGCATAGGAGCTTGGGTTCCACACAAGACACCGATTTATTAATATCTGTTAAATGTTATTTTGTTTTATATTCTGTGTATATCTAGGAATGAAAAGTTTTTCAGAATCAAAAATCGAAATATGCAGAAGGAGATACAAATGGAATAAGGTATGTAACCAATTACTTATCCTAAATTTTAAATCAAACAAAACTTTATTCATGCCTGCTACAATTACTGTATTTATTGTCAATTCTTTTACATTGAGGACAATGCAAAATGTAGGTATGGGGGGAGGTAATTAAAGTAACAGCCATGTAAGTTTGTTAATTAAAGGAATTAAAATGGTACTGCAAATTTTTGAGGAAATTGAAAATTTTTATGAACTTGCTGTAACTATCCGATAATTGAGACTGTAAAATTTTTATAAACTGCTTGAATGTTATATTTAGAAGACTATAGAAGATGCTATAGAATTTATTATTTATGCAAATCTAGATTTAGTATCTTATGATTTTTCTGACTTTCATGAGTTTAACTGTTTCACGATTTTAAAATGAAATCAGAATACTTAATGTTTAATCAGAAAATTATCTGAAGTCCTGAAGGAGCTGAGATGTGAATTCTAGATTAAATGAAACACATATGATGAAAAATACATTTACTTTGACTGATTGAACTTGTAGAATGATTTATGTGTAGATCTTATTAAACTACAGATAAAGTATGAGCTCATTGTTATGGATTCATATTTTTAGTAAATGATAGAAACATGACTATATGAGATTGGTGTTTTACTTCATCTGTATTAATGAAATACATACATATATAATATGTGATTAATGTTTTGTTTTGTGTGTGCATTTTATTTTTTAAAAAAAAAGAGGGAAATTTTTTAGAGTTTATTGACTTGTTTGATCACGAGCCTTTTGTACTTAAGTAGATAGGTATGTAAGGATTGTTGACCTAAAAAAGGACTCTTGAAATCTGGCAACCTAAGATCATGATCAGATCTGGGATTGTTGACTGAAAGCTCGTTACATGGGTACATTAGAAAGCTCCTGTATGAATCAAGCTTGTCAAATTAACTTTTAAAGTACAAAAAAAAAAGAAAAAAAGAAAAGAAAAAAATATATACTGTTCTGAAAGGTACAAGTATTTTGTGAAATATAGATATCTTATGAATCGAGTATATTTTCTGTTATCTAGAATTGCTGAAATATGAATCTGGAATTGACTTTTGAAGTTGTTTAATGGAAATACAATTCTTTATTCTACTTGTCTTAATCAGATTGAATTGGATTTTACTTTGATTCGTATGTTGTTGAAATTTCTTCTAGAAATCTTATTGGAAAATTCAAAATGACAGATGATGAAAAGAAGAACAAACGATAATATAATTAACACCTATATGAAGATGATATACTTTGTATGTAATTTACATATATTTTAAATATCTTTGCAGGTTGATTACTGAAACATACAAAATATATTTTATGCTAAACAGAAGAAAAAACAAAAGGGGAAGAATTAATTCTAGCACTTTTAAAAATCAATTAATTAGATCTTAGTTTGCTAAGGGACTAGCAAAATTTAGGTATGTGGGAAGTGTTTAGAATGAAAAAGTGCATATTATTAACGGTTAAATGATGGTTAATTGCATAATATTTAGCTTATCATATGAGAATTAAGCCATTATGTTATAATTGCACTGTTATATGCTTTAATTGAAGAAGCTGCTTAATTTTGGGGAATTAATGTTAATTTAGTACATTTATGAACTGTCGGTAAGTTGCAGGCTGTGAAATTCTTAAGTATCCAAATTTTCTAATATTTTGGATAGTTATGTTTAACATACCGAACAAATTCGGACAGTTATGTTTAACAGACCAAATATGTATCAGATAGTTATGTTTAAATTGCCGACAGTTCAAAAATGTACTAAATTAACATTAATTCCCCGAAATTAAGCAGATTCTTTAATTAAAGCATATAACAATGCAATTATAACATAATGGCTTAATTCTCATATGATAAGCTAAATATTATGCAATTAACCATCATTTAACCGTTAATATTATGCACTTTTTCATTCTAAACACTAAGCTTGTCTTATAAGTAATTCTATAAGCCCAAAGTGCATCTATCAATCTATTAGCCCAATCTGTTCTAGTAGGATTTACTACTTTTTCTAAGATTAACTTAATTTGTTTGTTTGCACTTTCTACTTGTCCACTTGTTTGCGGATGATATGATGTTGCAATTTTGTGGTTTACTCCATATTTCTTCATTAAGGCTTCAAAACTTCTATTACAGAAATGAGTTCCTCTATCACTGATAATAGCTTTAGGTATTTCAAATCTGGCAAATATATTGGTTCTTATAAATTGTATTACCACTTTGTTGTCATTAGTTTTTGTAGGAATAACTTCTATCCATTTAGATACATAATCCACCCCCAACAATATGTAATTAAATTGATTAGACATAGGAAATGAACCTATAAAATCTATTCCCCACACATCAAAGATTTCAACCTCAACAATAGGATTAAGAGGCATCATATTCCTCTTTGATATTCTTCCTATTTGTTGACATCTTAAACAACTTAAGCAATATTTATGAGCATCTTTGAATAGTGTTGGCCAATAAAATCCACATTGCAGAATTTTTGCAGTAGTTTTCCCTGAGCTAAAATGCCCTCCACAAGCTTGGTCAAAATAGAAAGACAATATGCTCGGATATTCAATTTCTAGAACACACCTCCTTAAAACCAGATCAAGACATTTCTTAAATAAGTATGGGTCTTCCCAATAAATATTTTACTATTGAGAAAATTTTTTTTTTATCCTGTCTATTCCAATCTTTAGGTGTTAAACTAGTAACTAAGTAATTAACTATGTCTGCATACCAAGGTATTGTGTTGATGGTCATTAATTGTTCATTAGAAAAATTATCCTTAATTTCAATATTTGATTTTTCTATTTGTAATCTTGATAAATGATTTGCTACTACATTCTCACAACCTTTTTTATCTTTAATTTCTAGATCAAATTCTTGTAATAATAATATCCATCGGATCAATCTAGGCTTAGTCTCTTTTTTTGCTATTAGGTGTTTTAAAATTGAATGATCCGTGTATACTATTACCTTAGCTACAATCAGATATGATCTAAACTTTTCCAAGGTAAACACAATAGCTAATAGTTCTTTCTAAGTAGTTGTGTAATTAACTTGAGCATCATTTAAGGTTTTGCTTGCATAATGAATCACTCTAGGAGATTTTTCTATCTTCTGTCCCAACACTACTCCTACAGCAAAATCAGATGCATCACACATTAATTCAAATAAATTTTTAATAGATTAGTTAAAGGTTTAGCTATTTTGCTAAAGACTTTAATAAATCTTCTATAAAAACCAACATGTCCTAGAAATGATCTAATATCTTTTACTGATTTAGGTTCTAGTAGATTAGAAATTACTTCTATTTTAGCTTTATCTACTTCCAACCCTTTCTTAGAAACAACATGCCCTAAGACTATTCCTTGTTTAACCATGAAGTGACATTTTTCCCAATTTAAAACCAGATTTTTTTCCACACAGCGTTTTAATATTTGGTCTAAATTTTTTAAACAAACTTCATATGAATTGTCATATACAGTAAAATCATCCATAAATATTTCTAAGAAATCTTCAATCATTCCAGTAAATATGCCCTGCATACACCTTTGAAAGGTAGTTGATGCATTGCATAATCCAAATGACATTCTCTTAAAAGCATAAGTTCCATTAGGACATATGAAAGTTTTTTTCTCTTGATCCTCCAATGCTACTGGAATTTGATTATAACCTGAATACCCGTCTAGGAAACAAAAATATTCTTGCCCTGCTAATCTTTCCAACATTTGATCTATAAAAGGGAAGGGAAAATGATCTTTCCTAGTCGTAGCATTCAGCTTTCTATAGTCTATACATACTCTCCAGCCTGATTGAATTATAGTAGGTATCAAGTCTTGACTTTCATTCCTAATAACTGTTAATCCTGATTTCTTAGGAACTACATGTATTGGGCTAACTCACGAGCTATCAAAAATAGGATAAATTATGTTATTATCTAACTATTTCACTATTTCCTTCTTGACTACTTCTTTAAGGTTTGGATTTAATCTCATCTCAGGAATTCTAACAAGTTTAGCATTCTCTTCTAAATATATGTAGTGACAGCATAAAGTTGAACTTAACCCTTTTATATCAGTCATAGTCAATCCTATTGCTTCTTTATAACTTTTTACTATATCTTTTAATTTAGCTATTTGGTCCTCTTTTAAATCTGAAGCAATAATGATTGGACAGGTTTGTTTCTCTTCCAGAAATATATAGGTTAATTCAGGAGGTAAATGTTTTAATTCTAAATGTTGCCCATCAGAAGCTAGAGCTCCTAATTGAACATCATCATTTTCTAAATTAATTTCTTCCAGATCTCCTTCTATATTTATGCTTTCACTTTCTTCTAAAGTTTCAGAATTGATTTGCCTATTTAATACTTCTTGAATCACATCCTCTAACATATCTCCTTCATCCTCTAAAAGGTCTATGGTATGTAAGGACATTTCTAACTCCTCAAACCTTTCTGATTTGAAAATATTTAATTAAGTATCCTCATGACCATATGCAAACTTCATTACTCTAGTTTTACAATTTATAACAGCCTCTGATGTTGCTATAAATGGCCTTCCCAAAATTAAAGATGTATCACTATTTTTATGCTTAATTTGTTGGGAATCCAAAATTATGATATCAATAGGATATATAAAGTTTTTGATTTTAATTAAGACATCCTCTATTTTTCCTCTAGGGTATCTTATACTTCTATCAGCTAATTGAATAACCGTACTAGTAGGAGTTAAGCCTTCTAATCCTAAGGATGCAAATATATCACTTGGCATAACATTTATACCTGCATTTAAGTCTATTAAGGTTCTTTCTAGAATGGTATTTCCTATGGTGCATGATATAACAGGTATTCCAGGATTAGATATCTTTTTAGGAATTTGTGGAAGAAATAGGGAACTACTTTGCTCAACTAAAAAGACATTTCTAAGAACCTTTCGCTCTCTTTTTTTAGTACACCAATTCTTTAGACATCTAGCACAAGGTGGCATTTTTTGCAATAGATCTAACAAAGAAATGTTATATTGTACTTTTTCAAAAATTTCTTTGATTCTTTCTGTTTTTCAGGTTTTGTTTGTTGTAATCTTTCAGGATAGGGTGTTAAAGATTGTGATTTAAAAGATTCTTTTTCTTTCATTTGATTTGTTTGATCATTTTTAGCCTCATTAGCAGATTCAAATTGTTCTACAGTGATTTCTAGATTTTCAGCTATTACATTTTCATTATCATTTTGATTTTTACTCTTATCCACCTTCATATTATTTTCATTTTGAGTTCTTGGTGGTATATCAGTTCCAAATCTCAATGTTACACATACATCTTCTAGATTTTCGTTACTCTCATGATGTTTTTGTATATCATTTTCATGATTATGATCTTCAATTGTTTTTAGTTTTAAAGTGCATTCTTTAAATTCTCTTGCATTAGTATTTTCTTTTGGCATTGTATTTTGCAAATTATGCAGATCTATAACATTATAATTTCCATTGTCCTGTTGTATAACTTGTATTTTCATTGTATATTCGTCCAATGCTTTTAGTTTTCTTTCCAAATCATCTAATCTCATTGCATTCAATTTTTGATCAATTTTCATTATGATTTTTTCAGTTTCATAAATTATATCCATTTTAGGTTTTGAATATGCTTCCTTATAGTTTAATTGGTTGACTTCTTGTTGCTGACACATAAAGTATTCTAGTTTGTCTAGGTTTTGCTCTATACTACGCTCTAGTCTGTTATACCTATCCTAAACTTCTGTGTCTCTCAACATATTACACATTCTATACTGACCATCAGTTGGGTAAACTATAGGATTCTCATACTCAGCTCTATTATATTGAGGATAATTCATTTGTTGTTCATGGGATCTAGCCATCTACAAACGTCTCAGTTTCAAATAGTCAGAAATGTCGTGACCTTCAGAATTACAGAATTCACATATACTAACTATAGGTTTTAGAAATCTTTAAGCATAAGCATATGTCATATTCTCAATTACAGAAGAAAACACACAACACTCTACTATTAAAACAAAAGAGCTCTAACAGTTACTTATATAAATTCCCCGGCAACGACGCTAGAAAACTTATTTGGATCTCTAGCACGGCACCAGAAAACTTAATTGGTTACCCAACAATGCGCTAGAAAAACTTGGATTTGTTAACTTCTATTTTTACTTAGTTAATTTATCTTTATGCTTATTCCTTTTTAGAAGTAAACAAACAACACTTCACACAAATTAGATATTAATTCCAATTTGTATTTTAATTGCAAGTGCATAGTGTTTATTATATTACTGTGCAAGTACAGGTCGAACCCACAGGGAATTGCTTAAGAATTGTGAACTGTTCTGTTTTTAACAATCAAATTTATATATTCAATAAGCTCTCCATTGAGTTATAGTTAACTCAACGGACTAACCTCGTGGACTTAAGTTAACTCCATGAGCCTGCCTTTCCTATTTAATACTGCTATTTACAAAGGAATTCGGCCAACCATTGAGCAGTTCCACAGATTGTAAATAACATCAATTAAGCTATTTAATGTTAGAAAACACTGGATTTATCATTAGGTAATACTAACATTCAGATAATTCAAACAATAACCATTAAAATTTTTAAGTCTTTTGAACAAATCAATTTCAGTAAACTGTAAAACTAAAACAAACATAAAACAATCACAATACTGACAAAGATAACATTAATCATGATACAAAACAAACAATACAATACTCCAATACAAAATATAAACATAGATAAGTTGTTTTTGGTATTTTTGTTTTGATATGAGCATGGAAATGGGCGAAAGGTGAAATGTAAAGTAATCTCAGTCGACAGTAAATACTTCTGTCACTACATGCAACGCGATTACACCATTAAAAATTAAACCACTTACAACTCTATCTCCTTTCCCTATAGAATCGCGAGTCCAAAATTGCAAGATGATCTCCTCTTCAGCATATAGGCATCAACCCAAAGCCATGGCTAGAAGCTTTACGATCTCCTGAGATATGAGTCGGCGCTTGGTGAAAATGGCTACCCATCCTGCGACGCGATCACTCCTCACAATGGTTGTTAGGCACTATGTTTGGATCAAAATCAACCCGACATCAGGAAAGTATCCTCACAGACCTCCGATGGTTGGTGATTATGGTGGTGGTGATGATGGTTGGTGTGGTACTTCAGAGAATTGTCGACGGTGATCCTCCTCTACACACACTGGCCACACCCATCGATCACACACTACTTCTTTTTCTTCTTTTCTTTTATATTTCTTCAGTGGTAACTACTTCTGCTTGAATGGTCGGTTGGATTTCCTTCATTCATATCAATGATAGTGATTTCTTCTCCCTACACGATACGTGCGATCGTGGTTTTTTCCTTCCAACTATATTGTTTCTACAACTGCTACAATGGCATATTAGAAAATAAATAGTCTGTGGAGTTACAGATAACTCAATGGACTTGCTTCGTTGATTTAACTATCCGATGCTCAAGTGCATTTCGGATACTTACAAACTTAACTATCCAATGCCTTGATGCTTTTCGAATAGTTAGACTTAACTATCTGATGCTCAGATGCATTTCGAATAGTTACAGATAACTCACTGATATATAACTTAAGTCAATCTTCCAGATCATGACATGTGTCATCAACAGTTTTATAATAAAGAAATATTTCAGAGAGTTACAAGTCTAACTATCCAATGCCTAGATGCATTTCGGATAGTTATAGATAACTCACCGAAAATCCACTTAAGTTATTCTCCCAGAACATGACACGTGTCCACAACTATTTTATAATAAAAAGAGATTTCAAAGAGTTACACATATAACTATTCGATGCCCAACTGCAATTTCAGATAGTTATAGATAATTCACCGAAAGTTCACTTAAGTCATGCATTATGGTTTCAACACGTGTACTTCAGGAAATAATAAAATATTCTTTTAAAACATAACTGTTCGGTAATTTAAACATAATTATCCAGTACATGTTCAGTATGTTAAACATAACTATCCGAAATAACAAAAAATTCAGATACTTAAGAATTTCACAGCTTGCGATTTACTGACAGTTTAGAAATGTACTAAATTAACATTAATTCCCCGAAATTAAGTAGATTCTTTAATTATAACATAATGGCTTAATTCTCATATGATAAGCTAAATATTATGCAATTAACCATCATTTAACTGTTAATATTATGCACTTTTTCATTCTGAACACATAGTACTTGAATCTATTTCATGCATTCCCCTTGGCAATATTCTTTTATCTGTAATAGCTTTAGTCGAGTTTTCCCATTGAGTAGTTCTTTTTGCAAAGTTTTCTAAGTATGCTCATGCTTCTTCACTACATAGTTTTAAAAATCCATTCTCACAAGTAGATTCTAATAAAGATTTAGTTGAAACATCTATGCCTTCATAAATTATATCTATTAATTGTGTTTTACTCATTGCATGATGTGGACATTGAGTCAGTAAATCTTTAAATCGTTCAAAATATTTCCAAAATGATTCTCCCTATTTTTGGCTACACATTAATATTTCCTTTTTCTTTTTAATTGTTTGATATGTTGGATAATATTTTTCCAGAAAAATAGATCAAAATTCAATCCAAGTAGAAATTGAATCAAGCGATAGAGTATATAACCATTTCTTAACTATGTCTTTTAAAGCAAAAGGAATATATCTAAGTTTAATAGCATCAATACTCATGTTTGGCATTTTCATCATTTGACAAACTTCATTAAATTCTCTAAGGAAATAATAGGCATCTTTTCTTTCTAATCCATGAAAGTATGGCAATTGACTAATATAATTAGATTTTAATTCAAACATATCTCCCTCAAAGTTTGGCAATTGAATACATGAAGGTTCATTAACTAATTCTAGATACAAAATTCCCTCTAATGGTTTTTCTACTAGAGTAGTCATATATTCGTTCTCCTTTAAAGAAAAGTTAGCTACACCCCTAAGGATTTTGTTAAAGTCTAATTCAAAAAATATTTCAGTATGCCTCTATGTTAAATAATCCCGTCTAGGTGTTCTTACTAATCGTTTAGTGCTGGGAGAATGAGTCCATGTACTCATAAACTTTTAATATAAATTAATAAGTGTAAAAGATTAATTACATGCTAGTCTAAAACTTTATTCTTAGTATATAGTTGTTGACAGATGAAGTTGAATTAGCTACTTCTCCTTCCAGTTCCCCAACGAATTCTCTTTCCTCTTCTTAATTGCTAGTAACCAGTAAATAACATTCTATTCTATATTTATAATGCACGTCTATAAGGCAAATGAATCTCGTTGAAAGAATGTGTCTTGTAATGTACAGTATGGTTCTTATTTTTAGGGATACGTGTTTCACTTCTAATTTCAAATTTTAGTAATTGCTAACCCCACGAAGTTTTGTTTGTGGCTAAAAGAATAACCGTTACACTCATTCCACGAACTAACCTCGTTGAGTTACAAATAACTCAATGGACTAGCCTCGGTTACTATTTGCTAACTCCACGGATTAACTTCGTTGAGTTACAGATAACTCAACAGAGTAATCTTATATTTTAATATTGGCCTGGTGGAGTTAAGGTTAACTACACAAACTAACTTCATTGAGTTAACACTTAGTAGATTTTTCTAAAAAAAAACTTCTCAACTTAACTTCGATATTTTTTTTTTCCTCTTGCATTTTATCAACTTAAATAAAGTTACATTCATTACATTAATGCAGTGTTTCAATTTAAACTCCTTTAAATCTAAATATTATATGCATATTTAACTTACAGTTCATTTCCTATTATGCAAAATTTATATTTTGCTTTTTAGTATGTAGATATATTTAGACATTATCAAATGATCATGCATTTAACCACATCATTAATAAAATTGTAAAACTTGTAAAACAGTCCTGCAAAGCTTTAAACAAATATATAATATTCAATATAGCTTTAAATCATCCATTCTCAAACATTAATTCAAAAACATCTTGTTGTTCAAACATTCATATATATAGATAGTTTACATTTACATATAATTAGACATTTTTCAGTACAAGTAGACGAACAATACATTTTAATCTTTCTTCCTAAGTTCATCTACTTGCTTCTAGAGCTTTTCTAATTGTTGTTCTAATTGATTTATACATTCTATAGCTCTTGTAAAGTCTCTAGAAGGTCTAACAATAGAAACAATAGCAGCATTATAATTTCTATATTCCTTCACTAAAATAGCTCTAGATCTTATCCTCTTGGATGTCTATTTCATGAAGTCAATTCCTTTCATCATTAATAGTGGGATCAAGTCCCCATAAAAGAGTTTCTTCTTTGTAGACTTTATCTTTGACAGAAAGACTTGGCACCAATTAACTTGAATTTTATTTAGAACTGCATACATGAACCATTTGACAAATTGACTCAATTCTATATCATGGTCATGCCTTTGATAAGCATTTTTAACTAAAATGTTTGCCACCATATGTGCTTTTCCATTTAAGTACTTTAGTCTGTTCAGTAATGGCACACTAGGGTCGATGGCCAAACATTGCTTGATTTCTTGTTCTGTCTATTCAATTACAGTTGCATTTTCCAAAATTGCAATCCCTTCATTTTTTAGTCCAAAAATGTTGTAGAGGAGTTCCAATGTTATCTGAATATTAACTTCCTCCACATTAGAAATTAATTTTCCTTCTTCCTCCCTTAGGTTTGCATAAAACCAGGACACTAAATTTTCATAAACTACATGCCCTTTTTCTTTTGGGATAAATTGCAATAGGCCCTGGAATTCAAACAATTCTCTAATCTCCTCCATTTTGGTCTAATCAATTGGCCTACTGTAAATTATATCATACTCCTTTATCTCTTGATACTTGTATGCTTCCTAACTCCAAAAATGAATTTCATTCAAAATAGTTACTTCTGTAGGGTTAGGAATTTGGATTTGTTGCTCTAAAGGGGTTTGTTTTTGAACTTCTTCAATTTACTATGCTTGTTGTTGCATTTCTTGCTAAAAATAATTCGAAGATTTCTGCTCTACTACTCTGAGTTGTTGTGGAGAGCCTACACATTTTTATCTTGAATTTTCTCCATAAGTTGTTGAAGAGTTTCATTCTCTTCAAAGGAATCTATCGAATTCTTTTCTTCTTGTTCAGCTTCCTACTCAGCTTCTTCTCTTTCTTCTTCTTTCTCACTACCAATTTGCATTATTACTGTTCTTTCTGATTCTGAGGCAGATTGGAATGGAGTTACGGGCACAATATTGTCTACCCTAACTTCAGTTTCTAATTCTTCAAGCTGCAGACTAATTTCAACATTTTTTTCTTTTTTTCTTTACTCCTACTATTGATCTGCTTCTTCTTCTGATAACAAATCTACATAAATAGGCTCTTTATGTCCTATTGTAAACATTATAGGCTCAAACTTAATTTCTTATTAATCCTTAGGCACTTTTTCTTTTTCTTTTTCTTTTCTTCTTTTAAATAATTGTGCCTAATCTTCTTCTTCTTTAGATAATAAATCAAGAAAAATGAGCTCTTCAGGCCCTCGAGCCATAGGTACTAGCTCTTCCTATTTCACTATTTATATAATTATTGGTCTCAAAGGACTAGATTGTACTTCTCTTGCGATTTCTGTTCTAATTGCTTCTTGGTGCTTTTCCACCTTAATTGTATATTGGGCCCTCAACTTTTCTTCAGCCCATTTTTTCTTTATGGCATCATACAGAATATGTGCCTTAGCCATAGTCATTTCCTCACTGTCTCCTTGGCCTTTTGCTGCTTTGACCAAGCTAGCAAACTCCTTATCTTCTTCTTCAGTTCTCGATCATGCAAATGTATCTTGTGGTAATGGTTTTGTTGGTGGAACTGAAGGTCCTATTTGTTCTACTATTGTAGCCGACATTTCTACTTGCTCTTTTTCTAGTTGAATAGTCACTTTTGCAGCTATCTTTCTTATAAATCATAGCCGTAATTTCCTTCTTATAAGTTCTAGGGCAACTTCATTATTCGGCTTGATTCTTCTTTCTCTATTTATGGTTGTTTCAATTGCTACTCATATTCTTGTTTCCATTATTGGAGGTATTCTAACATTCAAATTTACTAGCCTTCTTGTAAAGAAAAATAAATCATCCTCTACCTTTTCGAGTTGCTTTTCTCTCGTGGTGTTTCTGATCTTTTGTCTTGAATGTCATTCCTCTAACTATCTAAGAAACTCTGTAGTGTCAATCTGATCCTAGAAGTCTAACATCATCTTGACCTTCGTTGCGTTACAGAACGAAACAGAATCACTTTGACTTTTACTATTCTAAGTTCTAAATGATTGTTGCGGATAATGCTCCCAAATCCTAAGTTTTTGGCGGGTAATCGAGTCATTTTCCCGCGTAAACTATTGCTTCTTACATACACTACTCCATGGAGTTATGATTAACTCCATGGACTAAGTCTATGGACTTACCTTAAGTACTTCGTTGAGTTACAATTAACTCAACGGAGTAAGTTCATTAACTTATCCTAGACTCAATAGAGTAAGTTTGTTGAGTTAAGCTTAACTCAACGGACTTCTCGTAAAGTTATAACTAATAAAAATAAATAACTATAATAAATTTTTACTCGGTCAATACTAAAGAATCTATAGTATGACCAACTCTTGATTTTTCAACATTTTAGAATTTCGATCAAACCATTATACTTCCACGGTTGAACCAAAATTTACATAAAATTTTTTCTTTTTCTACCGATTGAACCGATATCATACTTCGGTAAAACTGACATTTTTACTTAACATAATATATATATACATATATATTATTTTTCTTTTTTTTATGTTTCGATCGAACCGATGGATCCTTTTGGTGTGACAATAAGATTCAAAGGCAACATATTCCTCTTTCATATCCTTCCTATTTGTTGACATTTTAAACAACTTAAGCAATATTCATTAGCATCTTTGAATAGTGTTGTCCAATAGAATCCACATTGCAGAATTTTGGCAACAATTTTCCCTGAACCAAAATGTCCTCCATATGCTTGGTCATGGTAGAAAGACAATATGCTTTGATATTCAATTTCTGGAACACACCTCCTTAAAACCAGATCAAGACATTTCTTAAATAAGTATGAGACTTCCCAATAATAATATTTCACTCTTTAAAAGAACAATTTCTTATCTTGTCTATTCCAAAACTTGGGTGTTAAACAATAACTAAGTAATTAACTATGTCTACATACCAAGGTATTGTGTTTATGGTCATTAATTGTTCATCAGGAAAATTATCCTTAATTTCAATGTTTGATTTTTCTATTTGTAATCTTGACAAATGATCTGCTACTACATTCTCACAACCTTTTTTATCTCTAAATTTTTAGATCAAATTCTTGCAATAACAATATCCACCGAATCAATCTAGGTTTAGTCTCTTTCTTTGCTATTAAGTGTTTTAAAGTTGAATGATTCATGTATACTATCATTTTAGCTTCAATCAGATATGATCTAAACTTTTCTAAGACAAATACAATAATTAATAGTTCTTTTTCAGTAGTTGTATAATTTACTTGAGCATCATTTAAAGTTTTACTTGCATAATAAATCACTTTAGGAGATTTTCCTATCTTCTGTCTCAACACTGCTCCTACAGCAAAATTAGATGCATCGCACATTAATTCAAATAGATGGCTCCAATTAGGTGCTTGTATTATAGGAGTTGAAATTAAGTTAGTTTTAAGCTTGAAAAATGCTTCTTTGCAATTTTTATCAAAGTTAAATCGAACATCTTTTAATAGATTAGTTAAAGGTCTAGTTATTTGTCTAAAATCTTTAATGAATCTTCTATAAAATCTAGCATGTCCTAGAAATGATCTAATATCTTTTATTGATTTAGGTTTTAATAAATTAGAAATTACTTCTATTTTAGCTTTATCTACTTCCAACCCTTTCTTTGAAACAACATGTCCCAAGACTATTCCATACTTAACCATGAAGTAACATTTTTCCCAATTTAGAACCAGATTTTTTTCCACACAGCGTTTTAATACTTGGTCTAGATTATTTAAACACACTTCATATGAAGTTCCATATATAGTAAAATCATCTATAAATATTTCTAAAAAATCTTCAGTCATTCAAATGAATATGCCCTACATACACCTTTGAAAGGTAGCTAGTGCATTACATAATTTGAATGGTATTCTCTTAAAAGCATAAGTTCCATTAGGACATGTGAAAGTTGTTTTCTTTTGATCCTCTAATGCTACTAGAACTTGGTTATATCCTAAATACTCATCTAGGAAAAAAAAAATTCTTGCCCTACTAATTTCTCTAGCATTTGATCTATAAAAGGTAAGAGAAAATGATATTTCCTAGTCATAGCATTTAGCTTCCTATAGTCTATACACACTCTCCAACTTGATTGAATTCTAGTAGGTATTAAGTCCTAACTTTCATTCCTAATAACTGTTAATCTTGATTTCTTGGGAACTACATGGATTTGACTAACCCATGAGCTATCAGAAATTGGATAAATTATATCATTATCTAACCATTTCACTATTTCCTTCCTAACTACTTCTTTAAGATTTGGATTTAATCTCCTCTTAGGAATTCTAACTGATTTAGCATTCTCTTCAAAATTTATATGGTGACAATATATAGTTGTGTTTAACCCTTTTATATCAGCTATAGTCCATCCTATTGCCTCTTTATAAGTTTTTACATCTTTTAATTTAGAAATTTGATCCTCTTTTAAATTTGAAGTAATAATGATTGGACATGTTCATTTTTCTTCTAGAAATATATAAGTTAATTTAGGATGTAAAAGTTTTAAATCTAAATGTTGACCATCAGAAGCTAGAACTCCTAATTTAACATTTTCATCTTCAATATTAACCTCTTTTTGATCTCCTTCTACATTTATGCTTTCACTTACTTCTACAGTTTCAGAATCTAGTTGCCTATTTAATTATTTTTGAATCACATCATCTAGCATATCTCCTTCATCCTCTAAAAAGTCTATAGCATGTAAGGACATTTCTAACTCAAACTTTTCTGGTTTGAAAGTATTTACTTGAGTATCCTCATTACCATATGCTAACTTCATCACTCCAATTTTACAATTTAAAACAGCCCTTGATGTTACTAAAAATGGCTTTCCCAAAATTAAAGATGTATCATGATTCTAATGCTTAATTTGTTGGGAATCCAAAATCACAATATCAATAAGGTATATGAAGTTCTTGATTTTAATTAAGACATCTTCTATTTTTCCTCTAGGGTATCTTATACTTCTATTTGCTAATTGAATGAAAGTCCTAGTAGGGATTAAGCCTTCTAATCCTAAGGATGCAAATATGTCACTAGGCATAATATTTATACCTGTACTTAGGTCAATTAAGGTTCTTTCCAGAATGGTATTTCCTATGGTGCATGATATAACAGGGATTTCTGGATCAGATAACTTTTTAGGAATTTGTAGTAAAAATAAAGAACTACTTTGCTTAGCTAAAAAGACTTTCCTTAAAACTTTTTACTCTTTTTTCTTAGTACACCAATCCTTAAGAATTTTAACACAAGATGGTGTTTTCTGTAATAAGTCTAACAAAGGAATGTTAATTTGTACTTTTTCAAAAATTCATCTAATTTTTTATTATTCTTTAGGAAATGTTTGTTGTAATCTTTTAGGATAGGGTGCTAATGATTGTGATTTACAAGATTCTTTTTTTTTTCATTTCATTTGTTTGATCATTTTTAGATCTAGATTTTTCTTCAATAATTTCTATGTTTTTAAATATTACATTTTCATTATCATCTTTAATTTTGTTCTTATCTAGCTTCACATTGCTTTCTTTTTGAATTCTTAGTGGTATATCAATTCCAGATCTTAATGTTATAAATACATCTTCTAGATTTTCATTACTTTCATGATGTTCTTGTATTTCATTTTCATAATTCTAATCTTCAATTGTTTTCAGTTTTAAATTACATTCTTTAAATTTTATTACATTGGTATTTTTTTTTGTCTATATGTCTTGCAAATTATGCAAATCTGTAACATTAAAGTTTTCATTTGTGTTTTCCTATTGCATAACTTGAAATTTCATTGTAAATTCATCCAATACTTTTAGCTTTCTTTTCAGATCATCTAGTCTCATTACATTCAATTTTTGATTAATTTTTATTATGGTTGTTTTAGTTTCGTATATGATATTAATTTTAGGTTTTGAATATTCTTCCCTATAATTTAATTGGTTAACTTCTTGTTGCTAACACATGTATTGTTCTAATTTGTCTATGCTTTGCTCTAAACTACGCTCAAGTTTGTCATACCTATCTCAAACTTCATTGTCTCTCAACACATTACTCGTTCTAAACTAACCATTAGTTGGATAAACTATAGGATTCTCATACTCAACTCTATTATATTGAATATAATTCATTTCTTGTTCATGTGATCTAACCATCTATAATCGTCTCAGTTTCAAACAATCAAAAATGTCATGACCTTCCAAATTACAGAATTTACATTTGCTAACTATAAGTTTCAGAAGTCTTTGAGCATAAGCATATGCCATATTCTCAATTATAAAATAAAACACACAACACTCCTTATGATATTAAAAACAAAACAACACTCACAATTGCTTAGCTTCTCAATCCCTAGCAAAGACGCTAGAAAACTTGAATTATTGTGAAAAGTTCAATAAGAAACTTGTTTGATTTGTTTTTATGCTTAAATTAATAAATTTTTTTAGAATTAAACAATCAACTTTTCACACAAATTAGATATTAAGTCTAATTTGTATTTTTAACTACAAGTGCACAGTGTATATTATATTTGTATGCAAGTATAAGTCAATCTCATAGAGATTGAATAAGAATTACCTGCAAGCCTTCTCGTCCCATGACACCTCCCTCTCCATTTCTTTCTCTATGTGGACAGACACGAACATTTGGAAGCTAATAGACACCATGCCCAAGTTGAGAGGTTTTGTTCACCCACAGTCAAAGTTCAATTATAACTGAAATTGGAGTGAAATATAAACATAATTGAAGTTGAATTATGACATCCTACTAAGAAGTATGAATACTAGTGATACAATGTATTATTCTCAAGGATTTACCATGGATGCGTGTGACAGTGGTGCAACAAAATTAAGGATCTCAATGGATTCTCAAATATGTCACTAGGCATAATATTTATACCTGTACTTAGGTCAATTAAGGTTCTTTCCAGAATGGTATTTCCTATGGTGCATGATATAACAGGAATTTCTGGATCAGATAACTTTTTTAGGAATTTGTAGTAGAAATAGATAACCACTTTGTTCAGCTAAAAAGATTTTCCTTAAAACTTTTCGCTTTTTTTTCTTAGTACACCAATCCTTAAGAATTTTAATACAAGATGACATTTTCTGCAATAAGTCTAACAAAGGAATGTTAACTTGTACTTTTTCAAAAATTCCTCTAATTTTTCTTATTTTTTATGAAATGTTTGTTGTAATATTTTAGGATAGGGTGCTAATGATTGTGATTTACAAGATTCTTTTTCTTTCATTTCATTTGTCTAATCATTTTTAGATCCAGATTTTTCTGTAATTTCTAAGTTTTCATATATTACATTTTCATTATCATCTTTAATTTTGTTCTTATCTAGCTTCACATTGCTTTCTTTTTGAATTCTTAGTGGTATATCAGTTTCAGATCATAATGTTATACATATATCTTTCAGATTTTCATTACTTTCATAATGTTCTTGTATTTCATTTTCATAATTCTAATCTTCAATTGTTTTCAGTTTTAAATTGCATTCTTTAAATTCTATTGCATTGGTATTTTCTTTTGTCTGTATGTCTTACAAATTATGCAAATCTGTAACATTAAAGTTTTCATTTGTGTTTTCCTGTTGCATAACTTGAAATTTCATTGTAAATTCATCCAATGCTTTTAGCTTTCTTTTCAGATCATCTAGTCTCATTGCATTCAATTTTTGATTAATTTTCATTATGGTTGTTTTAGTTTCATATATGATATCAATTTTAGGTTTTGAATATTATTTCTTATAATTTAATTGGTTGACTTCTTGTTGCTAACACATGTATTATTCTAATTTGTCCATGCTTTGCTCTAAACTACGCTCAAGTTTGTCGTACCTATCTCAAACTTCATTGTCTCTCAACACATTACTCGTTCTAAACTAACCATTAGTTGGATAAACTATAAGATTCTCATACTCAACTCTATTATATTGAATATAATTCATTTGTTGTTCATGTGATCTAACCATCTGTAATCGTCTCAGTTTTAAACAATCAGAAATGTCATGACCTTCCAAATTACAGAATTTACATTTGCTAACTATAAGTTTCAGAAGTCTTTGAGCATAAGCATATGCCATATTCTCAATTATAAAATAAAACACACAACACTCCTTATGATATTAAAAACAAAACAACACTCACAATTGCTTAGCTTCTCAATCCCTGGCAAAGACGCTAGAAAACTTGAATTATTGTGAAAAGTTCAATAAGAAACTTGTTTGATTTGTTTTTATGTTTATATTAATAAATTTTTTTAGAAGTAAACAATCAACTTTTCACACAAATTAGATATTAAGTCTAATTTGTATTTTTAACTACAAGTGTACAGTGTATATTATATTTGTATGCAAGTATAAGTTGATCCCATAAAGATTAAATAAGAATTACCTGCAAGCCTTCTCGTCCCATGACACCTCCCTCTCCATTTGTTTCTCTGTGTGGACAGACACGAACATTTGGAGGTTAACAGACACCATGCCCAAGTTGAGAGGTTTTGTTCACCCACAGTCAAAGTTCAATTATAACTGAAATTGGAGTGAAATATAAACATAATTGAAGTTGAATTATGACATCCTACTAAGAATTATGAATACTAGTGATACAATGTATTATTCTTAAGGATTTACCATAGATGCGTGTGACAGTGGTGCAACTCCGACTCAGTTTCTAAATAACAACTCAAGTGAAATTGATGACCCAATTTACACAAGAGTAATCACCAATATATGTAGTATAAGTATGATCGTAAGGTTATTGCTAATATTCTTTCTATTTACAGTTATTTGTAAATGCAGGTTGACCCTCTATTAATATTACTTCATGAAGGGTTGCAAACTGGTGGTCCATGCCTTACTCCATACCCTCCAACTAAAGATTAGCTTTGACGGTAGGTGTAACGTTAGCATCCACGATGTTCCTACCTATTAACTACGAGTCTTCTCGTTCGATGACGCCTCCCTTTTCATTTGTTTCTTAGTGTGGACAGACAAGAACATTTGACATCCTACTAAGAAGTATGAATATTAGTGATACAATGTATTATTCTCAAGGATTTACCATGGATGCGTGTGAAAGTGGTGCAACTCCATCTCAATTTCTAAATAACAACTCAAGTGAGCTTGATGAGCCAATTTACACAGAGTATTCACCAAAACAACGTATAGAGTATTTATAACTTGATATAAATTGAACATAACATCATAATTGACTAACTCAAATAGAATATAAATTTGCACTAGACAAAAAGAACTAAAGAGGAAACATGATGGTGCTTATCGAAGTAACATGATGGTCTAATATAAAAGTCTGAGATATGTGGTGAGCTCGTTATTCTCTGATTGTCAGGGAAGTTGAATATGATATCATAAGCTCCATACCATTCTATTCTGAACGGCAAAAAGATCGCAGATGAATTCTAAGTAAGTTACTTGCATGAGTGTGATTGTGGTGCAACTCTAAGTCATAGTTTCTAAATAATAACTCGAGTAAACTTGATGAATCAATTTGCACAAGAATAATCACCAATATATGTAGTATAAGTATGATTGTAAGATTATTGCTAATATTCTTTCTATTAACAGTTATTTGTAAATGCAGGTTGACCCTCTATTAATATTACTTCATGAAGGGTTGCAAACTGGTGGTCCATGCCTTACTCCATACCTTCCAACTAAAGATTAGCTTTGACGGTAGGTGTAACGTTAGCATCCACGATGTTCCTCCCTATTAACTACGAGTCTTCTCCTTCGATGACGCCTCCCTTTTCATTTGTTTCTCAGTGTGGACAGACACGAGCATTTGACATCCTACTAAGAAGTATGAATATTAGTGATACAATGTATTATTCTCAAGGATTTACCATGGATGCGTGTGACCACATCGTGTATTATTAGTGATACAATGTATTATTCTCAATGTATTAACTCCAACTCAATTTCTAAATAACAACTCAAGTGAACTTGATGACCCAATTTACACAGAGTAATCACCAAAACAACGTATAGAGTATTTATAACTTGATATAAATTGAAAATAACATCATAATTGACTAACTCAAATAGAATATATATTTGCACTAGACAAAAAGAACTAAAGAGGTAACATGATGGTGCTTATGGAAGTAACATGATGGTCTAATATAAAAGTCTGAGATATGTGGTGAGCTCGTTATTCTCTGATCGTCAGGGAAGTTGAATATGATATCATAAGCTCCATCCCATTCTATTCTGAACGGCAAAAAGATCGCAGATGAATTCTACATGTAGTTCTATCCAAGCTCCTAAAAAATATTGACCACGTCGTGTATGATTTCAAATTTAGATATGTCGTATTTAATTATAAGCTTATAAATTTATTACACAATACCAACCGGCTCTATAAATAGGGAGCAACCAAGACACCTTCGAAACCCATACCTTCCCCTTCCACATACATCTTTGGCTTAATTCCAGCATGGCTCACTCCAACGTTTTGGCAATCCTTGCCCTTGCAATCTTGCTCTCCTTGAGCTTGGCCTCTGCCACCAGGGTTTTGAGCGGCTATGGCGACGGTGGAGGGTATGGATATGGAAAGGGTGAAGGGTACGGATATGGAAAGGGTAAAGGGTACGGATATGGGAAAGGTATAGGGTATGGATATGGAAAGGGCAAAGGATATGGATATGGAAAGGGTGAAGGGTACGGATATGGAAAGGGTAAAGGGTATGGATATGGAAAAGGTGAAGGGTATGGATATGGAAAGGGCAAAGGGTATGGATATGGAAAAGGTGAAGGATATGGATATGGAAAAGGTAAAGGATATGGGTATGGAAAGGGTGAAGGGTATGGATATGGAAAGGGTGGGAAGCATTAAGAGAAAAGATGTCATTCGCTCGTTGCTCTTCTTCTTCTTTATGAAACCTCTCCTTTCACCGGCTCTTCTACAATCTAGCTGGTAATATGTGATGAAATAACGTGTGGTTTGTCTGCAACCACTTGTTCCACTACAGCAATAAAACTGCTACCCACACGAGTTCCTTCTTGTAATGTTTCCCCAATCGATCAATAAAGTTTGAATTGCCCAAAAATATATGTTCTCTCTCTCTATCTCTATATATATATGTCATTGCAAATTAAAAGGAAATAGTTAGTTAATCCTCTACATAATTGAAGACAAGTCGCAAGCAATGTTTTGCAACACAAAGCACGGAAATCCGAAGACGAACAAAAGTCCAAAAAAGAACAAAAGTCATGCATGGAATAAGACTTTTGTGAACAATTTCCTTTGAAAATGATTGCTTATTGTATGTTATATACGGAAAGGTACTCCAACCCTTCGTGAATGAATGCGACATTAGTTAATTACTAAATGTTGAAATTTATGCGTTTGACGTAATCGTATCTTTCACCAAATGATCAAAAAATAAAAGTAGCGTGCAAGTTTGCTTTATATATTTTTTATGTTTTATATGAAAAAATGCATCCAATCGCTATATATGTTTTTTTTACTTTATATTTTTTTTAACGTATTCACAAATGTGACTTATATTTTAAATGATTATAACACGTATATATATCATACATAGCAATAATATGTTAATATAATTATTTCTACAATAATTATCTTTTATGCTTGAACTATAAAAATATTGTCGTCAACACTTTCTCACTGATGGGATGGCGAATGAAAATGAAATTTAAAATATAACTTTTTTCTCTTTATACAATTTCATAAAATTCATACAAACAAACAACGAAAATCTTAACCATAATCTCGCTACGTGAATTTGTACACATGATTTTTTTTTCAAATTAATTAATTATAGATATTATCGAAAAATCTAATCTTTCGGTACCATTTCTCAACGGTGAATCAATGGCAAAAGAAAATTTTTAAAATAAAATTGATTATTGAAAAGCTGAATTCAACCCATGGTCAGAACTCCTCCACGGCTTCATGTGCATATTCATGAATGATTTCATCTATAATTAACACGCGATTCCAACCCTAGAAACCATCGATCGATATCTTCTTGAAAAGTATATTCTTCCGCCAAAACATCGATTTCCATCGTGGATTGTGGGAGTAAGGTGACCGGTGCAGTTGCACTTCTGGTCCTGCTCTCTATGAGCATGTCATCAACTGCAAGGGTGTTGTCGTAGTGGGGTGGTGGGCTGGCAAGGTGGAGGATTTCGTTTTGGGTTCGGTTCTAACTTTGGTACGGGTGGTGGTGGTGGTTGACAAGGTGGTGAATTCGATTCTGGATTTGGTTCAGCGTTTGGCTCTGGTAGAGGAAATGGTAGCTCCGGTGGTGGGCGCGGTGGTGGTGGAGGAGGAGGTGGAGGTGGAAACGTTAGTAGATTTTGTAGTGGGTTCGATTCGAGAAGCGAGCTCAGAAATGGTACCGGTTGTGGCGATGGAGTAGGAGGTGGAGGCAATTGTAGTGGATTCGGTTCGGGAAGTGGATTCTGAAGCGGTGGAAATGGTGGAGGAGGTGGACGATGAGATTCTGGCGGTGGCTATGGATGAGGCAGAAATTTACCTTCATTTTATTCTTATTGAAAGTAAAGAATATGTGAAATCTATAATTCCTTCGTCATTAAAACATAAGAAGAAGAATATGTGAAATGAAGAGGAGGTTTCATTTACGCTATATCAACGTTGAAGGTGCATTTCTAAACTATTTCTATTTTATATATTTTATTCTACTTAGGTAACGTACTTAAAAATGTAAGTGGTTTAGGTCCAGGTGGCACAACTTATGACATAAATATTCAAATTTTTAAATTCATTGGTAAAATTATCTTGTGATTGTTGTTTACAAATGGGAGCAAGTTCCAATATTTAACGTACATTAAAACTTTTAAAATATTATCTTTTAACCTTAAGGAATCGAAGTTTAGTAACATCGACAAATGTGTTTTCAGTGATAATGTTTTTATTCATTAATATATTTATATTTTAATGATTGATAAAATAATTTATATTTTAATTATGTAAAATGATAAACTTCAAAATAGTATCTAAATCCATAAGTTTATGAATTGTCGTAAAGTTATATAGTTAACTTTACGGATAATCGTAAACTTATCTGATTTATAATACTAGTTTATAACTTTAAAATTGCTCTAAGTATAAAATTTTACAGAGACTAATAAAGTTATAAGGATAAATTTACAGACATTCATAAAGTTATAAAGTTACATATATATAAGTTATGAATCTTTAACTTTAAAAGTTATACGTTTAACTTTATGGATCTTCGTAAACTTATAATATATATAATCCGTAAAGTTATAAAGATAACTTGACAGACCTCTATTAGGTTATCTCTTGAGAGGTTTGTAAATTTGTTAAGATAAGTTATTGTACTTTACACACGTCAACTTGTAAGGGTTCATAAAGTTATAAAGATAAGTTTACGGAGTTTCATAATGTTCTACTATGCATAAACTCGTAAAGTTATACATAAGCTTGGTAGAGTCCGTAAAGTTATGAGGTTGTAATATTATGACTTTGATGGATTATTTATTTTGCCGATGACACATGGCACACAAACATTTACACATGTTCTACCATATTTTTAAAGACTTAGTCAATATTTACATATAGCAATCAGAGATAAATTTGATAAGTCAAGATTAAAGATCGTGATTTGAAAAAGTCTAAAGAACGTGTGTAATTAGTTAGAGTCCTCCTATAATATAAATAGAGTCAAGTTAAGTTTACCTTAGTAATATTACGAGGTTTTGTAAATTTACCTTAGTAATATTACAAGGTTCCATCAACTTACCTTAATAATATTACAAGACTTCGTGCTTAATACTATAAAATCACATGTAAACTAGGTTTTCAATCTTTTAGAAATAATACTTAATTAACATTTAATTCCTCTAAATTGTGCATTGTCTTTAATGTAAAAATGTAATCGTATAATTGTAACATTATGACTTAATTCTTATATGATAAGTTAAATATCATGCAATTAACCATTCATTAACCACTAATATTATGCATTTTTTCATTCTAAACAAGCGTTAAAGACTTTAAATATTAACTTAAATCAAGCTACTGAGCATAGAAAGTTACAATTAATTGAATTAGAAGAATTTAGAAATGAAGCGTATTCTAGAACATTAGTAAAAAAAGAAAAGATGAAGTCATGGCATAATAGAAACATTATCACAAAAACCTTTGAAATAGTACAAGAGGTGTATCTTTACATGTTTAGACTTCATAACCATCTAGAGAAATTAAGATCTAGATGAGCAAGATCATACATAGTTCGAAACATTTATTCCCATGGGGCAATTGAAATTAAGAATCTTAAAAATAAGAATTTATTTAAAGTAAACGGACAAATACTCCAACCCATTCTTAAATTTCCAAAAAGGCACTTAAAATGAAAGAACCAATGGAAATTAGATCTACAGGAGGATTACCAAGTCAATTAGTACTAAATCCTTTAAATAGAAATATAAATAAAATTGATACCTCCTATAGGAGGAAAGCGCAATGAGTAAATAATTAATAATAATAATATATATGTAGACTATTAGAAAATAGCAAATAGAAAAAAACTATATATGTTAAAATCTTTTTCCAACAAGTAAAATATAATAATAATATACATATATAATATCATTGCATCGGTTTGACCAAACTAGAGTCTTGGTTTAACCAAAGTTTTGAAATTTTTAAGTATTTTTGTATCAAAAGATCATTAGCTTAACCAAAGGTAGAAGTTAGAATTATATATTTAAAATATAATATAAAAAGAAACAAAAAATGAAAAAATTATACCTATGCTGGTCGAAGTTTTTATCCATTACCTTTAAATATATTTTGATTTTTAAGATTTTTAATTTCAATTGCTCCATAATATTCAAAATAATTTTTCTATTGTTATGAAAATTTTTAAATTTTCATGAATTAAGAAAAATAGATAGTATTACCTTTGATAATGCATCCAATAATACTACAATTATTCTCATATTTAAAAATAGATTAACTCCACCAGCATAGGTAACTAAATCGACTAAATATAAAGGTATTCATCTTAGCGATGTTACAAAATAAAGACAACTTATCGAGGGTTGCAATATATGACACTAAGCAGGCTAGATATATCCTTTGGCGTCAAGTAGGTATGTTGATTTATACATTATCCCATTAACATGCATTTAATTGTGGTAAAAAGGATCGTGCGACATGTAAAAGGAACCATAAATGATTCCTTAATATATGAAACAAGTAACCTTGATGCGTGTGCTTTTAGTGACTTGAATTATGTAGGAACTCCTCACGATAGGAGGTCGTTTGGTGGATATTGTATATATTTAGGCAAATATGTAGTATCTTGGAGCGCTAAAAACCAAACTACTGTATCGAAGTCCTCAACAAAAGTTGACTACCATAGTCTTGCTGCTAAGTTTGCTAGATGTCTTGTTTGTTAAAAGAACCCTACATTCCTCTGTTTAATGTGTCTAACATTGTTTATGATAATATGTATGCTATTTCATTAACTTCTAACCTTGTTTCCCATGGGAAAACAAAATATATAGAAGTATAATTCCACTTTGTCAGAGAGAAAATTGTTAGAACACGATTGCAGGTTGAATATGTGCCCAACAAAGATCAAATCGCAAATGTTTTCACTAAAGGACTTAGACCTAGATGGTTGCAATACATAAAGTCTAAACTTAACCTTGTCGACAAGACTAAAATTCAATTTGCTAGAGGGTGAAAATAAAAGTAGTTAAATATTTTGTAAAGTATGATTGTAAGATTATTGCTAATATTCTATTAACAATCATTTGTAAATGTGATTACTATTATAACAGACTTTACTAATCACTTAATATAAATATCTATAAGGATATTTTCGATTGTGTACTGAATGCCCATTTATAAACCCTAAGTTTGCGCATTTCTCTCTCGTCCTTTTCCCTCACCATCACCTCGCGTTGCAGATGTCGTTCTCAATTAGATCAGACTTCGTTTTCATCCGACCTCATTTTGTAACTACCAGAAGTTTGATTAGAGTTCACTGTGGTGCCCTTCATTCAGGTTGACCCTCTATTGATATTACTTCATGAAAGGTTGCAAGGTGGGAGTCCATCATCCATGCCTTACTCCATACCATGGCCCGTCCACTTCAGATTACAAGTCATGCTACCAACAAAAGATAAGCTTTGACTGTAGGTGTAACGTCAGCGTCCATGTGGTTCCTCCCTATTGCTTGCGAGGCCTCTCGTTCCATGACACCACCCTTTTCATTTGTTTCTCAATGCGGACGGACATGAACATTTAAAGGTTAATAGGCACCATGTTCAAGCTGAGGGGTCTTCTTGACCCACCGATAAGGTAAAATTATAACTGAAGTTGGAGTGAAATATAAATATAACTAAAGTTCAATTATAACATCCTACTAAGAAGTATGAATATTAGTGATACAATGTACCATTCTCAAGGATTTACCATGGATGCTTGTGACAGTGGTGCAACTCCTATTCAATTTCTAAATAACAACTCAAGTAAACTTGATGACTCAATTTACACAAGAGTAATCACCAATTTAGAAAAACAACATATGGAGTATTTACAACTTGATATAAATTGAACATAACATCATAATTGACTAACTCAAATAGAATATAACTCTAAATGGGATACTATACCCTAAATAGCCCTTTAAACTACTTGTTTTGAGTACTTTATTTGAGTAACGTATGTAATTATAAAGATGATTATGCACTAGCAAACGTTCCTAAAATAAACTGTAGGTGTTCAACAAAGAATTACATGATACATAACCGTGTAATACATAAGAAGTTTGAATATCCTAGAAATTAGGGTTGGAAATCTAAACGTTGTTCACTTTTACAAAAAGAATTACATGTTTAAGTCCATTTTTAATTGGTCTAAATTAATGTTGTAATAAAATTTTAATTTCTTCTAAGATAAGTAAACATAATCATTTAAACTTGTAGTTCCATGCTCAAATTCTGATAGATTTAATTTGGACACACACTGCGCGACCTCTCTTACCTTATTTATTTAAAAATACATTTTCGTGTGACAATAAATTAATTAATCTTTGCAAACATATTTTACTCAATCTAATGATGTTTTTCGGATTGTACTTGAACATTTTTAACACTATTTATATTTAACTTGGAAAGTAAAAATCGAGGCCCGATCCTTTTTTCTTTCATTTTGCTTGACGTCAGCGTTCTCACGCGCACCGAATAAATATTGCCAATAAAACACGCATCTACAAGTCAACGTGTCATACAAGGCAATGAAAATGAAATTTAAAAAACATAATTTTCTCTTTATTCAAGTCAAAAAAATTCAAACAAGAAATTAAATAACAACCATCCGAGTCATGAATCATTTTCTTTTGAATTATGACTATAGCTAGAGAAGTCTTTTTTCCTATGTGAAAATATTTTTCCAACATTTCATCCTTGTAGGTCATATAGCATTTTTTGGTAGATATACGAAATCATTAGATTATTTCTTTTTGTTCTGATGTCAATCTCACAGCATAAAAATATTTAATATTGTATTAATTTTACGTGCCCCCTTCACATTTAAACGATGCATTAATCAACAAGGAAAAGAATGTATCGTATT
Organism: Cymodocea nodosa; assembly: GCA_036874045.1. Taxonomy (NCBI): domain Eukaryota; kingdom Viridiplantae; phylum Streptophyta; class Magnoliopsida; order Alismatales; family Cymodoceaceae; genus Cymodocea; species Cymodocea nodosa. The sequence continues at coordinate 1,890,876 of CM072341.1, forward strand.
TTAAAATGTGATAAATCAGAGTTCTACGCCATGATAGATCTGTTTTTTCGCTACAAATTGGCTTTAAAATTAATTTCCCATGTGATAACTATTTTAGCGCATTTTACTCATGTTACAAATATTATTGTTATTTAGAATATACATTTACGATATGTAAAATCTCTTAAAAATTAATTAGTGATTCCTCAACTTGTAACTTTTAAAGAAAGATACCTCGTTTGTATCGTGTCAATAGTATTAAATATACATGATACATATAAAAATATATATGATTTCACCTTTTATAATAAAAAGTAAATTTTTAGATAATTTACGCTTATATTCAAGAGCTTATGATATACATTTGTAATTTGACCATACACATGGTCTTTTGGTATTTTGATATACAAGTCATGCTACCAACAAAAGATAAGCTTTGACTGTAGGTGTAACGTCAGCGTCCATGTGGTTCCTCCCTATTGCTTGCGAGGCCTCTCGTTCCATGACACCACCCTTTTCATTTGTTTCTCAATGCAGACGGATATGAACATTTGAAGGTACAATTACGACACAATTATTTTTTTTCAATATTTTGAATGATTATATATATATATTCTCCCCCTTCCACGTACATGTTGGGATTAATTACAACATGGCTCGCTCCAACGTTCTGGCTATCATTGCACTTGCGGTCGTGCTCTCCTTGAGCTTGGCGTCCGCCACCAGAGTTCTCAACAACTGGTCTGGCGACGAATATGGCAATGGTGGTGCGCATGGATTTGGTGAAGGTGGCGGTGGACATGGGAAGGGTGGAGGGTATGGATTTGGTGAAGGTGGTGGGTATGGATTTGGAAAGGATGGAGGAGGAAGAGGTGGTGGTGGTGGCGGCGGACATGGGAAGGGTGGAGGGTATGGATTTGGTGAAGGTGGCGGGTATGGATTTGGAAAGGATGGAGGAGGAGGAGGAGGTGGTGGTGGTGGCGGTGAACATGGGAAGGGTGGAGGGTATGGATTTGGTGAAGGTGGCGGGTATGGATTTGGAAAGGATGGAGGAGGAGGAGGAGGTGGTGGTGGTGGTGGCGGAGGACATGGCAAGGGTGGCGGGTATGGATTTGGTGAAGGTGGCGGGTATGGATTTGGAAAGGACGGTGGCGGCGGTGGTGGCGGTGGCGGTGGCGGTGGTGGCGGCGGAGGCGGTTGGGGCGGTGGTGGAGGCGGTGGAGGAGGAGGCGGCGGCGGTGGTGGAGGAGGCGGCGGCGGCGGTGGTGGAGGAGGAGGTGGCGGCGGTGGTGGAGGAGGCGGCGGCGGCGGTGGTTTTGGCGGAGGCGGTGGTTGGGGCGGTGGCGGCGGCGGCGGTAGTGGAGGCGACGAACATGGGAAGGGTGGAGGGTATGGATTTGGTGAAGGTGGCGGGTATGGATTTGGAAAGGATGGAGGAGGAGGAGGAGGAGGTGGTGGTGGTGGTGGCGGCGGACATGGCAAGGGTGGAGGGTATGGATTTGGTGAAGGTGACGGGTATGGATTTGGAAAGGATGGAGGAGGTGGTGGTGGTGGTGGTGGTGGTGGTGGTGGCGGAGGACATGGCAAGGGTGGAGGGTATGGATTTGGTGAAGGTGGCGGGAATGGATTTGGAAAGGGTGGAGGAGGCGGTGGTGGTGGTGGCGGTGGCGGATATGGCAAAGGTGGAGGGTATGGATATGGAAAAGGTGAAGGATATCGATATGGAAAAGGTGGAGGAGGTGGTGGTGGTGGTGGCGGCGGCGGTGGTGGGAAGTATTAGCAAAAAAGATTTAATTCGCTCATTGCCCTTCTTCTTCTTTATGAATCCTCTCCTTTCACCGGCTCTTCTACAATCTAGCTGGTAATATGTGATGAAATAACGTGTGGTTTGTCTGCAACCACTTGTTCCACTGCGGTAATGAAACTTCTACCCACACGAGTTCCTTCTTGTATTCTTTCCCCAATCGATCAATAAAGTTTGAATTGCACAAAAAATATATGTTCTCTCTCTATATATATGTGTGTGACCCTCTTTTTCTTGCAAATTAAAAGGAAATAGTTAGATAATCTCTATAAACCACGGAAATCCGAAGACGAACAAAAGTCCAAAAAAGAACAAAAGTCATGCATGGAATAAGACTTTTGTGAACAATTTCCTTTGAAAATGATTGCTTATTGTATGGATGATTGCTCATGTAGAGATTTAAACTAACTAGTGTTAAAATAAAATCATATTGTTTCAATCAAACTAAAATAAAATGAACATACAATATTTCAATAATTATGTATAAACAATGCAAACACAAAACTTAATAAATATATAGATGTAAACATAATTGTTAATGTTCTTTAAGATAGACGATTAATAAATGGTAAATTCTTTATTAAAAATAAAAGATTCAAGTACTACATATGACATAGTTACATCTTTGAAAAATTAATCAATTATTATCAAATACTCCTCCTTACTAGATTACGAACCAAAACCTTTATAAGTTCATCTCATTTTTAGTAAATCGACATCAACTCTAAACCAATGTTGAAAGTTTTCATCGTCTTTGGAGAGATGACTTAGTATTTAATAGAGAAATATTTCCTTTTTGTTATTATACTTGATAAAAAATTTGGTCGAGAATGTTTGTTGTAGAGAATTTTTCAAATGATTCAAAGTGATGAGTTATGGAAAAACATGGTAAAGAACGTGGTGTTTTTTTGGAAGGTTGAGATCTTCTTAAAAATACTGAATTATTATTGAAAGATCAAGATCAATTGAGAAGGACATGGATCAAGACATGATGGGTGGATGTTGATCAAGTAGCGGATGATTGTGGAGTGCATATGTGATGATTACTAATTATTTAATAGGCATGTGATTACGTTGATCAAATGTGCTTACCAAAATAGAAGAGAATAATCACTCGCACAACCTCTCGGAGTATTGATCAAATCTCTCTAGATTTATCAAATTTGGTGAAGTTTAAGAAGTTGAGTTGTTGAAGATTTGAAGGGTTTTGGGAACAGGGAGAAAGAATTTAAATTTCACTTATTTGTATTTCCTATTTACATGATATTGTGAATTGCTTAAGTGTATTTTGATTATTAAATTTATAGCACTTAGAATTCAAAGGGTTTTCAAATTGTAAATCTTGACTAAAACTCTTTAAATTGATTTAAGAATAAAAATTGTTACTAATAGTTTTGAATTAGAGTTTTAATTGTTGATCATTGTCAAAAAATACAATTCACTACCTTATTGTATAGCCTTTGATCCATTTCACTAAAAGATTATACAAGACTTACAAAAGTAAATCTTTTGAGAATCATAAATGATAAAGTCATACTTAATAAATTTCCAAATTGAAATTAAATGTTAATAGTTGGAGAATTATTTCTCCTCTTTAGAATGAAAAAGTGCATAATATTAATGGTTAAATAATGATTAATTGCATAATATTTAGCTTATCATATGAGAATTAAGCCATTATGTTATAATTGCATGATTATATGCCTTAATGAAAGAATCTGCATAATTTCAAGGAATTAGTGTTAATTAAGTATATTTTTAAACTATTAATGAGTTATAGGCATTGTAATTCCTAAGTGTCTAAAATGTATGTTATTTTGGAGAGTTACATTTCATGTACTAAATAGTTATATTTTGAATGCTTAAGGAATACTTTATTATTTAATGGACACATGTTGTAACCTTAATACATAACTTAAGTGGATTTTTGGTAAGTTAGATGCTAAATATCTAAAATGTGTCTGAGCATCAGATAATTAGATTTGCAAGTATTCAAAATACCTTTTATCATAAAAATTACTAAGGACACGTATCGTGATTTGGAAACTTGACTAAAGTTATCTTTCGAAAGGTTAGATGCTAACTATCTAAACTACATATAAGTTTCGGATACATATAGTTTGTAACTATCCGAAATATCTTTTTATTCGTAAGTTAGAATTATGCACGTGTTGAATTTAAATACTTTATTATGTCACATGAGCTACACATATTTAATTCGTTAAGTTAGCATAACTATACGTGTTGAGTTACTTGAATATAGATTTCTATATGTTGTGAATTCTCAAACTCTATTTCTATAGATTCTGAAATAGACTGATCAACGTTAAGCTCTTCTAGAGTCTTGTCTTTTTCAATAGCTGCTACTCTAGACAATCCAGCCTTTGAACTAGTTACTGCCTCAATATTTTCAATCACTTCTGCAATAACTTATTCAATGTCGTCTACCTGATGCTCTAATTGTCCTTATCATTAGGGCTTGATGCTATAGAAAAACTTGAACTAATTTGTTGCTTTGTTCTCTTTTCAAGCTTTTTAGAAAATGATAATAATGTTTCATTATCATCATTAGTTTTAGTATGTTCTGAACTGATTACTTTGTTAGATGCAATGTAAGGTACAATGTCTAGACATACATTGTCCTTTGGAATTAAATCTTCATCTAATTTTTCTTTTCCATCTAAATTTGTTTCCTTAGAAACACTCTTTTTGTTTCGATTTTCTGACTCTTTTTCTATTGTAGCAAGTCAATTCCTCTTTTGCTTGTAGTATTGCTATTTTTTTCTAAATTTGTTCCAAAAAAGTTTTTTGTTTTAGTTCTTCTAAGGCATTTTCTATAGCTATTGCCTTACGAAGAATTTCAACTTTTTCTTAATCTACAATAATATTTGTCTATTTTTCTTTTACAAATAAAGGTGTAGAAATTGCAAATTCATGTACTCCCTCAAATGATGTAAGTTGTGTTCCATTTATAGATGGTTGAAGAATTCTATTTGATGAACCTACTCCTTTTTCCAGGTATTGAGCATATTGTTCTAAAAATGCTATCTCAACACATTTCATTTGATATTCTCGATCAAATTTACTTCTAAGACCCATATATTGTATACTTTCAATATTATTTTTAAGTTCTAGTCGAACTTCGTCAAGTATTTCTTCAAAAAAGAAATAGTCACTATATATTTGAGCTAACCTTTTGTCAACTTGAATATCTTCTTAAACCATGAATGTGGAACTTCATCTTCATCTATCTATTTTCCTTTTGCATTTATTCTGCCTCTTCCTTTTCCTCTACCACACCCTTTGTAGAACTTTGAATACATTGTTTCAAGTGGTTATAGGAACAAACAAGCGGGAAAGATTTTCAAAAAGATGTTACGAGATAACCTAAGTTCCCATGTAATAAGTGTTTAAATAGGGTTTCTGTAGCAATAACTAAACAAGTCTTTTAGTTGGGTTTGAGTTTTAAATGAATATTGAATAAACTTTATTCAATCGAGGTACTTGAAAATTTAAGCATAACTTGTTGAGGTACCTAACCTAACGAGTAAAACATTGTTTAGAGGCAGTTTTACATGTTACCTTACATAATATAACGTCTAATTAGTATATTTAAACCAAAAAGCAAGTTTTGGATGTTTTCAACTGAAAGCTTTCGAAAACAACTTACAAGCTATAAGTAACTTATATAAAATATTATCTTAAGAAAATTATAAACTATTCTAATATTCTTTCTATGAACCTAAAATAGTTTGTTTGTTTGTTAAAATTTTTTTTTCATCAAGATCTTAAGAGGACTAAACTCAGATTAACTAAGATTTATCTTCTGAATGATATTAATCTGTTTTGGACATTGTAATTCCTCTCCCTACAAATATACTTGAAATATATTCAATAACATACTAAATATACTTGTATAAAATAGGTGTTAATTGTAACTATACTTTAAATTTTTCTTTTCAGAAATTTATGTTATCTTGAATTCATTAAGAATGATTTCTAGAATCAACTCCAACTGTATATGAATCAAAACATAACTTTAAACTTAATATGATTAGCACAAGGAGAATAAAGAAATGCATCTCAAATAAACATTTTCAAAAGTACTAGTTTAGATTCAACAAGTCAGCAGTCATATTGGTAGAAACTATATTCGATTTAAAGATATATGTATTTAATGAAATAACTTCTATATTTTCAAAACAGTAAATATAGATAATTTTCTTTAAAAGTTAGTTTGAAAAACTTGAATCATATAAGAGCTTTCTAATGTACCTATGTAATGAGCTTTCAATCAACAATCTTAGGTCTGATTAGGACCTTAGGTTGTTAGATTTAAAGAATCCTTTTTTAAGACAACAATCCTTACATACCTATCTACTCAAATACAAGAGGCTCATGATCAAACTGATCAATAAACTCTCAAAGATTTTCACTTTGTAAGCACTTTTTATTTTGAGCACAATATATATGTATTTTAGTAATACAGATCTAATAAATCACAAATCTCATACAATTTTTACTTCTATAATTTTACCAAAAATATGAATCAATTTCATTAAGCTCATACTTTTGATCAGTAGCTTAATATGATTTACATATAAATTATTCTACAAGTTTAATCAATCAAGTCAAACTCATTCTTGATCATATGCACTTTCATTGATCCAAAGAAAACACTTAATCAAACTTTTAGGATTTCAGAGGAATTTAATGTTTTTATTGACATTTCCACTTAAAATTTTGAAAAACCATTAAACTTAGAAAAATAAGTAAAATCAATAAGATACTACTATAATTTTATCATAAATACATAGTATCTTATGCAATAGTTTAGATATTACTTAGATATTTATGATAAGTATATAATATCTATGAGGTAAACAACATCATTAACAATGTTTATCCTTTCGTGGAGTTTAAGCATTTTACACATCACATGGCCTACAAATACTTAAATTTAATCTTATGTTGCAGAATGTATTTTTATCAAGAGGTTTTGAAAATATATCAGCTAATTGATTTTTACTAGATACAAATCCTAATTTAATTTTTCCCTTAATTACGTTATCTTTTAGAAAATGATGGCTAACCTCTATATCTTTTGCTCTAGAGTGTAATACAGGATTTTTGGAAGATTTATTATAGAACTACTATCATAATAAATCTCAGTTGTATCATAAGATAATCCAAAATCTTCTAAAGTTTGCTTTATTGTATTGTTGTGAAAAGTTAAATCAGAAACTTGTCTATTAGGCGATGACATAAAACTTGTTTGATTTGTTTTTATGCTTATATTAATAAATTTTTTTAGAAGTAAACAAACAACCTTTCTCACAAATTAGTTATTACATCAAATTTGTATTTTAACTGCAAGTACATAGTGTATATTATATTTGTGTGTAAGTACAGGTTGATCCCATAGAGATTGAGTAAGAATTGTGTACTATTTTTAATTTTATATTGGAGTTTATATGTGCTCAGTTAAGCACTCCATTGAGTTACAATTAACTCAATGGACTTAGTTTGTGGAGTTATGGATAACTCAACGGACTAACCTTATGGACTTAAGTTAACTTCACGAGCCTACCTTTCCAATTAAATACTGCTATTTGCAGAGGAATTCGACCAACCATTGGGCAGTTCCATAGAATGTAAATAACATCAATTAGGCTCTTTAATGTTAGTTAATCTAAGATTTGTCATTAAACAACACTAACATTCAGATATTTCAAATAGTAACCATTAAAATCTTTAAGTATCTATGACAAATCAATTTCAGTAAATAATAAAACTATTTTCTATTTTTTGAATCAAACAAACATAAAACAATCACAATACTGACAATGATAACATTAATCATGATACAAAACAAACAATACAACACTTTAATACTAAATGTAAACACAAATAATTAATTGTTTTTGGTATTTTTGTTTTGATATGTTCTTAAAGATGAGCGAAAGGTGAAATGTAAAAATCTCTATCGATAGTAAAAACTTCTATCACTACATGCAATGCAATTACACCATTGAAAATTTAATCACTTACAATCTTGCCTACTCTCCCTATAGAATTGCGAACTAAGAATTGTAAGATGATCTCCTCTTCAGCATATTGGCATCAACCTAAAACCAAGGCTAGAAGCTTTACGATCTCTTGAGATATGAGTCGGTGCTTAGTGAAAATGGCTTCCCTTCCTACGATGTGATCACTCCTCTTAGTGGTTGTTAGTCACCATGTTTGGCTTGGAATCGACCTGACATCTGAAAAGTATTTTCACAGACCTCCGATGGTTGGAGATTTTGGTGGTGGTGTGGAGCTTTAAGGAACTTCTGACACTTCCTGCAGTTAGCATGGTTCTCCACCTCTCTCTTACACTTTTTCTTCGTCTTTCTCCTCTTCTTTTATATTTCTTTCAGTAGTAACTGCTTCTATTTAAATGATCAGTTGGATTTCCTTCATTCATATCAATGATGGTGATTTCTTCTTCATCCCATGAGTGAATTTTTGCGTGATACGTGTAATCGTGGTTTTCCTTCAAATTTCCTATTTCTACAACTACTATAGTGGCATACTAGAAAATAAATGGTTTGTGAAGTTAGTGTAACTCAACGGACTTACTTTATTGATTTAACTATAAAACACATGCAATAAAGAAATAACTTATAAGATTATAACACTAACACAATGTATTACCTTAGTGTATATTCAAGTAACTCAACATGTATAATTATATTAACTTAATGAGTTAAATATGTGTAGCTCACGTGACATAATAAAATATTTAATTTCATACGTGCATAATTCTAACTTAATAAGTTCAGATATTTCAGATACTTACAAACCTAACTATCCAATGCTTAGATATATTTCAGATAGTTAGTAGATAACTTACAAAACATTCACTTAAGTCATGTATTAAGGTTTCAACATGTGTACTCCAAGAAATAATAAAATATTCTTTTATCATTTAAAACATAATTGTCTAGTACATGTAATATAACTCTCTAAAATAACAGAAAATTCAGATACTTAAGAATTAAAAAGCTTGTAACTTACCAACAGTTTAGAAATATACTTAATTAACACTAATTCCCTGAAATTATGTAGATTCTTTCATTAAAGCATATAATAGTGTAATTATAACATAATGGCTTAATTCTCATATGATAAGCTAAATATTATGCAATTAACCATCATTTAATTGTTAATATTATGCTCTTTTTCATTCTAAATACTTTCCCCATACTTAAATTTTGCTAGTCCCTTAGCAAACTACTAAGATCTAACTAGTTGGTCTTTCTAAAGTACTAGAACTAATTCTTCATTTTTTTTCTTCAGAATACATAAATTAGATTAATATAAAGATATTCTGTATTTTTTAGTAATCTAATTTAACATTATTTTCTCCTCTTCAACCTGCAAATATATTTAAAACATATGTAAATTACATACAATATATATTAGCATCACATAAGTGGTAATTATATTATCATTTTTTCTTTTCAAACATTTGTTATCTTGAATTTTACAATATGATTTCCAGAATAAATTTCAACTACATATGAATCAAAACACAATCCAACTCAATATGATTAAAACAAGAAGAATAATGAATTGTATCTCAAATAAATAACTTCAAAAGTCTAATATAGATTTATACTTCAGTAATCATAGATAACAGAAAATATACTCGATTCAAAAGATATTTTATTTCACAAAACACTTTTATCTTTTCAGAATAGTATATGCATACTTTTACTTTTGATTCTAAAAAACTTTTCATTCATAAATAAAAGCAGAATATATAACAAAATAATATTTAACAACAAAACATATAACATGTATTGGCTCTTCCTGTTTCACTTTTTTAATAATTACTGATCTCGAAGGACCAGCATCAGTTTCTTTTACAATAGGTATGGTAGAGGCTTTTTGATGTTGATCAACTTTAACTTTGTATTGGGCCTTTAACTTTTCTACAGTCTTCCTTTTGTGAAGTGCATCAAACACCAGATGTACTTTAGTTACTACCAAATCTTCTGGTTCTCCTTGGTTTTTCCCAACTCGAACTAGTTCTTCAAACTCTCTCAACTCTTCTTTAGTAGAAGGCCCTATAACTACCACCCTTTCTAGTGGTTTAGGTGGTGGAATTGAAGGTTATACTTGTTCTACTATCGTAGCCGGCATTTCTACTGTAGGTTCTTCAACTACTTCATTTCCTCGCTGTTGTTGTCACCTAATTACACCCCTTGCACAACTAGTAATTTCTCGTAAGAACCATAATCTAGACTTACATTAGATCAATTCTAGGGTAACCTCATTGTTTGGCCTAATTTTTTTTTCTCTACTTACAGCTGCCTCTATAGTTACTCGTATTCTTGTTTCTATTATTTGAGGTATTTTAATATCTAAATCAATCAAAACCTTCTCCAGTAGAAGATATCAGATTCTACATTTTCTAATTCTTTCTCCCGTGTTGTGTTCTTGATCTTCTGCTTGGAGTGTCATTCCTTTAACTCTTTGAGAAATTCGGTAGTGTTGATTTGATCTTAGAAATTTAGCTCCATCTCTGTCTTCGTTGTGTTACGGAACAGAACAGAACAGAACAATTTTGATCTCTACTATTCTAAGTTCTAAATGATTCTGCAGAGAATGCCCCCAAATCCTAAGTTTTAGTATAAATAAACCCTAAGTTTTTGGTGAGTAATTGAGTTATTTTCCCACATAAACTCTTGCTCTCTCACTCACTTCTCTATGGAGTTATGGTTAACTCCACAGACTAAGTCTTTGGATGTTTAGAATGAAAAAGTGTATATTATTAATGGTTAAATGATGGTTAATTGTATAATATTTAGCTTATCATATGAGAATTAAGCCATTATGTTATAATTGCACTGTTATATGCTTTAATTAAAGAATTTGCTTAATTTTGGGGAATTAATGTTAATTTAGTACATTTTTGAATTGTCGGTAAGTTGCAGGCTGTGAAATTCTTAAGTATCCAAATTTTCTAATATTTCAGACAGTTATGTTTAACATACCGAACATATTTCGAACAGTTATGTTTAACAGACCGAACATGTCGAATAGTTATGTTTAAATTGTCGAACAGTTATGTTTTAAAAGAATATTTTATTATTTCTTGAAGTACACGTGTCGAAACCATAATACATGACTTAAGTGAACTTTCGGTGAGTTATCTATAACTATCCGAAATTGCAGTTGGGCATCAAACAGTTATATGTGTAACTCTTCGAAATATTTTTTTATTTATAAAATAACTAAGGACACGTGTCATGTTTTGGGAAAGTGACTTAAGTGGATTTTCGATGAGTTATCTGTAACTATCCAAAATGCATCTAAGCATCGGATAGTTAAATTCATGCACGTGTTTTATAGTTAAATCAACGAAGAAAGTCCGTTGAGTTATTTGTAACTCCATAGACTATTTATTTTCTAATATGCCACTGTAGCAGTTGTAGGAACAGACAGTTGGAAGAAAAAAAACCACGATTGCACGTATTGCGTAGGGAGAAGAAAGCATCGCCGTTGATATGAAGGAAGGAAATCCAACCGACCATTCAAGCAAAAGTAGTTACTACTGAAGAAATATAAAAGAAAAGAAGAAAAAGAAGAAGGTGTGTGATCGATGGACGGCTGGTGTGTATAGAGGAGGAGCATCGAGCTTTCTGTAGGTAGTATCGGCAATTCTCCAAAGTACCACACCAACTATCGTTACCACCACCACAATCACCAACCATCGGAGGTCTGTGAGAATACTTTCTTGATGTTAGGTCGATTCTGAGCCAAACATAGTGCCTAACAACCACTGTGAGGAGTGATCGCGTCATAGGAAGGGAAGCCATTTTCACCAAGCGCCGACTCATATTTCAGGAGATCGTAAAGCTTTTAGCCTTGGCTTTGGGTTGATGCCTGTATGCTGAAGAGGAGATCATCTTGCAATTCTGGACTCACGATTATATAGGGAGAGGAGACAGAATTGTAAGTGGTTTAATTTTCAGTGGTGTAATCGCATTGCAAGTAGTGACGGAAGTATTTACTGTCGATTGAGATTACTTTACATTTCGCCTTTCGCCCATTTCCATGTTCATATTAAAACAAAAATACCAAAAATAATTTATTTGTGTTTGTATGTTGTATTTGAGTGTTGTATTGTTTGTGCTGTATCGTGATTAATGTTATCTTTGTTAGTGTTGTGATTGTTTTATGTTTGTTTTAGTTTTACAGTTTACTGAAATTGGTTCGTTCAAAAGACTGAAAGATTTTAATGGTTACTGTGTGAATTATCTAAATGTTAGTATGCTTAATGATAAATCCAGTGTTTACTAACATTAAAGAGTTTAATTGATGTTATTTACAATCTATGGAATCGCCCAATGGTTAACCGAATTCCTTTGTAAATAGCAGTATTTAAAAAGAAAAGATAGGCTCGTGGAGTTAACTTAAGTCCACGAGGTTAGTCCGTTGAGTTAGCCACAACTCAATGAACTTTGTTTGTTGAGTTAACTGTAATTCAACGGAGAGCTTATTGAATATATAAATTTGATTGTTAACAAATGAACAGTTCTAAGTTATTCAGCAATTCCCTATGGGATCGACCTGTAGTTGCACACTAATACAATAGACATTATGCACTTGTAGTTAAAGTACAAATTGGAATTAATATCTAAATTATATTAAAGGTTGTTTATTTACTTTTGAAAAGAATAGGGATAAAGATAAATTAATTAAGTAAAAACAGAAGTAACAAATCCATGTTTTTCTAGTGTCGTGCTGGGAAAAACACAAACAGTGGACTTAACTACAGTACTCTGTTGAGTTAACTATAACTCAATGGAGTAAATTCGTTAACTTATCCTAGACTCAACGGAGTAAGTTCGTTGAGTTAAGTGTAACTTAACAGACCTTCCGTAAAGTTATAACTAATAAAAATACTTATAATAATAATTTTTAATTCAGTCAAAATCGAAGAATTTCCAGTCTGATCGACTCTTAATTTTACAACATTTTAGAATTTCGGATCAATCTAGGTTTAGTCTCTTTCTTTGCTATTAGGTGTTTTAAAGCTGAATGATCTGTGTATACTATCACTTTAGCTCCAATCAGATATGATCTAAACTTTTCTAAGGCAAACACAATAGCTAACAATTGTTTTTCAGTAGTTGTATAGTTAACTTGAGTATCATTTAAAGTTTTGCTTGCATAATGAATTACTCTAGGAGATTTTTCTATCTTCTATCCCAGCATCGCTCCTACAGCAAAATCAGATGCATCGCACATTAATTCAAATGGATGGCTCCAATTAGGTGCTTGTATTATAAGAGTTGAAATTAAGCTAGTTTTGAGCTTGAAAAATGCTTCTTTGCAATTTTTATCAAAGTTAAATGGGATATCTTTTAGTTAAATGGGACATCTTTTAATAGATTAGTTAAAGGTCTAGCTATTTAGCTAAAATCTTTAATAAATCTTCTATAAAATCCAGCATGTTCTAGAAATGATCTTATATCTTTTACTGATTTAGGTTCTAGTAGATTAGAAATTACTTCTATTTTAGCTTTATCTACTTCCAACCCTTTTTTTGAAACAACATGTCTCAAGACTATTCCTTGTTTAACCATGAAGTGACATTTTTCCCAATTTAGAACCAGATTTTTGTCCACACAGCATTTTAATACTTGGTCTAAATTATATAAACACACTTCATATGAAGTTCCATATACAATAAAATCATTCATAAATATTTCTAAAAAATCTTTAGTTATTCTAGTGAATATGCCCTATATATACCTTTGAAAGGTAGCTAGTGTATTGTATAATCTGAATGGCATTCTCTTAAAAGCATAAGTTCCATTAGGACATGTGAAAATTGTTTTCTCTTGATCCTCAAATGCTACTAGAACTTGGTTATATTTTGAATACCCATCTAGGAAACAAAAATATTCTTGCCATACTAATTTCTCTAGCATTTGGTTTATAAAAGGTAAGGAAAAATGATCTTTCCTTGTCACAACATTCAACTTTCTATAGTCTATACACACTCTCCAGCCTGATTGAATTCTAGTAGGTATCAAGTCTTGACTTTCATTCCTAATAACTGTTAATCTTGATTTCTTGGAACTACATAGATTGGACTAACCCATGAGCTATCAGAAATCGAATAAATTATGTCATTATCTAACCATTTCACTATTTCCTTCTTGACTACTTCTTTAAGGTTTGGATTTAATCTCCTCTCAGGAATTCTAACTAGTTTAGCATTCTCTTCTAAATATATGTGGTGACAGCATATAGTTGTAGTTAACCCTTTTATATCCACCATAGTCCATTGTAAGGAGTAAAATTGTGCTAATTTATATAGGATTATTCATGCTTATTAGAGCTTAAATGATACATAATGCATGTTTATAATTGAAATACCATCACTTTGGCATTTATATGATTATGCATGATTATTGAAGTAAATGACTTAAAATTACATAATTTAACCCTTTATTTGATCATGACTTAAATGATAATGGAAATAAATGTTGATTAATACTTAGATGCTTTATGTTATATTATTTTCATGACTTGTTATCTTTTAATGTGTTTAAGTTTAGTAGGTAAATAAAGAAGGGATTTTTGAAGTCTCACAAGGGCAAGAAATAAAATAGTAAAAGAGACTTGGGGTGTTTTTGGAACAACACCCAAAAGCCCCAATTCTCTCCCTTTAAGAGACAACCTAGGGCCTTCTTGGAGACTATCTCCCATTACTCAAACGAGCCAAGCTCCCTCCACCTAAGGCAAACTCCATTCGAGCAAGGGAGGCTCCCCTCTTCTTCTCCAAGGTCGAGTAAGGTTACAAAGGAGGCTTAGACTTTAGCTCCTGTTCATGTTTTCCCAGCACTACACTAGAAAAACTTGGATTTGTTACTTCTGTTTTTACTTAGTTAATTTATCTTTATGCCTATTCTTTCTTTTAGAAGTAAACAAACAACCTTTAATACAATTTAGATATTAATTCCAATTTGTACTTTAACTGCAAGTGCATAGTGTCTATTGTATCAGTGTGCAAGTACAGGTCGATCCCACAAGGAATTGCTGACGAATTTAAGAAATGTTTGATTGTGAACAATTCAAATTTATACTCAATAAACACTCTATTGAGTTACAGTTAACTCAACGAACTAAGTTCGTTGAGTTATGGATAACTCAACGGACTATCCTCGTGGACTTAAGTTAACTCCACGAGCTTGTCTTTTCTTTATAATACTACTATTTACAAAGAAATTCGGCCAACCAATGGGCGATTCCACAGATTGTAAATAACATCAATTAAGCTTTTTAATGCTAGTTAACATTGGATTTATCATTAAGCAATACTAACATTCAAATGATTCAAACAGTAACCATTAAAATCTTTAAGTTATTTTGTACGAACCAATTTCAGTAAACCGTAAAATTAAAACTAACATAAAACAATCATAAAATTGATACAGATAACATTAATCACGATACAACACAAACAATACAACACTCAAATACAACATACAAACAAAGATAAATTGTTTTTGGTATTTTTGTTTTGATGTGAACATGGAAATGGGCGAAAGGTGAAATGTAAAGTAATTTCACTTGACAGTAAATACTTTCGACACTACTTGCAACGCGATTACACCACTGAAAATTGAACCACTTACAATTCTGTCTCCTCTCCCTATAGAATCGCGAGTCCAGAATTGCAAGATGATCTCCTCTTCAGCATACAGGCATCAACCCGAAGCCAAGGCTAAAAGCTTTACGATCTCCTGAAATATGAGTTGGGGCTTGGTGAAAATGTCTTCCCTTCCCGCGACGCGATCACTCCTCACAGTGGTTGTCAGGCACTCTGTTTGGCTCGGAATCAACCCGACATTAGGCAAGTATCCTCACAGACCTCCGATGATTGGTGATTATGGTGGTGATAACGATGGTTGGTGTGGTACTTCGGAGAATGGCCGATATTGTCTGCAGAAAGCTCGGTGCTCCTCCTCTATATACGTTGGCCGTCCATCGATCACATCCTTTCTTTTTTTCTTCTTTTCTTTTATATTTCTTCAGTGGTAACTGCTTCTGCTTGAATGATCAGTTGGATTTCCTTCCTTCAGATCAACAGCGATGATTTCTTTCTCCCTACGCGATTGAATTCCTGCGTGATATGTGCAAACGTGATTTTTCCTTCCAACTGTCTGTTCTTGCAACCGCTATAGTGGCATATTAGAAAATATATAGTCCGTAGAGTTACAGATAACTCAACGGACTTCCTTCGTTGATTTAACTATAAAACACGTGCAAAAATAACAACTTAAGTTTATAACGCTAACCTAACGCGTTGCCTTTGTGTTCAATATAGCAACTCAACGCGTACAGTTATGCTAACTTAACGAGTTATAACTTAAGTAAATCTATCAGATCTCGACACGTGTCAGTAGTAGTTTAAACATAAAATAACATTTCGGAGAGTTACAAGTATAACTATCCGATGCTCAGATGTATTTTCGGATACTTAAGAATTTCACAGCCTGCAATTTACTGATAGTTCATAAATGTACTAAATTAACATTAATTCCCCAAAATTAAGCAGATTCTTCAATTAAAGCATATAACAGTGCAATTATAACATAATGGCTTAACTCTCATATGATAAGCTAAATATTATGCAATTAACCATCGTTTAACCGTTAATAATATGCACTTTTTCATTTTAAACAGCTCCCTCCTTCCTTTCTTCTTCCTTGGGGTGTTGAGGGCTTAGATCTCCATCAACTTCTTGTGTGGTGCTTTGACATGGGAGGAGGAGAAGGTTCAGATCTTGTTTGGACGTGTGGCTCCCCCTTTTGGTGGTTTGGTGATAGCAAACTTCATTTGGGACTTGAAATCTGCACAGTTGAAATAGGAGACAAGCTAGGGTATGACAACCTTGTGTCTTGAAGCAACCATCATAGATTCCACTCTCTTAGAGGACGTGGAGGAGGGGTGACAGCCCAAGTCTTCTCCTTACAAGGGATGTGTAGCAACATTCAGAGGTGGAGAGCTGCTCCAAGTCTAAGGTAGAACTTCAAAGGTATTTTGAGGAGGAGATCAATCTTGTTTATATGTGTTTTGTTCTTCATTTTGTGTTTTTTCTTGATGTATGTAAAGACTAATGAATTTTCAGTAGTTATAATGTTATTTTTACTTTTATTTGAATGTGTGAATGATCCCCTTTCGTGATTTATGATTGTATAGTGTTTATATTGTGAATGGGTGCAAATAGTTGTGAATGGCTTGTACAAAATTCCGTCTTCCCAATTTTCAAATTTAGGGTTCATTTGTTTTGTTCATATCTCGAGTTTTTCTTACTGTTCTTCATCGATTCTTATGTTGTTTTTGTATAGAAATAAAAGACAATTATTTCTGTATACTTTGTTTAATTTTTTGAGTATGTTTGGTGTGATTTTTTCATTTTTTTCGGAGAGTACATTCTCGGTTCGGAATCGCATTTTCGGTTAGTAGATTTACGAAAATGTCTAATATGATTTCTCCCTCTCTACACTATATTTTTAAGATCTGTAAATTGAGTTTGTTATATTGATGAGTCTATTTCATTCAAAGGTTATTTCATATAATTTCATAAATAATTGATAAAGTTGTTGAGATTTTACTAGAAGTGTGCGTTCTGAAATATTTCAAGACTATTTTGCGCACCTCACTAGGTTTTGATGTTATTTTCAACTGAGAATGATTTAGAGTGTAAAATCATCGTGTATGTTTAGATAACTTAAAACCCTTTCTAGTGAATATTTTTGTATGATTTTTTAGTTCATAGTTTGGGAGAAATCGTTGTTACAACTAGAGCTATTTTATGTGATTTCAATGACCAAGTTAGGAAATCCTATTGCTTCTTTATAAGTTTTTACTACATTTTTTAATTTAGAAATTTGATCCTCTTTGAAATATGAAGTAATAATGATTGGACATGTTCATTTTTCTCTAAGAAATATATATGTTAATTCAAGAGGTAAATGTTTCAAATCTAAATATTGACCATCAGAACCTAAAGCTCCTAATTGAACATTTTCATCTTCTATATTAAACTCTTCTTGATCTCCTTCTACGTCTATGCTTTCACTTACTTCTAAAGTTTCAGAATTTAATTGCTTATTTAATTCTTCTTGAATCACATCATCTAGCATATCTCCTTCATCCTTTAAAAAGTCTATAGTATGTATGGACATTTCTAACTCTTCAAACTTTTCTAGTTTGAAAATGTTTAATTGAGTATCCTCATTACCATATGCTAACTTCATCATTCCAATTTTACAATTTATAACAGCCTCTGATGTTGCTAAGAATGACCTTCCTAAAATTAAAGATGTATCATGATTCTAATGCTTAATTTGTTAGGAATCCAAAATCACAATATCAATAGGATATATGAAGTTTTTGATTTTAATTAGGACATCTTCTATTTTTCCTCTAGGGTATGTTATACTTCTATCAGCTAATTGAATGGCAGTCCTAGTAGAGATTAAGTTTTATAATTCTAAGGATGCAAATATATCACTAGGCATAACATTTATACCTACACCTAAGTCTATTAAGGTTCTTTCTAGAATGGTATTTCCTATGGTGCATGATATAATAGAAATTCCAGGATCAGATAACTTTTTAGGAATTTATGGCAAAAATAGGGAACTACTTTTCGACTTTCCTTAAAACTTTTCGCTCTCTTTTCTTAGTATACCAATCCTTAAGAAATTTAGCACAAGGTGACATTTTATGCAATAAGTCTAACAAAGGAATGTTAACTTGTACTTTTTCAAATGTTTCTCTAATTTTTTCTTATTTTTTAGGAAATGTTTGTTATAATCTTTCAGGATAGGGTGCTAATGATTTTACTTTACAAGATTCTTTTTCTTCCATTTCATTCATTTGATCATTTTTAATCTCATTTTTAGATTCAGATTTTTCTTCATTGGTTTCTAAGTTTTCAGATATTACATTTTTATTATCATTTTGAATTTTGTTCTTATCTACCTTCACATTACTTTCTTTTTGAGTTCTTGGTGGTATATCAGTTCTAGATCTTAATGTTATAAATACATCCTTCAGGTTTTCATTACTTTCATGATGTTCTTGTATTTCATTTTCATTATTTTGATCTTCAATTGTTTTTAGTTTCAACTTATCTTCTGTAAATTCTATTGTATTGGTATTTTCTTTTGTCTGCATGTCTTGCAAATTATGTAAATCTGTAACATTAAAGTTTTCATTTGTGTTTTCCTATTGCATAACTTGTAATTTCTTTGTAAATTCATCTAATGCTTTTAATTTTCTTTCCAAATCATCTAGTCTCATTCCATTTAATTTTTGATCAATTTTCATTATGGTTTTTCAGTTTCGTATATGATATCAATTTTAGGTTCTGAATATTCTTCCTTATAATTTAATTGATTAACTTCTTGTTGCTGACGCATATATTGTTCCAGTTTACCCATGTTTTGCTCTAAACTACGCTCTAGTTTATCATACCTATCCCAAACTTCCTTATCTCTCAACATATTACACATTCTAAACTGACCATTAGTTGGGTAAACTATAGGATTCTCATACTTAGCTCTATTATATTGAATATAATTCATTTGTTGTTCATGTGATTTAACCATCAATAATTGTCACAATTTTAAACAATTAGAGATTCCATAACCTTCCAAATTGCAGAATTCACATATACTAACAACATGTTTCAGAAATCTTTGAGCATAAGCATATGCCATATTCTCAATTATAAAATAAAACACACAACACTCCTTTTGATATTAAAACAAAACAGCACTTACAATTTCTTAGCTTCTCAATCCCCAGCAATGGTGCTAGAAAAACTTGTTCAGGTTTGTGAAAACTTCTTTTATTTGTTTTTATGCTTATATTAATAAAGTCTTTTAGAAGTAAACAAACAACCTTTCACACAAATTAGATATTAAGTCCAATTTGTATTTTAACTGCAAGTGTATAGTGTATATTGTATTTGTGTGCAAGTACAGGTTGATCTCACAGAGATTGAGTAAGAATTGTATACTATTTTAATTTCTATATTGGAGTTTATATGTGTTCAGTTAAGTACTCCGTTGAGTTATAGTTAACTCAACGGACTTAGTTCGTGTAGTTATGGTTAACTCAACGGACTTAGTTCGTGTAGTTATGGTTAACTCAACGGACTAACCTCGTGGAATTAAGTTAACTTCACGAGCCTACCTTTCTAGTTAAATACTGCTATTTACAAAGGAATTCAGCCAACCATTGGGCGGTTTCATAGAATGTAAATAACATCAATTAAGCTCTTTAATGTTAGTTAATATTAGATTTGTCATTAAGCAACACTAACATTTAGATATTTCAAATAGTAACTATTAAAATCTTTAAGTATTTAAGACAAATCAATTTAAGTAAACAATAAACTATTTTCTATTTTCTGAATCAAACAAACATAAAACATTCATAATACTAACAATGATAACATTAATCATGATACAAAATAAACAATACAACATTTTAATGCTAAATTTAAACACAGATAATTAGTTGTTTTTGGTATTTTTGTTTTGATATGTTCCTGAAGATGAATGAAAGGTGAAATGTAAAAAAATCTCTATCGACAGTAAAAACTTCTGTCACTACATGTGATGCAATTATACTACTAAAAACTTAATCACTTACAATCTTGCCTCCTCTCCCTATAGAATCATGAACCAAGAATTGTAAGATGATCTCCTCTTCAATATACTGCCATCAACTCGAAACTAAGGCTAGAAGTTTTATGATCTCTTGAGATATGAGTTAGTGCTTTGTGTAAATAACTTCCCTTCCTACGATGCGATCACTCTTCATAGTGGTTGTCAGTCACTGTGTTTGGCTCGAAATCAACCCGACATCCAGAAAGTATCTTCACAGACCTCCAATGGTTGGTGATTTTGGTGGTGTGGTGTGGAGCTTCAGGGAACTTTTGACGCTTCCTGCAGTTAGCGTGGTTCTCCACCCTCTTCTCACAATCTTTTTCTTCATCTTTTATATTTCTTTTAGTAGTAACTACTTCTACTTAAATGAACAGTTGGATTTCCTTTATTCATATCAACAGTGGTGATTTCTTCTTCATTTCACGAGTGAATTCCTGCATAATACGTGCAATCATGATTTTCCTTCGTATTTCCTATTTCTGCAACTACTACAATGACATGTTAGCAAATAAATGGTCTGTGGAGTTATAGTTAACTCAACAGACTTACTTCATTGATTTAACTATAAAACACATGCAATAAAGAAATAACTTATAAGCTTATAACACTAACACAAAATGTTACCTTAGTGTATATTCAAGTAACTCAACGCATATAGTTATGCTAACTTAACGAGTTATACATGTACAATTCATGTGACATAATAAAATATTTAAATTTAACATGTGCATAATTCTAACTTAACGAGTTCAGATATTTCGAATACTTATAAACTTAACTATTCGATGCTTAAACACATTTCGGATAGTTAATAGATAACTTACCGATCATTCACTTAAGTCATGCATTAAGGTTTCAACACGTGTACTCTAGGAAATAATAAAATATTCTTTAAGCGTTTAAAACATAACTGTCCAGTGCATGAAATATAACTCTTTGAAATAACAAAAAATTCAGATACTTAAAAATTAAAAAGTCTGTAATTTACCGACAATTCAGAAATGTACTTAATTAACATTAATTCCTTGAAATTATGCAAATTTTTTCATTAAAGCATATAACAATGCAATTATAATATAATGACTTAATTCTCATATGATAAGCTAAATATTATACAATTAACCATAATTTAACTGTTAATATTATGCACTTTTTCATTCTAAACACTATTCCTAACTAGGCCTAAGTTTACAGACTTTGGAGCTTGAGTTTACAGTCTTGGTCCTTAAGTTTACGGTCCTAGTCCTTAAGTTTACGGGATAACTCTGCAGACTTGCTTGGGCTTCTATTTGCTAACTCCACGGACTAACTTCATTGAGTTACAGATAACTCAATAGAGTGACCTTATATTTTATTATAGCTTTGTAGAGTTAAGCTTAACTTAATGGACTAATTTCATTAAGTTAACACTTTAGGCAAATTTTCCTAAGAAACCAGCTTCTCATATTAAGTTCTAAATTATGAAGTATTGTAGCACTATTCAAAATTATGATTAAATGCACAATGATTTGAAAATATCTAAATATGTTTATAGATTGAAAAAAATTCTATTTTCTGTAGAATAGGAAATGAATTTTGAGTTAAATATACATTTATGGATGGAATTAAATGAATTTAAATAAATTTGAATCTGAATACTAAATTAATTCTACGTATTTAATTGTATTCACGTTGATAATATACAGGAAAGAAATTTAGAACTTAATATATATTTAAATTTTTCAAGACAATTTTGAATTAAATCATTCATTCACATTCATATAATTTCAAAATCATATTGATAATTCAAATAAACATATATATATAATTTGTTGAAATTACATACAATTAGACATTTTACAGTACAAGTAGATGATTAATACATGTAATCTCTATTTCTTAATTCATCTACTTCCTTCTAGAGTTTTTTTAATTATTATTCTAATTGTATTATACATTCTAGAGCTTTTGATGTTTCTTTAGAAGGTCCTGCAATCCTAGTATCAGTAGTAGTAATATAATTCTTGTATTCCTTCAATAAAATGGCCTTGGATTTCATCATTTTTAATGTCCATTTCATGAAGTCAATACCTTCCACCATCAGTAGTGGAATCAAATCTCCATAAAATAATTTTTTCTTTATTGCTTTGAGCTTGGAGATTATTACCTTGCACCAATTCACTTGAATTTTGTTTACAATTGCATATGTGGCCTACTTGACAAATTGACTAGTTCAATATCGTGGTATTGTCTTTGATAAACAATCTTCACTAGTATAGTTGCCACTATGTGTGCCTTTCCATCTAAGTATTTCAATCTATTAAGTAATGACACACAAGGATCACTAGCTATGTATTGCTTAATTTCTTGTTCAGTTCATTCTACAGTAGTTGTTTCTTCTAGAATTTCAATTCCTTCATTCTTTAATCCAAATATATTGTAAAGGATCTCAAATGTTAACTGAATGTCAATGTCCTTCACATTTGAAATTAAAATTTCTTCTTTCTCTCTCAAATTGGCATGGAAGCAAGGAACTAATTTTTCATATATTGCATGCCCGCTTGTCTTCAGAATAAATTCTAGTAGGCATTGGAATTCAAATAATTCTCTAATGTCCTCCATTCCAGTCTAGTCTACTGTATATAATATCATACCCATTTATTTCTTGGTATTTTTCATATGCTTCTTGACTCCAAAAATGAACTACATTCATTACTGTTGCTTTAGAGGGGTTAGGAAACTGAGCTTCTTGTTCCATAGGGGTTTGCTCTTCCAATTCTTCCTCATTTTGCTGAATTTGTTGCTGAAAAGAAAATCTATCTAGAGATTCTTGTTCATCGGTTCCTGATTATAGTGGAGAGCCTACAGTACTTTCCACATTTTCCTCCTTTAAACTTTCTAGATATTGCTAAAGAGTTTCATCCTCTTTAGTGGAATCTGTAAAACTGTTTTCTTCAGTTTCTATTGATTTTTGTTTAACTTCTATTTCTTCTTCTTCCTCCTCTCCATATTCCACTATTAATATCTCCTTTGTGTTAGTGGAAGATGAAGTCTTGGGCATAGTAGATTCTGCCTTTTCAGATTCTTTTTCTTCTTCTCTAATTTCTTTAGGTTAATGCTCTATTTTAGCCTATTTTTCTTCTTCTATTTGTTGCTATTGACCTTCTTCTTCTTCTGATACTAGATCTATATAAATGTGCTCCTATGGCCTTAATGTAAGTGTTATCGACTTAGGTTTAATTTCCTAAGCCTTAAACACTTTCTTTTTTCCTTTTCTTGTTCTAATTAACTATGCCTATTCTTCCTCTTCTTCCTTCGATAATAGATCAACAAAAATCTACCCTTTTTGTCTTTGAGCCACAAGAACTAGCTCTTCTTCCTTGATAGTTACTGGTATTGAAGGACCAACCATAGATTCCTTTGCAATTGGTGTTATTCCAACTGCTTCTTGATGTTGTTCTAATTTAACTTTATATTTTGCTTTTACTCTTTCTTCAATTTGTCTCTTCTAGATTGCATCAAACAAAATATGTGCTTTTGCTAGGGCCATTGATTCATCAGCTTCCTATTCTTTTCAGAGTTTAACCAAATCATTAAATTCTTTAATCTCCTCCTCAAATCCCAAACCTAAAAGTACAACTTTTTCTGTTGGTCTTAGTTGTTGATCTAAGGGTCCTACTTCTTCTTCTTCTTCTTCTTCTTGTTGTTCAACCCATCTTTCAGCCACACAATAAATTTTATGTAGGAACGATGCCCTACATTTTCATTGGATTAGTTCCAAAGCGGTCTCATTATGAGGTATGATTCGACGTTCTCTGTTTACTACTGATTTCGTTGCTACTCTCATTCTAGTTTAAAAAATGCTCGGAACTCTAACATTTAGTTCTGCAATCTTTTTAGTAAAACAAAGGATTTATTCTTCTACCTCTTGCACCTCCTCTCATGTTGTATTTCGTATCCTCTTCCATGAATGCCAATCTTCAAACTGATGTAGAAAACTCGTGATGTCGATGTCGATCTCATCCCACCAGTTTTGTGTCATCTTCAGCTTCGTTGCTTTATGGAACGAAATGGAACAAATTTTTACTATCTTAAGCGCTAAATGATTTCTATAGATAATGCCTCCAATCTTAAGTTAAAGTTTAAATAAATCTTAAGTTTTGGCGAGTAATCAGGTTATTTCTCATGCAATTTACGCTTCTCTTTCTTACTACTTCGTTGAGTTACATGTTAACTCCACGAACTAAGTTCATGGACTTTCCCTAGTATTTTGTTGAGTTAACCTGTAACTCAATAGAATAAGTTCGTAGACTTACTCTAGACTCAATGAACTAAGTTCATTGAGTTAAGCTTCACTCAACGAACCTCCCAAAAAGGCTATATCTAATAAAATAATATAAATATAATTTTTTTACTTCGATCAAAATTAAAGAATCTCCAGTTTGACTAACTCTTGATATTATTATTTTGTTTACCTTTAGTTGTATCGATATTTTTCTTCGATCGAATCGAAAAATTTTCTTAAGACACTAGGTTAAACTAATACTATATTGTGGTTGAACCG
Organism: Cymodocea nodosa; assembly: GCA_036874045.1. Lineage (NCBI taxonomy): Eukaryota > Viridiplantae > Streptophyta > Magnoliopsida > Alismatales > Cymodoceaceae > Cymodocea > Cymodocea nodosa. Next base: position 1,915,963 of record CM072341.1, read on the forward strand.
ATAATTATACTTAACATATATATATATATATATATATATATATATATATACATAATAGGACTTAGTAGTCCTCCACTAGTACTTCTTCTTCAATTTCAAATGAACTTTTTGGAAATTTAAGAATAGGTCTAAGTCTTTGTCTATTTACTATAAATATATTTTGATTTTTAGGATTTTCAATTTCAATTGTTCCATGAGAATAAATGTTTCAAATTATGTATGGTCTTGCCCATCTAGATCTTAATTTTTCGAGATGGTTATGAGGTCTAGTCATATAAAGATATATTTCTTGTCCTATTTCAAAAGTTTTTAAAATAATTTTCTTGTCATGCCATAACTTCATCTTTTCTTTTTCCCTTATTGTTCTCGAATAAGTTTCATCTCTAAATTCTTCTAACTCAATTAATTGTATCTTTCTATTTCCAACAACTTGATTTAAAATAGTATTTAAAGTTTTTAATGCCTAATAAACTCTATGTTCTAATTCAATAGGTAGGTGACAACTTTTTCCATATACTATCCTAAAAGGTGACATACCTAGGCTTGTTTTATAAGCTGTTCTATAAGTCCAAAGTGTATCTATTAGCCTAATCTTTCCTAGTAGGGTTTACTACTTTCTCTAAAATTAATTTAATTGATTTGTTTGCACTTTCTACTTGTCTACTTATTTGAGGATGATATGAAATTACAATTTTGTGATTTACTTCATATTTCTTCATTAAAGCTTCAAAACTTCTATTACAAAAATGAGTTCCCCTATCATTAAAAATAGTTTTGGTGTTCCAAATCTAGCAATTATATTAGTTTTTATAAAATATATTACCACTTTGTTATTATTAGTTTTTGTAAGAATAACTTCTATCTATTTAGATACATAATCTACACCTAACAATATATAATTAAACTGATTAAGCATAGGAAATAGACCTATAAAATCAATTCCCCACACATCAAAAATCTCAACTTTAATAATAGGATTTAGAGGCATTATGTTTCTCTTTGATATCCTTCCTATTTGTTGACATCCTTAAATAGTATTGGCCAATAAAATCCACATTGTAAAATTTTGGTTGCAGTTTTTCCTAAACAAAAATGTCCTCGACATACTTGATCATGACAAAAGGATAATATGCTATCATATTCAATTTCTGGAGCACACCTCTTTATGACTAAATTAGGACATTTATTAAATAAGTATGAGTCTTCCTAATACTTATATTTTACTTTTGAAAAGAACAATTTTTTATCTAGTCTATTCCAATCTTTAGGTGTTAGTCCTGTAACTAAGTAATTAACTATGTCTACATACTAAGACATTATGTTTATTGTCATTAACTGTTCATCAGGAAAATGATCATTAACATCAAAGTTTGATTTTTCTATTTGTAACCTTGACAAATGATCTACTACTACATTCTTAGAGCTTTTTTTTTCTTTAATTTTTAAATCAAACTCTTGAAATAATAATATCCATCAGATCAGTCTAAGCTTAGTCTCTTTCTTTGCTATTAAATGCTTTAAAGTTGAATGATCTATATATGTTATCACTTTATTTCCTATTAAGTATGATCTAAATTTCTCTAAGGAAAACATAATAGTTAATAATTCTTTTTCAGTAGTTGTGTAATTAACTTGAGCATCATTTAGAGTTTTGCTCGCATAATGAATCACTTTAGGAGACTTTTCTATCTTTTACCCTAGCACAACTCCTACAACAAAATCAAATGCATCACATATTAACTCAAATGGATAGCTTTAATTAGGTGCTTGTATTATAGGAGTTGCAATTAAGCTAGTTTTAAGCTTAAAGAAGGCTTTTTTGCAATTTCTATCAAAGTTAAATGAAATATCTTTTAATAAATTAGTTAAAGGTCTAACTATTTGCTAAAATCTTTAATAAATCTCTTATAAAATCCTACATGTCCTAGAAATGATCTAATATCTTTTACTAATTTAGGTTTTAGTAGATTAGAAATTACTTCTATCTTAGCTTTATCTACATCTAGTCCTTTTATTGAAACAATGTCCTAAGACTATTCTTTCTTTCATTATGAAGTGATATTTTTCCCAATTTAGAACCAGATTCTTTTCTACACAACATTTTAATACTCGATCTAAATTGTTTAAACATACTTCAAATGAAGTTCCATATACTATAAAATTATCCATAAACATTTTCAAAAAATCTTTAGTCATTCTAATGAAAATACCTTGCATACACCTTTGAAAAGTGGCTAGTTCATTGCATAATCTGAATGACATCTTTTTAAAAGTATAAGTTCCATTAGGATATGTGAAAGTTGTCTTCTCTTGTTCCTTTAATGTTATTAGGACTTGGTTATATCCTGAATATCCATTTAGGAAACAAAAATACTTGTGTCTTACTAATTTTTCTAACATTTGATCTATAAAAGGCAAGGGAAAATGATATTTCCTAGTCATAGCATTCAACTTCCTATAATCTATACACACTCTCCAACCTAATTGAAATCTAGTGAGTATCAAGTCTTGACTTTCATTTCTAATAACAGTTAACTCTGATTTCTTAGGGACTACATGGATTAGACTAACCTATGAGTTGTCAGAAATCAGATATATTATGTCATTATCTAACCATTTCACAATTTCCTTCCTGACTACTTCTTTAAGGTTTGGATTTAATCTTTTTTCAAGAATTCTAATTAGTTTAACATTTTTTTCTAAATATATATGATGACAACATATAGTTGAACTTAGCTCTTTTATATTAGACATAGTCCATCCTATTGCTTCTTTATATTTCTTTACTACATCTTTTAATTTAGAAATTTGATCTTCCTTTAAATCTAATGCTACAATTATTGAACAAGTCTATTCTTCTTCTAGAAATTTATAGATCAATTCAGGAGGTAATGGTTTTAAATCTAGGTTTGACCATTAGAAGCTAGAGCTCCTAATTTAACATTTTCGTCTTCCATATTAAACTCTTCTTGGTCTCCTTTTACTTTTATGTTTAAGTCTCCATCTATATTTTCACTTTCTTCTAGATTTTTAGTATCTAATTATCTATTCAATTCTTCTTGAATCACATCTTCTAACATGTCTCCTTCATCATCTAAAAAGTCTATAGTATGTAAGGACATTTTTAACTCTTCATCCCCTTTTGATTTAAAAATATTTAGTTGAGTATCCTTATTACCATATGTTAATTTCATCATTCTATTTTTATAGTTTATAATAACCCCTAAAGTTGCTAGAAATGACATTCTCAAAATTAAAGATGTATCATGATTCTGATGCTTAATTTGTTGGAAATCTAAAACAACAATATCAACATGATAGATGAAGTTCTTCACTTTAACTAGGATATATTCAATTTTTCCTCTAGGATATCTTAAACTTCTATTTGCTAATTGAATGACAATACTAATAGGGATTAAACCTTCTAATCCTAGGATACAAATATATCACTAGGCATAACATTTATATTTACACCTAAGTCTATTAAGGTTTTTTCCAAAGTTGTATTATCTATTGTGCATGATATAATAGGGATTCCTAGATCAGATAACTTTTTAAGAATTTGTGTTAGAAATAGAGAACTACTTTATTATGCTAAAAAGACTTTTTTTAATACTTTTCGCTTCCTTTTCTTGACACACCAATCCTTAAGAAATGTAGCACAATGTGGCATTTTTTGCAATAACTCTAACAAAGGAATGTTAACTTGTAATTTTTCAAAAATTTCTCAAATTTTTTCAAGAAATGTTTGTTTTAATCTTTCAGGATAGGGCATTAATGATTGTGATTTAGAAGATTCTTTTCCTTGTCCATGATTAACTTCAGATTCTTTTTTATCCATTTTTTTCTTTTGGTCATTTACAGTCTCATTTTTAGATTTAGATTTTTCTTCATTGATTTTTGTCTTTTCTGGTATTATGTGTTCATTTCCATTTTGAAGATTGTTCTTAATTAACTTCACCTTGTTTCTTTTTGAATTCTTGGTGGCACATAAGTTCTAAATCTTAATGTTATATAAACATTTTCCATATTTTCAATAATTTCATGATGTTCTTGTATTACTATTTCTTTCTTATGATTTTGATCTTTGATTGTTTCCATATATTCTTCAATTGGATTACATTTCTCAATTCTTATTTCATTGGTAATTTCATTTATCTTTATGTTTTGTAAATTATGCATACTTTTTACATTTGGATTATAATTTGTGTTCTCATTTTTATCTTGCATGACTTGTAATTTCATTGTAAATTCATCTAATACATTTAGCTTTCTTTTTAGATCATCTAATCTCATTACATTCAGTTTTTGATCAATTTTCATTATGGTTTTTTTAGTTTCATAAATAATATCTATTTTAGGTTCTAAATAATCTTCCTTACAGTTTATTTGGTTGACTTCTCACTGATAATACATGTATTGTTCCAATTTGTCTAGGTTTTGTCATACCTATTCCAAACTTCCATGTCTTTCGACATATTACTTGTCCTAAATTGACTATTGGTTGGGTAAACTATAAGATTTTCATACTCAGTTTTATTATATTAGATATAATTCATTTATTGCCCATTTGATCTAACTATCTACAATTGTCTCAATTTCAAACAATCAGTAATGTCATAACCTTTCAAATTAAAGAATTCACATATGCTAATTATATGTTTCAGAAATCCTTGAGCATAAGCATATGTCATATTCTCAATGATAAAAACACACAACACTCCTTATGCTATGAAAACAAAATAACACTATAATTTTTTTAGTTTTTCATTCCCCAACAATGGCACCAGAAAAGCTTGTTTGGTTGTTCTTGTTTACTTAAATATATGTTTATATTTTCTTTTAGAAGTAAACAAACAATTTTCATGAATAAGATATTAAATCTAATTTGTAATTTATTACAAGTGCACAATGTCTATTGCATAAATGTGTAAGTACAGGTTGATCTCACAAAGAATGAATAAAAATTTTAGACTATTTATATTTTACAGCTAAAGGTTTTTATATTCTGAATTACTCACTCTGTTGAATTACTACTGACTCAACAGACTTAGTTCATTAAGTTACAGTTATCTTAATGGATTATCTTCGTGGAGTTAAGTTAACTCAATAAGCCTCACTAGTAACTTCAAATTAAAATTGCTGTCTATAGAAGAATACGACCATCTATTGGACAATTTTACAGAATGTAAACAACATCAATTAAGCTTTTAATGTTCATACGATATTTATCATTAATCAGCACTAACATTCAGATATTTCAAATAGTAATCATATTAATTAAGATTTTAGAATTGAATACGAATTGATTTCAGTAATCAATAATACGATTTCCTATTTTTTAGAATGAAATAAACATAAAACATTCAACAATATCGACAATACTAAAAATACTAACAATACAAAACAAATGGTATAACACAAATTTGATAAATATAAAAACAGATAATGAATTTTTGTCTTGTTTTTGTTGTGATATATTTCTAAAGATGAACAAAAGGTGAAAGATAAAATTTTCTATTGATAGTAAGAACTCCCAACACTACATGCAATGCGATAACACCACTGAAAACTCAATCACTTACTGTCACGTGTTTCTCTCCCTATAGAATTGTGAATCGAGACTTTTGTAAGTTGATCTACTCTTTAGTATATTGACATCAACTTGAAACTAAGGCTAGAAGCTTTATTGTCTCCTAAAAGATGATTTGGTGCTTGGTGAAAATGGTTCTCCTTCTTACAACATGATCACTCCTCACAGTAGTTGTCAATCACCGTATTTAACTCGAAATCGCCCTGACATCTGAAAAGTATCCTCACAGACTTCCAATGGTTGGTGATTGATGGTGGTGGTGGAACTTCAAGGAACAACCTACACTTGTTGTAGTTAACAACCTACAGAAAAATGCACTGTCGTCGATTGAAAATCATGCAAGATTTCCAAATCGACATTGTCGGCGCTAGAGGAGACGATGGGATGCGTGGGCGTAAAAAGTTAGTTAAAGGTCTAGGCATGGTGCATGCAAATGGCTTGGGTGGTTCGGTCGATCAGGCACAGGCTAGACAAGAGTGCACTTTGATTGGGCTGGTCTATTGGGCTAACTTGGACAGGAAAATAAGAGAAAAATAAATGATTATGGAAATGAATACTTAAGTGATTAAAATTAAAGATTTTAATTAAGTAATCAATTTAGTTAAGGGACTTAGTAATTAGATTAGGATTTTAATTAATTTGATTAAATGACTTGATTAAATATTTTTAATTAAGTAACTTGATTGTAGATTATAATCAGGATATTAAGTGATTTGATAGGGACTTTAAACATGATTAAGTAATTTGATGAGAAATAATTTTATTAAAGATCTTAATCGATATAATTAGGTAATTCAATTAAGACTTTTAACTAATTAATACAATAAAGGATCTCAATTAACATGATTAACAATTTTAATTGATTAATTCGATTATGGATTTTAATTAGTTTGGTTAGTAATTTTAATCAATCAATTTGATTATGGATATTAATTAATATGATTAAGGAATTTAATGAGGATTTTGATTAATTAATTGAATTAAGTGTTTTAATTAATAAATTGGAACAAGTGTTTGAATCAATTAATTCAACCAAGGATTTTAACTAATATGACTAAAAGGCTTTTAATTAATTATTTTGTTTAGGGATTTTAAGTAATATGATCAAAGATTTTAATTAATTTTTTGGTTATAGATTTTAATTAAGGTTTAAATTATGAGATTTATAGATTAATTAAAGAATAAAATTAAGTGGTTTAAGTTCATATTTAAGTATTTTAGTGGATTAAAGGAAGCTGGAGAAAATAACTAATGCAACCAAAGTTGGTGTAGCAAGGGTAGTTGCCAAGAGACTTGTTGTCCTGGATGATTGAGCTTGGCGTAATAACAATTGAAAGGATGGTTAGTGTTCACAGGGCAACGATTCTTCTAACTAGATCGTCCTCGACCACGAGAAAGGATATCATCACGTGCACTTGAGTCACTAGTCATAGAAAGTAAGGTAAACAAATCAGGTGCAAAGGTAGACATTGCATGCACTAGTTATAGGTGCCAATGTATTTGTCGAGCAAGTCAAAGCTCACCTACACTTCTCAAATGTGAAATCCAATTACATAATGGCATGGGGTACTTACATAATGTCTATCATTACATTTTTATTATTAATTAATGCATGAATGTTATATTGATTATTATTATTATTTTGTTAATTTATGTTTTTGTTTTTTTTTAGCTAGTCTGCGATTGGAATTTTCGTTCTCTACATCAGAATTTCTAAATTTTTCATTTTTTAGTAATAAAAGGCATAAGTCGAAAATTAAAAAAAAGATCCTATCATATTTGAACATTTTATTCTAAAAATTAAAAATAATTTCATAATTAATTAATTGATGATATAAGCTATTATATATAAATTCTAATACTAATTCGAGTTATTTTTATTTGGTAAAAAATCAATGATCAAAAATTAACATAAAAACATTCAATATTAAAATCTTTAGATAAAAAATTTATCGAACATTGCATTTAAAAGATTAACATAAAGAAATGACCTTAAGATGTATAAATATCTATATAATGAGATGCATTTCTCATTCTGAGGAGATATCAATGATTAACAAAAACTCACATTAAATAAGACTCTATTTTGGCGACCAACATAAGTTAAAAGTGTCTTTTATTAATGGAATTACATTAACAATTGTTCAATTTGAAGAATCACAAAGAAGCCCTTAATTCATCCACTTAATTATAAGTGATTATTGATTTTTGTGATTCCAAAAGTACCACATTGAGTATAAGAGTGATGTAACACAAGATTTTAAGTTAAAATTTTACATGGTATTACAAAAGGTTTGCATACATTTACCCATATATAGAAAATTTATATACATTTATCTATGCATATATAATAAGTCATAAATTAGGAAAAGTTTTCAAAAAGCCTTACAACGAATATGAAAGGGTTGAAACCTTGACTTATATAAAATAAACCGCTCTGCTCACAACCTACCAATTTAAGTTATAATTTCATACATTGCATTAGAGTTCGGCTCATCTACAATGCCATTTGATAATTGAGAAAAAGAAGACTGAGTCAAAACTCTTGCAAATAGAGTTTCCATGTTATGCAGTAGCGTTAGGTGTCGATGCATTCGTCGAGTGAGTCAAAGCTTACATACATTGCTCAAGTGCGAATGGATGGAAATCCAAATCCATGTACCTATCTATTTTTCTTTTGGATGAAACGGCAGACAAATTCATGTACAAAGTCAAGAAAGCAATGTCCACCACCTCAAGTTTCCATCTCCCAGAGAAAACAAGTATTCATCTCATGACCAAACAACTAACCAAGTGTCTCATCTCATCCAGCAGGTGCATGGGGCTCATGTGAGTAGCAATATTAAGCGCTGGTATTTGATCAATATGATTATTCCGTGAATTCAACACCTACCACCCATTCAACTCGCTAGTATTTCCATGCATAAAGTCCAGATGACTTTTAGCCGACAAACCTTGCATCTGTATCTACAGTGACTTGTCATCTATATATATTTTTAATTAATTTCCATACACATTATACTTTAATATGCCATTATTCCCTACAAAGTTGTATCTAATCACTTGTATACTCCATCTAGCAACTCAATAGTAGTCACATACATGTATTCGTCTTTGTTTTAATTTGATATGGTGCATAATTTTCTTTTCCTATTCATAGAAGAAATAATTGTATGGCTAAATATGTGCAATTACTACTTTTACCTATTTAAACCTATCATAAATGTAAAACAAGTAAAATAATCAGTATTGAAATAAATATAAAAACTTTGTTATAATCCATGTATTACAAATAACTCTAGTAAGCTTAGAATTGTTCTTGATATCTTCATAAATGTTACAATTATCCCACTTAGAGTAGATCCATGCAAAAGGTCCTTGATGCAAAAGATAAGTTTGATTTTGTGGATGGTTTAATCTCTTAACCATTTATTAAGATTGATTCTAAAAGACACTATATTACCACTTGCAAGGTTTAAGATCACCACTTTAATTTTAAATTCAATAGAACCTAAAATAGTTAAAAGTGTCACGAAAAAAGTGACGAACTTTAGTGATCATAACTATAGATTATATATAACGGTAATTACAAATATATGTCGATTCGTCACTACATACTTGTAGTGAAGAGTGATATAACTTGACCTTATATAATAAGGATCTTTTTAATCACAACTAATTCATTTTGAGTTAAAATTTTACGTGATATTAGAATAGGTTTATATATATCTATCCATAAATATTTGTGGTTTATATGATCTTTTTAAATATTTGGAGGATGGTTTTGACACCCAAAGTGTTCGCAGGGGCCATGATTCTTCTAGGCAGACCGTCCTTGACCACGAGAAGAGTTATTACTGCGTGCACTTGAATCACTAGTCATAGAAAGTAAGGCAAACAAATGAGGCGCAAAGACAGGCATTGCGTGCACCAGTCACATGTGACAATGTATTTGCCAAGCAAGTCAAAGCTCACATACACCTCTCAAATGTGAATGGATGGAAATCCGATTAGATGATGGCATAGGGTGCCAATGGGTTATCTCTTTTGACTTATTGACTATTCTTTCTTATAATGGACCACTGTACTCGAATTAGGCTTGCTTACAATACCATACGATGACGGAACAAAGACGTGAATAAATCAAAGCTCTTGTACCATACTGGCGTTAGGTGCCGATGCATTTGTCAAGTGAGTCAAAGTTCAAATACACTACTTAAGTGTGAATGGATGGAAATCCAAATTTGGATACGAAGTTGTTTTTTAATTTAATGAAAAGGCCCCAGGAAAAAAAGGCGATGCAGTAGTGCAAGCATTATCATACTCCAAGTCAAACTTGCGTCTAATAATACATACGTCAGCTGGGGAGGCATGCATGCGACAACACGGTATTGCAAATCCGTGAAAGGTGAAGCAAAGTCTTTTAGCTATGGGTTTCCGTTCGTCACAAGAAGTCAATACCCAACAAATGTCCAACTGCCTCATCTTGTCCAGCTGTTGCCCTTAAACGCGTATTTCCAAGTCATGCTTCACCTCTCATAACACTGAAAGAGATTCAAATTTTCACACCAACAAATGTAAGCACACAGGCATCGTCAAATTCCTATAAATACCCCTGAGAATCCCATCTCCGCAACCCAACTCAGCTCTTACATCGCTCCACTCCATTCATCACAAAACCAACCAAGAAAATGGCTAGGTCCGGCAAATTCCTAAGTGTCACCCTTTTGGTCATGCTTTGTGTGGGCATGACCACTGCCACTAGGGTGTTGACAGCATATGCCAGTGGAGGAGGCGGAGGTGGTGGTGGTGGTGGTGGTGGCGGTGGCGGCCGTGGAGAAGGCTACGGATATGGCTCTGGCCATGGGAGTGGATATGCAAGAGGTGGTGGGGCATATGCCCACGGAGGAGGTGGCGGAGGTGGTGGTGGTCGTGGCGGCGGCGGCGGCCATGGAGAAGGCTACGGATATGGCTCTGGACATGGGAGTGGATATGCAAGAGGTGGCGACGCATATGCCCAAGGAGGAGGTGGCGGTGGAGGTGGTGGAGGGGGTGGCTCCGGTCACGGATCTGGAAGCGGCTACGGTTCTGGCTCTGGTTATGGACACGGTGGAGGACGTGGTGGATACGCCAGCGGGGGAGGTGGTGGTGGTGGAGGTGGCGGTGGATCCCATGGCGGAAGTGGCTCCGGCCATGGATCCGGTAGTGGCTCCGGATATGGTGTTGGCAACGGCGGCTACGCAAGAGGTGGAGGTGGCGGTGGCGGAGGAGGTGGAGGTGGTGGCAGCCACGGTGGCTCTGGGTACGGCTCTGGTTCGGGCTCTGGCTACGGACATGGCCGTGGTGGATATTATTGAAACTTCACACGACGATCTGGCAACTCATACGTCACATACATTTATTCATCCTTGTTCTAATTCGCTCTGGGGCATAATTTCCATTCCCTAATATAAATAAAGTAGTGGATGCTTGCAATCTACAATATGTACGCACACAACATTACAAATAAACTTTTCATTGTTGAGATCAAATAATTAATTACCTGCTCTTTTTCTTTTCTTGTTTATTTTTGGTTTAAACACAGGCAATTTATTATGTTTCATATTGGAATTTGGATATACATATATTACCCAAGTTAGATGTTGGGATTTCAAAATCATACTAAGTGATTTACATGTACATTGGTGTTGTCCATAAAAGTAATAATTGCACGTCCTAAATACATGAAATAGTTGTACTTATCTAAAACTGTCGTAAGAGCAAGACAAATAAAATAATATATAACAACCTTGTTATAATCCATAAGTTATAAATAGTTTTAACAAACTTGGAATTTTTATAGTTACTAAAAGGTTTAGAATTACCCTACTCAGAGTAGACCCATGCATAAGGCCCTTAATATAATAAGTAAGTTTTGTTTTCTAGATGATTCAATACCTCAACCATTCATTAAGATTGATTCTAAAAGACATTACCAAAAAAAATACAATGACATAATCATCGCTTGAATTTTAAATTCAATTGAGTTCTACTCTCGTCATTTGTCAATAAAGTCAATCATGCATGTTCAATACGCATTTAAGCATACAAATACATATACATATATGGGTCCGGACCTCCTGCTAAAGTTGTGGGCACTGCTTATCATCTCATCTATATTTTCACCACTGTCTCATTAAACATCTACTACCGTACGACATATTTTGTAGTTGATTTTTTTTTTCATCTCCATCTACAGTCTTCCTCTTCTTAATTATATTTGTTATCGTGCTAAGGATAAAAAAAAAAAGAAAAAAAATGACAAAATCTAATATTTGAAACTAAAATAAAGAAGAAAACATATATTAATAATGAAGGCATGAAGGGAATTAAAATGCTTTAAATCTAAGAATTAATATCTAAAAGATTCAGGAAAAATACTTAAAAAAAGAAATAAAATGTTTAAATAAAAAAATAAACATTAAAAAAAAAAATGATATAAATATCTAAAGTAAAATAAATATAAATGTAAAATACAAGAGGTACATATATGTTTAAATTAAATGAAATTAAATGGAGATATTGATATTCTAGTCTTTCATATTTGATATCTCAAATATGGTAATTTCATCTTAGATAAAATTAAACGAGGAAAGCATAAGTTCAATCAAACTAAACTTTTTTTAAGGTCATTCCAATTGAAACATGAGTTTGGTTAAATTGAAACTTTTGAATAAAAGGAAAGGTAAGTGTGATCAAAACACAAGTTCAGTCATAACTTTTGTTTTTCGTTTTAAAAAAGAGATTAAAAAATTGGAGGGAGGGAAAAGTGGGGAAGCGAATTAAAATATAAGTCTTTAAAATTAAGAGTATAAATATATAAGATGAAATGTTAGAAATTTTATTTTGATAATGTATATTTTTACTTAGTCTGAAAATAGGTCTAAATAAGTTTAAGTCATTACCTTAGTCATGTAATTATATTAAAAACTCGTATAATTATTTGCATGTGCGTTTCTAACAATTTAAGTTTTCACATTTTTTCATGTATGTTCTTTAAAGAAAATCAAAAAGTTAAATAACTATTCGAGTTTTTATGCATGAATTAGATAACTATTCTAGTTTTATAAGTAACTAATTAAATATTAAGTTTTCTTTCTTAGTTATGTGTTTTGCAAGTGAAAAACTCAAAGAGTTATTGATAAGTGTTTGAGTTTTTATAGGTGTTAAGAGATAAGTGTTCAACTAAAGTGGTAACTTACGAGATAAATTTACGGTTTTCTAAAAAGAGCATTCTTGATGGATTTACGACAGGAGAATGTAGACATTATGCAAGAACATGATGAACATGAGTATTTTGAGTTCCAAAAGAATATGAGATAGTGGAATTATGGAAAAAAGTAGATGAACATGTTGAATGTAGAACTCAATCGTTCAATATTGAAGGTATGAGCTACACTTTAAATAGAGATACGAGCTACACTTTAAGTCATCTCAATCTAATACAAAGGAATCCTGAAGTCAATATTGAAGAATTCCAAATTCCATATAGTGTCCTTATTTAAAGTGTGAGAGAAAACTTCCACATACACCAACAATTACTTATATCACACGAGATCAATCTAAAGAGCTGAAGGTCAAAAGGAATCAATGCTGAAGATCAAGGAGGAAATTCTAAAGAGCAAAATTCCAACAATTGTTAGAGAAAATCTTCAAGAAAGAATGTGAAAAGGTTTTGTGTAGAGAATTAGAAGATCAAAATGTGTAAGTTTTTGTGTAGTTATTTCTTATTACTCAAGGGTACATTCTAAAAGTGTTATAAATTATACCATGTTGTAATAAATTGTAAAAATTGTGTGCATAATAGATAAAGATTTTACAAAAGATTTTTACAATGTATTTTCTGAGATTTTAAGGTTAAATTTTTATAGTCATAATTCACCTCCCTCTTGTAAAGCTATTTCTAATCCTCACTTTCATTTAATATCATAGTATTAGATTTATTTAGTAGAGGACCTAATGATCTTACATAGAAATGGCTTCTAATAGCAACTTTTTATCTAAGAGATAGAACTTAAATTGACTACCACTATTTGACGATTCAAATTATGCTGATTGGAAAAGAAGAATGACGATGTTTATAAAATCAATAGATTTTAAATCATGGAGCATAATTAGTGAACCATTTACTATTTTAAATACCTCTTACACTACTTGGACATGTGATGAAAAAGAAAAACAAAGCTTAAATGCTAAGGGACTAAATATTCTATCATGTGCATTATCTTTTAATAAATTTAATAAAATATTTGCATATGATTCTAATTATGAAGTTTGTTATGCATTAGAAATTACAAATAAAGAAATCAATCAAGTTAAAGAATCAAAAATCAATATGTTGGTTCATAAATATGAGTTGTTCAAAATGCATGAAGGAGAGTCTATTTCTAACATGGTTTCTAGGTTTCTTGAAATTACAAATACTTTAAAAAGTTTAGGGAAATCATTTGAAGAAAGTGATCTTATCAAAAAAATTTTAAGATCTCTAGCTAGTTCATGGACTCATAAAATTACATCTATAGAATAATCAAAAAAATTAAATTTATATTCTTTAAATGAATTGATTGAGGATCTCACAGCATATAATGTATAGATGTAGGAAAAACTAGAGGAATCAAAAGAAAAGCATGCAAGGAATGATTTGGCTTTTGAAGTTTGCTCAAACTTTGAGATATTGTCAAATTCAAATGAGGAGTTATTTTTGCTGATTAGAAAGTTCAAGAAGGTTTTGAAGAAAAGAAGGGCTAACAAAGCTACAAGAATCAATAGAAAAAATGGGATCAATATGCAAAAGTTGAGAAGATAATCTATTACAAATGCAATAAGCCAAAACACTTATGAAAAAGTTCCAGTTGCTAAAAATGGAGAAAGTTGGAACAAAGTTCAAAAAGTAGAAAAATAAGAAGATTTTCAAGAAGAAGAGAGCCTTGAAGGTCTCGTGAGATGATTCTAGTGAGAGTTTAGATACAACTAGTTCTACAGAAGCCTCATCAACCTCAAAATTCAAGAAGAAAGAAGTGGCCAACCTATGCTTAATGGAAAAATCAAATAAGGTAACCTTTGATTCTGATATAAGTTTTGATGATTATGTTGAATTATTGATGAGTTATAATAAGCTTGCTTAGAAGTATAAAAAGGCTAAATCTGAGATTAAAAATTTGAAAAGTTCTACTATACAGAAATCAAATGACCATGATTTTCTAAATATTGTAGTTGATAAGTTTAAGAATGAGAATGAAAATCAAGCTATTAAAATTAATTATTTATTATCTATTGAGAAAAGTTTACATTTGGAAATGGAAAATCTGCATGCTTTAACATTCTAGAATGATGAAAAGATATGTGCTTTAAATTACTAGATTGCTGAAATTAGTTCTTTGAAGTTAAGAGTAACTGAATTAACTTCTATAATTAGTAAATAAAATTCTAGTTGGTTTGTAATTAATGATATTATTGATAATACTAACATTTAATTAGATAGAACTAAATGTGGAATAGGATTTGATATTTCAGCATCTACATGACTTAAAATTTCTAACATTTTTGAAAAGAACAATAAGTTTATTGATAGTTCTGATTACAAAACTACTACTAAAACTATTATTCGTTTTATTATTAAAAGAGGAGATAAATATGTTAGAATGAATATTAATGATTCATCATCTAAGAGACAAAGAAAAATCAATTACAACTATAAAAGGAAAGTTTTCAAAGATAAATCTATTTTCAGATAAGAATTTTATCATGATAGTCCTAATTTTTGATATACTTATCTATATAGAGCTTCAAAGAAATTTAATGTTTTTTTTAGATTTAATTATAGGAAGCATAGCCATTATTATAAAAGAATACATAGGACTAATAAAAGTAAATCTTTTGTGAATCATAAAAGAAAAAGTCATATTGAATGGATTCCAAAAGATAAATTAAATAATGTTAATAGAACATTTGTTTCTCTCTCTAAGAAACTTGGTCCCAAATAGGTATTGGTATGAAGGACTAATATTTCATTTTGATATACGTACATCGCTGTAGGATCGTTTGTATCACAAGAGGGGGGGTGAATTATGTATTTAGTAATTAAACTAGCGGATAAAACAAGAGCACAAAACACTTGTAAATGAAATTCTATTCTTTTATTTCAAGACATAATTTACAATATCTTTTCAGCTCAATTCCCTTCTTGACGGTTTTGATATAGTAATTTTTGATATACAATTCAAATAGGAAAACAAAGCTCTTTTTCAAAACTAATTTTGAATTATATAAAACCTGATCTTTATGCACATAGCTCTTTTCTTTCTCTTTGCTCAACTTCTATATCTCTTCTTCTCTAGTTGTCGAATTTCCAGACTTCTTGCGTTTGCAGCTCCTTTTCTAAAATTGCTTGGAATTTCGAACTTCTTTTGATGTTGGAGAACTTTTCAGAATATGAATATTCAAACTTAACTTTTCAGTTAGGGATCCAGATTGAATATTCAGACTTGGTTTTTGAGATTGGGATCCTCTATTGTAATGTAGCTCGCACTCTCTATTAGTAGTCGAACTCTGTTGTCTTTCAAGTTCAGCATGTTCATCCACTTGATCCACAATCCATAACCTATAATCCACGTACTAATTTTTTCTTTAATCCAAATTACTTTCTATTTAAATTTCCACTTTCTTCACTAACAATCTGAGTTTCCACGATCTCCACTCATAGATTCATCAAAATTTTATCTTCCTAGAGACTTGTAGAATATCTTCTAAGTCTTTGATTTAGTCGAACATTTATTCTTTAACTCTTGTCAAAACTCGAACACTTATCCTTTAACTCTTCGAGTTTTTGCACCTGCAAAACACGTGACTAAACAAGGAAACTTATCTATTTGTTAGTCCTTTTACAAAACTCGAATAGTTATCTATCCATGTGTATAAAAACTCAAACAATTATCTAACTATTCGATTTTTCATTACCGAACGCACATGGAAAACACGTGACAACTTAAAACATTAAAAACACACGTGCGTATAACTTAATTATACGAGTTTTTAACATAAAGTATTCGACAAAAACGAAACGTTAACTATCTGAAAGTTTAACTATTGCAAATCTAGCTCTTCAAAAATCTTTAATTTATTCGACATAAAAATGAAACTTTCTGATAATTTGTTAACTATTATACTTAGAGAAATATACTTAGAGAATGTAGGATCGTATGGCTACACAAGAGGGGGTGAATTGTGTATTTTTAATATTTTATGAAATATAATTGAAACTTTAAAACTCAAAAACAAGTCGAGACATTGTTTTCATAAAATCATTTTTATTCAAGGTTTCAATTACAATATACAATTCAATTCTCCTCAGAAATTGTAGATGCAATTATATTTCGATACCATGTATCATCTAAACAATTTTATAACTACAAATAGAGAAAACTAATTTGCGGAATTTAAAACTTTTCTCCCTGTTTGAGATCTTTCTTCTTCTTCTTTTTCTTCTTCAGCAATTCTTTAGTGACGAATATCTTGTCTTTTCATGCTTCACCGAATTTGCTTTCTTCTGATACTTCAAATCTTCAGTGACGAAAATCTTACCTTTTTATGCTTCACTGAACTTTCTTCCACTTGAGAGATTTTCCCCGAGAAGGTGTTTTTGATCCCTGAAAAAGATTTTTCTTTTGGTGTGTAGGGATGGTTTGATCCTTGAAAAGATTTTTCGTTTTGTGTGCAAGGATAAATTGATCAACGAGAATTCTATGCCTTTTATACTGTATCTTCATTTCATGCATATCCTTCACATTTAACCACTACCAGTTTTCCACTTCTCCACGTCTTTTCTTTTTCCTTCATCGAAACACACACGTTCTAACCCACGTTTATATTTTGAATTTCCTTTAATCATCAGTCTTGGATCTCTGAAAAATTTCCTGCAAAATAAACTTTATTGTCCAAAAGTTTTTCATTAGTGTAATAAGAAGTCGTTACTTTAATGTTAACTAAACGAGTAACACAAGTATATATATAACTTAACGTTTCTAACTTAACGAGTTCCTCATGTGCCATTTCACGTGACAAGTACTGTAGCTAACTCTACGAACCATCTCCGTTGTGTTATGATAACTCAACGAACTAGTAATAAACAAATGTTTTTATAATAAGAATTTTACCACGTGCAAAAATAACAACTTAAGTTTATAACGCTAACCTAACGCGTTGCCTTAGTGTTCAATATAGCAACTCAACGCGTTTAGTTATGTTAACTTAACGAGTTAAACATGTGCACTTTACGTGATACAATACAACATTCGTAACTTATAATTTCACCACGTGTAACTTAACGAGTTTGTCTCTTCTTTTACTCACTAACTTAACGAGTTATCACGTGACCTATTTTAACCTTTAAGCCTCTAACTTAATGAGTTCTCACGTGACCTCTATACAAACAAAACTCTAACTTAATGAGTTGTCTAAACGTACACTGTTCATGATACAGAAGATATAACATTAAAACATATCATGCTTTTTAATAAAAACACATGTTAACTTAAAGTTTAGCTAAATGAGAAATTAATGCAACGTAACGACTAGATATTAACTTCAGATCCAATACAGACAAGTATTTATATCAGTAAGCTTTTTCTGTATTAATTGATGATTTTAATTTCTTTTCACAAGCAATAGTAATTGAGCAAATATGATTATTTTCATTCAGCACACATCATCAAAAAAATACTCAACAGAGAATATTATGTAGACTTATTTAAATACGTTAATAAAGCATACATCATCAAAATTAAATACCTAACAATCTCCCCCTTTTTGACGATGTCAAAACCTAATAAGTCACATAATTTATATCTCCCCCTTTTTGGCATTATAAAAAAGTAAACAAACTATTTTCTCCCCCTTGAGGAAGTTAAGTTTTATAAATGTAAGGAAGGATATCTTACTAAGTATATATTAATCAAAACGATAGTGTCAATCATATATAGGATTTATGGATTAAGCAAAAACTGTTTAATATCATAAACTGTGAAAAATAATCACGTAACATTAAAATCAGTAAACAGTTTACATAATGGTTTTGGTTACAAATTACAAAAAATAAATCATGTAATACATAATTTGTATAGTCACAAGCCTCTTTGTCTTCGAAAAATATCAATTAGAGTATCTGAAATTGTCTTTGCAATATCTGTACTAACTCTATTTATCTGATCAAGTAATGCCTAATCTAAATCATTTTGAGAAACTTGTGATGGTTGCTGTAAAAATTCAGTATGTATGTCTGTATCTATACCTGTATGTATTTCTCTATGTATACCTTGTTGTATATCTGTATGTATATCTTGTTGTATATTTGTATGTTGCTGTGTTTTTGTAAATTCTGTGGATTGTTGTTGTGTTTGTCGAACTTGTTGTTGTTGTCTGAGGATAGGTGTATCTGCCGCTTGGTATTTTTGGAGTTCCTTTGCAGAGAAAGATCGTGACTTTAATCTTTTCTGTGGCTAAGGTGTAATATCTGTTTGACTTGCCACAATTCTCAAAATTGTATCACCATAAAATAATTTACTTTACAAATGTAAGATATGAGAAACAAAAATATCATACCAGCTCACCTGTATATGGTTGATTAATGCGTATGTAGCATAAAGACAACATCTGCCAACTTCTGCCCCATGACCAAACCTCTGAAACAATGTAGCATGCAATATTTTTGCAATAAAACGTGCTTGGCCATTTAAGTCATTTAGTAATGTCAATGGTTTGTTGGCAGTTGGATCTTTGGCTAAACTTGTAATGTCTCATCCCAATCGATAAACCTGTTTTCTTTCTGATAATTTAACTCCTTCATTTTTCAGACCAAGTACCTGATGAAGTAAATCTGGAGTTAAATATATGTCATTTTCTTGTATATTAGAAACAGGAATACCTTCTTCCACTGTTAAGTTTGAATAAAAACAATTGAGAAGTTCGGGTATAGCAAGATGGCCTGGCTGTTGTGGAAGTAGAGTCAACAAGCCTTGAAATTCAAATAGTTCACGTATGTGTGCCATCCCTTCAAACTTAACTGGTTTTGAATATAAAACTGTAAAGATTTTATATGTCTGAAATTTGTCATAACAAGAATTATTTCTGAACCATAATAGTGTATTTACATCTAAACTCTATTCAGGATTAGGTATTTTCCTGTCATGATGTTCTGATCTGGGACTTGTTTCAATATTATCAGTAGCATCTATATTGTCAGATCTTTCAGAACTGGTGGAATTTCTATCAAAACTAGTATAAATGTCTAAAATATCTGTTATTGTCGTATCAATAATCTGCTGAATTTCTTCTGTTTGTTCTTCTGGAAACATTTCAGTAGCAACAGTCTCTGTAACAATCTGTATATCAGCAACTTGTATATCTATATGTGATCTATACAACTGTCTCTGTATGAAAGAATGTTCTATATCTGTTTGTGGAATAGAATCATGTTGTATTTCTGAAATTTGTATATGTGAGACATTGGTAGTATCATATTCTATTTGTAACTATGTATGTTGTTGATTATATACATTTATCAACAAGTATACGATATATTGTAACAGACATAACCATACATATAAAGTGTAGTATAAGCAACTGTACCAAAATTCAAAAGTCTTTGTTCGAGATACAGTAAGAGGAAGAATATCTGTACATTCCTCTTCAGATGAAATATCTTCAAAATTTATAGACTTAGTGTCTATGTCATCAATAATATCATCAAATTTGATATCATCTGTATATATATCATCAAAATTTCCTACATTCTCACTTTCCGTAGGAAAAGAATGTGTGCTTGCAGCATTGTGTGAAAAACTGTCCATTATATTAAAAGATACATTATGCACTAATGTGACACAATACCTTAGAGTATATGCTTGTAAGCCAATATTTGTCACATCTACTGGGATTCCTGACAAAAATGTCTGTCCAGCTTCTGCAATGGAGCATAGTTTTCCATTTTTCACTGATTCTTCTTTTTGCTGCAATATTCCTTGTACACCTGCAGTTAGTCCAAAATATTCAATTGTCTTTTTCTTTGTCCGACTATGTGCCTGTAGTGTTTCAGGTTATTCAGGAGGTTCTAAAATTGTCTTAATTTCTCCTGTTAAAGGCACCTGTTGTCTTGATGGTCCTTCACCATGATGCCTAGGTGGTAATAATGGAATATAGAGTTTTACGTTCTCCACCTTTGCCATTTTGAGTTGATAAACTCTTTGTCCTTCACTACGAAGGCCCATTTTTCTAATGGCAGTTTTCTGTTCATTGATATACTGTTTAATATCATCTAAAATAGCTGGGGGAAAATAATGTTGGGAATACAAGGATTGTAATTCCCTGTTTGGCTTTTCGATCATTGGTCCCCACTTCTTTCCATAATAAGTGATAGACTATACCGATGTCTCTAGTACATGTCTAGAACTTACAACCGCAAGGTTAGGTTGTAAATTTCTTTTCCATAAATGCAATGCGGAAAGTTTAGTCTGTTTTAGTCTAAACTGTGTTTCAGCATAATTTTGAATAAATTTCCAATAGAAATTTTTCTCATCTTGAATAGCTTTTCTGATTTCATGTAGTACTTTGTTTGAAAAAGTGTACTTGGAGTAAATATTGTTGATTTCATTCTGCATTTTTTGAAGTTCCAGCTCTCTTTTCTGCACTTTGGTCATTCTACCACGTCCTGACATTGTTGATTAATCTTCTCTTTGCATTGTAGAACTTAGTGGAAGGAAAAATTGTGAAGCTAGGGTTTTACCAAGGTAGAAACACGAAAAGTTGTTAGGAAAACATTCATAACTCTTCGAGTTTATAAATGGACAAATGGATTCAATCATTGAAATCATAAATAGAAGATCCGTTACCGATAAATAACTTGAGTGCTTGCAATAATTGTATAAGTTTTACAACCAACAATTGCAGAATACTTGGCGTAATTGTGCACATAAAGAAAATAACTTCAAGCTAAGTGAAAAAGTGAGAAAACTTGAAGACATATGATAGCTGTTCGAGTTTCTCGAAGGAATAGGTGTGAAAAGTCGAAGATTTAAACATAACTTTTCGAGTTTCGATTGAGACATTATAAAGCAATGAAATTCAACACGTGCACAATTTGAACTTAAGGTGCTCAGAAAGTTTCGGAGACTTATAAACCTAACTATCTGATGCTCAGGTGCATTTCGGAGAGTTACAGATAACCTTCCGAAAGATAACTTAAGTCAATCGTCCAGATCACGACACGTGTACTTAAGTAGTTTTATAATAAAGAGATGTTTTGGACAGTTACAAATCTAACTTTTCGATGCCCAGACGCATTTCGGAGAGTTACAGATAACTTACCGAAAATCCACTTAAGTCATGCATTATGGTTTCGACATGTGTACTTCAGGAAATAATAAAATAGTCTATTGAATGTTTTAAAATACAACTGTCCGATACTTGTAATATAACTTACCGAAATAATAGAAAATTCGGATGCTTAAGAATTAAAATACCTGCAAGTCACTGACAGTTTAGAAATGTACTTAATTAAGGTGTATTTCTTGAAATTATGCAGATTCTTTCATGAAAACATATAATAGTTCAAAAGTTATGAATTATTATACGAGAAATTGCTCCCCCTACATAAATGTAGTGTAAAGAATCTATGGCGTAGTTAATCTGG
Organism: Cymodocea nodosa; assembly: GCA_036874045.1. NCBI lineage: Eukaryota > Viridiplantae > Streptophyta > Magnoliopsida > Alismatales > Cymodoceaceae > Cymodocea > Cymodocea nodosa. The sequence goes on from CM072341.1 coordinate 1,938,276, forward strand.
GTTGCCAAGCCCTAAGTAGAGTTGGCTTAAAAATGTCAAATAGCTTACTTAAAGAGGATGCTAAGCCTTAAATAGATTTGAGTCTTTTTTTTTTTTTTTAATTTGAATGAAATACAGAAATAAGTAGTAGAGCTAACAATTTAGACTTTCTAGCTTTTATCTTATTCAGTTTACAAAAGATAATTCATAGAGATATACCTACAGAAACTTAAAAGATTTCAATAATGAGTACACAACTTAAGACAAATAAATATCGTACATTATGTGTAAAGAGTAGATAATAACAAAAATAACAAGGATTATATACACAGATTATGTTAGGATTGTTATAACACCTTGACAGATAAATTAAGCTTGAGTACATTGCCCCCCCCCTTTTTTTTTTTTATATTCATATATATATATTTTATGTATTACCTCCCACAATATCATCTTTTTACATGATCATAATCCCTTGCTTAGGGGAAAGATAACCAGTTACTCAATGACAAGTGAGAACAGGTAATTTTTAAAAAAAAAAAAAATATATAATCTGAATTACTTGCAAAATGAGTTTTCAGTTAGCACATCCCAAACCAGTTGGTTTAAGTGACTAGGGTTTAAGATCCCCCAACGGACTTAATTACTCAAGTAATTACAGACAAAAAATAAACAAAAATAAAATAAGACAGTAAATTAAATTAGAGGCAACCGCAAGACTTAATTTTTCTAATAGAATGTTAATAACTTTCCTTTAATAAAAAGTACATACTTTCTATGTATTTTCCTCTTAAAATCTATGTAATAGCATATACATAAGTAACAAAAATATAGTTGGCACTCACATTGAATCAATTTAACTTTTCCTTAAGTAATCTTTTCTGAATTTTACTTAAATAAATTGACTTCAATAAAAATCAGAATTTCATAAATTCTTAACTACCATAAAATTGTAATTCGAAAATAGATATGTTGTTTTGTTTTGTTTTGTTTTTTGTTTTTAATAATAATAAAGACATTAAATTCTAAAACTACCTTATAACAAACCAAAATACAATAAACAGGACCATTAAATATCAGATAACCTACAGATACCAAGTTCTAATCGTAATTTTGAGAATGTATTTTCATCTAAGGGTTTTGTAAATAGATCTGCTAATTGTTCTATGGTAGGAACAAAATTTAATACTACTTTTCCTTTTATAACATTATCCCTTAGAAAATGATGTCGAACTTCTATATGCTTTACTTGTGAATGTAAGATAGGATTTTTAGATAAACTTATTGCAGAACTACTATCATAGAAAATCTTAGTTGGTTCATAGTTTAAATTAAAATCTTTTAAGGTTTGTCTGATCCACAGGATTTGAGCACAGCAAAGTGCAGCAGCTATATATTCAGCTTCAGTTGTAGATAATGCTACACAATTTTGCTTTTTGCTAAACCATGACACTAAAGAATTACCTAACAATTGACAAGTGCCACTGGTGCTTTTTCTTTCAGACTTACATCCTACGAAATCAGCATCACTATAACCTACTCAGTTTAAAGAACTGTGTTTAAAGTAAAACAGTCCGAAATTGATGGTTCCTAATAGATATTTAAAAATTCGTTTAACACCAAGTAGGTGTGATTCCTTAGGATTTGATTGATATCTAGCACAAGTACACACACTAAACATAATATCTGGTCGGCTAGTTGTTAAATAGAGTAATGAACCAATCATACTTCTATATTGTTTTACATCTACAGTTTTTCTAGAGTCATCTTTATCCAACTTGGTGATAGTACTCATTGGTGTATTCTTTGTTTTAGTGTTGTCTAAACCAAACCTCTTTAATAAATCTTGAGTATATTTTTCTTGTGAAATAAAAGTACCCTGATCTAATTGCTTAATTTGTAAGCCTAGGAAAAATGATAGTTCACCCATCATACTTATTTCAAATTGATTAGTCATGTCTTTCAAAAAGGACTCAACTAATTTATCATTTATTGCTCCAAATATGATGTCATCTACATAGATTTGAACTACTAATATATCTTTTTCGATCTTCTTGATAAAAAGAGTGTGATCTGCCTTTCCCATAGAATACCCTTTTTCCATAAGAAATTTAGATAATCTTTCATACCAAGACTTAGGAGCTTGTTTAAGGTCATATAGTGCCTTCTTAAGCTTGTAAACATACTCAGGATGTTTTGAATTTTCAAAACCTGGAGGTTGTTTTACATACACTTCTTTTTTTATATATCTATTTAAAAAAGCAGTCTTAACATCCATTTGATATAATTTGAAATCCATATAACAAGCATATGCTAACAAAATTCATATTGATTCTAGTCTAGCAACAAGAGCAAATGTTTCATCATAATCAATTCCTTCCTCTTGCTTGTAACCTTGAGCAACTAATCTAGCTTTATTTTTAACTATATGTCCATCTTGATCTACTTTGTTTCTAAATACCCACCTTCTTCCTATTATGGATTGATTTTCAGGTGGTGGAACTAGATCCCATACCTCATTTCTTATAAATTGATTTAGCTCATCTTGCATAGCTAAATACCAAAATTCATCTTCTAAGGCATCTTCAATTATCTTAGGTTCTAGTAAAGAAACAAATGAATAAGCACCACAAATGTTGACTACTGATGACCTAGTCCTATCTCCTTGATTAGGATCGCCTATTATCTTATCAATAGGATGAGATGAAGCATAACGCCAATTTCTATGTTGTTCCATATTTTCTATAGGTATGACATTATTTTCTTCTAAATTTTCATCATTCAAACTTAGATTTCTTATTCCGTCAGATAATCTATCAATTTCTCTGTCAACATCATTTGGTACTATTTCTGGGAGAATTTATGAATCAAAGTTTTCAACATGTCTTAAATCCAAATGAGAATTTTCATGAAATTTCACATGCAGGGTTTCCTCAATGGTTTTTGTTGATTTATTATAAACTCTATATGCTTTACTTCTAATGGAATAACCAACAAAAATCCCTTCATCTGATTTGGCTTTAAATTTGTCTCTTCATTCCTTAGTGCTTAAAATAAAACACTTACAGCCAAAGGGTTTTAAATAACTTATTTTGGGAACCCTGTTATACCATATCTCATAAGGAGTTTTATCTAAAATTGGTCTTAGATGTACTCTATTTATAACATAGCATGCTGTATGAACTACTGCCTAGAGAAAAAGGGGTAACTTATTCTCATTTAACATGGTTCTAGACATTTCCTAAAGTGATCTGTTTTTACGTTCTACTATCCCATTTTGTGAAGGAGCTCTTGGAAATGAGTACCTATGATCTATGCCTAATTCTTCACAAAAGGTGTCCATTTGATCATTATCAAATTCTGTACCATGATCACTCCTAAGTTTTTGAATTTTAACATTTTGCTCATTCTGAACTTTATTACAGAATATCTTAAATATTTCAAAAACTTCAGTTTTATTATCTAGAAAATAGACCCAAGTAAATCTAGAATAGTCATCAACTAGTACAAAAGCATAATGTTTACCTCCTAGACTGGTTGTTCTAGTAGGTCCAAATAAATCCATATGCACTAGTTCTAATACTCTTTTGCTTGTTATTTCATTTAAGCTTTTAAAGGATGTTTTATGTAATTTACCTAGTTGACACGCATCACACATAAACTCTTTCGAGTACTTAATACTAGGTAAACCTCTAACTAGATTCTTTTTAGACAACTTTTGTAATAATTTTAAGTTTGAGTGTCCTAGCCTTCTATGCCATAAAATGACTTCATCTGATTTTGAATTAAGCAAGCATTGTCTTTAATAATATCAGAAGGCAAATTTAGAATACAAACAGATCCTTTCTTGTATGCAGTGAATAAAATTTCGTTTGTAGTCATGTACATAATTTTACAGGAATCTTTTTCAAAAATTACTTTGTAAATCTTCATTAAAATAGGAACACTCAATAAATTAAAACCTAAGTTTTCAACTAATAAGACATCATTTATAAAACATTTATCAGTTACCTGAACCTTGCCAGACCCAAGGATATTTGTTTTGCTTTTATTTCCAAAGGTAACTTGTCCATTCTTGGTCTTTGTTATTTCTGTAAGTAATCGTATATCTCCCATCATGTGGCTGGATGCTCCACTGTCCATTATCCATTTTGATTTGTGTACCTACAAAACAGTCAAAAAGAGATTTTATCTCTTGGAACCCATTTTTGAGTGGGTCCAAGAATTTTAGAGAGAGTCATATCAAAATAATCCATATTTTTAGACTTCAACTTATCTATTTTCTGATAATTATTTTTGCGTTTCTTTCTCTTAGTGTTATAATTATCAGAACATTTATCTCCATGTAAACCAAAGTTGAAATTTTCATTTCTGACATTATTTGATTTCCAATATCCGATATTCTTTAAATATGAAGAAAATTGATCAAGAATATTAAAATTCTCAAATGTCTTAGCTTGATTCTTTTGAAGATTTCTTTTGAAATTCTTGCATTGTGTGCTATCATTTCTATGCTGCATTTCATCAATTTGCACATATTTTTCTCCCTTTCTGATTACACATGGAATAGTTTTTCTCTTACTATTCTTAGTACTGGAAATAAAGACATTATTTTTAGCAGTACCATCATGCAATATATAATTTTCAGAAGATGCATCGTGTAAACCAATACCATGTTTTTCTACATTTGATATTTTACTACTGGGTTCATTTGTTAAAATTTGACTATTATTCCATTTACTTAATATAGCCTTTTGATCGCAGACTTTAATCTTTAACACATTAATTTCTGAATTTAAATCAGTAATAGTCAGTTCCAGTTTTTCAATTTCACAGATCATTTTTTTCTTATCAGTAATTAAATTTTTACAATCGGCATGCAATTTTCTTTCTATAGTAGTGAACTTTAAAATTTCCTGTGCATGCCTTTGATTTTCTTCTTTAAATTTATTCAACGTAGAGTTCAGAAAATCAATCTTATTTTCAGATTCATCTAGCATTTTCCTAGTGTCCTTTCTTTCTATTTTGACTTTCTTATATTTTCTGGCCAGTCTATTGTATTCAACAAGTAATCCATCAAAATTATCAAAATTAGCATTTTGATCAGAGGATACCTCACTGGATTTTGCCATAAAGCATACATTTGCCAGATTTTCTTTTGAATCTGATGTTGATGAGGATTCATTGTCTGATGTTGAATCCTTTGTTTCTTCACTTTGTGAAGCTGAAGAGTCATCCCATGTCACTTTAAGCGCCATTCTCTTTCTGAATTTCTTATTCCTGAAATTCCTCCTCGAATTCTTCTTATCTTTGTTGAGAGGACAATCAGTTTGAAAGTGACCTGGCCTGTTGCACTTGTAGCATATACTTTTGTCTTTCGTGAATGACTTCTCCATATCTCCAAATGTCTTTGCTGACCTGAAGTTCCTGCGTTTCTTCAATAGATTTCTAAATTTTCTGGTCAACAACAATAAATCATCGTTAGAATCACTAGTGACTTCTCAGACTTTATCAGCCTCAAAAGCCAGATCCCTTCTAGGATTGTTCCCTTTTGGATCTAAATGTTGTACTTCATAGGCTGTTAGATTTCCTATGAGATCATCGAGAGTATATGTATTTAAGTCTTTGGAGTCTTCAATAGATGTTGTCTTTTGAGCCCAAATTTTAGTTAAAGATCTAAGGATCTTTCTTACCAAGTCTTTTTCTTCGAATTTCTTGCCTAAAGATTTTAATGAATTTACAATCTCAAGAAAACGGGAAAACATGTCAGAGATAAATTCATTTTCATGCATTTTAAAAAGCTCATATTTATGTACTAACATTTTGATCTTAGATTCCTTGACCTGATTAGTACATTCGTTGGCAACTTCTAATGCATGACATATCTCATATGTAGTTTGATATGCAGAAACTTTATTAAATTGATCATGAGATAAAGCACAAAATAAGATGTTTAAACCTTTAGCATTCAGTGTCATTCGCTCCTTTTCATCAAAAGTCCAAGTATCATATGGAGTCGTAACTAACACTATAGGATTGCTAATTATATGCCATAATTTGAAATCGATTGACTGAAAAAATACTTTCATCCTATATTTCCAGTAGCCATAATTGCTACCTTCGAACATAGGAGGACGATTAGTGGTCTGTCCTTCAGTCATAACTAAGATTTCAGAATTATCCATTTTAAACAGATGATCTGAAGTAACTGACAGGAAAAACCAATTCCTAAATAGAGAAATGAAGGCTTTTTAGATGCTTTAAACAGTTTAAATGCTCTAATACTAGTTGTAGATCGTCTGTATCACAAGAGGGGGGGTGAATTGTGTCTTTAGTAATTAAACTAGTGGATAAAATAAGAGCACAAAACACTCGTAAATGAAATTCTATTCTTTTATTTCAAGACAGAATTTACAATATCTTTTCAGCTCAATTACCTTCTTGATGGTTTTGATATAGTAATTTTTGATATACAATTCAAATAGGAAAACAAAGCTCTTTTTCAAAACTAATTTTGAATTGTATAAAACCTGATCTTTATGCACACAGCTCTTTTCTTTCTTTGCTCAGCTTCTGTATCTCTTCTTCTCCAGTTGTCGAATTTCCAGACTTCTTGCGTTTGTAGCTCCTTTTTTAAAATTGCTTGGAATTTCGAACTTCTTTTGATGTTGGAGAACTTTTCAGAATATAAATATTCAAACTTAAATTTTCAGTTAAGGATCCAGATTGAATATTCAGACTTGGTTTTTGAGATTGGGATCCTCTGTTGTAATGTAGCTCACACTCTCTATTAGTAGTCGAACTCTGTTGTCTTTCACGTTCAGCAAGTTCATCCACTTGATCCACAATCCATAACCCATAATCCACGTACTAATTTTCTCTTTAATCCAAATTACTTTCTATTTAAATTTCCACTTTCTTCACTGACAATCTGAGTTTCCACGATCTCCACTCGTAGATTCACCGAAATTTTATCTTCCTAGAGTCTTGTAGAATATCTTCTAAGTCTTCGATTTAGTCGAACATTTATCCTTTAACTCCTATCAAAACTCGAACGCTTATCCTTTAACTCTTTGAGTTTTTGCACCTGCAAAACACGTGACTAAACAAGGAAACTTATCTGTTTGTTAATCCTTTTACAAAACTCGAACAGTTATCTATCCATGCGTATAAAAACTCGAACAATTATCTAACTATTCGATTTTTCATTACCGAACGCACATGGAAAACACGTGACAACTTAAAACATTAAAAACACACGTGCGGATAACTTAACTATACGAGTTTTTAACATAAAGTATTCGACAAAAATGAAATGTTAACTATTCGAAAGTTTAACTATTACAAATCTAGCTCTTCGAAAATCTTTAATTTATCCGACATAAAAATGAAACTTTCCGATAATCTGTTAACTATTATACTTAGAGAAATATACTTAGAGAATATTATGTAGACTTATTTAAATACGTTAATAAAGCATACATCATCAAAATTAAATACCTAACAATCGCTCAAGATGGATATTGAATAATAGAGCAACAAGCCACATGATAGGAGATAAAGAATTGTTGATAGACATTGATTATGCCAAGAAAGGATTGGTTACATTTGAAAACAAGAGCCAAAGTAAGATTTTAGACATTGGCAATGTCAAGGTAATAGAAACAAGTTTTATTATTGATGTTTTACTTCTTAAGGACTTAAGTTTCAATTTAATTGGTACTAATGACTTGCAAGATAAAGGGTATAAATTACTATTTGATGATAATAAAATTTTTATCGTCTTAAAGTTAAGTGATGAAACTAAGTTCATTGCTAAAAGGAAAATTTTAATAAATATTTTGAAATTACCATCTAGTGCCATTGATTGTAATTCTTGCTTAATTATTAAATATAGTGAATCTTACTTAGAGCATAGGAGGTTAGGAAATGCTAATATGAAATTATTAAATAGGTTGTCGAGCAAGAAACTTGTTAGATATTCACCTATAATTAAATATTCTAAGGAATTTACGTGTGATGCACGTGAATTAGGTAAACAATGAAAAGCTTCTTTTAAATCTTTAAATGAGGCAATAAGACAAAGAGTTTTAGAATTAATACATATAGATTTATTTGGACCAACTAGAACCCAAAGTTTAGGTGAAAAAAATATGTTTTTATTCTAGTTGATAATTATTCATGATTTACTTGAGTGTATTTTGTATTTAACAAAACTAAAGTATTTGATGTTTTTAAGAATTTCTACAGTAAAGTAAAAAATGAAAAAGGCTTAACCATATAGAAATTAAGAAGTGATCATGGTACCGAGTTTGACAATAATCAAATAGATATTTACGGTCAAAATTTTGGAATTGATTATAGATATTCTTTTCCAAGAGCACAATCACAAAATAGTGTTCTTGAAAGAAAGAATTGGTTGCTCCAAGAAATGGTAAGGTTCATGATATATGAAAATAGGATTGAATAAAATTTCTAGGTTGATGAAATTAACATTGCATGTTATATTATTAATAAGATTCACCTAAGACTAATATTAGATAAAACACCTTTTGAAATTTGGTTTGACAAGATTCCTAAAATTTCATATACCAAAGCATTTGGTTGTAAATATTATATTTTGAATACTAGTGAAAAGAGATATAAGTTTAGAGCCAAATCAGATGAAGAAATTTTTAATAGTTATTCATCTAGGAGTAAGCCTACTAGATTTATAATAAATCAATAAAAACAATCCGAGAATTTCTACATGTTAAATATAATGAAAATTCTTATTTAGAATAAAATAAATTTTATGAGGATGGTATAATAGTGAACCAACACCAACAAAATGTTGTTTGTATTAAAAATTTTAATAAGAAATTTGGTCATAGAGTTGAAGTTGGCAAATATTGTTTGTATGCAATGTATGCTCTTATCAATCATATTTAGCTGAACTAGTTTGACATTTTCATTCATTATATTCTGAGTTTGTAGAGTAAATTATTTTATAGCAATGCTATATTAGGAATTGTGGCAAGTTAGATAGATTTAACACCTTGGCTAAAGAAAAAGATAAAATCTAGATTTTTCTTTGTAAAGGAGCTTTAGAAATTTTAGGTGTTTAGAATGAAATTGTGCATAATATTAATGGTTAATTATATAATATTTAGTTTATCATATGAAAATTAAGCCATTATGTTACAATTATATGAATATATGCCTTAATTAAAGAATATGCATAATTTCAAGGAATTAATGTTTGGTTTGTTCTTGTTTACTTATATGTGTATATTTTCTTTTAGAAGTAAACAAATAATTTTCACGAATAAGATATTAAATCTAATTCGTAATTAACTATAAGTGTATAGTGTTTATTGCATAAATTTACAAGTACAGGTCGATCCCATATAGAATGATTAAAAATTTCAAACTATTTAAATTTTTACAACCAAAGGTTTTTGTGTTCTGAATTATTCCCTTCGTTGAATTACCGCTAACTCAACGAACTTAGTTAAGAGGAGATCAACTTACAAAAGTCCCAGTTCGCGATTCTATAATGAGAGGAGCATGTGATAGTAAGTGATTAAGTTTTTAATGGTGTAATCACGTCGTATGTAGTGACAAAAGTTCTTACAGTTAATAGAGAATTTACCTTTCACCTTTTGTTCATCTACAAGAACATATTACAACAAAATCAAAACAAAAAACTCATTATCTGTTTTTATATTTATCAAATCTATGTTGTATCGTTTGTTAAATGTTCTGTGTTTATTTTATTCCAATGAATAGAAAATCGTATTACTGATTACTGAAATTTGTTAGTATTAAATATTGAATGCTAGTGTGGATCAATGAATATTTATAATATAAACTAGCATTAGAAGCTTAATTGATGTTGTTTACATTTTATAAAACCACCCAATGGATGGTCGTATTCCTTTATAGATATTAGTATTAATTTGAAGTTACTAGTGAGGCTCGTTGAGTTAACTTAACTCTACAAAGATAGTCCATTGAGATAATTGTAACTTGACGAACTAAGTTTGTTGAATTAGCAGTAAGTCAACAGAGTGAGTAATCCAGAACACAAAAACCTTTGGTTGTGAAAATTGAAATAGTTTGAAATTTTTAATCATTCCCTATGGGATCGACTTGTACTTGCACACTTATGCAATAGATACCATGCACTTATAGTTAATGAAATGAGCAGATTTACTAAACTTAAATCTTATTTGTGAAAACTATTTGTTTACTTAAAGAATTATTAGATATACATATATTTGAGTAAATAGAGCACCAAACCAAGTTTTCTAGCATCGTTACTAGGGAATGAGAAGCAAAAAAAATCATAGCACTATTTTGTTTTCATAGTATAAGGAGTGATGTGTGTTTTTATTATTGAGAATATGGGCATATGCTTATGCTCAAGGATTTTTGAAACCTGTAGTTAGCATATGTGAATTTTGTAATTTGAAAGGTCATGACATTGCTGATTGTTTGAAATTGAGACAATTGTAGATAGTTATATCAAATGGGAAACAAATAAATTATATCCAATACAATAGAATTGAGTATGAAAATTTTATAATTTACCCAACCAATAATCAATTTAGGACAAGTAATATGTCAAAAGACAAGGAAGTTTGGGATAGGTATGACAAACTTGAATGAAGTTTAGAATAAAACCTAGACAAATTGGAATAATACATGTATTATTAGCAAGAAGTTAACCAAATAAACTATAAGGAAAATTATTCAGAACCTAAAATCGATATCATCTATGAAATTGAGAAAATCATAATGAAAATTGATCAAAAACTGAATGCAATGAGATTAGATGATTTGGAAAAAAAGCTAAATGCACTAGATGAATTTACAATGAAATTACAAGTCATGTAAGATAAAAATGAAAACACAAATGATAATTTCAATGTCAAAAGTGTGCATAATTTACAAAACATAAAGATAAACGAAATTACCAATGAAATAGGAATTGAAAAATGTAATCCAACTAAAGAATATATAGAAATAATCAAAGATCAAAATAATAAGAAAGAAACAGTAATACAAGAACATCATGAAATTGCTGAAAATATGGAAGATGTTTGTGTAAGATTAAGATCTAGAACTTATGTGCCACTAAGAATTCAAAAAGAAAGCAAGGTGGAGCTAAGTAAGAACAATCTTCAAAATGGAAATAAACACATAATACCTGAAAACATAGAAATCAATGAACAAAAATCTAAATCTGAAAATGAAACTATAAATGACCAAAAGAAAGAAATGGATAAAAAAGAATCTAAAGTTAATCATGGACAAGGAAAAGAATCTTTTAAATCACAATCATTAGCGCCTTATCTTGAAAGATTCAAACAAACATTTCCTGAAAAATAAGAAAAAATTTGAGAAATTTTTGAAAAAGTACAAGTTAATATTCTTTTGTTAGATTTATTGTAGAAAATACCACCTTATGCTAAATTTCTCAAGGATTGGTGTACTAAGAAAAGGGAGCAAAAATTGTTAAGAAAAGTCTTTTTAACAAAACAATGTAGTTCTCTATTTCTACCACAAATTCCTAAAAAGTTATCTAAACCAGGAATCCTTGTTATATCATGCACAATAGGTAATACAACTTTGGAAAAAACCTTAATAAACCTAGGTGTAGGTCTAAATGTTATGCCTAGTGATATATTTGTATCCCTAGGATTAGAAAGATTAAACCCTACTAGTATTGTCATTTAATTAGCAGATATAAGTATAAGATACCCTAGAGGAAAAATAGAAGATGTCCTAATTAAAGTGAAGAACTTCATTTATCTTGTTGATGTTGTCGTTTTGGATTTCCAACAAATTAAGCATCAGAATCATGATACATCTTTAATTTTAGGAAGGTCATTTCTAGCAACTCGAGAGCTATTATAAACTGTAAAAATGGAATGATGAAATTAACATATGGTAATGAGGATACTCAACTAAATATTTTCAAACTAGAAGGGGATGAGGAGTTAGAAATGTTTTTACATACTATAGATTTTTTAGAGGATGAAGGAGACAAGTTAGAAGATGTGATTCAAGAAGAATTAAATAGACAATTAGATATTGAAAATCTAGAAGGAAGTAAAAATATAGATGGAGACTTAAACATAGAAGTAGAAGGAGACCAAGAAAAATTTAATATTGAAGACAAAAATGTTAAAATAGGAGCTCTAGCTTCTAATGGTCAACACCTAGATTTAAAACAGTTAGAATGAACGGATGTTTAGAATGAAAAAGTGCATAATATTAATGGTTAAATGAAGGTTAATTGCATAATATTTAGCTTATCATATGACAATTAAGCCATTATATTATAATTGCACTATTATCTGCTTTAATGAAAGAATCTACATAATTTCAAGGAATTAACGTTAATTAAGTACATTTCTAAACTGTTAGAGAATCACAGGCTTTTTAATTCTTAAGTATCTAAATTGTCTATTATTTTGGAGAGTTGCATTTCATGTCTTGGACAGTTATGTTATAAACGCTTGAAGAATATTTTATTATTTCCTAGAGTACACGTGTTGCAACCTTAATACATGACTTAAGTGGATTTTTGATAAGTTATCTGCTAACTATCCGAAATGTGTCTAAGCATCAGATAGTTAGGTTTGTAAGTATCTAAAATACTTAAAATTATTTAGTTATTTCTTTATTACATGTGTTTTATAGTTAAATCAACGAAGTAAGTCCGTTGAGTTACAATAACTCTACAAACCATTTATTTTCTAACATGCCACTATAGTAGTTGCAGAAATAAGAAATTCGAAGGAAAACCACGATTGCACATATCACGTAGGAATTCACTCGTGGAATGAAGAAGAAATCACCATCGTTGATATGAATGAAGGAAAACCAATCGATCATTTAAGTAGAAGTAGTTACTACTATCTTGATGTGAAAGGTTAAATAAAAAAACTGGTCCTCGGCAATGGCACCATAAAACTAGTATTGGTGTTGTTAACTTCTGTTTTTATGATTATACCAACAATAACTTTTAGAAGTAAACAAACAATCTTTCACACAAATTATATATTAAGTCCAATTTGTATTTTAACTGCAAGTGCATAATGTATATTGTATTTGTGTGCAAGTACAAGTCGATCCCATAGAGAGATGGAGTAAGAATTGTGTATTGTTTCAATTTTTATATTAGAGTTTATATGTGTTCAGTTAAGCACTCCATTGGGTTACAGTTAACACTATTAGGATCGATAGGCTTACTAGAGGGGGGTGAATGGTGCTAATGTATAAATTTTACTTCTTTATAAACTTGATTGATTGATTTTATAAAATGAAATCAAAACAATAGAAAGAAATGCACACAAGACGATTTTTAGGTGGTTCACCAACTTGGCTAGTCCACCCCCAAGATTCACTTGGGCTTCACTAAGTATATGAGTACTTACAACACTTGCTTTCAGGTTGAAGAAGAACCAACACTTAGAGCTTTCAAGTTGAAGCTCTCAACCAACAGAGAGTTTTCAGGTTGAAACTCATGAACCAAAACTTTGAACTTTTAACCCAGAGTTTAAGCACAGGGAGCTTTTATGTTGTAGAAGACTTGAGATTATTTTTGAATGATGAAGACTTGAGTGTATCTCTGAATGTGTTTGTAGCTCACAATATATGATAATCATTGTCTTAGCTTTTCCTTTTCTTCTCATATTTATACCAAGAGGTGTAACGATCATATTTTCTTCCAACGGATGTATTTTGTTGTACTTGTTAAGAAATCAGACCTAAATATGGTAAGTTACCATTTAGGGAGGTATTTTAAGATACCCTTCTGATTTCTTGGGTTTTCAAAGGCTTAACCATGTAACTCTCTGAAAATTAATAGTAACCCATCGAAAAGTCTCTTAAGTCTTTCTACCAAGTAGGATTTCAGATTGTACAGATGAGTTGTCATTCGATCGGATACTTGCAGCTGTAACTTACCGAACTATTCTTTGACTATCAGATAGTTAGCTACAGTAGTCTTCCAAAATCCTTCTTTAAGTTTCTGACTACTTTCTTATTTCTACACATGCATAATAAAATAACTTAAGTTTCAGATGGTTATAATTGTAACTCACTGAAACTCTTCAAATTTTGGATAGTTAGCTATAGTAAGTTTTCGATTCTTCATTTAAGCTTCTCTCTGGATTTCTGCACGTGGGAAATTCAATGACTTAATTTTCAAATAGTTGTTTTCACTAACCTTTCAAAATTCTTGACCTTTCGAATAGTTAGCACCTTAACTCTCCGATCATTTAACCAACTATCTTTCAAACTCTCTAAAGGCCTTGTATTTTCGGATAGTTATTCTTCTAATTGTCCGACGATATTTTTGCTGCTTTAAATAAACTCTTCGGATACATAGGCCTGTAACTTATCGAAGATTAACTTTCTTTTGGATACTTAGGCTTGGTAACTTTCCGATTTTCTTGTGACTTTATTGCAGCAATTTCTAATCTACTTGTATCTGTTTATCTACCTTCTGATCTTTTACTAAGCTGTCTTATCTGTGAAATATAATTTGTTTCCTTACACAGGTTTTTGCATTATCAAAATACTAAGGTCCTAACAATCTCCCCCTTTTTGATAATGACAAAATCATTTACATTAAATTACATGTATTTCACTCCCTAGATTGTTTCTATACATTCAGTCACATAGAAACTAAGTAAAGTAAAGATTTACATTGAATACAATATAATGGAGTAAATTTCTCCCCCTAACTATGTGTTGGGAATACTCCCCTTGCCTTCTATGTAATTTCCATGTTCTTCTCCCCCTTTTTGTCATTAGTTAAAAGGAGTTTCATAACTTTCTTTTACTGAAATAACTACCATATTTCTCCCCTTATTTTCAAGATGTAATATCTGATCTCATAATAGTTTTCTAATCATGTTTCCATAATCCTGTTTGATATCAAATGCTGAAAGAATTGATTGCATCAATATCTTCGAATACCAATTTTGATTGTGCATCAAATGTTTGACTATTGGTGTGCTGATATCAATTGTTGAGATATTTTCATCATTGCAATCTGTTTTCTTCTTTCCCTTTGCTGTTGTACTGCTTTTCTTCTTTCTTATTTGAGCACAGTATCACTTGAAGTGCCAATTTCCTCAATCCTTGTCTAATACCAGTTGTTGACATATTAATATCTGAGAAGTTAGTAATTGCTCTCTTGGTTTATGGTATTTCTTCCTTTGTCTCATTTATTTACTGCATCATCTCTAAAAACTGAAAAAGATAGTGAACTACCAATTGTTAATGTAGCAATTTATAAATATGCAGTTAATATTTGTAGTTGTTGCCACAACTCTCCCCCTATCTGTATGGAGGTATTCTGATTTTTAATAGCAAGCTATAGGCTCTCCCCCTATATGTGTGCGCTCTTTATATACTCTCTTTTTGCACTGAAGCAACATTCTGAATTCCCTTCATATAGTAGGTTCTCCCTTTACTTATATGCTTTTCCTTGCAGACAGATTTGTTGCACCTATTTTGCAAAATGACATATATGATACCAATTGAACTAGGTACCAATTGTTAATCAAAAACATCATAAATAATTTTCAATCATTTAGCTTCTAATTTCAATCCGTTTATCTTCTCTTGGATCTTTATTTCAAGAGGTTCTTTCAGATTGCAGAAGATAATTTGAAGACTGTAATCTATCTACTATAGATTTTGTTTGTCCTTTGATAAATCTGATTTCCTTACTTTGTATTCATTCAACCTAGCTTGTGCAGACCTTATTTCCTTTAAAGAACATGATTCAATCATTGATGCTACTTTTGATACCAATTGTTAATTTCAGAACATCATAATTGATCCTTTACTGTTTAGCTTCTTATTTCTCTTCACGAGATTCCTTCAAAACATATGTAGAAAGCAATTTGTGACTGTAGTCTGGCTACTACTCTCTTTTCTATATACTTGTTTCTAGCTACAATTGATTTTGCTCTCCTTGAGCATCATGATGTTAGGCACGTTTTCCACTCAATCTATGTGTAGCACTTTCTACCAATTTATGGTGCCTCTTGCAATACCAAATAGTTGCTCTCATAACAGATTTTCAAATTTTCTAGCCTTCTCTAATTGATCATTCCATTGATCTTTAGATTTTGATCATTTGCAAATAATTATTTGACACTGTAAATTAGCTGCTCCCCCTAAATAATGTAATCCTGCAATTCAAATAGAAATAGATTTTGGTACCCATACTTTCTTGGGTCCATAAGTGTTAATCCTGACAATATTTAATTTATTACTTTTTGGCAGCCACATTGATCCGAATCTTCTTTTGATTGCAAATGCTGTTGTACTATCTCTGTAAGATCGGATAACACCACCACAATAGGGTATTTCCTATGGAGTAGCATACCCTAGGCCAAGTCTACTTGAATTGTATTTCTAAGAACTAATGATTTGATCTAATCCTTTTTGTCCATTAGTAAACTTATGTACAGTATTTTTCAGATCAGTAATTTTAGATTTCAGATTTTCATTTTCGTTTATCAATTCATCATTATTGCATTTTCTATTTTCAAGTTCAATATATGCTTCTTCTAAACATGCAGTTAAATGCTTAACTTCCTTTTTATAATTTTTGCATTTAACATATAAACTATCAATAGTAGACAAAAGAACATTTACATCTATATTATCATTGTCTACATCAGAATCACTTTGAGATGAAGTGGAACATACCTCTTGTGTTGTATAACACACGTTTACTAGTACCTCTTCATCTGAACTAGATGAGCTATTAGAAGAACTACTCTCATCCCAAGTAGCCTTCAATGCCATTTTCTTTTTGTAGATCATCTTCTTCTTCTTCATTTCTTTTTCTTCTTCTAGTTGCAATGGACAATCAAGTTGTTTATGTCCTTGCTTCTTGCATTTAAAGCATATTGGAGCATTGCTTTTTGATGTGCTGGCTTGGTTCTTTTTCTTCATCTATTTTCTAAATTTTCTATCCAATAGCACAACTTCATCATCATCCGAGCTTTGAAGTTCCTAAGTTGATGGAAAGGTTAGTTCTTTCTTCGTTTCTATTTTCTTTTTAGCACTTCCTTCCTCATCTTTCCATTCTTTCATTTGAACTTCATGGGTCAGCAGATTGCCCATCAGATCCTCTACTGAGTATTTGTTGTGGTCTTTGGAATCCTGTATTGATGTGGACTTTTGCTTCCATTCCATAGTTAAGTTTCTAAGGATTTTCTGCACCTGTTCATGGACAGAAAATTCCTTTCCCAAATCTCTTAAGCCATTAATAATCTCAGTGAATCTAGAAAACATATTAGTAATTGTTTCATCATCAAGCATTTTAAATAATTCAAGCTTTCTAAGTAAAATGTTGATTTTAGTGTCTTTCACTTGGTTGGTTCCTTCAAAGGTTATTTGAAGAGTGTTCCAAGCCTTGTGAGTAGATTTACAAGTTGAAACTTTATTATATTGTTCAACATATAAGGCATACTAAATAATATTCAACCCTCGAGCATCCATTTGGATGATTCTCTCATCCTCCTCAGACTAGTCATCCTCATGACTAGGTGGAATAGGTGTTCCTAGAACCACCATTTTCCATAGACTCACATCTAAGCCTCTAAGGAAACATTCCATCCTATTTTTCCAGTAATTATAGTTAATACCATCAAATAGGGGAGGATGATGGATATTCTGACCCTCTCTATGAAAAGATGTCATGATCTCAGATGGTTAAATCTATAAAAAAAGATCAACCTGCTCTGATACCAATTGTTAGGATCGATAGGCTTACTAGAGGGGGGGTGAATGGTGCTAATATATAAATTTTACTTCATTATAAACTTGATTGATTGATTTTATAAAATGAAATCAAAACAATAGAAAGAAATGCACACAAGAGGATTTTTAGGTGGTTCACTAACTTGGCTAGTCTACCCCCAAGATTCACTTGGGCTTCCCTAAGTATACGAGTACTTACAACACTTGCTTTCAAGTTGAAGTAAGAACCAATACCTAGAGCTTTCAGGTATAAGCTCAACAGCAAACCTTTCTTCGAGCTTTCAAGTTGAAGCTCTCAACCAACAGAGAGTTTTCAAGTTGAAACTCATGAACCAACACTTTGAACTTTTAACCCAAAGTTTAAGTGTAGGGAGCTTTTGTGCTGCAGAAGACTTGAGATTGTTTCTGAATGATTCAAACTTGAGTGTATCTCTGAATGTGTTTGTAGCTTACAGTATATGATAGTCGTTGTCTTAGCTTTTCCTTTTCTTCTCATATTTATACCAAGAGGTATAACGATCATATTTTCTTCCAACGGATGTATTCTACTGTACTTGCTAAGAAATCAGACCTAAATATGGTAAGTTACCATTCAGGGAGGTATTTCAAGATACCCTTTCGATTTCTTGGGTTTTTCGGAGGCTTAGCCATGTAACTCTCCGAAAATCAATAGTAACCTACCGAAAAGTCACTTAAGTCTTTCTACCATGTAGGATTTCAGATCGTACAGATGAACTATCATTTGATCGGATACTTGCAGTTGTAATTTACCGAACTATTCTTTGACTGTTAGATAGTTAGCTATAGTAGCCTTCTGAAATCCTTCTTTAAGTTTCCAACTACTTTCTTATTTCAGCATGTGCATAATAAAATAACTTAAGTTTCGGATGGTTATAACTGTAACTCACCGAAACTCTTCAAATTTTGGATAGTTAGTGTTTGGATTAAAATGTTGCGTATTTTTATAGGATCTTATTAGTTAAATAGATTTACATGAGATTTATTAAAGTCATATTATGCATTTATTTCATTATTTAACCAATAAGAACCAATCCCCATTTTATATAATTAAAAGTAGGAAATTATTTCAAACATGCATCATTTATGAATTTTATGGATGACTTGATACTTTGATGTATTTATTGTTATGAAAAGTTTATAATTCAATAGAAGATCATGGAAATTGAAGATTGGAGGAAGAAAATCAAGTGGGATTTAATCCCAATCGTTGAATCAAAGATGGATCTCCAAACATGGAAACACTCCTTATAAAAGGAGTGGTGCATGTCTAGGGCTCTCTTGCTTGGGTCTCTTTTGTTTTCCTCCTCCAACACCACCAGTCGTCACCCCCTCTTGGAGCTCCACATCTTGAAGCAAGGAAGGAGAACGTCGGTCATTCCACCACCTTTCTTCAACTCGGATCTCATCATCTTCATTCCATAAGTCATCTCCAACATGAAAACCTTCATTCCACATCTTGGAGGAGGGACGTCTACCTTCACAAGGGTTCTCTTCTTTATTTGTGAGATTCCACAAATCGTTTCTCCACTTTCCCCTCTTCTTTGGCTTTAGATGTATCATATTTTATTATGTTTCACGTAGGTTGTTATTTATGTTCTTAGTTTTCATTGTAATAGGGTAAAAGTAGAAAACAGATTCGTTTTTATTTGTATGTTCCTTTGTGAATCCGTGAATCTTTGTTATTTTCATCTGAAAATTGTAAAAACAGGTGCTGTTATTAATATATATTCATATATTGTTGTTTGTTGATGTTGAAATCCGGATATTACATTCTGTTATGCATGAAACAACATAGAATTTGTTGAAGGTTGTGCATGTTTGCAGATTTGTAGTTTTGTTGATCTATTTGTATTCCGAGAATTCATATGTGTTCTGGAGCATTTCTGTTTAATTGAAAATTCTGAAAAAATTCATAATCGTGATATTATAAGTCTTCTGTGATTCTCTAAAATTTCATAGCAATCCGAAAAGATTTGTTACCATTTTGAAGCTATAACTGTATCAAGCACAGAATTCGGTCTGAGACTCTTTTATCATGATTGTAACACGTTTTTCTCACAACTCAACGAAAATTCGAATAAATATTTCATTAATATCTACATCCTGTCTATTTTGTAACGCATTTGATTTTGGAATTTTTGGTTGAGTAATTCGGGATTTATAAGGTTTTTAAGATACTATTATTAACACGCACAAGTTTCCAATTTTATGCATCATTTTCAATGTCTGAATTTTTAGTCATAACATTCGTGCGTTTTTAAGTGTGAAAAGTTTTATCTGAAGTCCACATTAACAGATCTGATTGAGATTAAATTTTAAGTCTAATGTGTTGATTGATCGATAAATTAAAAATCTGTGGACTTACTTTTTTTATAGTCTAATCTATATTTGGAAAGTATTTGCTTGCCATATTCTTGTAATTAGAATCCTAGATTATCCCCATTTCTCTGTGGTTCAACCCGTACTTGTTGACGTACTTCATTGGATGCCATGCACTTGCGGTTTATAAATTTAAAACTTCTAAAATACCTAAACAATTTTTTGGCACCGTTGCTAGGGAATTGGCACAGTATAATCTAGGTTTTAATTTTTTGGATTAGACTTGAGCTTTTAAGTGTTTTGGTTGTGCATCTACAAAGGAGGCAATTATGGAGAATAATTTCTATGACTTTGGAGATTAATTTTCTCTTTATTGTGATTTATGTCATGTAGAGGGGCATACCACAACCAATTGCAATTTTTATTATTATCCACCTCAACCATTAGAAAATGTTAAACAATGAAATAAATGTTTAATGTTAGGACATAATGAAGAAGAATGTCTACAAAATCTTGAAGATGAAATAGTAAAAGCCATTAATTCAATTAATTACTATCATGAAGAAAATGAATGTCAAAATTATTATACTCAACCAACTATTTATGAAAAACCAATTGAGGAAAAAGAATTTAGAATTATGAGTGAGGTGCAAGCCTTAGGAAAACAAATCTAAGATCTAGCTAGGATGGTAGAAGAAGGAGGTTATGAGATAAATCCATCCATAGGATTAGTGGAGTCTTCAATCCAACCTAGTGAAGAGGTAGAGCACTTGTTTCAAATTAATATAGAAAGAGAACAAGAGGATAATCTAGAAAATTTTGTAATAATTGAAGAAAATAATGAAAATAGTAGGAAAAATTTAAGTGAAGAAAGTGACTTAATAGATGCTTATGTAACACTTAGATTAGGTAATGTCACTCATAAAACCCCACCCATAAGAGAAGAAAATGAAATAATTAGACAAGAAGAAGAAAATAAGGAAAATGAAAATATTGAAGATCAACAAAGTAACTTAGATGGAGAGGGAGTAGATTTAGAATCTAAAGAAAATCATTTAGAACCTACTCAACCCATAGCTTTAGCACCTTATCCTGAGAGGTTAAAATCAAATGAAAATATAAAAAATGAAGACATTGAAAGAATTTTTAAACGGGTGCAAGTTAATATACCTCTCCTTGATTTATTAAAACAAATGCCTAACTGTGCTAAATTTCTTAAGGGGTGGTGCACTAAGAAGAGAACTAGGAAAGTCATTAAGAGAGCCTTTCTGGCTTAAAAAGCTAGTTCTCCTTTTACCAACCACCTTCCTTTTAAGTTAGATGATCCAGGTACTCCTTTGATTTCTTGTATTATTGGGGATAAAACATTAAATAAAGCTCTCATAGATTTGGGAGCTGGAATTAATGTCATGCCTAGTAGTGTTTTTGAATCCCTAGGATTAGAGGGCCTGGTGAAAACCAAAACCATTGTACAGTGAGCTGATAGGTCTTTAAGATATCCTCGAGGGAAGATCGAGGATGTCTTTATAAGGATTAGAGATTGTATTTACCCTGTAGATTTTTTAGTTTTAGAAACCTGTAATTCTCTACATAAGTCTAATTTTATTCCTCTTATTTTGGGTAGACCATTTTTGGCCACTGCTGAGGTAGTGATTAATTGTAAGTCAAGTATTGTTTAGAATGAAAAAGTGCATATTATTAACGGTTAAATGATGGTTAATTGCATAATATTTGGCTTATCATATGAGAATTAAGCCATTATGTTATAATTACACTGTTATATGTTTTAATTAAAGAATCTGCTTAATTTTGGAGAATTAATGTTAATTTAGTACATTTCTGAACTATTGGTAAGTTGCAAGCTGTGAAATTCTTAAGTACCCGAATTTTCTGATATTTCGAACAGTTATGTTTAACATACCGGACATATTTCAAATAGTTATGTTTAACAAACCGAACATGTTGGATAGTTATGTTTAAATTGCCGAATAGTTATGTTTTGAAAGAATAGTTTATTATTTCCTGAAGTACACGTGTCGAAACCATAATGCATGACTTAAGTAAACTTTCGGTGAGTTATCTATAACTATTCGAAATTGCAGTTGGGCATCAGACAGTTATATGTGTAACTCTCCGAAATCTCTTTTTATTTATAAAATAGCTGAGGACACGTGTCATGTTCTGGGAAAGTGACTTAAGTGGATTTTCGGTGAGTTATCTATAACTATCCGAAATTGCAGCTAAGTATCGGATAGTTAGATCTATAACTCTCCGAAATGTTTATTTTATGATTAAACTGCTGTTGACACGTGTCGAGATCTGGTAGATTTATTTAAGTTATATATTGGAGAGTTAAATTTGTAGGTATCTGAAATGCACCTGAGCATCAGATAGTTAAGTTTGTAAGTATCTGAAATGCATCTTGGCATCAGATAGTTAAGTTTGTAAGTATCCGAAATGCACCTGAGCATCAGATAGTTAAATTTATGCATGTGTTTTATAGTTAAATCAACGAAGAAAGTCCGTTGAGTTATCTGTAACTCCACGGACTATTTATTTTCTAATATGCCACTCTAGCGGTTGCAGGAACAAATAGTTGGAAGAGAAAAACCACGTTTGCACGTATCGCGCAGGGAGAAGAAATCATCGCCGTTGATGCGAATGAAGGAAATCCAACCGACCATTCAAGTAGAAGCAGTTATTACTAAAGAAATATAAAAGAAAAGAAGAAAAAGAAGAAGGTGTGTGATCGATGGACAGCTAGTGTGTATAGAGGAGGAGCACTGAGCTTTCTACAGGTAGTATCGACAATTCTCCAAAGTACCACACCAACCATCGTTACCACCACCATAATCACCAACCATCAGAGGTCTGTGAAGATACTTTATTGATGTTGGGTTGATTCCGAGCCAAAAATAGTGCCTGACAACCACTGTGAAGAGTGATCGCGTCGCGGGAAGGGAAGCCATTTTCACCAAGCGCCACTCATATTTCAAGAGATCGTAAAGCTTTTAGCCTTGGCTTCGGGTTGATGCCTGTATGCTGAAGAGGAGATCATCTTGCAATTTTGGACTCGCGATTCTATAGGGAGAGGAGACAGGATTGTAAGTGGTTTAATTTTCAGTGGTGTATTCGTGTTGCAAGCAGTGACGGAAGTATTTACTGTCAACTGAGATTACTTTACATTTCACCTTTCGCCTATTTCCATGTTCATATTAAAACAAAAATACCAAAAACAATTTATCTTTGTTGTATTTTGTATTTGAGTGTTGTATTGTTTGTGTTGTATCATGATTAATGTTATCTTTATCAGTGTTGTGATTGTTTTATGTTAGTTTTAGTTTTACAGTTTACTGAAATTGGTTCGTTCAAAAGACTTAAAGATTTTAATGGTTACTGTTTGAATTATCTGAATGTTAGTATTGCTTAATGATAAATCCAATGTTTACTAACATTAAAGAGCTTAATTGATGTTATTTACAATCTGTGGAATCGCCCAATGGTTGGCTGAATTCCTTTGTAAATAGAACTATTTAAAAAGAAAAGGTAGGCTTGTAGAGTTAACTAAAGTCCACGAGGTTAGTCCATTGAGTTAGCCATAACTCAACGAACTTTGTCCGTTGAGTTAACTGTAATTCAATGGAGAGCTTATTGAATATATAAATTTGATTGTTAACAAGCGAACAATTCTTAAGTTCTTCAGCAATTCCTTGTGGGATCGACTTGTACTTGCACACTGATACAATAGACACTGTGCACTTGTAATTAAAGTACAAATTGGAATTAATATCTAAATTGTGTTAAAGGTTGTTTGTTTACTTCTAAAAGAAAAAGAATACGCATAAAGATAAATTAATTAAGTAAAAAACAGAAGTAACAAATCCAAGTTTTTCTGGTGTAGTGTTGAGAAAATACCAAACAAGTTTTATGGCGCCGTTGCCGAGGAATTGAATTGAATCGAATTGAATTGAATAGAATTGAATTGATATAAGCAACTGATAGAGCTATTTCGTTTTAATAGCTAGAGTTGTGTGTTTTCTTCTGTAATTAAGAATATGGCATATGCTTATGCTCAAAGATTTCTGAAACATGTAATTAGCATATGTGAATTTTGCAATTCTGAAGGACATGACATTTCTGACTGTTTGAAACTGAGATGTTTGTAGATGGTTAGATCCCATGAACAACAAATGAATTATCCTTAGTATAATAGAGCCGAGTATGAGAATCCTATAGTTTACCCAACTGATGGTCAGTATAGAATGTGTAATATGTTGAGAGACACTGAAGTTTGGGATAGGTATGACAGACTAGAGCGTAGTATAGAGCAGAACCTGGACAAATTAGAACACTTTATGTGTCAGCAACAAGAAGTCAACCAATTAAACTATAAGGAAGCATATTCAGAACCTAAAAAGGATATAATTTATGAAACTGAAAAAACTATAATGAAAATTGATCAAAAATTGAATGCAATGAGATTAGATGATTTGGAAAGAAAATTAAAAGCATTAGACAAATATACAATGAAAATACAAGTTATGCAACAGGACAATGAAAATTATAATGTTATAGACCTGCATAATTTGTAAAATATACAGCAAATAAAAAATACTAATGCAAGAGAATTTAAAAAATGCACTTCAAAACTAAAAACAATTGAAGATCATGATCATGAAAATGATATACAAAAACATCATAAGAGTAACGAAAATCTGGAAGATGTATATGTAACATTAAGATCTAGAACTAATATACCACCAAGAACTCAAAATGAAAATGATATAAAGGTGGACAAGAGTAAAAATCAAAATGATAATGAAAATGTAATAGCTGAAAATCTATAAATCACTAAAGAACAATCTGAATCTGCTAATGAAGCTAAAAATGATCAAACAAATCAACTGAAAGAAAAAGAATCTTTGAAATCAAAATCTTTAGCACCCTATCTTGAAAGATTATAACAAACAATACCTGAAAAACAAGAAAAAATCAGAGAAATTTTTGAAAAAGTACAAGTTAACATTCCTTTGTTAGATCTATTGCAGAAAATGCCACCTTGTGCTAAATTTCTGAATGATTGGTGTACTAAGAAAAGAGAGCGAAAAGTTCTTAGAAAGGTCTTTTTAGCTGAGCAAAGTAGTTCCCTATTTTTGCCAAAATTCCTAAAAAGTTATCTAATCCTGGAATCCCTGTTATATCATGCACCATAGGAAATACCATTCTAGAAAGAACCTTAATAGACTTAGGTGCAGGTATAAATGTTATGCCAAGTGATATATTTGCATCCTTAGGAT
Organism: Cymodocea nodosa; assembly: GCA_036874045.1. Taxonomy (NCBI): domain Eukaryota; kingdom Viridiplantae; phylum Streptophyta; class Magnoliopsida; order Alismatales; family Cymodoceaceae; genus Cymodocea; species Cymodocea nodosa. The sequence goes on from CM072341.1 coordinate 1,963,679, forward strand.
TAGAAGGCTTAACTCCTACTAGTACGGTTATTCAATTAGCTGATAGAAGTATAAGATACCCTAAAGGAAAAATAGAGGATGTCTTAATTAAAATTAAAAACTTTATATATCATATTGATATTGTAATTCTGGATTCCCAACAAATTAGGCATAAAAATAGTGATACATCTTTAATTTTGAGAAGACCATTTTTAGCAACATCAGGGGCTGTTATAAATTGTAAGCCTAGAGTAATGAAGTTAGCATATGATAATGAGGATACTCAATTAAATATTTTCAAACCAGAAAGGTTTGAGGAGTTAGAAATGTCCTTACATACCATAAACTTTTTAGAGGATGAAGGAGATATGTTAGATGATGTGATTCAAGAAGAATTAAATAGGCAAATCAATTCTGAAACTTTAGAGGAAAGTGAAAGCATAAATATAGAAGGAGATCTAGAAGAAATTAATTTAGAAAATGATGATGTTCAATTAGGAGCTCTAGCTTCTGATGGACAACATTTAGAATTAAAACCTTTACCTCCTGAATTAACCTATATATTTCTGAAAGAGAAACGAACCTGTCCAATCATTATTGCTTCAGATTTAAAAGATGATCAAATAGCTAAATTAAAAGATGTAGTAAAAAGTTATAAAGAAGTAATAGGATGGACTATGACTGATATAAAAGGGTTAAGTTCAACTTTATGCTGTCACCACATATATTTAGAAGAGAATGCTAAACTTGTTAGAATTTCTGAGAGGAGATTAAATCTAAACATTAAAGTAGTCAGGAAGGAAATAGTGAAATGGTTAGATAATGACATAATTTATCCGATTTTTGATAGCTCGTGGGTTAGTCCAGTCCATGTAGTTCCCAAGAAATCAGGATTAATAGTTATTAGGAATGAAAGTCAAGACTTGATACCTACTAGAATTCAATCAGGTTGGAGAGTATGTATAGACTATAGAAAGCTGAATGTTGTGACTAGGAAAGATCATTTTCCCTTACCTTTTATAGATCAAATGCTGGAAAGATTAGCAGGACAAGAATATTTTTGTTTCCTAGACGGGTATTCAGGGTATAATCAAATTCTAGTAGCATTAGAGGATCAAGAGAAAACAACTTTCACCTGTCCTAATGGAACTTGTGCTTTTAAGAGAATGCCATTCGGATTATGCAATGCGCTAGCTACCTTTCAAAGGTGTATGTAGGGCATATTTACTAGAATGACTGAAGATTTTTTAGAAATATTTATGGATGATTTTACTGTATATGGCGACTCATATGAAGTCTGTTTAAAAAATTTAGACCTAATATTAAAACCCTGTGTGGAAAAAAATTTGGTTTTAAATTGGGAAAAATGTCACTTCATGGTTAAACACGAAATAGTCTTAGGGCATGTTGTTTCTAAGAAAGGGTTGAAAGTAGATAAAGCTAAAATAGAAGTAATTTCTAATCTACCAGAACCTAAATCAGTAAAAGATATTAGATCATTTCTAGGACATGCTGGTTTTTATAGAAGATTTATTAAAGACTTTAGCAAGATAGCTAGACCTTTAACTAATTTATTAAAAGATGTTCCATTTAACTTTGATAAAAATTGCAAGGAAGCATTTTTCAGACTTAAGACTAGCTTAATTTCAACTCTTATAATTCAAGCACCTGATTGGAACCATCCATTTGAATTAATGTGCGATGCTTCTGATTTTGCTGTAGGAGCAGTGTTAGGACAGAAGATAGAAAAATCTCCTAGAGTGATTCATTATGCAAGCAAAACCTTAAATGATGCTCAAGTTAATTACACAACTACTGAAAAAGAATTATTAGCTGTTGTGTTTGCTTTAGAAAAGTTTAGATCATATCTAATTGGAGCTAAAGTAATAGTATACACGGATCATTCAGCTTTAAAACATTTAATAAAGAAAAAAGAAAGTAATTCTAGATTGATTCGATTGATATTATTATTGCAAGAATTTGACCTAGAAATTAAAGATAAAAAAGGTTGTGAGAATGTAGTAGCAAATCATTTATCAAGATTATAAATAGAAAAATCAAATATTGAAATTAAGGATAATTTTCCTGATGAACAATTAATGACCATCAACACAATACCTTGGTATGCAGACATAGTTAATTACTTAGTTACTGGTCTAACACCTAAGAATTTGAATAGACAGGATAAGAAATTGTTTTTCTCAAGAGTAAAATATTACTATTGGGAAGACCCATACTTATTTAAGAAATGTCCTGATCTGGTTTTAAGGAGGTGTGTTCCAAAAACTGAATATTCAAGCATATTGTCTTTCTGTCATGACCAAGTTTGTGGAGGGCATTTTGGTTCAAGGAAAACTGCTGCAAAAATTCTGCAATGTGGGTTTTATTAGCCAACACTATTCAAAGATGCTCATAAATATTGCTTAAGTTGTTTAAGATGTCAACAAATAGGAAGAATATCAAAGATGAATATGATGACTCTTAATCCTATTGTTGAGGTTGAAATCTTTGATGTGTGGGGAATAGATTTTATGGGTCCATTTCCTATGTCTAATCAATTTAATTACATATTGTTGGGGGTGAATTATGTATCTAAATGGATAGAAGCTATTCCTACAAAAACTATTGTCAACAAAGTGGTAATACAATTTATAAGAACAAATATATTTGCTAGATTTGGAATACCTAAAGCTATTATCAGTGATAGAGGAACTCATTTCTGTAATAAAAGTTTTGAAGCCTTAATGAAGAAATATGGAGTAAACCACAAAATTGCAACATCATATCATCCGCAAACAAGTAGACAAGTAGAAAGTGCAAACAAACAAATTAAGTTAATCTTAGAAAAAGTAGTAAATCCTACTAGAACAGATTGGGCTAATAGATGCACTTTGGGCTTATAAAACGAGCTTAGGTATGTCACCTTTTAGGCTAGTATATGGAAAAGTTGTCATTTACCTGCTGAAATAGAACATAGAGCTTATTGGGCATTAAAAACTCTAAACACTAATTTAAATCAAGCTGCTGAAAATAGAAAAATGCAATTATTTGAATTAGAAAAATTTAGAAATGAAGCTTATTCGAAGACAGTAAGAGAAAAAGAGAAAATAAAATTCTAGCATGATAGAAAAATTATTCCAAAAAGCTTTAAAATAGGACAAGAAGTATATCTTTATATGGCTAGACTCCATAACCATCCAAGAAAATTAAGATCTAGATAGGCAGGACCTTTCATAGTTCGAAATATTTATCCTTATGGAGCTATTGAAATTGAAAATCCTAAAAATCAAAATATATTTAAAGTAAATGGACAAAGACTTAGACCAATTCTGAAAACACCAAAAAGCTCCTTTGGAATTATAGAAGAAGTTAGAGTAGAGGACTACTCGAGCTTTACTTAGTAAGAAGTCAATTTTTATGTTTATATATATATCTAAAAAAAACATTAAAAAAAATATAAAATATAAAAATCATTGCGGTTCAACCGATTGGATCCATCGGTATGACTGGAACATAAAAAATATGTATATTAATTTTCAGAAAAAATGTTGGTTTTACCGAAACATAGTATCAGTTCAACCGAAAAAAAATTAGGTCTGGTCGAAACATAATATCAGTTAAACCGATAAAATAAACAGAAAACTATTATCTATAGTATTTTTATTATTATATCTGTTTGTACAGGGAGTCCGTTGAGTTACGCTTAACTCAACGAGCTTACTCCGTTGAGTCTTGAGTTAGTCAACGAGCTTATAAATGGGCTCTTTGAGCTTATAAATGAGCTTATAAAGGAGTGTTGTGTGTTTTTATTATATAATTGAGAATATGGCATACGCTTATGCTCAAAGATTTCTGAAACTTGTAGTTAGCATATGTGAATTCTGCAATTTGGAATGTCATGACATCTCTGATTGTTTGAAACTGAGATGATTGCAGATGGTTAGATCACATGAACAACAAATAAATTATATTCAATATAATAGAGCTGAGTATGAGAATCCTATAGTTTACCTAACTATGGTCAGTTTAGAACGTGTAATATGTTGAGAGATAAGGAAGTTTGAGATAGGTATGATAGACTAGAGCGTACTTTAGAGCAAAACATGGACAAACTAGAACAATACATGTATCAGCAACAAGAACTTAACCAAATAAGAACCTAAAATTGATATCATATACGAAACGGAAAAAGTCATAACAAAAATTGATCAAAAATTGAATGCGATGAGGCTAGATGATTTTGAAAGAAAGCTAAAAGCATTGGATAATTTACAAAGAAATTAAAAGTTATGCAACATGAAAACATAAATGAAAACTTTAATGTTATAGATGTGCATAATTTACAAGACATACAAACAAAAGAAAATACCAATGCAATAAAATTTAAAGAATGTAAGTTAAAACTAAAAACAATTGAAGATCAAAATCATGAAAGTAATGAAAATCTTTATACTTTCTTTTTTAGCTTCTTCCCTTTCTTCTTCTTCCTCCTCTTCTCCATATTTCATAGTTAATGTTTTTTTAGTGTCTATGGAAGATTGGGATGAAGTTTCAGGTATAGTATCATTTGCCCTATTTTCTTCTTCTTCTTCTTCAAACTCTTGCTCTATTTCAGTTTGTTTTTCTTCTTTTTGCTGTTGCACTTGATCTTCTTCTTCTTCTGATAATAAATCTATATAAATGGGCTCTTGTGCTTCTTTGTAAAAATTACAGGCTCCTGTTTCACTTCTTGAGCCTTAAGCACAACTTCTTTTCCTTTTCTTTTTCTAGTTAATTGTGCATGTTCTTCCTATTCTTCCTTAGATAATAAGTCAACAAAAATAGACTATTTTTGCCCTCGAGCCATAGGTTCTGGCTCTTCTTTGTTCACTTCTTGTCTTCTTGAAGGACCAGCTTCTAATTGTCCTTCTTTAGTAGCTGGTGTTAATCTAATTAATTCCTAGTAATGTTCTACCTTAATTTTATACTAGACTCTCAATCTTTCTCCAACCCGTCTCCTCTAGATTGCATCAAATAGAATATCTACTTTTGCCAAAGCCATTGACTCATTAGCCCCCTGTTTTTTCCAAAGTTTAACTAAATCATCAAATTCTTTAGTCTCCTCCTCAAATCCTAGACCTAAAAATACAACTTTTTCTATTGGTCGTTGTTTAGAATGAAAAAGTGCATATTATTAACGATTAAATGATGGTTAATTGCATAATATTTAGCTTATCATATAAGAATTAAGCTATTATGTTATAATTACACTGTTATATGCTTTAATTGAAGAATCTGCTTAATTTTGGGGAATTAATGTTAATTTAGTACATTTATGAACTGTCGGTAAGTTGCAGGCTGTGAAATTCTTAAGTATCTGAATTTTTTGATATTTCGGACAATTATGTTTAACATACCGAACAAATTCGGACAGTTATGTTTAACATACCGAACAAATTCAGACAGTTATGTTTAACAGACCAAATATGTATCGGATAGTTATGTTTAAATTGTCGAACAGTTATGTTTTGAGAGAATATTTTATTATTTCCTGAAGTACGCGTGTCGAAACTAGAATGAATGACTTAAGTGAACTTTCGGTGAGTTATCTATAACTATCCGAAATTGCAGTTGAGCATCGGAGAGTTATCCTTGTAACTCTCTGAAATCTCTTTTTATTTATAAAATAGCTGAGTACACGTGTCATGTTCTAGGAAATTGACTTAAGTGGATTTTCGGTGAGTTAGCTGTAACTATCTGAAATGCATCTGAGCATCAGATAGTTAGACCTGTAACTCTCCAAAATGTTATTTTATGATTAAACTATTGCTGACACGTGTCGAGATCTGATAGATTTACTTAAGTTATGTATCGGTGAGTTATCTATAACTATTCGAAATGCATCTGAGCATCGGATAGTTAAGTTTATAAGTATCTGAAATGCACCTAAGCATCGGATAGTTAAATTTATGCACGTGTTTTATAGTTAAATCAACGAAGAAAGTCCGTTGAGTTATTTGTAACTCCGCGAACTATATATTTTCTAATATGCCACTGTAGCGGTTGTAGAAACAGGACAGTTGGAAGGAAAAACCACGTTTGCACGTATCATGTAGGAATTCAATCGCGCAGGGAAAAGAAATCATCACCGTTGATATGAATGAAGGAAATTCAACCGATCATTCAAGCAGAAGTAGTTACTACTGAAGAAATATAAAAGAAAAGAAGAAAAAAAGAAGAAGAGTGTGATCGATGGACGGACAATGTGTATAGAGGAGGAGGATGAGCGTCGCAATTCTCTGAAGTACCACACCAACCACCATCATCACCATCATCACCACCATAATCACCAACCATCGGAGGTTTGTGAGGATACTTGCTTGATGTCGGGTCGATTCTGAGCCAAACACAGTGCTTGACAACCACTGTGAGGAGTGATCGCGTCGCGGGAAGGGAAGCCATTTTCACCAAGCGCCAACTCATATTTGAAGAGATCGTAAAGCTTTTAGCCTTGGCTTCGGGTTGATGCCTATATGCTGAAGAGGAAATCATCTTGCAATTTTGGACTCGCAATTCTATAGAGGGAGGAGACAGAATTGTAAGTGGTTTAATTTTCAGTGGTGTAATCGCGTTGCAAGTAGTGTCGAAAGTATTTACTGTCAAGTGAGATTACTTTACATTTCACCTTTCGCCCATTTCCATGTTCACATCAAAACAAAAATACCAAAAACAATTTATCTTTGTTTGTATGTTGTATTTGAGTGTTGTATTGTTTGTGTTGTATCGTGATTAATGTTATCTGTATCATTTTTGTGATTGTTTTATGTTAGTTTTAATTTTACAGTTTACTGAAATTGGTTCGTACAAAAGACTTAAAGATTTTAATGGTTACTGTTTGAATCATCTAAATGTTAGTATTGCTTAATGATAAATCCAATGTTAACTAGCATTAAAAAGCTTAATTGATGTTATTTACAATCTGTGGAATCGCCCAATGGTTGGCCGAATTCCTCTGTAAATAGCAATATTATAAAGAAGAGACAGGCTCATGGAGTTAACTTAAGTCCACGAGGATAGTCCGTTGAGTTAGCCATAACTCAACGAACTTTGTCCGTTGAGTTAACTGTAATTCAACGGAGTGCTTATCGAATATAAATTTGAATTGTTAACAATCAAACAGTTCTTAAATTCATCAGCAATTCCTTGTGGGATCGACCTATACTTGCACACTAATACAATAGACACTGTGCACTTGCAGTTAAAGTACAAATTGGAATTAATATCTAAATTGTATTAAAGGTTGTTTGTTTACTTCTAAAAGAAAGAATAGGCATAAAGATAAATTAACTAAGTAAAAACAGAAGTAACAAATCCAAGTTTTTCTAGTGTAGTATTGGGAAAACCCAAACAGTCGTGGTTATTGATCTGAGAGTCCTAGTTGTTGTTATTGTTGTTCTTTCTGTTGTTGTTCTTTATTCATGTACTTTTCTATGTAATAGCCTTTTTTTTTTAGAAACCATAGCCTAGATTTACACCTAATCAGCTCTAGGGCAACTTTGTTATTAGGTCTTAACCTTCTTTCCCTATTAACGAAGTTTCAGTTGCCACTTTCATTCTAGTTCTCAAAATGCTTGGCACTCTAACATTAAAATCTACTATCCACTATGTAAAATGAAAAATTTCTTCTTCTACCTGTTGTAACTCCTTTTCCCTAGTCATGTTTCGAATCCTCTTTAGTGAATGTCGGTCTTCAGATTTTCTAAGGAACTCTCTAGTGTCAATCTCGTCCCACTAGTTTTGAGCCATCTTCAGCTTCGTTGCTTTATGGAATAGATTCTGATTTTTGTTGTGCTAAGTGCTAAATGATTCCTACAGATAATACCCCCAATCCTAGGTTAAAGGTTAAATAAACCCTAAGTTCTTGGCGGGTTATTAGGTTATTTCCCACATAGAATTATGCTTCTCTCTCTTACTACTCCGTTGAGTTACATGTTAACTCCACAGACTAAGTTCATATACTTACCCTAGTACTCCATTGAGTAATTAGTTTAATCAATGAAATAAGTTCATAGACTTATCGATAGACTCAATGGACTAAGTTCATTGAGTTAAACTTAACTCAATGGACTTCCCAACAAGGCTTTATCTATTAAAATAATATAAATATAATTTTAGCTTCGGTCAAAACCAAATAATTTCGAGTCTGACCGACTCTTGATTTTATAATTTTTTTGACCTTTGGTCAAACTAATATTTTTTTCCAATCAAACAAATATGATAGTACTATATATATATTAATAATGATATATATAATTTTCTTTTACACTGCGGTTGAATTGAGACTACGTTTTTGGTCAAACCGCAAAGGCTATATTTTTTTCTTATCGTTCAAATCAATATTACTCTTCAGTTTTACAGATAAATATATTTTTAATTATATATTGATATTTATAATTAATAATAATAATAATTATTATTATTATTATATATTTATATTTTTGGTTACATAATGAGACTTAAGTAATCTTCCACTTACTTCTTTAATTCCAAATAAACTTTTTGGAAATTTAAGAATAGGTCTAAGTCTTTGCCCATTTACTTTAAATATATTCTGATTTTTAGGATTTTCAATTTCAATTGCTCTATGGGTATAAATGTTTCAAATTATGTATAGTCCTACCCATCTAATTCTTAATTTCCTTGAATGGTTATGAAGTCTAGCCATGTAAAAATATACTTCTTGTCCTATTTTAAAGGTTTTTAGAATAATTTTCATATCATGCCACAACTTCATCTTTTCTTTTTCCCTTACTATTCTCAAATAAGCTTCATTTCTAAATTCTTCTAATTCGATTAATTATATCTTTCTATTTTCAATAGCTTGATTTAAATTAATATTTAAAGTTTTTACTACCCAATAAGCTCTATGTTCTAATTCAACAAGTAAATGATAACTTTTTCCATATACCATCCTAAAAGGTGACATACCTAGGCTTGTTTTATATGCCCAAAGTGCATCTATTAGTTTATTAGCCCAATCTTTCCTAATATGATTTACTACTTTCTCTAAAATTAATTTAATTTGTTTGTTTGCATTTTCTACTTGTCTACTTGTTTGAAGTTGATATGAAGTTGCAATTTTATGATTTACTCCATATTTCTTTCTTAAAGCTTCAAAACTTCTATTACAAAAATGAGTTCCCCTATCATTGATAATCACTTTAGGTACTCCAAATCTCGCAATTATATTAGTTTTTATAAAATGTATTACTACTTTGTTGTTATTAATTTTTCTAGGAATAACTTCTATCCATTTAGATACATAATCCACACCTAATAATATATAATTAAACAAATTTGACATAGCAAATGGATTCATAAAATCAATTCCTCATACATCAAAGATCTCGACTTCAACAATAGGATTTAGAGGCATCATATTTCTCTTTGATATCCATCCTGTTTGTTGACATCTTAAACAACTTAAACAATATTTGTGAGCATCCTTAAACAGTGTTGGCCAACAAAATTTATATTGTAAAACTTTGGCTGTAGTTTTTCCTAAACCAAAATGCCTTCCACATGCTTGGTCATGACAGAAAGATAATATGTTATGATATTCAGCTTTTGGGACACACCTCCTTATGACTAAATCAAGACATTTCTAAAATAAGTAATGGTCTTCCTAATAGTAATATTTCACTCTTAAAAAGAACAATTTCTTATCCTATCTATTCCAATCCTTAGGTGTTAATTTTGTAACTAAATAATTAACTATGTCTGCATACCAATGCATTATTTCTATTGTCATTAATTGTTCGTCAGGAAAATGATCCTTAATATCAATGTTTGATTTTTTATTTGTAACCTTGACAAATGATCTACTACTATATTGTCACATCCTTTCTTATCTTTAATTTCTAAATCAAACTCTTACAATAATAATATCCATCGAAACAGTCTAGGTTTAGTTTCTTTCTTTGTAATTAAATGTTTTGAAGCTAAATGATCCGTGTATACTATCACTTTAGTTCCTATTAAGTATGATCTAAATTTTTCTAAGGCAAATACAATAGCTAATAACTCTTTTTCAATAGTTGTGTAATCAACTTGAGCATCATTTAGAGTTTTGTTCGCATAATGAATCACTTTAGGAAATTTTTCTATCTTCTACCCTAGCATAGCTCCTACAGCAAAATCAGATGCATCACACATTAACTCAAATAGGTGATTCCAATTAGGTGCTTGTATTATAGGAGTTGTAATCAAACTAGTCTTAAGTTTAAAGAAAACTTCTTTATATTTTCCATCAAAGTTAAAAGGAATATCCTTTAACAAATTGGTCAATGGTCTAGCTATTTTGCTAAAATCTTTAATAAATCTTTTGTAAAATCCTATATGCCCTAAAAATGATATAATATCTTTTGCTATTTTAGGTTCTGGTAAATTTGAAATAACTTCTATCTTGGCTTTATCTACTTCTAGTCCTTTCATAGAAACATGTCCTAAGACTATTCTTTGTTTCACCATAAAATGACATTTTTCCTAGTTCAAAACCAAATTTTTCTCTACACAATGCCTCAACACTAGTTCTAAATTCTTCAAACATACTTCAAATGAAGTACCATATACTGTAAAGTCATCCATAAATATTTTCAAAAAATCTTCAATCATTCTAGTAAAAATACCCTATATACACCTTTGAAAGTGGCTGATGCATTGCATAATCTGAATGACATCCTTTTAAAAGTAAAAATTCCATCAAAACATGTGAAAGTTGTTTTCTCTTGATCCTCTAATACTACTAGAAATTGGTTATATCCTAAATACCTATCTAGGAAACAAAAATACTTTTTCCCTACTAATTTTTCTAACATTTGATCTATAAAAGGCAAGGGAAAATGATCTTTCCTAGTTATAACATTTAGCTTCCTATAATCTATACACACTCTCCAACCTGATTGAATTCTAGTAGGTATCAAGTCTTGACTTTCAATCCTAATAATAGTTAACCCTGATTTCTTAGGAACCACATAGATTGGACTAACCCATGATTTGTCAGAAATCAGATATATTATGTTATTATCTAACCATTTCACAATTTCCTTCCTAACTACTTCTTTAAGGTTTGGATTTAATCTTCTTTCAGGAATTCTAACTAGTTTAACATTTTCTTCTAAATATATATGATGATGACATATAGTTGAACTTAACCCTTTTATGTCAGCCATAGTCCAACCTATTGCTTCTTTATATTTCTTTACTACATCTTTTAATTTAGATATTTGATCTTCCTTTAAATTTGATGCTACAATTATTGGACAAGTTCGTTCTTCTTCTAGAAATTTATAAATCAATTTAGGAAGTAATGGTTTTAAATCTAGGTGTTGACCATCAAAAGCTAGAGCTCCTAATTTAACATTTTCATCTTCAATATTAAATTCTTCTTAGTCTCCTTCTACTTCTATGTTTAAGTCTCCATCTATATTTTCACTTCTAGATTTTCAATATCTAATTCTCTATTTAATTCTTCTTAAATCACCTCTTCTAACATGTCTCCTTCATCCTTTAGAAAATCTAGAGTATGTAAGAACATCTCTAACTCTTCATCCCCTTCTAGTTTGAAAATATTTAGTTGAGTATACTCATTATCATATGCTAATTTCATCATTCCACTTTTATAGTTTATAATAGCCCCCGAAGTTGCTAGAAATGGCATTCTTAAAATTAAATATGTATCATTACTCTAATTCATAGTCTTTTAGGAATCCAAAACAACAATATCTATAAGATAAATGAAGTCCTTAACTTTAATCAAGACATCCTCTATTTTTCCTCTTAGGTATCTTATACTTCAATCTTCCAATTGAATGACAGTACTAGTAGAGTTTAAGCCTTCTTGGCCTGATTTTTCTTTCTCTATCCACAGCAACTTCTGTTGCTACTTTAATTCTCGTTTCCACAATTTGAGGTATTTTTATATCTAAATCTACTAAAACTTTTCTCTAGTAGAAGATGTCAGATTCTACCTTTTGTAATTCTTTCTCCCGTGTTGTGTTCCTGATCTTTTGTCTTGTATGCCATTCTTCTAATTCTCTGAGAAATCTTGTGGTGTCAACATCCTCCCAGAACTCTAGCGTCATCTTGACTTCGTGGTGTGACGGAACGAAATGGAATTGCTCTGATATTCATTATTCTAAGTTCTAAATGATTCTGCAGATAATGCCCCCAAATCCTAAGTTTTAGTATAAATAAACCCTAAGTTTTAGGCGGGTAATCAGGTCATTTTCCACGCAAACTCTCACTATCTCACTCACTTCTCCGTAGAATTACGGTTAACTCCGTGGACTTAACTACAATACTCCGTTGAGTTACAGTTAACTCAACGGGGTAAGTTCGTTAACTTATCCTAGACTCAATGGAGTAAGTTTGTTGAGTTAAGTGTAACTCAACGGACATCTTGTAAAGTTATAACTAATAAAAATACTTAAAAATAATAATTCTTACTTCAGTCAAGACCAAAGAATTTCTGATCTGACCAACTCTTAATTTTTTCAATATTTTAGAATTTCGGTCAAACTGTTATATTCCTCAGTCGAACCGAAATTAAATACTCTTCTTTTTTTTCTTTTTTTCCTACTGGTTAAACCGATACTATCTTAGGTAAAACTGACATTTTACTCAATATAATATAAATTTTTTTTTATGTTTCGGTTAGATCAATGGATCATGTTAGTTGAATCGCAACAATTTTTCTTTTAATATATGTTTCGGTAAAACTAATAATTTCTTTCGATTGAACCGTGACTAACTTCAAAATAAGTTTTTTTTTTTAATACATAATATATATATATCTTACTAAATAAAGCTCGAGTAGTCCTCTACTCTTACTTCTTCTATAATTCCAAAGAAACTTTTTGGAATTTTTAGAATAGGTCTAAGTCTTTGTCCATTTACTTTAAATATATTTTGATTTTTAGGATTTTCAATTTCAATAGCTCCATAGGGATAAATATTTCAAATTATGTAAGGTCCTGCCCATCTAGATCTCAGTTTTCCTAGATGGTTATGAAGTCTAGTCATGTAAAGATATACTTCTTATCCTATTTCAAAAGTTTTTGGAATAATTTTCTTGTCATGCTAGAACTTCATTTTCTCTTTTTCTTTTACAGTTTTCGAATAAGGTTCATTTCTAAATTCCTCTAATTCAATCAATTGCATATTTCTATTTTCAGTAGCTTGATTCAAATTAGTGTTTAGAGTTTTTAATGCCTAATAAGCTTTATGTTCAACTTCAGCTGGTAAATGACAACTTTTTCCATATACTAGCCTAAAAGGTGACATACCTAAGCTTATCTTATAAGCAGTTCTATAAACCCAAAGTGCATCTATTAATCTATTAGCCCAATTTGTTCTAGTAGGATTTAGCTGGTGCATTGCATAATCTGAATGGCATTCTCTTAAAAGCATAAGTTTCATTAGGACAGGTGAAAGTTATTTTCTCTTGATCCTCTAATGCTACTAAAACTTGGTTATAACCTAAATACCCGTCTAGGAAACAAAAATATTCTTGCCTTACTAATTTCTCTAACATATGATCTATAAAATGTAAGGGAAAATGATCTTTCCTAGTAACAACATTCAGCTTTCTATAGTCTATACACACTCTCTAGCCTGATTGAATTTTAGTAGGTATCAAGTCCTGACTTTCATTCCTAATAACTGTTAATCCTGATTTCTTAGGAACTACATGGATTGGACTAACCCATGAGCTATCAGAAATCGGATAATTTATGTCATTATCTAACCATTTTACTATTTTCTTCCTAACTACTTCTTTAAGGTTTGGATTTAATCTCCTCTCAAGAATTCTAACAGGTTTAGCATTCTCTTCTAAATATATGTGGTAATAGCATAAAGTTGCACTTAACTCTTTTATATCAGTCATAGTCCATCCTATTGCCTCTTTATAAGTTTTTACTACTTCTTTTAATTTAGAAATTTGATCCTCATTTAAATCTGAAGCAATAATGATTGAACATGTTTGTTTTTCTTCCAGAAATATATAGGTTAATTCAAGAGGTAAAGATTTCAATTCTAAATGTTGACCATCAAAAGCTAGAGCTCCTAATTGAACATTCTCATCTTCAATATTAATCTCTTCTTGCTCTCCATCTACATTTATGTTTTCACTTACTTCTAAACTTTCAGAATTTAGTTGCCTATTTAATTCTTCTTGAATCACATCATCTAGCATATCTCCTTCATCCTCTAAAAAGTCTATAGTATGTAAGGACATTTCTAACTCCTCAAACTTTTCTGGTTTGAAAATGTTTAATTGAGTATCTTCATTACCATATGCTAATCTCATCACTCTAGTTTTACAATTTATAACAACCCCTGATGTTGCTAAGAATGGTCTTCCCAAAATTAAAGATGTGTCACGATTTTAATGCTTAATTTGTTGGGAATCCAAAATCATAATATCAATAGGATATATGAAGTTTTTGATTTTAATTAAGACATCCTCTATTTTACCTCTAGGGTATCTTATACTTCTATCAGCTAATTGAATAACAGTCCTAATAGGGATTAAACATTCTAATCCTAAGGATGCAAATATATCACTCGGCATAACATTTATACCTGCACCTAGGTTTATTAAGGTTCTTTCTAGAATGGTATTTCCTATGGTGCATGATATAACAGGAATTCTAAGATCAATTAACTTTTTAGGCATTTGTGGTGAAAATAGGGAACTACTTGGCTCAGCTAAAAAGACTTTCCTTAAAACTTTTTGCTCTCTTTTCTTAGTACACCAATCCTTAAGAAATTTAGCACAAGGTGGCATTTTCTACAATAAGTCTAACAAAGGTATGTTAACTTGTGCTTTTTCAAAAATTTCTCTAATTTTTTCTTGTTTTTTAGGAAATGTTTGTTGTAATCTTTCAGGATAGGGTGCTAATGATTGTGATTTACAAGATTTTTTTTCTTTCATTTGATTTGGTTGATCATTTTTAGTCTCATTTTCAAAATTAGATTTTTCTTCATTGATTTCTAAGTTTTCAGATATTACATTTTCATTATCATTTTGAATTTTGTTCTTATCTACCTTCATATTACTTTCTTTTTGAATTCTTGGTGGTATATCAATTCCAAATCTTAATGTTATATATACATCTTCTAGATTTTCATTACTTTCATGATGTTCTTGTATTTCATTTTCATAATTTCGATCTTCAATTGTTTTCAGTTTTAAATTATATTCTTTAAATTCTATTACATTGGTATTTTCTTTTGTCTGAATATCTTGCAAACTATGCATTTTTATAATATTAAAGTTTTCATTCATGTTTTCCTATTGCATAACTTGTAATTTCATTGTAAATTCGTCCAATGCTTTCAATTTTCTTTCCAAGTCATCTAATCTCATTGCATTCAATTTTTGATCAATTTTCATTATAGTTTTTTCAGTTTCGTATATGATATCAATTTTAGGTTCTGAATATTCTTCCCTATAATTTAATTAGTTGATTTCTTGTTGTTGACACATGTATTGTTCTAGTTTGTCTATGTTTTGCTTTAAGCTACGCTCCAGTTTGTCATACATATCCCAAACTTTCTTATCTCTTAACATATTACACATTCTAAATTGACCATTAGTTTGGTAAACTATAGGTAATATTTCTATAGATCCATCATAATTGTCTATGCTCACTATGTATAAATTAGATCTAAATGCAACTAATATATACGTGACTAGATATATATACCCATCAAGTATTACATGAATGTTGTTAACTAATGTTCTATCTCCTAGATATACCATAACTTTTTCGTTCCAAGATCTATTCATAAAATTGTAAGCATTTAAACATAATCCTTCATCCCAATTTCCAATTTGTCTCTAATAAAATACTTTATTAGGAATTGTTGAATTCCAATTAGAAAATGTTAATGCTGCCTCACAATTTTTAGTTGGTACTTCAAACATATTAGGTCTTTCTATATTCCATTCTTCTCTAGTGATAGGATTTCTAATAAAAATATTAGGTAACAAAATAACATACCTTGATTTAGTTCTATATATGATCAATCATTCATCAATTTCCATAATAAGATCTATTCCTTCTAATGTATTAGGTGGAATTCCAGTAGTTTCTTCTATATTCATATATTCATAACTGATCTTACTACGATTGAATAACTTCAATAAAAATCCATCTCTAATATTGGTCATCTTAGAAGCTTGTAGTCCATGAAAATATCTTTCTATGACCCATTCTCTAATTTGTTTTGAGCCACAACACAATCTGCATAGATCTTTAATTGATAGATAACTTAATACTTCTCGCAATGCATCTAGTGGCAATTCCATCATTTCCATCTATTATGATTCTGTATTCAACAACATAAAATAAAAATAAAAATTAATAGTTAACTTATAGATATCTTCATGGAGTTAGGTTGTAACTCAACGGACTAAGTTCATTAAGTAAAAACTTTACGGACCCGATAACTATAAATAAAAGTACTACTCTCTTCTTTTTTCTTCTTTTTTATGTTTTTGTATTTTTTTTCTACTTTTCTATAGTATACATATTTGTTAATAATTATAGTGCCTCATTTAGTTTCCCTCCCATAGGAGATATCAATTTCATTAACAATTCTGTTCAAAGGATTCTGTATTGATTGACTTGGTAGTCTTCCTATAGGTCTAACTTCTATTGATTCCTTCTATCTAGGGAGTATATTTCTATTCATGTTTTGATTCTGTATGACAGTATTTCCAAACACATGATTTAGACGATACTTTAAGTGTTGGATTATTTTTTTAAATTTCTCTATTCTAGATCTTTATTCAATTAATGCCTTATAACTTAGATTTCTATCATTAATATTTTCTCCTCCCTAGAAATTGTTATTTCTCTAAGATAGATTTAGGTGATTCCTCCAATTAGGGTTATAAGAATTACCAAAATTATCTTTTTAGTTTCTAGCATAGATAATATCTAAGTCATTAGTATTTGCATTCTTCTCTACTAGTTTTTGATTTAATGATAACTCTTCTATTTTCCTAGTTAACTCAATTAATTTGACTTTAAGCATAGTGCTCGAATCAATTTCATGCATTCCTCTTAGCAATATTTTCTTATGTGTAATAGCTTCAACTAAGTTTTCCCACTAAGCAGTTCTTTTTACAAAGTTTTCTAATAAGTCCATACTTCCTCACTACACAACTTCTGAAATCCATTTTGACAAGTAGATTCTAATAAAGATTTAGTTGAAACATCTATGCCTTCATAAATTATACTTATTAATTGTGTCTTACTCATTGCATGGTGTGGACATTGAGTTAATAAATCTTTAAATCATTCAAAATATTTTCAAAATGATTCTCTTTGTTTTTGGCTACACATTAATATTTCCCTTTTCTTCTTAATCGTTTGATGAGTTGGATAATATTTTTCCAGAAAAACTGAACAAAATTCATTCCACATTGAAATTGAATCAAGAGCTAAAGTATATAGCCATATCTTAGCTGTGCCTTTTAAAGCAAACAGAATATATCTAAGTTTAATAACATCTATACTCATATTAGGCATTTTCATCATTTGACAAACTTCATTAAATTCTCTAAGGAAATAATAGGTGTCTTCTCTTTACAATCCATGAAAGTGTGGTAATTGACTAATATAATTAGATTTCAGTTCAAACTTTTCTCCCTCAAAGTTTGGTAATCGAATACATGAAGGTTCATCTACTAACTCAGGATAAAGAATTTCTCCTAATGGTTTTTCTACTGGAACAACCATGTCTATGTTTTCCTCTAATGAAAGGTTAGCTACACCTTGAAGGATTTTGTTTAATTCAATTTCAAAAAATTTAACAGTATGATTCTATGTACGTGTTCTAACTAATCGTTTAGTGTTAGAAGAACAAATCCATGTTCTCATAAACTCTCAACATATAGTAAATTTCAGAAAGTTAATTACATACCAGTCTCATGTTTTGCTTTGATAATATAAGAAGTTGTTGAAGGATGAAGTTGAATCAGCTGCTTCTCCTTTTAATTCTCCAACGAGTTCTCTTCTCTTTGCTTAATACTGGTAACCCGTAAATAACTCTAAGTTTTTGTTTTTATAATGCACGTCCATATTACAGATGCATCTTGTTGCAAGAATGTATCTTGTAACATGCGATATGGTTCCTATATTTATGGATACGTGCTCCACTTTAATTTCTCAACAACCACTAAACCCACGAAGTCATGTATGTAGAGATAAGAATAACCGTTTAGCTAACTCCATGGACTAACTTTGTTGAGTTACAAATAACTCAACAAAGTGACCTTGGTTACTATTCCTAACTTAATGAATCTAACCTTATCAAATTATAACCTATAGAAATTTTAGAGTGATAAACTAAAGTTATGAACCAAATAACTTTATGGTAGTTTGTAAACTTAACTATATAACTTTACGGTAGTCTGTAAAGTTAACTATATAAGTTTATGATATTTTGTAAACTTAACTACATAAGTTATCGATAGTCCGTAAACTTATGCACTTAGAAAATATTTTAAGTTTATTAGGTATACATAAATGTTGAATATAAATCATCTTCTCAATCATTAAAACATAAACATAATAATGTATAAAAACATTATCCCTAATAATTAATTAACTCGAAGGAGTAGCTTAGGTTTCTATTTGCTAACTCCACAGACTAACTTCATTGAGTAATAAATAACTCAACGAAATGACCTTATATACTGTTACAGCTTCATGGAGTTAATGTTAACTCAACAGACTAAGTTTATTGAGTTAGCACTTAGGCAATTTTTCTCAATAAATCTACTTCTCATTTTAACTCTTATATTTCTTTCCTACATATTATCAACGTGAATATAGTTAAATACATAGAATTAATTCAGTATTTAGAGTCAAACTCATTTAATTCTAAACATATATGCATATTTAACTCAAAGTTTTTTTACTGTTATGTAGAAAATAGAATTTTCTTCAACATGTAAATAATATTTAGATGTTTTCAAATCATTATGCATTTAACCACATCATTTATAAATTTTTTTTAAAACAATCTTATAATGGTTCCAACAAATATATATATTTGAATTCCAATACAATTTTGAATTAAATCATTCATGCACGTTCATATAATTTCAAAAGCATATTGATTTGTGTTGAGTATTTTTGTTTTGATGATGTGTACTGAATGAAAATAATCATATTTGCTCAATTACTATTGCTTGTGAAAAGAAATTAAAATCATCAATTAATACAGAAAAAGCTTACTGATATAAATACTTGTCTGTATTGGATCTGAAATTAATATCTAGTCGTTTCATTGCATTAATTTCTCATTTAGCTAAACGTTAAGTTAACGTGTGTTTTTATTGAAAAGCATGATATGTTTTAATGTTATATCTTCTGTATCATGAACAGTGCACGTTTAGACAACTCGTTAAGTTAGAGTTTTGCTTGTATAGAGGTCACGTGAGAACTCGTTAAGTTAGAGGCTTAAAGGTTAAAATAGGTCACGTGATAACTCGTTAAGTTAGTGAGTAAAAGAAGAGACGAACTCGTTAAGTTACATGTGGTGAAATTATAAGTTACGAATGTTGTATTGTATCACATGAGGTGCACATGTTTAACTCGTTAAGTTAACATAACTAAACGGGTTGAGTTGCTATATTGAACACTAAGGCAACGCGTTAGGTTAGCGTTTTAAACTTAAGTTGTTATTTTTTGCACGTGGTAAAATTCTTATTATAAAAACATTTGTGTATTACTGGTTCGTTGAGATATCATAACACAACGGAAATGGTTCGTTGAGTTATCATAACACAACGGAGATGGTTCATTGAGATAGCATAACACCACAGACTTAGTTCGTTGAGTTAGCTACAGTACTTCTCACGTGAAATGGCACATGAGGAACTCGTTAAGTTAGAAACGTTAAGTTATATATATACTTGTGTTGCTCGTTTAGTTAACAATAAAGTAACGACTTCTTATTACACTGATGAAAAACATTTGGACAAGAAAGTTTATTTTGCAGGAAATTTTTCAGAGATCCAGGACTGATGATTAAAGAAAATTTGAAATATAAACGTGGGTTAGAACGTGTGTGTTTCGATGAAGGAAAAAGGAAAGACGTGGAGAAGTGGAAAACTAGTAGTGGTTAAACGTGAAGGATATGCATGAAATGAAGATATAGTATAAAAGACATAGAATTCTCGTTGATCAATTTATCCTTGCACACAAAACGAAAAATCTTTTCAAGGATCAAACCATCCCTGCACACCAAAAGAAAAATCATTTTCAGGGATCAAAAAACACCTCTTCGGGAGAATCTCTCAAGTGGAAGAAAGTTCAGTGAAGCATAAAAAGGTAAGATTTTCGTCACTAAAGATTTGAAGTATCAGAAGAAAGTAAATTCGGTGAAGCATGAAAAGACAAGATATTCGTCACTGAAGAATTGCTGAAGAAGAAAAAGAAGATGAAGAAAGATCTCAAATAGGGAGAAAAGTTTTAAATTCCGCAAATTAGTTCTCTGTTTGTAGTTATGAAATTGTTTAGATGATACATGGTATCGAAATATAATTGCATCTACAATTTCTGAGGAGAATTGAATTGTATATTGTAATTGAAACCTTGAATAAAAATGATTTTATGAAAACAATGTCTCGACTTTTTTTGAGCTTTAAAGTTTCAATTATATTTCAGAAAATATTAAAGATACACAATTCACCCCCCTCTTGTGTAGCCATACGATCCTACAAGTGGTATCAGAGCTTTGTTAATAATCTTTGATATAAAATCGATACCAACTTATTTAATATCATTGCTTATTCTACCTTCCTTGTTTTTAAACAGAAATTAACCTAAGCATATGTTTAACTTTCTTGATTTAAGGTTCAAATTGTTTTAAAGTTTTTAGACTATTTAAAATCAAATAGGTTGAAAAATCTAAGGTAAAATGGCTACTGGAAATGGTAATTTTTCTTTATATGAAGGCCAAAATCTTAATCGTCCTCCTTTATTTGATGGAATACATTTTGAATATTAGAAATATAGGATGACTGTTTTTCTTCAAAGTATAGATCATAAGTTGTGGTTCATGATTTCTAAATCATATACTCCATTAACTACTCCTTATAATACTTGGACAATTACTGAAAAAGAAAATGAAACTCTGAATACTAAGGGCTTAAATATTTTATTCTATGCATTAAGTTATGAACAGTTCAGTAAAGTGTCAGCATATAAATCTGCTTATGAGGTGTGGCATGCATTAGAAGTTTCACATGAAGGTACTTCTCAAGTTAAAGAGACAAAAATAAACATGTTGATTCATAAGTATGAACTCTTTAAGATGCATGAAGATGAAAATATTTCTGAGATGTTTTCTAGATTTCTTGATATCATAAACTCTTTAAAATGTTTAGGAAAGAATTTTGAACAGAAGGATTTGGTGAGGAAAATTCTCAGATCCCTAAGTTCTAAATGGTCTCAGAAAGTAACATCAATTAAGGAATCACGAGATTTAAATGTTTATACTATGAATGAACTTATAGGAAATTTAACAGCTTATGAAGTTCAATTAAATGAATCCCTGAGTCACAACAAACTAAAAATGAAGAAAGAAATAGCCTTCGAAATTAATTCAGATTCTGATATATCTACTGATTCTGACGAGGATTTGATTTTGCTGACTAGGAAATTCAAGAAAGCATGGAAAGCTAGGAAACAACAAAGGAACAAAAATGATAAACACTCAACGTCAAAATCACTGAATGACAAGAATTCTTCATCCAGAAAGTATGTATGTTACAACTGTAAGAAACTTGGACATCTTTCTCCAGATTGTCCTATGAGGAAAAATGAAAAGCAAAGTAGGACAAATCAGAAGAAGACGGCTCAGAAAACTCAGAAAAAGTTTTACAAGAAAAAGGCTTTGAAGGTCACTTGGGATGACACGTCTGAAGAGTCTGAATCTGAGGAATCAGCATCAAAATTTTCACATTCAGAAGAAGAACAAGAGTTAGAAGACGTTGCTCATGTGTGCTTCATGGCAGATGAGTCTGAGGTAATATCTGATCCTGAAAGTCATTCAGATTTCAACTTTGATGAATTATTATGTGCTTATCATGCATTATTACAAAAACTTAAAGTATGTAAACTGGAAAATAAGAATATTAGAAAATCTTCATCCATTATGGAAGAAGAAAATTGTTTCCTATCTACTACTTTAGAAAAGTTTAAATGTGATAATGAAAATCATGCAAGAGATTTGCAAAAATTTAGATTTAATGAATGTATCTTGCATGAACAAATACAGAATATAAATGCTAAAAAATTAAAGATATAATCTGAAAATGAAATGTTAAGAAACAATATAAATGAACTTGAATTAGAGATAGAAAAATTAAAACTAAGAGAGTAAGATTTAAATTCTACCTTTGAGAAATGGAATTTAAGTCAAACAAAGTTAGACAAACTAACTAGTACCCCTGCGGTGTCTTATAAATTTGGCTTCAGATTTGATTATCCTGAATATCCTGAATCTCAAGCCAATAAAGGATTTATTAGTTGCAGTTCAAGTAAATCCAAGACTAAAATTCCTTTTATTATGAAACAAGGTAATAAATATGTAGAAGTAGGTACTTCAAGGGATGAATCATGCAGTAATAATATAAATCAATGTGATTTGTCAAATTGTACTTCTAACATGACTATAAATGTTTCTAAAAATCTTGTTTCTTGTTTTGGAAATTCAGTTTCTAATGTTTCTAAAATTTCAAACAATTGTAGTAAACTGAAAATTTAGAAACCTGAGCATGTAATTTAATACACTGGTATTAGACCAATTGCTCATTCTGCATGTGATAAAACAAAAAATTCTTGTGCAGAAAAAGATTTTGTATGTACGGAAAGTGTTAATACAAGTACAAAATCTTGGTATGAACTTACAGAAATGTATAAGCATGACCAAAATAAATTAACATCTGATAAAAATATGTTTGGTCTTGATTATACTACATCTGAAAATAAAAAGAATGATTGCAAAAGCAATAATGCTATATGTGAGTACGAAGCTAATGATAAATCAATAGTACTTACAACTAATAAGAATATAAATGCTAATGTTAAACTATTTTTAAACAAAAAGAAGAAATATGTGTTTAATGAACTTGGTCCTCAACAACATTGGGTACCAAGAAAAAGTTTTTCTTAATTTGTGTTGTAGGAGGAAACAACATCAAAATGGATCTTGGACAGTGGAGCGTCAAGTCACATGACTAGACAAAAAAGTCTATTACAAAATTTTACAAATACCATGAAAGGAAGTGTAACATTTGGAAACAAAAACAAAGATAAAATCATAGGTATGGGCAATGTTCAAATAACTCCTACTTGTGTTATTTCGAATGTACTATATGTAGAAAACCTAGGATTTAATTTGCTAAGTGTCATAAAACTAACTAAAAATGGATATTATGTAGTGTTTGAAGATAATGTATGCAAAATAATTGATAAAAATATAGATGAAATTAAGTTTATTGCTAAAAGAAAAGTTCTGTATGTATTTTATCTTTACCTTCTGGTGCAGTTGATTTAAATTCATGTTTGCTAGCTGAAACTAGTGATGCATATCTATGGCATAGAAAGATTGGGCATATAAATATGAGACTATTACATAAACTATCTAGAAAACATTTAGTGAGAGGTTTACCAAAGATTAAATACTCAAAGAACTTTACGTGTGATGCATGTGAGTTAGGTAAACTTCACAAAAACTCTTTTAAATCCAAAACTGATATTTCAAGCAAGAAAGTCTTAGAACTTATACATATGGATCTATTTGGATCAACAAGAATCATGAGTCTTGGTGGTAAACGATATGTATTTGTTTTAGTAGATGACTTCTCTAGATACACTTGGGTATATTTTCTAGCATCTAAGACATAAGTTTTTGAAAAATTTAAAATGTTTTGCAATTTTGTTCAAAATGAGCAAAGTGTCTCTATTCAAAAACATAGGAGTGATCATGGAACTGAATTTGATAATGATCAAATAGATAACTATTGTAATGAGCATGGCATTGATCACAGATTTTCTTTTCCAAGAGCACCGTGTCAAAATGGTGTTGTTGAGAGAAAGAATAGATCACTTCAAGAAATGACCAGAACTATGTTGAATGAACATAAGTTACCTCAAAATCTTTGGGCTGAAGTAGTAAATACAGCTTGTTATGTTATTAACAGAAGTTATTTAAGACCTCATGTTAATAAAACTCCTTTTGAAATTATGTTTAATAGGGTTCCAAAAATTTCCTATATGAAACCATTTGGCTATAAGTGTTTTATTCTTAATACTAAGGATAAAAGGGATAAATTTCAAACCAAATCGGATGAAGGAATTTTTGTAGGTTACTCTACTAGAAGTAAAGCCTATAGAGTATATAACAAGACTTCTAGGACTATTGAAGAAACCCTCCATGTAAGCTTCAATGAAAATTCTCTTAGAAAATCTCAATCTAAAGCTGATAATGATGATATGATCAATTTTCCAAATGAGTTAGAGATCAATAGAGAGATTGATGATTTATCTGAGAAAATCAAAAATATGAACTTAACTGATCAAACTAATGATGAAAGTGATGGACTTTCAGATGTTGATGAGAATATTGAGGAAAATCAGAGAAATTGGCGTTATTCTTCGTCACATCCCATTACTCAAGTCATTGATAATATTAATGAGGGAATTAAAACTAGAGCTTCAGTAAATTTAAATAGTATGTGTATGTTTGTTTCTATGGAAGAACCAAGGAATATACAAGAAGCATTATCTGATGAAAATTGGATAGTGGCAATGCAAGAAGAACTAAATCAATTCATTAGAAATGATGTATGGGAATTAGTCTCTCCACTAGAAAATCAGTCCATAATAGGTACAAAGTGGATCTTTTGAAACAAAACTAACGAAACTGGTCAAATTATAAGGAATAAAGCTAGATTAGTTGCACAAGGGTATACATAGGAAGAAGGATTAGATTATGATGAAACATTTGCTCCTGTGGCTAGGTTAGAAAGTATTAGAATATTATTGGCCTATGCTTGTTATGTGGATTTTAAATTATATCAAATGGATGTAAAGAGTGCATTTCTAAATGGTTTAATTAATGAAGAAGTCTATATAAAACAACCACTTGGATTTGAAGATATTAAAAATCCTGACTTTTTGTATAAATTGAAGAAAGCCTTATATGGTTTAAAGCAAGCACCTAGATCATGGTATGAAAGATTGTCTACTTTTTTAATAGAAAAAGGCTATATCATGGGAAAAGTGGATCATACTCTATTTATTAAGAGAGATGGTAAAGATCACATTGTTGTTCAAATATACGTGGATGATATAATCTTTGGAGCAACCTTTGATAAGTTGATAGAAATATTCTCTAAAGAGATGACTAATCAGTTTGAAATGAGTATGATAGGAGAACTTTCATATTTTCTAAGACTTCAAATTAAGCAAATGGATAAAGGTATATTTTTAAATCAGGAAAAATATGCAGTTGAAATGCTTAAGAAATTTAATTTTAATGATACAAGGATTCGAAGAACTCCTATGAGTACTACTTTAAAGTTAGATATTGATGACATAGGAAAATCTATAGATCAAAGAAAATACAAAAGTATGATTGGTTCTTTACTTTATTTGACTGCTAGTAGACCTGATATTATGTTTGCTGTGTGTGTTTGTGCTAGATTTCAATCTAATCCTAAGGAATCACACTTAATTGCAGTTAAAAGAATATTTAGATATATACAAGGAACTAAAAATTTCGGACTGTATTATTCTAAGGATAGTTCAATAGATCTTATAGGATATACTGATGCTAATTATGCAGGATCTAAATCTGATAGAAAGAGTACCAGTGGCACATGTCAATTAGTGGGAAATAATTTGGTGTCATGGTTTAGTAAAAAGCAAAACTGTGTAGCACTTTCTACTACAGAAGCTGAATATGTTGCTGCTGCACTGTGTTGCACTTAGATTCTATGGATAAGGCAAACTTTAGAAGATTTTGGATTATCTTATGATACAACTGAGATTTATTGTGACAGTAGTTCTGCAATAAATCTTTCTAAAAATCCTGTATTACATTCAAGAGCAAAGCATATAGAGGTTAGACATCATTTTCTAAGAGATAACGTAATTAAAGGAAAAATTAAATTAGAATTTGTGTCTAGTAAAAATCAATTAGTTGATATATTTACAAAACCTCTAGATGAAAATACATTCTGCAACATTAGATTAAATTTAGGTATTTGTAGGCTATGTGATGTGTAAAATGCTTAAACTCCACATAAAAAGATAAATATTATTGATGATGTTGTTCACCTCATAGATATTATATACTTATTATAAATATCTAAAGTAATATCTAAACTACTGCTTAAGATACTATGTATTTATTGTAAAATCATAGTAGTATCTTATTGATTTTAAGTAGTTTATCAATTTTAATGGTTTTTACGATTTTAAGTGGAAATGTAAATGAAAAACATTAAATACTTCTGACATTCTGAAATTTTGATTAAATGTTTTCTTTGAATCAAGGAAAATGCATATGATCATGCATAAATTTGACTTAATTGATTAAACTTGTAGAATAAGTTATATGTAACTCATCTTAAACTGTTAATCAAAAGTATAAGCTTATTGAAACTGATTCATATTCTCAGTAAAATCATAGAAGTAAAAATTGTATGAGATTTGTGTTTTATTGCATCTGTATTTATGGAATACATATATACTGTGCTTAAAATGAAAAGTGCTTACAAAGTAAAAATCTTTGAGAGTTTATTGATCAGTTTGATCACGAGCCTTTTGTACTTGAGCAGATAGGTATGTAAGGATTGTTGTCCTAAAAAAGGATTCTTTAAATCTGGCATCCTAAGGTCCTGATCAAATCTGGGATTGTTGATTGAAAGCTCATTACATGGGTACATTAGAAAGCTCTTGTATGATTCAAGCTTTTCAAACTAACTTTTAAAGAAAATTATTAATATTTACTGTTTTGAAAAGAAAAAGTTGTTTCATTAATTACAGATATCTTTGAATCGCATATAGTTTATACCAATATGACTACTGATTTATTGAATCAACATTAGTACTTTTGAAAATGTTTATTTGAGATACATTCTTTTATTCTCCTTGAATTAATCGAAGTGAGTTCAAAGTTGTGATTTGATTCATATACAGTAAGAATTGATTCTGGAAATCATTTTTGATGATGTCAGGATAACAGAAGTCTCTAAAAAGAAAATGTAAAAGTATAGTTATACTTAACATCTATTGTCACTACAAGTATATTTTGTATTTTGATTGAATATATTTGAAGTATATTTGTAGGGGGAGCATTAACAATGTCAAAAACAGATTAATATAATTTAAAATACAAATCTTAGTTAATCTGAATTAATGTCCTCTTAAAATCTTGATGAAATAATTTAAAAAGACAAGCAAACTATTCTAGATTCAAAAGACAAAATGTTCAAATAGTTTACAATGTTCTCAAGATAATGTTAAGTTTAACATGTGTGTTGTTTTCGGAACGTTTCAGTTGGAAGCATCCGAAAATTGTTTTAAGTGTACTAACTAGACGTTATATTAGATAAGGTAACTTGTAAAACTGCCTCTAGACAGTGTTTTACTCGTTAGGTTAGTTAACTCAACGAGTTATACTTGAATATTTCGGGTACCTTGATTGAATAAACTTTATTCAATATTTATTTAATTTCTAAACCTGACTTCTCTTCACGTTGAGTTATACGCCTAAAAACCCTATTTAAACACTTATAACACGGGGACTTAGGTTATTTGTAAACTTTGTCAAGAAAATATTTCCCGCTTGTTGCTGTTACAACCTGCGACGATGGTCTCCAAGTTCTACAAAGGTCGTGGCAAAGGAAAAGGCAAAAGTAGAAGAGATGCAAAAGGAAAAGAAATAGAAAATGATGAAGTTCCACGTACTTGGTTCAAGAAAATATTTCAAGTGGACAAAAGGTTAGAAGAACTTTATAGAGATTACTTCTTTTCTCAGGATATATTAGATGAAGTTAGACAAGAACTTCAACATACTGATGCAAGTATTACATACATGGGTATTCGAAGTAAATATGATAAAGAATACAGAATGAAATGTGCTGAGATTGCATTTTTGGAACAGTATGCAAAATATTTGGAAAAAGGTGTAGGTTCATCAAATAGAACTCCTCAAACTCCTATAAACGGTACAAGACTACATGCATTTGAGGAAGAGCATGAATCAGCTGTCCCTACTCCTTTATATTCAAAACAAGTAGAATCAGATATTGCTGTAGACAAAACAAAAGTTGATAGTCTTCGAAAGGTTGTTGCAATAGAATGTGCCTTAGAAGAATTAAAGCAGAAAACTTTTATGGAGCAATTTGAAAAGAAACCAGCAATACTTGCAAAGGAGAAACAGAAATGTTATAGAAGAAGGAAAGTCAGAAAAATTATGTCTAAGGAAACAAAGTCTTTTGAAAAAGGGAAATCAGATGAAAATTTATTTCCAAAGGACAATGTATGTCTAGACATTGTACCTTATTGTGCATCTGATAAACTCATCAGTTCCGAACACACTGAAACTGATGAAGATAATGAGACTTTATTTTCCCTTGCTAGAAAACTTGAGAAGAAATCCAAGTCAAATATGAGCTCAAGTTTTTCTATTAGTACAAGTCCTGATGATGCAGAAATTGACAAATTAGAGCATCAGTCACCTGACATTGAACAAGTTATTGCAGATATAATTGACAATGTTGAGGCAGTAACTAGTTCAAAGGCTGAATCATCTAGAGTAGCAGATATTGAAAATGTTAAAACTCCAGAAGAGCTAAAAGTTAACCAACCTTCTACAGAATCTATAGAAGCAGAGTCTGAGAATTCACAGCATGAATCAATGGAAATATCTGTTGAACAAAATGAACAATTACAGACAGATACACCGGTTGTAGAATTTGTGGAAAAATTGTACTCTGAACATTCTATAGAGACTGAACAGATGAATGTTGAGCATATTGACAATGTTCCTAACACTGTTGAAGCTAAAGAATCAAGCTTACTTGAGCAGCTTCAAGATAATATTTTGGAAGAGGAACAACATGACATTCATTTTGAAGAAGAGGTTCCTGAAGATGAATTAAACTCTGAATCACAGCTTCAGGTATCACCTTCTTTATGTACAATATTAAAAATTCAAGGTAATGCAATTCATTTTAGATCTTAAGAAGCATTACAGAAATACAATAATCTGATTACATGTCAGATTCTTCATGCTCGTCTAATAAAATTCAAAAATTTGATGGAAATAAGAGATCTGTTTGAGTTTCAAGGTCTCATTAAATTCTTGCTAGTAGGAACGAAATGGAAGCAATACACAGAGCTTATTGCAGCTTTTTATAGCAATCTGGTCAAGAATGGAAATTTTCTGAAAACTCAAATAAATGAATAGGAGTTTATGTTGTCTCCTGAGTTAATTTTTGAAGTTTTAGGATTAAAGAATGAAGGTGTTGTTGTTACCAATAGATTTGACATGATAAGACAACTGGAATGGAACATTCAGTCTTTATCAAAAATTCTAGATGTATATTCTGAAATGAGATTAATGGAAAATCTAAACGTAGAGGCAAGGTTTATTGCAAATATATTGCATGCAAATTTATTTCAGAGAGTTGGACACAATATGGAAGTCAGCAGAAGTTGTTTATATGCAACTTATAGCTTGCTGAATAGAATTCAAATCAATTGGTTTGATGTTTTCACCTCTCAACTACAGCATATGAGTTCAAAGTTATTTTATGGTGATGCTGTATGTAGACTCATTGCAAGCCAATTGAATTTATCCGACTGGCCCTCTGAAACTAAAGGCATGAGAGCATTTAGTGTCAAAGATTTGCAAAAATTCCAAGCCATGCATAAACCTCAACGACAACAACAACAACAACCTGATACAGACCATATACAACAACAACAACAACAACAAAGTTATTCAGTTCAAGCAGAACAGCAAACCCAGCTACCTCCTAACTTAGATGTAGTACTTAACGACATCAGAAATGATATTAGGCATCTAGGAGATAAAATATGTAATGCTATAAGTGATATACTTAGGAGGGGTCGATAACTGTTTTTGTTTGTTTCTGAATACAAAATGTAATGTTTGTATTACTTGTTTGATTTGATTGAACAATACATTTTTCTGTAAATGTCTTCAATTATTATTCTTATTTACAGAAAGAGTTGTTGTAATTATATCTCATGTATATATATATATATATATATTCTCTGTAATTATCTTTTTGATTAATGACAAAAAGGGGGAGAAATATTATAAAAAGATGATTATGATCTTAATTACATATATATATTATAAAATGAGATGCTATTTAAATGGTTATTGTAATCTGACAGATGATAATTAGAAAATTGATACTTATATAATTATTGACATCTGAGAGTTTTAGTTCTGAGAGGTAAAATTTACACAAACAATAGAAATAAGCTTAAGTGAACTTAAGTCAACAAACAAGTTTGTTGAATTAAAAGTTAACCCAACGAAGGTGCTTTGTTGAGTTAAACATATTTCATAATTGATTTAATATGGTTTTGTCATCATCAAAAAGGGGGAGATTGTTGAGTATTTTTGTTTTGATGATGTGTGCTGAATGAAAATAATCATATTTGCTCAATTACTATTGCTTGTGAAAAGAAATTAAAATCATCAATTAATACAGAAAAAGCTTACTGATATAAATACTTGTCTGTATTGGATCTGAAATTAATATCTAGTCGTTTCGTTGCATTAATTTCTCATTTAGCTAAACGTTAAGTTAACATGTGTTTTTATTGAAAAGCATGATATGTTTTAATGCTATATCTTCTATATCATGAATAGTGCACGTTTAGACAACTCGTTAAGTTAGAGTTTTGTTTGTATAGAGGTCACGTGAGAACTCGTTAAGTTAGAGGCTTCAAGGTTAAAATAGGTCACGTGATAACTCGTTAAGTTAGTGAGTAAAAGAAGAGACGAACTCGTTAAGTTACATGTGGTGAAATTATAAGTTACGAATGTTGTATTGTATCACGTGAGGTGCACATGTTTAACTCGTTAAGTTAATATAACTAAACGCGTTGAGTTGCTATATTGAACACTAAGGCAACGCGTTAGGTTAGCGTTTTAAACTTAAGTTGTTATTTTTTGCACGTGGTAAAATTCTTATTATAAAAACATTTGTGTATTACTGGTTCGTTGAGATATCATAACACAATGGAAATGGTTCGTTGAGTTATCATAACACAACAGAGATGGTTCGTTGAGATAGCATAACACTATGAACTTAGTTTGTTGAGTTAGCTACAGTACTTGTCACGTGAAATGGCACATGAGGAACTCGTTAAGTTAGAAACGTTAAGTTATATATATACTTGTGTTGCTCGTTTAGTTAACATTAAAGTAACGACTTCTTATTACACTGATGAAAAACTTTTGGACGAGAAAGTTTATTTTGCAGGAAATTTTTCAGAGATCCAGGACTGATGATTAAAGAAAATTTGAAATATAAACGTGGGTTAGAACGTGTGTGTTTCGATGAAGGAAAAAGGAAAGACGTGGAGAAGTGGAAAACTAGTAGTGGTTAAACGTGAAGGATATGCATGAAATGAAGATACAGTATAAAAGACATAGAATTCTCGTTGATCAATTTATCCTTGCACACAAAACGAAAAATCTTTTCAAGGATCAAACCATCCCTGCACACCAAAAGAAAAATCTTTTTCAGGGATCACAAAACACCTCTTCGGGAAAATCTCTCAAGTGGAAGAAAGTTCAGTGAAGCATAAAAAGGTAAGATTTTCGTCACTGAAGATTTGAAGTATTAGAAGAAAGCAAATTCGGTGAAGCATGAAAAGACAAGATATTCGTCACTAAAGAATTGCTGAAGAAGAAGAAGAAGAAGAAGAAAGATCTCAAATAGGGAGAAAAGTTTTAAATTCTGCAAATTAGTTTTCTTTGTTTTTAGTTATGAAATTGTTTAGATGATACATGGTATCGAAATATAATTGCATCTACAATTTCTGAGGAGAATTGAATTATATATTGTAATTGAAACCTTGAATAAAAATGATTTTATGAAAACAATGTCTCGACTTGTTTTTGAGCTTTAAAGTTTCAATTATATTTTAGAAAATATTAAAGATACACAATTCACCCCCCTCTTGTGTAGCCATACGATCCTACAATTTGTCAAATATATATATATATATATATATATATTGTTGAAATTACAAACATATCGACATTTTACAATATAAGTAAGTGATTACTACATTTAATCCCTACGCCTTAATTCATCTACTTCGTTCTGGAGTTTTTCTAATTGTTGCTCTAATTGATTTATCCATTCTAGAGCTTTTGATGTTTCTCTAGAAGGTCTTGCAATCCTAGTATCAACAACAATAGTGTTGAGTATTTTGTTTTGATGATGTGTGCTAAACGAATGTAATCATATTTACTCAATTACTATTATTTATGAAAGTAAATTAAGAACATCAATTAATACAGAAAAAATTTACTAATATAAATACTTGTCTGTAATGGATCTGAGATTATACTAAGATAAATAACTAGTTATTAAGTTATACTAACTTTCATTTAACTAAACGTTAAGTTTGTTAGGAACGTATGGCTTCACTAGAAGGGGGGTGAATGGTGATCAGTGTGTATTTAAGCCTATTTTTAACTTTACTAACTAATCTAATTAGTCAGTTTGCACAAGTACTAATCAAATATAAATAAACATGCACAACAGAAATAAAGTAAGAAGCACAAGGGAATTTTAGGTGGTTCACGAACTCGGCTAGTCCACCCCCAAGGGTCACTTGGGCTTCACTAAGTGTCTCAACACTTACATACACTTGCTTTCAGGTCGAAGCAAGAACCAACCATTCACTTGAGCTTTCTGGTCGTAACTCTAACCAACCACACAGAAGTTTTCAGGTATAAACTTTAGTAAACTAACCTTTTGAGTTTTCAGGTCGAAACTCAAACCAACAACTGAATGAAGTTTTAAGGTTGAAGCCACAAACCAAATGATCCTTCTTGGATCAGACTTTCAGCACTTGGAGAGCTTTAAGAATCTTCTTGTAAAATCCAGCTTTCAATCGATTCTATGTTGTAGTCAATCTGAATTGAGCCTTTATTCTGTAACAATAATTGATCTACAATGTATACTGTATCTCTGTATGTGATTGTATCTATATTCTCACTTCATAGCTCTACTGAATATTGAATGATCCGTCTGTATTTATGTTTGAACTACCAACGATCATATTTTTACTTCAACGGATTGATCTTCTATACTTGCGGAGTTTGCAGATCCAAATATGGTAAGTTACTGTTCGGAAAGGTGTTTCAAGATAACCTTCTGATTTTCTCAAACTTTCGAATAGTTATCTATATAACTTTCCGAAGGATAATCATAACTCACCGAAAATCCACTTAAGTTCTTTTGTCACGTGAAGTATTTAAAGTTCGGATACTTGCAGTTGTAACTCACCGAAATTCTCTTGACTATCGGATAGTTAGCTATAGTAACTCTCCAATTTTCTTCTTCTAAGCTTCTGACAGCTGTCTTTTCATTTCTGCACGTGCATAATAGAATAACTTAAGTTTCCTGTAACTCACCGAAACTCTTCAAATTTCGAATAATTAGCTATAGTAACTTTCCAATTCTTCTTTTAAGCTTCTGTTTGGATTTCTGCATGTAAATTCAATGACTTAAGTTTTGGATAGTTAACTTTCTAACTCTCCAATTTTCCTTGAGCTTTCAGATAGTTAACTCCTTAACTCTCCAATCATTCAACTAACAGTCTTTCACAACTCTCTGAAGGCTTTTATGATTTCGAATAGTTATTCTTCTAACTGTCCGAAAGTATTTCTACTACTTTTACTCTTCAGATACTTAAGCATGTAACTGTCCGATTTTCCTATAGCTCTATAGCAACAAATTCTGGAACTACCTGCATCTGTTTATCTACCTTTTAATCTTTTGTTGAGCTGTCATATCTGTGAAAAATAATTTGTTTCCTCACATTGGTTTTTGCATTATCAAAATACTAGGGTCCTAACAAAGTTAACGTGTGTTTTTATTGTAAAGCATGATATGTTTTAAAGTTATATTTTTTGTATCATGTACAGTGCACGTTAAGACAACTCGTTGAGTTAGTGTGTTATTTGTATAAATGTCATGTGAGAACTCGTTGAGTTATAGGCTTAAAGTTTAAAATAGGTCACATGAGAACTCGTTAAGTTAGTGAGTAAAAGAGCAATAGGAAGAGACAAACTCATTAAGTTAATATTGTGCACGTGGTGAAATTGAGCTTTACGAATATTATATTGTATCACACGAGTTGCACATGTTTAACTCGTTAAGTTAACATAATTGCATGTGTTGAGTTGCTATATTGAACACTAAAGCAATGCATTAAGTTAGCGTTATAAACTTAAAGTTATTATTCTTGCACGTGGTAAATACTTTATTGTTTAAAATATTTGTGTATTACTGGTTTGTTGAGTTATCAATAACACAACGGAGTTGGTTCGTTGAGTTAACTGTAATACCATGAAACTAGTTTTTTGAGTTAGCGTAACACCACAAACTTAGTTTGTTGAGTTAGCTATAGTACTTGTCACGTGATTTGGCACATGATGAACTTGTTAAGTTAGATACGTTAAGTTATAAATATACTTGTTTTACTCGTTTAGTTAACATTAACACAACGACTTGTTATTACATTTGATGGAAAATTTTGGATGAGAAAGTTAATTTTGCAGGAAATTTTTCAGAGATCCAGGATTGATGATTAAAGAAAATTCAAAAGGAAAACATGGGTCAGAACGTGTGTATTTCGATGAAGGAAAAAGAAAAAACGTGAAGAGTGGAAAACTAATAGTGATTAAATGTGGAGGATATGCATGAAGTGAATATACAGTATAAAAGGCATAGCATTCTCGTTGATCAATTATCCCTACACACCAAACAAAATATATTTTCAGGAATCAAAACACCTCTTCAAGGAAAAGCTCTCAGATAAAAGAAAATTCAGTGAAGTAGAAAAAGTCAGATATATGTCATTGAAGATTTAAAGAAGAAGAAAGCAAATTTGGTGAAGCAAATATAGTCAGATATTTGTCACTGAAGAATTGCAAAAGAAGAAGAAGAAGAAGGAAAATCTCAAACAGGGAGAAATGTTTTAAATTTCATAAATTAGTTTTCTCTATTTGTAGTTGTGAAATTGGTTAGATGAAATATGGTATCGTTATATAATTGTATCTACAATTTCTGAGGATAATTGAATTGTATATTGTAATTGAAACCTTGAATAAAATGATTTGATTCAAATAGTGTCTCGACTTGTTTTTAATATTGAAGTTTCAATTATTTGTTGAAAATGTTGAAAAACACAATTCACCCCTTTCTTGTGTAGCTATTCGATCCTACAAATAGTAGCAACAATATAATTCTTGTATTCCTTCACTAAAATGATCTTAGATCTCATTCTTTTTGATGTTCATTTCATGAAGTCAATACCTTCCACCATTAGTAGTGGAATCAAATCTCCATTAAATAAAATTTTTTTTAATAATTTGAGCTTAGAGATAAATACTTTGGACTAATTAATCTAAATTTTATTTACAACTGCATACGTGGCCTACTTGACAAATTGACTAAATTCTATATCGTAGTCTTGTATTGGATAAACAATTTTCATCAATATAGTCACCACCATGTGTACCTTTCCATTTAAGTACTTGTATTGGATTTGTGAATTTCTATTTGTTAGGCAGCATCATAAACTTGTTTAATTTGCTTTTATGCTTATATAAATAATTACTTTTAGAAGTAAACAAACAACATTTTACACAAATTAGAGATTAATTCCAATTTGTATTTTAACTACAAGTGTACAGTGTATATTGTATTTGTGGGCAAGTACAGGTCGATCTCATAGAGATTGAATAAGAATTGTGTACTGTTTTGATTTTTATATTGGAGTTTATATGTGTTTAGTTAAGCACTCCGTTGAGTTAAGGTTAACACAACAGACTTAGTTCATCGAGTTATGACTAACTCAACGGACTAACCTCGTGGACTTAAGTTAACTCCATGAGCCTATCTTTCCAGTTAAATACTGCTATTTACAGAGAAATTCAGCCAACCATTGGGTAGTTCCACAAATTGTAAATAACATCAATTAAGCTCTTTAATGTTAGTTAATATTAGATTTATCATTAAGCAACACTAACATTTAGATATTTCAAACAATAACTATTAAAATATTTAAGTATCTAGAATGAATCAATTTTAGTAAAGAATAAAACTATTTTCTATTTTCTAAATCAAACAAACATAAAACATTCAAAATACTGACAATGATAACATTAACCACGATACAAAACAAACAATACAACACTTTAATACTAAATGTAAACATAGATAATTTGTTGTTTTTGGTATTTTTGTTTTGATATGTTCCTGAAGATGAATGAAAGGTGAAATGTAAAAATCTCTATCGATAGTAAAAACTTCTGTCACTACATGCGACGCGATTACACCACTAAAAACTTAATCACTTACAATCTTGCCTCCTCTCCCTATAGAATCACAAATCAAGAATTATAAGATGATCTACTCTTCAATATATTGGTATCAACCCGAAACCAAGGCTAGAAGCTTTACGATCTCCTGAGATATGAGTCGGTGCTTGGTGAAAATGACTTCCCTTCCTACGACGTGATCACTTCTCACAGTGGTTGTTAGTCACCGTGTTTGGCTTAGAATCGACTCAACATCAGGAAAGTATCCTCACAAACCTTCGATGGTTAGTGATTTTAGTGGTGGTGTGGAGCTTCAAGGAACTTCCGACGCTTCCTATAGTTAGCGTAGTTCTCCAACTCTGCATACACACTTTCTTCATCTTTCTTCTCTTCTTTTATATTTCTTTCTATAGTAACTGCTTCTACTTAGATGATCGGTTGGATTTCCTTCATTCATATCAATGATAGTGATTTCTTCTTCATTCCACAAGTGAATTCCTACATGATACATGTAATTGTGGTTTTCCTTCAAATGTCCTGTTTCTACAACTGCTACAGTGGCATATTAGAAAATAAATAGTCTGTGGAGTTACAAATAACTCAACGAACTTACTTCATTGATTTAACTATAAAACACGTACAATAAAGAAATTACTAGTTCAGATGTTTTGGATACTTACAAACCTTAACTATACAAAACTTATATGCATTTCGGATAGTGAGCACCTAACCTTCTGAAAGATAACTTAAGTCAAGTTTCCAGAATGCGACACGTGTCCTCAAATAGTTTTATGATAAAAATCTATTTTGGATACTTAAAAATCTAACTATCCGATGCTTAGATGCATTTAAGATAGTTACCAGATAACTTACCGAACATTCACTTAAGTCATGTATTATGGTTTAAACACGTGTACTCCAAGAAATAATAAAATATTCTTCTATCATTAAAAACATAACTGTCTGGTACATGCAATATAAATCTCCGAAATAAAAAAAATTCAGATCCTTAAGAATTAAAAACCTGCAACTTAACGATAGTTCAAAAATATACTAAATTAACGTTAATTTCCTAAAATTATGCAGATTCTTTCGTTAAAATATATAACAATATAATTATAACATAATATCTTAATTATTATATGATAAGCTAAATATTATGTAATTAAACATCATTTAACCATTAATATTATGTACTTTTTTATTCTAAACAATATTTCCATAAAACTTCATCTCTAATTATCTCAAAATCATATTATGTGATTCACATGTACATAGGTGTTGTCCAATGTAATAATTGTACATCCTAGAAACAATCGTACTTATCTTAAAATGTCGCAAGTGCAAGACAAATAAAATAATATATAACAACCTTGTCATAATTCATTAATTAATAACTAGTTTTAACAACCTTGGAATTTTTCTAGTAACTAAAAGGTTTAGAATTACCCTACTTAAATCGAGAAGTAAGATGATCTAGTAACACAATTTAAGAATATTGATAATTTGGCCATGATGGTTAATAAAGGAGGCAGCCTTCTAAAAGTAATTATTAAAATAAAAGAAGAAATAACAATAAAAAAAACAATGTTTCAATAAACTCCAAGACCTAGGTATGTATATCCCTTGTGAGAATAGAGTACATATAATTAAAAATTATTATTAAATAAATTGTCTAGCGCAAAAATTTCTCTTGTGCAAAATATTAGTAGAAGCACAAATACCTTTTGCCCAAAATATTATTGTGGGAAATTGTTGTGTGATCAGATACATATATACTTACGTACCATAATTTACGCATCAACGTCAAATAGTACTTTACTATTCATTGCTGCATCATTTGTGCTCAAAGTCAAACATGCGTCTTCATAGTCAAATGTGAATGGACGGAAATCCGATGGACCAAATGGATGTGATGGGTCACTAACATTCCACACGGATTCAAGCATACCAATATATATAATATATACGTTGCAGCCGCTAGTATTTACTTATATTGTTCAGATTAAAATAAATAGTATAGATGATATTTGAAATAAAAAATATAATTTATTTATCTAACTTACTTATACTCATACAGAAAATATATTTATCCTTTTCTTTTCTTTACTTTTAAAAGTTCTATGTCAGATATATCTCAGTATTGCCTGTATTTAAACCAAAAATGAACAAGAAAACAAAAAGAGCAGGTAATTAATTATTTGATCTCAACAATGAAGAGTTTATTTGAAATATTGTGTGCGTACATATTGTAGATTGCAAGCATCCACTACTTTATTTATATTAGGGAATGGAAATTATGCCCCAGAGCGAATTAGAACAAGGATGAATAAATGTATGTGACGTATGAGTTGCCAGATCATCGTGTGAAGTTTCAATAATATCCACCACGGCCATGTCCGTAGCCAGAGCCCGAACCAGACCCGTATCCAGAGCCACCGTGGCTGCCACCACCTCCACCTCCTCCGCCACCGCCACCTCCGGCTCTTGCGTAGCCGCCGTTGCCAACACCATATCCGGAGCCACTACCGGATCCATGGCCAGAGCCACTTCCGCCATGGGATCCACCGCCACCTCCACCACCACCACCTCCCCCGCTGGCGTATCCACCACGTCCTCCACCGTGTCCATAACCAGAGCCAGAACCGTAGCCGCCTCCAGATCCGTGACCGGAGCCACCCCCTCCACCACCTCCACCGCCACCTCCTCCTTGGGCATATGCGCCACCACCTCTTGCATATCCACTTCCATGGCCAGAGCCATATCCGTAGCCTTCTCCATGGCCGCCGCCGCCGCCACGACCACCACCACCTCCGCCACCTCCTCCTTTGGCATATGCCCCACCACCTCTTGCATATCCACTCCCATGGCCAGAGCCATATCCATAGCCTTCTCCATGGCCGCCACCGCCACCACCACCACCACCTCCTCCACTGGCATATGCTGTCAACACCCTAGTGGCAGTGGTCATGCCCACACAAAGCATGACCAAAAGGGTGACACTTAGGAATTTGCCGGACCTAGCCATTTTCTTGTTTGGCTTTGTGATGAATGGAGTGGAGCGATGTAAGAGTTGAGTTGGGTTGTGGAGATGGGATTCTCAGGGATATTTATAGGAATTTGACGACGCCTGTTGTTGTGAAAATTTGAATCTCTTTCAGCGTTAGGAGAGGTGAAGCTTGACTTGGAAATACGCGTTTAAGGGCAATTGCAACTGCTGACCAAGTCATGGTTTGTCCGTTGTATCTGCTGGACAACATGAGGCATATGGACATTTGTTGGGTATTGACTTCTTGTGTCGAAAGGAACCCCCGAGCTAATTAACTAAAAAACTTTGCTTCACCTTTCACGGATTTGCATTACCGTGTTGTCGTATGCACGCTTCCCCAGCGGACGTATGTATTATTAGACGCACGTTTAATCACGAAAGAAAATTGAAAAATGAGGACAGATCTGTGTGTTTCTTAACGTACAATTACATATTTATATTATCATTATAACTGTAGTAGTTATAACAAAAATAACAAACATTATTTGTAAAACAATACATTTACATATTCTAACATTCGTCCTCATGCAGATGGTGGTGGTATATTAACAACACCAAGCTTACTACAAAACGAATTAAATGTTTGAGTACCAACAGGTTTGGTCAATGCATCTGCAACTTTAATTATCAATCGATGTTGAACATGATCTCTAACAGAATAAATATCAATTTCAATGTGCTTTGACGAAGAATGTAACACTAGATTGGTAGTCAAATATATTGAGCTAATATTATCTCATCAAATGACAAGGTATGGTACTTAAAATATGAAGTTCATGTAGTAACATTTTCAATCAAAGTAATTCACAAGTCACACTTGCAATTGCTCGATATTTTACCTCTATACTAGAACGAGATACAATACGTTGCTTTCTAGAAATGAGATTTTTATCATAAAATATAAAAAATCCAAAATGTGAATGATGATCATCAACATCTCCTTCCCACTTTACATCTAAATATGCTTATAAACTAGTAGAATTGGATCTAGGATACAGCAAAACAAGATATAAATCAAAATATTTTATATATAAAACATAAATATCTAAAATAAAATAAAAAGAGAGAGAAAGAAAAAGAGATGAAATCAAGATATTTTATATATAAAACATAAATATATAAAATAAAATCAAAAGAGATTGTTAGGCATAATATATAAATGTCTAAGAATCTTAAAAGGTTTAAAATGAAAGTTAAGGCATTTTAGACAAAAAAAGAAGAAGAAAAAAAAGGCTTTGGTTCAACTATAAAGTTAACCTTAGATTCAACTCAAGATCTTAAAAAAAAAATTTCGATGGAATCGAAGTCATGCTTTAATTTGGCCAAAGATTCTAAAGAAAAACAAACTTCGATCCAATCGAAGTAGGCCAATTTGATCAAACGTTGAAATAAAATAGACTTTAAACAAACTAAAGTCATACTTTGCTTCAATCGAAAGAAAAAAAAACATAAAATAATAACAATAATGGAAAAATAATATATGACGAGGGAAACTATATATGGTATATATATATATAATATATATTAAACAAGGTAGTGAAATGATAAAGAAGAAAAGAAAGACGTAAAAAAAGTGATGTTAAAAAATATGACAATATGTTTAGGCATTTAAAAAAAAAGAATATTTTATCAAATCTAAACAATTTTCTTATGACATATAGGCATCTAAGGTAACTAAATATTTTAGATGAGAAAATATAACAACTAAAATAAAAAATTTAATTTAATTAATATATTTTAGATATGAAATACAAATATCTAAAATAATAATAATAAATGTAAAATCAAATTAATATATTTTATATATGAAATATAAATATCTAAAATAATAATTATAAAAGGTAAAATCAAATTCTTTAGAAATAACATATAGATATCAAAAGTAAGAAAACATTAAATACTCCCAAATAAGAGTATAAACTATTTACAAGATTTATATTTTAGCTTAAAACAAATGTGATGATGTCAAATATATAAAAAACATTAAATATTCCTAAATGAGAGTATAAACTGTCTACAAAATTTATATTTTAACTCAATGAGAATTGTAATGATGTCAAAATATATAAAAGATATTAAATATACCTAGATAAGAGTATAAATTGTCAACAAAATTTATATTTTGTCTCAAACAAAATGAGACATCAAAATATATAAAAGATATTAAATACTCCTAATAAGAGTACAAAATATTTGTAAAGGAAAAATATATATATATAATATCAAATGCTCTTAGGTAAGAGCCTAAATTATCCATATTATCTGTATTTTGATATTAAAAATAAAATATTAAATTTTTCCCAATAAGAATCCAAGTCATACAAGTTCCCTTCATAACAGCATGAGATGACAACAAATTTAAATTTTTTTTTGTTGTCTTTAGTTGCAAAAATTTTATTGTACAACATCAACTTATATTTTCAAATTGCAAATGTTAATTAAATTTGATTTGTCTAGATATATACTTAGTATGTTCGATGTGATTGATATAATGCATATGAGACATCTTTCCTACAAAAAGGTGTAAGACATTGAATTAGTTGTTAAGACCTTAAGATGTATAAATATCTATATAATGAGATGCATTTCTCGTTCTGAGGAGATATCAATGATTAAGAAAAATTCACATTAAATAAGACTTTATTTTGGCGACCAACATAAGTTAAAAGTGCCTTTTATTAATGGAATTACATTAACAATTGTTCAATTTGAAGAATCACAAAGAAGCCCTTAATTCATCCACTTAATTATAAGTGATTTATTGATTTATGAGATTCAAAATGTACCACATTGTAGTATAAGAGTGATGTAACACAAGGTTTTAAGTTAAAATTTTACATGGTATTACAAAAGGTTTGCATAGATTTACCCATATATAAAAAATTTATATACATTTATCTATGCATATACAATAAGTCATAAGTTAGGAAAAGTTTTCAAAAAGCCTTACAATGAATATGAAAGGGTTGAAACTTTAACTTATATAAAATACACCGCTCTACTCACAACCTACCAATTTTAAGTTGTAATTTCATACATTGCATTAGAGTTCGGCTCATCTACAATACCATTCGAAAATTGAGAAAAACAAGACTGAGTCAAAACTCTTGCAAATAGAGTTTCCAAGTTATGCAATAGCGTTAGGTGTCGATACATTCGTCGAGTGAGTCAAAGCTTACATACATTTCTCAAGTGCGAATGAATGGAAATCCAAATCCATGTACTTAATCTATTTTTCTTTTGGATGAAAAGGCAGACAAATTCATGTACAAAGTCAAGAAAGCAATGCCCACCACCTCAAGTTTCCATCTCCTAGAGAAAACAAGTATTCATGTCAAGACCAAACAACTGACCAAGTGTCTCC
Organism: Cymodocea nodosa; assembly: GCA_036874045.1. Lineage (NCBI taxonomy): Eukaryota > Viridiplantae > Streptophyta > Magnoliopsida > Alismatales > Cymodoceaceae > Cymodocea > Cymodocea nodosa. The sequence goes on from CM072341.1 coordinate 2,006,767, forward strand.
TCACATCCAGAAGGTGCATGGGGCTCGTGTGTGTAGCAATATTAAGCGCTGGTATTTGATCAATATGATTATTCCGTGAATTCAACACCTACCACCCATTCAACTCGCTAGTATTTCCGTGCATAAAGTCTAGGTGCAGCTGACAAACCATGCATCTGCATCTACAGTGACTTGTCATCTATATATTTTTTTAATTAATTTCCATACACATTATACTTTAATATGCCATTATTCCCTACAAAGTTGTATCTAATCACTTGTATACTCCATCTAGCAACTCAATAGTAGTCACATACATGTATTCGTCTTTGTTTTAATTTGATATGGTGCATAATTTTCTTTTCCTATTCATAGAAGAAATAATTGTATGGCTAAATATGTGCAATTACTACTTTTACCTATTTAAACCTATCATAAATGTAAAACAAGTAAAATAATCAGTATTGAAATAAATATAAAAACTTTGTTATAATCCATGTATTACAAATAACTCTAGTAAGCTTAGAATTGTTCTTGATATCTTCATAAATGTTACAATTATCCCACTTAGAGTAGATCCATGCAAAAGGTCCTTGATGCAAAAGATAAGTTTGATTTTGTGGATGGTTTAATCTCTTAACCATTTATTAAGGTTGATTCTAAAAGACACTATATTACCACTTGCAAGGTTTAAGATCACCACTTTAATTTTAAATTCAATAGAACCTAAAATAGTTAAAAGTGTCACAAAAAAAGTGACGAACTTTAGTGATCATAACTATAGATTATATATAACGGTAATTACAAATATATGTCGATTCGTCACTACATACTTGTAGTGAAGAGTGATATAACTTGACCTTATATAATAAGGATCTTTTTAATCACAACTAATTCATTTTGAGTTAAAATTTTACGTGATATTAGAATAGGTTTATATATATCTATCCATAAATATTTGTGGTTTATATGATCTTTTTAAATATTTGGAGGATGGTTTTGACACCCAAAGTGTTCGCAGGGGCCATGATTCTTCTAGGCAGACCGTCCTTGACCACGAGAAGAGTTATTACTGCGTGCACTTGAATCACTAGTCATAGAAAGTAAGGCAAACAAATGAGGCGCAAAGACAGGCATTGCGTGCACCAGTCACATGTGACAATGTATTTGCCAAGCAAGTCAAAGCTCACATACACCTCTCAAATGTGAATGGATGGAAATCCGATTAGATGATGGCATAGGGTGCCAATGGGTTATCTCTTTTGACTTATTGACTATTCTTTCTTATAATGGACCACTGTACTCGAATTAGGCTTGCTTACAATACCATACGATGACGGAACAAAGACGTGAATAAATCAAAGCTCTTGTACCATACTGGCGTTAGGTGCCGATGCATTTGTCAAGTGAGTCAAAGTTCAAATACACTACTTAAGTGTGAATGGATGGAAATCCAAATTTGGATACGAAGTTGTTTTTTAATTTAATGAAAAGGCCCCAGGAAAAAAAGGCGATGCAGTAGTGCAAGCATTATCATACTCCAAGTCAAACTTGCGTCTAATAATACATACGTCAGCTGGGGAGGCATGCATGCGACAACACGGTATTGCAAATCCGTGAAAGGTGAAGCAAAGTCTTTTAGCTATGGGTTTCCGTTCGTCACAAGAAGTCAATACCCAACAAATGTCCAACTGCCTCATCTTGTCCAGCTGTTGCCCTTAAACGCGTATTTCCAAGTCATGCTTCACCTCTCATAACACTGAAAGAGATTCAAATTTTCACACCAACAAATGTAAGCACACAGGCATCGTCAAATTCCTATAAATACCCCTGAGAATCCCATCTCCGCAACCCAACTCAGCTCTTACATCGCTCCACTCCATTCATCACAAAACCAACCAAGAAAATGGCTAGGTCCGGCAAATTCCTAAGTGTCACCCTTTTGGTCATGCTTTGTGTGGGCATGACCACTGCCACTAGGGTGTTGACAGCATATGCCAGTGGAGGAGGCGGAGGTGGTGGTGGTGGTGGCGGTGGCGGCCGTGGAGAAGGCTACGGATATGGCTCTGGCCATGGGAGTGGATATGCAAGAGGTGGTGGGGCATATGCCCAAGGAGGAGGTGGCGGAGGTGGTGGTGGTCGTGGCGGCGGCGGCGGCCATGGAGAAGGCTACGGATATGGCTCTGGCCATGGGAGTGGATATGCAAGAGGTGGCGACGCATATGCCCGAGGAGGAGGTGGCGGTGGAGGTGGTGGAGGGGGTGGCTCCGGTCACGGATCTGGAAGCGGCTACGGTTCTGGCTCTGGTTATGGACACGGTGGAGGACGTGGTGGATACGCCAGCGGGGGAGGTGGTGGTGGTGGAGGTGGCGGTGGATCCCATGGCGGAAGTGGCTCCGGCCATGGATCCGGTAGTGGCTCCGGATATGGTGTTGGCAACGGCGGCTACGCAAGAGCCGGAGGTGGCGGTGGCGGAGGAGGTGGAGGTGGTGGCAGCCACGGTGGCTCTGGGTACGGCTCTGGTTCGGGCTCTGGCTACGGACATGGCCGTGGTGGATATTATTGAAACTTCACACGACGATCTGGCAACTCATACGTCACATACATTTAATCATCCTTGCTCTAATTCGCTCTGGGGCATAATTTCCATTCCCTAATATAAATATGTAAGAGTAAATAAAGTAGTGGATGCTTGCAATCTACAATATGTACGCACACAACATTACAAATAAACTCTTCATTGTTGAGATCAAATAACTAATTACCTGCTCTTTTTGTTTTGTTGTTTATTTTTGGTTTAAACACAGGCAATTTATTATGTTTCATATTGGAATTTGGATATACATATATTACTCAAGTTAGATGTTGGGATTTCAAAATCATACTAAGTGATTTACATGTAGATCGGTGTTGTCCATAAAAGTAATAATTGCACGTCATAAATACATGAAATAGTTGTACTTATCTAAAACTGTCTTAAGAGCAAGACGAATAAAATAATATATAACAACCTTGTTATAATCCATAAGTTATAAATAGTTTTAACAAACTTGGAATTTTTATAGTTACTAAAAGGTTTAGAATTACCCTACTCAGAGTAGACCCATGCATAAGGCCCTTAATATAATAAGTATGTTTTGTTTTCTAGATGATTCAATACCTCAACCATTCATTAAGATTGATTCTAAAAGACATTACCAAAAAAAATACAATGACATAATCATCGCTTGAATTTTAAATTCAATTGAATTCTACTCTCGTCATTTGTCAATAGAGTCAATCATGCAGGTTCAATACGCATTTAAGCATACAAATACATATATATATATGGGTCCGGACCTCCTGCTAAAGTTGTGGGCGCTGCTTATCATCTCATCTATATTTTCACCACTGTCTCATTAAACATCTACTACCGTACGACATATTTTGTAGTTGATTTTTTTTTTCATCTCCATCTACAGTCTTCCTCTTCTTAATTATATTTGTCATCGTGCTAAGGATAAAAAATAAAGAGAAAAAATGACAAAATCTAATATTTGAAACTAAAATAAAGAAGAAAACATATATTAACAATGAAGGCATGAAGGGAATTAAAATGCTTTAAATCTAAGAATTAATATCTAAAAGATTCAGGCAAAATACTTAAAAAAAGAAATAAAATGTTTAAATAAAAAAATAAACATTAAAAAAAATTAAATGACATAAATATCTAAAGTAAAATAAATATAAATGTAAAATACAAGAGGTACATATATGTTTAAATTAAATGAAATTAAATGGAGATATTGATATTCTAGTCTTTCATATTTGATATCTCAAATATGGTAATTTCATCTTAGATAAAATTAAACAAGGAAAGCATAAGTTCAATCAAACTAAACTTTTTTTAAGGTCATTCCAATTGAAACATGAGTTTGGTTAAATTGAAACTTTTGAATAAAAGTAAAGGTAAGTGTGATCAAAACACAAGTTAAGTCAGAACTTTTGTTTTTCGTTTTAAAAAAGAGATTAAAAAATTGGAGGGAGGGAAAAGTGGGGAAGCGAATTAAAATATAAGTCTTTAAAATTAAGAGTATAAATATCTAAGATGAAATGTTAGAAATTTTATTTTGATGATGTATGTTTTTACTTAGTCTGAAAATAGGTTTAAAAAAGTTTAAGTCATTACCTTAGTCATGTAATTATATTAAAAACTCGTATAATTATTTGCATGTGTGTTTCTAACAATTTAAGTTTTCACGTTTTTTCATGTATGTTCTTTAAAGAAAATCAAAAAGTTAAATAGCTATTTGAGTTTTTATGCATGAATTAGATAACTATTCTAGTTTTATAAGTAACTAATTAAACATTAAATTTTCTTTCTTAGTTATGTGTTTTGCAAGTGAAAAACTCAAAGAGTTATTGATAAGTGTTTGAGTTTTTATAGGTGTTAAGAGATGTGTTCAACTAAAGTGGTGATTTACGAGATAAATTTACGATTCTCTAGAAAGAGCATTCTTGATGGATTTACGACAGGAGAACGTAGACATTATGCAAGAACATGATGAACATGAGTATTTTGAGTTCCAAAAGAACATGAGATTGTGGAATTATGGAAAAAAGTAGATGAACATGTTGAATGTAGAACTCAATCGTTCAATATTGAAGGTATGAGCTACACTTTAAATAGAGGATGAGAGCTACACTTTAAGTCATCTCAATCTAATACAAAGGAATCCTGAATTCAATATTGAAGAATTCCAAATTCCATATAGTGTCCTTATTTAAAGTGTGAGAGAAAACTTCCACATACACCAACAATTACTTATATCACACGAGATCAATCTAAAGAGCTGAAGGTCAAAAGGAATCAATGTTGAAGATCAAGGAGGAAATTCTAAAGAACAAAATTCCAACAATTGTTAGAGAAAATCTTCAAGAAAGAATGTGAAAAGGTTTCGTGTAGAGAATTAGAAGATCAAAATGTGTAAGTTTTTGTGTAGTTATTTCTTATTACTCAAGGGTACATTCTAAAAGTGTTATAAATTATACCATGTTGTAATAAATTGTAAAAATTGTGTGCATAATAGATAAAGATTTTTACAATGTATTTTCTGAGATTTTAAGGTTAAATTTTTATAGTCATAATTCACCTCCCTCTTGTAAAGCTATTTCTAATCCTCACTTTCATTTAATATCATAGTATTAGATTTATTTAGTAGAGGACCTAATGATCTTACATAGAAATGGCTTCTAATAGCAACTTTTTATCTAAGAGATAGAACTTAAATTGACTACCACTATTTGACGATTCAAATTATGCTTATTGGAAAAGAAGAATGACCATGTTTATAAAATCAATAGATTTTAAATTATGGAGCATAATTAGTGAACCATTTACTATTTTAAATACCTCTTACACTACTTGGACATGTGATGAAAAAGAAAAACAAAGCTTAAATGCTAAGGGACTAAATATTCTATCATGTGCATTATCTTTTAATAAATTTAATAAAATATTTGCATATGATTCTGATTATGAAGTTTGTTATGCATTAGAAATTACAAATAAAGAAATCAATCAAGTTAAAGAATCAAAAATCAATATGTTGGTTCATAAATATGAGTTGTTCAAAATGCATGAAGGAGAGTCTATTTTTGACATGGTTTCTAGGTTTCTTGAAATTACAAATACTTTAAAAAGTTTAGGGAAATCATTTGAAGAAAGTGATCTTATCAAAAAAATTTTAAGATCTCTAGCTAGTTCATGGACTCATAAAATTACATCTATAGAATAATCAAAAAAATTAAATTTATATTCTTTAAATGAATTGATTGGGGATCTCACAGCATATAATGTATAGATGTAGGAAAAACTAGAGGAATCAAAAGAAAAGCATGCAAGGAAGGATTTGGCTTTTGAAGTTTGCTCAAACTCTGAGATATTGTCAAATTCAAATGAGTTATTTTTGCTGATTAGAAAGTTCAAGAAGGTTTTGAAGAAAAGAAGGTCTAACAAAGCTACAAGAATCAACAGAAAAATGGGATCAATATGCAAAAGTTGAGAAGATAATCTATTACAAATGCAATAAGCCAAAACACTTCTGAAAAAGTTCCAGTTGCTAAAAATGGAGAAAGCTGGAACAAAGTTCAAAAAGTAGAAAAATAAGAAGATTTTCAAGAAGAAGAGAGCCTTGAAGGTCTCGTGAGATGATTCTAGTGAGAGTTTAGATACAACTAGTTCTAAAGAAGCCTCATCAACCTCAAAATTCAAGAAGAAAGAAGTGGCCAACCTATGCTTAATGGAAAAATCAAATAAGGTAACCTTTGATTCTAATATAAGTTTTGATGATTATGTTGAATTATTGATGAGTTATAATAAGCTTGCTTAGAAGTATAAAAAGGCTAAATCTGAGATTAAAAATTTGAAAAGTTCTACTATACAGAAATCAAATGACCATGATTTTCTAAATATTGTAGTTGATAAGTTTAAGAATGAGAATGAAAATCAAGCTATTAAAATTAATTATTTATTATCTATTGAGAAAAGTTTACATTTGGAAATGGAAAATCTGCATGCTTTAACATTCTAGAATGATGAAAAGATATGTGCTTTAAATTACTAGATTGCTGAAATTAGTTCTTTGAAGTTAAGAGTAACTGAATTAACTTCTATAATTAGTAAATAGAATTCTAGTCGGTTTGTAATTAATGATATTATTGATAATATTAACATTTAATTAGATAGAACTAAATGTGGAATAGGATTTGATATTTCAGCATCTACATGACTTAAAATTTCTAACATTTTTGAAAAGAACAATAAGTTTATTGATAGTTATGATAACAAAACTACTACTAAAACTATTATTCGTTTTATTATTAAAAGAGGAGATAAATATGTTGGAATGAATATTAATGATTCATCATCTAAGAGACAAAGAAAATCAATAACAACTATAAAAGGAAAGTTTTCAAAGATAAATCTATTTTCAAATAAGAATTTTATCATGATAGTCCTAATTTTTGATATACTTATCTATATAGAGCTTCAAAGAAATTTAATGTTTTTTTTAGATTTAATTATAGGAAGCATAGCCATTATTATAAAAGAATACATAAGACTAATAAAAGTAAATCTTTTGTGAATCATAAAAGAAAAAGTCATATTAAATGGATTCCAAAAGATAAATTAAATAATGTTAATAGAACAGTTGTTTCTCTCTCTAAGAAACTTGGTCCCAAATAGGTATTGGTAAGAAGGACTAATATTTCATTTTGATATACGTACATCGCTCAAGATGGATATTGAATAATAGAGCAACAAGCCGCATGATAGGAGATAAAGAATTGTTGATAGACATTGATTATGCCAAGAAAGGATTGGTTACATTTGAAAACAAGAGCCAAAGTAAGATTTTAGACATTGGCAATGTTAAGGTAATAGAAACAAGTTTTATTATTGATGTTTTACTTCTTAAGGACTTAAGCTTCAATTTAATTGGTACTAATGACTTGCAAGATAAAGGGTATAAATTACTATTTGATGATAATAAAATTTTTATCGTCTTAAAGTTAAGTGATGAAACTAAGTTTATTGCTAAAAGGAAAATTTTAATAAATATTTTGAAATTACCATCTAGTGCCGTTGATTGTAATTCTCGCTTAATTATTAAATATAGTGAATCTTACTTAGAGCATAGGAGGTTAGGAAATGCTAATATGAAATTATTAAATAGGTTGTCGAGCAAGAAACTTGTTAGATATTCACCTATAATTAAATATTCTAAGGAATTTACGTGTGATGCACGTGAATTAGGTAGACAATGAAAAGATTCTTTTAAATCTTTAAATGAGGCAATAAGACAAAGAATTTTAGAATTAATACATATAGATTTATTTGGACCAACTAGAACCCAAAGTTTAGGTGAAAAAAATATGTTTTTATTCTAGTTGATAATTATTCATGATTTACTTGAGTGTATTTTGTATTTAACAAAACTAAAGTATTTGATGTTTTTAAGAATTTCTACAGTAAAGTAAAAAATGAGAAAGGCTTAACCATATAGAAATTAAGAAGTGATCATGGTACCGAGTTTGACAATAATCAAATAGATATTTACGGCCAAAATCTTGGAATTGATCATAGATATTCCTTTCCAAGAGCACAATCACAAAATAGTGTTGTTGAAAGAAAGAAGTGGTTGTTCCAAGAAATGGTAAGGTTCATGATATATGAAAATAGGATTGCATAAAATTTTTAGGTTGATGAAATTAACATTGCATGTTATATTATTAATAAGATTCACCTAAGACTAATATTAGATAAAACACCTTTTGAAATTTGGTTTGACAAGATTCCTAAAATTTCATATACCAAAGCATTTGGATGTAAATATTATATTTTGAATACTAGTGAAAAGAGAGATAAGTTTAGAGCCAAATCAGATGAAGAAATTTTTAATAGTTATTCATCTAGGAGTAAGCCTACTAGATTTATAATAAATCAATAAAAACAATCCGAGAATTTCTACATGTTAAATATAATGAAAATTCTTATTTAGAATAAAATAAATTTTATGAGGATGGTATAATAGTGAACCAACACCAACAAAATGTTGTCTGTATTAAAAATTTTAATAAGAAATTTGGTCATAGAGTTGAAGTTGGCAAATATTGTTTGTATGCAATGTATGCTCTTATCAATCATATTTAGCTGAACTAGTTTGACATTTTCATTTATTATATTCTGAGTTTGTAGAGTAAATTATTTTATAGCAATGCTATATTAGGAATTGTGGCAAGTTAGATAGATTTAACACCTTGGCTAAAGAAAAAGATAAAATCCAGATTTTTCTTCGTAAAGGAGCTTTAGAAATTTTAGGTGTTTAGAATGAAATTGTGCATAATATTAATGGTTAATTATATAATATTTAGTTTATCATATGAAAATTAAGCCATTATGTTACAATTATATGAATATATGCCTTAATTAAAGAATATGCATAATTTCAAGGAATTAGTGTTTGGTTTGTTCTTGTTTACTTATATGTGTATATTTTCTTTTAGAAGTAAACAAATGATTTTCATGAATAAGATATTAAATCTAATTCGTAATTAACTACAAGTACATAATGTCTATTATATAAATGTACAAGTACAGGTCGATCCCATATAGAATGATTAAAAATTTCAAACTATTTAAATTTTTACAGCTAAAGGTTTTTGTGTTCTGAATTATTCACTCCGTTGAATTACCGCTAACTCAACGAACTTAGTTAAGAGGAGATCAACTTACAAAAGTCCTAGTTCGTGATTTTATAATGAGAGGAGCATGTGATAGTAAGTGATTAAGTTTTTAATAATGTAATCATGTCGTATGTAGTGACAAAAGTTCTTACAGTTAATAGAGAATTTAACTTTCACCTTTCGTTCATCTACAAGAACATATTACAACAAAAACAAAATAAAAAACTCATTATCTGTTTTTATATTTGTCAAATCTGTGTTGTATCGTTTGTTAAATGTTCTATGTTTATTTTATTCCAATGAATAGAAAATCGTATTACTGATTACTGAAATTTGTTAGTATTAAATCTTGAATGCTAGTGTGGATCAATGAATATTTATAATATAAACTAGCATTAGAAGCTTAATTGATGTTGTTTACATTTTATAGAATCGCCCAATGGATGGTCGTATTCCTTTATAGATATTAGTATTAATTTGAAGTTACTAGTGAGGCTTGTTGAGTTAACTTAACTCCACAAAGATAGTCCATTGAGATAATTGTAACTTGACGAACTAAGTCTGTTGAGTTAGCAGTAAGTCAACAGAGTGAGTAATCCAGAACACAAAAACCTTTGGTTGTGAAAATTTAAATAGTCTAAAATTTTTAATCATTCCCTATGGGATCTACTTGTACTTGCACACTTATGCAATAGATACCATGCACTTATAGTTAATGAAATGAGCAGATTTACTAAACTTAAATCTTATTTGTGAAAACTATTTGTTTACTTAAAGAATTATTAGATATACATATATTTGAGTAAATAGAGCACCAAACCAAATTTTCTAGCATCGTTACTAGGGAACGAGAAGAAAAAAAAATCATAGCACTATTTTGTTTTCATAGTATAAGGAGTGATGTGTGTTTTTATTATTGAGAATATGGGCATATGCTTATGCTCAAGGATTTCTGAAACCTGTAGTTAGCATATGTGAATTTTGTAATTTGAAAGGTCATGACATTGCTGATTGTTTGAAATTGAGACGATTGTAGATAGTTATATCAAATGGGAAACAAATAAATTATATCCAATACAATAGAATTGAGTATGAAAATCTTATAATTTACCCAACCAATAGTCAATTTAGGACAAGTAATATGTCGAAAGACAAGGAAGTTTGGGATAGGTATGACAAACTTGAATGAATCTAAATTTAGAATAAAACCTAGACAAATTGGAATAATACATGTATTATTAGCAAGAAGTTAACCAAATAAACTATAAGGAAAATTCTTCAAAACCTAAAATCGATATCATCTATGAAATTGAGAAAATCATAATGAAAATTGATCAAAAACTGAATGCAATGAGGTTAGATGATTTGGAAAAAAAAGCTAAATGCACTGGATGAATTTACAATGAAATTACAAGTCATGTAAGATAAAAATGAAAACACAAATGATAATTTCAATGTCAAAAGTGTGCATAATTTACAAAACATAAAGATAAACGAAATTACCAATGAAATAGGAATTGAAAAATGTAATCCAACTGAAGAATATATAGAAATAATCAAAGATCAAAATAATAAGAAAGAAACAGTAATACAAGAACATCATGAAATTGCTGAAAATATAGAAGATGTTTGTGTAACATTAAGATCTAGAACTTATGTGCCACTAAGAATTCAAAAAGAAAGCAAGGTGGAGCTAAGTAAGAACAATCTTCAAAATGGAAATAAACACATAATACCTGAAAACATTGAAATCAATGAACAAAAATCTAAATCTAAAAATGAAATTGTAAATGACCAAAAGAAAGAAATGGATAAAAAAGAATCTAAAGTTAATCATGGACAAGGAAAAGAATCTTTTAAATCACAATCATTAGCGCCTTATCTTGAAAGATTCAAACAAACATTTCCTGAAAAATAAGAAAAACTTTGAGAAATTTTTGAAAAAGTACAAGCTAATATTCTTTTGTTAGATTTATTGTAGAAAATACCACTGTTGAGCTATATTTTTAGCTAAAGCTTTATTGCAAGTGCACAGTTCTTTTGGTGTACATGGCAAATACAGGTCATTCTTCCACAAGGATTGTGTTTATGACTTTATCAACTATTACTCAACTTGTTCTTCAAGCTCTTAGGTATACTTCAGTAAATTAATGACATGTGAATGTAGAATAATCAAAGTTAACACAAGCTCACAAATCATGCAATTTCAAGGCAATGTGTAGTGGAAAATGGTGATGTGAATCAATTTCTTTACTTGTAAATCTATCAACTCATTCAATTATAACATGCACACAAGTTCCACGTGATTTCAGAAGTGATATCAATGCATCAATATTAAGGAAAGAAAAAATAAAACAACAAGGTTCAATAGACTATACTACTCTATTCTAATTTATACTAAATGCATGCAACTATGCTATTTGCTAATCTAGCTAAACTATACTATACTACTTGCATTAGAAATTCTTTTTGGAGATTGATTAAGACAAAATGTGATCAATATAAGATATAACAAACTCAATTAACTACTGAAATTAAAATTAACAACTAGATATAAGTGATAGGTTCTTCATTTAAATGAACATCAACACTTATTTTCTTCTTCTTTCAATTCACACCTTCTTCTCAAATGCGCCAAGCCACCATTGATGAGTGTCATTCACTCATGTGAAAGCCTCACCAACAGCCCCAACAATACACGTGAATAGAGGATGCAAATTAGAAGTTGAAAAGAAGAATTAAACATTCATATACATTCATTGAACTCTATCTAGCTAAGAAGACATATAATTGAGATGTTCACCACCATTTCTCATCAATTCTTTCTTCTATACAAGAAAATAATAAACTCTAAGAGTTGTCACTACCTTAGGAGCTTCTTATCTTCTTCTCTAGAGCTTTGAATTCAATGGAACTTGGCAGCAAATCCACCTCCAAGCTTGGACGTCTTCTCCTTAGCCCTTGGAATGGTGAATAGCATGAATGGATGGTCTCTCTTTGGAAGCACAAGCCTCACCTCCAAGCTTCTTCTCCTCCTTCTTTCTCTCATTGGAAACACCAAGTTTTTGGCTGAAATTCCTCTCCCCTTGTATTTATGTTGTTTTGTCTTCTCTCTCTTTGATGTGGCACCTTGGTTTTATCACCAAGCTAATAAGATGCCATAGATCTAGGAGGGCCAATAAGGTGTTGGCATGTCCTCTTCTTTAAAGTTTAGTCCACCAACTTTTGATTCTTTACATCTTCTTTGGTCTTTTGCATTAAGCTCCTCCCATATATATGTTACCTACAATTAATGGAAGTTGAACTCCAAGAGACGTTAGCCAACATAGGACATGCAAAATAAATCAATGTGTTCCATGTAAAATTATATCCAATGGGGGATGCACTTGTTAATTAAATTTCTATATTGCACTATATTTCAAGACTTATATTACCCATAATTAATATCATTTATCCACCATAGATATATAATATCATGCAAAATTACTTATAAAATTCATTAAAAATGGGCAAAATTAAAGCTTGAACACCCCCCCACACTTAAATTTTGCTAGTCCTCTGGCAAAATTTAAAGAAGAAAAGATTAAGGAATCCCTTTTAAACAAACAAACACAATAAAGAAAATTAAGGCAAATTAAATTCTCACCAAGTAATGCAACAATACTTATAGATAATCTCCACTCACAAGTTGAGTTCCTGTAATGGTGAGGAATTTAGAATGGACATCTAATGCCAACCTAAGGAAAATAAGTTTTTAAGATACTATTAAGTGCAAAGTGCTTAGACCCATAATCAATAGCATCTAGGTTCATCTCACTTAATCCAAGAATACATGAAGGTTTCTTTAGGCTTCTATCCTCTAGTACATTGCCCCTTTATTTTCAATTGAGTTTTTCTTCTTTTTGATTCTATAAAAGTATTTTCTTTATTCATTCTATAGAACAACTTCTTCTTTTTCACTTCTTTTTTTTTTTTTTTTTTTTTTGAATAGATACCTCTCTTTTCTCACATCCTACCACTACCCTTAGGATACCTCCCATAAAGGGTTTACACGTGAAGACTAAGAGGTTACTTAGCCTCCGTCCCCAGCAACCTTATGAGAACGGGTATCAAATCTTATTCCCAAATTCATATATCTACCCTTCTCATGGGACAACCTATTGGAAAGATTTCCTAAGCCACTCCTCAAGATTCATGTCATAAGAAGAGTCCTCTAGATACCACATGATTAAGAGTCTAGTGCAAGAATGTGTATATGTTATAAGTAAGAAACTATGGTTGGCATCTCAAATGCATATTCCTATCCTCACCTTAAAGATAAGCTCAGCTCTAAGTGTAAGACATCATAAGGAAAGAACATTACTGAGGAAAATTCAACATGCCATAAAAAGAAATTAAGTTCAAATGAAAACAAAGCTAAAACTAATAAAGAATTAATGATCTTAACCTTAAGAGCATACAATGGAGATTGAGTAGCATGCTAGTAAGGCTAAGATGCAATAATTCAAAATCAAAATTAAACTAACAAAGCTATTTCCTAAAAAAAATTGACATGCAAGTTCTTATCATGGATACACATAAAACATGGTGGCATGCAACATATAGAACAAATTTTCAAACTTACCACCAACCTACTTGTGAAAGAAACTTACATTTGGAAAATTTTCAATTTCATTGCTGTAGTATGCATCCTAAAACATTTTTTTACTTTCTCCTCACCCCCGCACTTAGTTCCTACATTGTCCTCAATGTAGAAAGGATTGTTTCAACAATAAGAATAAGTAAAAAAATGTTAGCGCATACCTGTTGTGCACTACTCTTCAAGTGGTGTAGATAAATTGTATTTAACTCTAATTATGGTTGAACATCAATTTGTCAAACAAACACATGATATAATGATAAAGTCTTTCAACCCATTCTACACCCTTCAAGTGTTTGAAAATCATGCATATAAAATTTAGACGTGAACTTGCAATAATCAATTTTATTGTTAACTACTAACACAATAATACATATAATGAAAAAATACTAAAAATTAAGAAAAGAAAAACTACATCTACAACTAAATACATATAAAAACTAATTATAATTGGGTTCCAACAACAAAGCACTCTCTCCATGATTGTAGGTTTTTCCAGGATAATATTCTTTAAGTCTTTGACCATTCACTACAGTTTTAAATCATGTCTTACAATTTTCTATAGCTATAGCTTCATGATTATATATATGTTTAATGATGAATGGTCCTGTCCATCTAGTCTTAAATTTTCCAGGGAACAAATGTAATCTAGAGTTATATAATAAAACTTCTTGTCCCTCAAGAAAGTCCTTTCTCAAAATTTTCTTGTCATGGAATGCTTTTGCTCGTTCTTTTGCAATCTTTGCACTTTCATAAGCCTCTCTTCTTATTTCTTCCAGCTCATTGAGTTGATATTTTCTTGCTTTTCCTGCATCATCAACACACATGTTAAATGTTCTAATAGCCCATTCTACTTTATGTTCTATTTCTATAGGTAAATGACATGCTTTCCCATAAACTACTCTAAATGGTGACATTCCCAACACAGTTTTATGGGCAATCCTATAACCCCAAAGTGCATCATTAAGCTTTTCTGCCCAATCCTTCTTACTTGGTTTGATTACTTTTTCGAGCATGTGCTTGATTTGTCTATTGGATACCTCAACTTGCCCACTTGTTTGAGGATGATATGGTGTTGCTAACTTGTGAGTAACCCCATACTTCCTCAAAGCCATTTGAAATACTCTGTTGCAAAAGTGAGGTCCATTATCACTAATTATAGCTCTTGGAATACCAAATCTAGCAAAAATGTTAGATCTAAGAAAATCAACAACAACTTTAGCATCATTTCTCTTAGTTGGGATAGCTTCAATCCATTTAGAAACATAATCAACAGCCAACAAAATATAAGAATAACCAAAAGAAATGGGAAATGGTCCCATGAAATCAATGCCCCAAACATCAAAAATTTCAACTTCAATGATAGGATTCAAAGGCATCATATTTCATTTGGAAATTTTTCCCATTCTTTGGCATCTATCACAATGTCTACAATGATCTTTAGAGTCTTTAATTAGAGAAGGCCAATAAAATCCACATTCAAGAATTTTCAAAGAAGTTTTTCTATGGCTAAGATGACCTCCACAAGCATGATTATGACAAAAATTTAAGACATTAGCAATTTCATCTTCAGGAAGACATCTTCTTAAAATTTTATCAGAACTCATTTTATACAAATAAGGTTCCATCCAAACATAATGTTTAGCCATGTACCTCAATCTTTTCTTATCTGGTTTAGAAAAATCAGTTGGTATTAACCCTGTAGCAAGATAGTTAGCAATGTCTGCAAACCAAGGTAACTTACCAACTAGAAATAAACTCTCATCAGGAAACTTTTCATTAATCACATTGTTGCATGCTGGAATATTTTCTAATCTAGAGAGGTGATCAGCAACTAAATTTTCTTTTCCAACCTTATCTTTAATTTCTATGTTGAATTCTTGCAACAATAAAACCCAACGAATTAATCTTGGTTTTGCATCTTTTTTACTCATCAAATGTTTAATAGCTGCATGATCAGTATGCACAATAACTTGATTGCAAACTAAATATGGTCTAAATTTATCTAGAGCAAAAACAACAGCAAGAAATTCTTTTTCTGTGGTAGTATAATTTACTTGAGCTTCATTCAAAGTTTTACTAGCATAGCATATGACATGATGTTTCTTATCAATTATTTGCCCAAGTACTGCACCTACTGCATAATTGGAGGCATCACACATAATTTCAAAAGGATAATCCCATATTGGGGCATGAATTATAGGAGGAGATATTAATGCATGCTTAAGTTGATTAAAGGTAGCAAGACAATGTTCATCAAAAACAAACTCAGAATCTTTTGCAAGTAAATTAGTTATAGGTCTTGCTATCTTGCTAAAATCATGAATAAATCTACGATAAAAACCAGCATGTCCTAAAAAGCTTCTAACCTCCTTAACAGATTTTGGTGGCTGCAAATGAGATATAACGTCAATTTTTGCCTTATCCACCTCAATCCCTCTATTAGATATCACATGCCCAAGAACTATGCCTTCATTCACCATGAAATGGCACTTTTCCCAATTTAAAATAAAATTCTTTTCAACACATCTTTGCAAAACCATATCTAAATGATGTAAACAAATATCAAAATTTTTGCCAAAAACATAAAAGTCATCCATGAAAATTTCTAAAATTTTTTCATTCATATCATAAAAAATTCCTGCCATGCATCTTTGAAATGTTGCAGGCGCATTACATAAACCGAAAGGCATACGCCTAAAAGCATAGGTTCCGCTTGGACAAGTAAAAGTAGTATTTTCTTGATCCTTAGAGATTATGGGTATTTGATTGTACCCAGAGTATCCATCAAGAAAACAATAAAATTCATGTCCAGCTAACCTTTCTAGCATCTGATCAACAAATGGCAATGGGAAATGATCTTTACGAGTTGCAGAATTCAATTTACGATAATCAATACATACCCTCCAACTAATTTTTATTCTAGTAGGCACTAACTCATGATCTTGATTTTCAACTACTGTAAAGTCCGATTTCTTAGGTACTACATGCATAGGGCTTACCCACCTACTATCACTAATAGGGTATATAATGCCATTGTCAAGCCATTTAACTATCTCCTTCTTTACCACCTCACTCATTTGGAGATTTAATCTACGTTGAGGTTCTCTAAAGGCATAGTTCTCATCTTCTAGGATAATTCTATGTTGAACTATAGTGGGACTAACTCCTACAATATCACTCAATTGCCAACCAAGAGCTCTCTTGTTTTTACTTAATATCTTCATTAATTTTTCTTCTTGGTTTGGGATTAAGTTTGCTCCAATTATAACAGGATATTCATTTTGCTTATCTATAAATGCATATTTCATATTTTGTGGGAGTGCTTTTAATTTATTCCTTTCCTTAACTTCTAAAATCAAGTCATTATTCATTTCATGCTCACCACTATTCTCTTGTAACGATGCCTTGTGTTCTAGATTATCTTCAACGTCTAGAAAGCAAATTTAAGCACTAAGTTCTTCCTCATTACTACTATTTTCGACTTCTTCAAATAATTCAGAAATGCTTACACTAATGTTGTCATCTACTTGATGGTTTATAGTCCTATCTCTTTTAAAAATGTTCAATGATATCACCTTATTGTTAAAGGAGATTGACATTTTACCATTTCTGCAATTAATGTGGGCATTAATAGTTGCTAAGAATGGTCTCCCTAGGATCAAAGTAGATTCATTTGGTTCACAAGTTGATGTATTGGTTTCTAAAATAATAAAGTCGGCTGGGTATATAAAATTTTCAATTTGAATTAAGACATCTTCTACAATACCCATGAGACTCCTATATGATCTATCAGCTAGTTTAATTAGTGTTCTAGTTTTCTTAATTCCTGTGATTCCCAATTGTTCATATAAGTGTTTTGGCATCACGTTAACTCCTGCACCAAGATCTAATAATGCTTTTTCAATTAAAACATTCCCTATTAAGCAAGTTATTAGAGGAACACCAGGATCATTGAATTTTTTAGCTAAACTATCAAGCAACATTGAACTACTTAATTCGGTTAAATAAACTTGCTTACTTAATTTTTTTCTTGGCTTCCTATGCTTGGTACAAAGGTTTTTAAGCACCCTCCCATATGCTGGAATTTTTCTAATTAATTCTAACATAGGCATATTAACATTGATTTTCTCAAATATGGTTCTTATAGCTTTATTTTCCTCATTTTCTTTGTTGTTGTCAAGCCGACTAGGAAATGGTGGTTTGTTGTTCATTTTTTCAGATGTTTCTTCTTTCTTTTTATCCATTTCTAAGTCTATAACAGGGTTTTCTTCAATTAATTCTTCATTAGTTTCATCCATTAGACATTTTTCAAGTTCAACTCCTTCATGTTCTAGTTCTACATCCTTATGTTCATCTCTTGTCAACATATTTTCTTCCTTTTCATCTACGTTTTCTTCACTTTGTTTTTCTTCACTTTCATGTTCTAATATGTTTCTTTCTATGGTTTTTCCAGATCTTAAGATTAAATTCACGTTTTTATCTACATTAGAGTCTTCTTCATCATCTATGACAATTACATCTTCTTTTTGTTGTAGGAGCTTAGTGGCAACATAATAGCTATCTCCTAACTCTATGATTCTCTCTATATTCCTCATGGACTCTTCTATAGAACTACTACTAACATGAGAGCAATCACAAACATCATTTCTTTCATCAATATGAGATTTATGCATATCAAAATCGTAAGAAAATTCACTAGCATCATGCAAGACATCATATTCATCACTAACATGAGTTGTTTCTTCTACTGGTTGAATTTTTATATTAAATAACTTGTTGGTACATATGCTTTTATCATGACCTTTTACATGGCAATAAGAACAAGCACTTTCAGATAAAAAATCATTTATAAACTTAAAAGGATCATCATGATAAAAATTTGACATACTTGCAAGAAATTTAAGCAATAAAATTCACAACTAAGCACAAGAAAGATGTGTTTATGAAAATTTATCAAACAACCAACTAAGAACTTCAAATATGGTAAAAATAAACTAATCCAAATTGCCAATCCCCGGCAACGGCGCCAAAAACCTGTTGAGCTATATTTTTAGCTCAAGCTTTACTGCAAGTGCACAGTTCTTTTGGTGTACATGGCAAATACAGGTCATTCTTCCACAAGGATTGTGTTTATGACTTTATCAACTATTACTCAACTTGTTCTTCAAACTCTTAGGTATACTTCAGTAAATTAATGACATGTGAATGTATAATAATCAAAGTTAACACAAGCTCACAAATCATGCAATTTCAAGGCAATGTGTAGTGGAAAATGGTGATGTGAATCAATTTCTTTACTTGTAAATCTATCAACTCATTCAATTATAACATGCACACAAGTTCCACGTGATTTCAGAAGTGATATCAATGCATCAATATTAAGGAAAGAAAAAATAAAACAACAAGATTCAATAGACTATACTACTCTATTCTAATTTATACTAAATGCATGCAACTATGCTATTTGCTAATCTAGCTAAACTATACTATACTAATTGCATTAGAAATTCTTTTTGGAGATTGATTAGGACAAAATGTGATCAATATAAGATATAACAAACTCAATTAACTACTGAAATTAAAATTAACAACTAGATATAAGTGATAGGTTCTTCATTCAAATGAACATCAACACTTATTTTCTTCTTCTTTCAAGTCACACCTTCTTCTCAAATGCGCCAAGCCACCATTGATGAGTGTCATTCACTCATGTGAAAGCCTCACCAACAGCCCCAACAATACACGTGAATAGAGGATGCAAATTAGAAGTTGAAAAGAAGAATTAAACATTCATATACATTCATTGAACTCTATCTAGCTAAGAAGACATATAATTGAGATGTTCACCACCATTTCTCATCAATTCTTCCTTCTATACAAGAAAATAATAAACTCTAAGAGTTATCACTACCTTAGGAGCTTCTTATCTTCTTCTCTAGAGCTTTGAATTCAATGGAACTTGGCAGCAAATCCACCTCCAAGCTTGGACGTCTTCTCCTTAGCCCTTGGAATGGTGAATAGCATGAATGAATGGTCTCTCTTTGGAAGCACAAGCCTCACCTCCAAGCTTCTTCTCCTCCTTCTTTCTCTCGTTGGAAACACCAAGTTTTTGGTTGAAATTCCTCTCCCCTTGTATTTATGTTGTTTTGTCTTCTCTCTCTTTGATGTGGCACCTTGGTTTTATCACCAAGCCAATAAGATGCCATAGATCTAGGAGGGCCAATAAGGTGTTGGCATGTCCTCTTCTTTAAAGTTTAGTCCACCAACTTTTGATTCTTTACATCTTCTTTGGTCTTTTGCATTAAGCTCCTCTCATATATATGTTACCTACAATTAATGGAAGTTGAACTCCAAGAGACGTTAGCCAACATAGGACATGCAAAATAAATCAATGTATTCCATATAAAATTATATCCAATGGGGGATGCACTTGTTAATTAAATTTCTATATTGCACTATATTTCAAGACTTATATTACCCATAATTAATATCATTTATCCACTATAGATATATAATATCATGCAAAATTACTTATAAAATTCATTAAAAATGGGCAAAATTAAAGCTTGAACAACCACCTTATGCTAAATTTCTCAAGGATTGGTGTACTAAGAAAAGGGAGCAAAAAGTGTTAAGAAAAGTCTTTTTAACAAAACAAAGTAGTTCTCTATTTCTACCACAAATTCCTAATAAGTTATCTAAACCAGGAATCCTTGTTATATCATGCACAATAGGTAATACAACTTTGGAAAAAACCTTAATAAACCTAGGTGTAGGTCTAAATGTTATGCCTAGTGATATATTTGTATCCCTAGGATTAGAAAGATTAAACCCTATTAGTATTGTCATTTAATTAGCAGATATAAGTATAAGATACCCTAGGGGAAAAATAGAAGATGTCCTAATTAAAGTGAAGAACTTCATTTATCTTGTTGATGTTGTCGTTTTGGATTTCCAACAAATTAAGCATCAGAATCATGATACATCTTTAATTTTAGGAAGGCCATTTCTAGCAACTCGAGGGCTATTATAAACTATAAAAATGGAATGATGAAATTAGCATATGGTAATGAGGATACTCAACTAAATATTTTCAAACTAGAAGGGGATGAGGAGTTAGAAATGTTTTTACATACTATAGATTTTTTAGAGGATGAAGGAGACAAGTTAGAAGATGTGATTCAAGAAGAATTAAATAGACAATTAGATATTGAAAATCTAGAAGGAAGTAAAAATATAGATGGAGACGTAAACATAGAAGTAGAAGGAGACCAAGAAAAATTTAATATTGAAGATGAAAATGTTAAAATAGGAGCTCTAGCTTTTAATGGTCAACACCTAGATTTAAAACAGTTAGAATGAACGGATGTTTAGAATGAAAAAGTGCATAATATTAATGGTTAAATGATGGTTAATTGCATAATATTTAGCTTATCATATGATAATTAAGCCATTATTTTATAATTGCACTATTATATGCTTTAATGAAAGAATCTACATAATTTCAAGGAATTAACGTTAATTAAGTACATTTCTAAACTGTTAGAGAATCACAGGCTTTTTAATTCTTAAGTATCTAAATTGTCTGTTATTTTGGAGAGTTGCATTTCATTTATTGGACAGTTATGTTTTAAATGCTTGAAGAATATTTTATTATTTCCTAGAGTACACGTGTTGAAACCTTAATACATGACTTAAGTGGATTTTCGATAAGTTATCTGCTAACTATCCGAAATGTGTCTAAGCATCAGATAGTTAGGTTTGTAAGTATCTAAAATACTTAAAATTATTAAGTTATTTCTTTATTACATGTGTTTTATAGTTAAATCAATGAAGTAAGTCCGTTGAGTTACAATAACTCCACAGACCATTTA
Source organism: Cymodocea nodosa (assembly GCA_036874045.1). Taxonomy (NCBI): domain Eukaryota; kingdom Viridiplantae; phylum Streptophyta; class Magnoliopsida; order Alismatales; family Cymodoceaceae; genus Cymodocea; species Cymodocea nodosa. The sequence continues at coordinate 2,028,490 of CM072341.1, forward strand.
TTTTCTAACATGCCACTATAGTAGTTGCAGAAACAAGAAATTCGAAGGAAAACCACGATTGCACATATCACGTAGGAATTCACTCGTGGAATGAAGAAGAAATCACCATCGTTGATATGAATGAAGGAAATCCAATCGATCATTTAAGTAGAAGCAGTTACTACTATCTTGATGTGAAAGGTTAAATAAAAAAATTGGTTCTCGGCAATGGCGCCAGAAAACTAGTATTGGTGTTGTTAACTTCTGTTTTTATGGTTATACCAACAATTACTTTTAGAAGTAAACAAACAATCTTTCATAAAAATTATATATTAAGTCCAATTTGTATTTTAACTGCAAGTGCATAGTATATATTGTATTTGTGTGCAAATACAAGTTGATCCCATAGAGAGATGGAGTAAGAATTGTGTACTGTTTCAATTTTTATATTAGAGTTTATATGTGTTCAGTTAAGCACTCCATTGGGTTACAGTTAACACTGTTAGGATCGATAGGCTTACTAGAGGGGGGTGAATGGTGCTAATGTATAAATTTTACTTCTTTATAAACTTGATTGATTGATTTTATAAAATGAAATCAAAACAATAGAAAGAAATGCACATAAGACGATTTTTAGGTGGTTCACCAACTTGGCTAGTCCACCCCCAGGATTCACTTGGGCTTCACTAAGTATACGAGTACTTACAACACTTACTTTCAGGTTGAAGAAGAACCAACACTTAGAGCTTTCAGGTTGAAGCTCTCAACCAACAGAGAGTTTTCAAGTTGAAACTCATGAACCAACACTTTGAACTTTTAACCCAGAGTTTAAGCACAAGGAGCTTTTGTGCTGCAGAAGACTTGAGATTGTTTTTGAATGATGCAGACTTGAGTGTATCTCTGAATGTGTCTATAGATCACAGTATATGATAATCATTGTCTTAGCTTTTCCTTTTCTTCTCATATTTATACCAAGAGGTATAATGATCATATTTTCTTCCAATGGATGTATTTTGTTGTACTTGCTAAGAAATTAGACCTAAATAAGGTAAGTTACCATTAAGTGAGGTATTTTAAGATACCCTTCCGATTTCTTGGATTTTTCAAAGGCTTAACCATGTAACTCTCCGAAAATCAATAGTAACCTACCGAAAAGTCACTTAAGTCTTTCTACCATGTAGGATTTCAGATTATACAGATGAGTTGTCATTTGATCGGATACTTGTAGCTGTAACTTACCGAACTATTCTTTGACTATTGGATAGTTAGCTATAGTAGCCTTTCGAAATCCTTCTTTAAGTTTCCGACTACTTTCTTATTTCAGTACGTGCATAATAAAATAACTTAAGTTTCGGATGGTTATAATTGTAACTTACCGAAACTCTTCAAATTTTGGATAGTTATCTATAGTAACTTTCTGATTCTTCATTTAAGCTTCTGTCTGGATTTCTGCACGTGGGAAATTCAATGACTTAATTTTCAAATAGTTGGCTTCACTAACCTTTCGAAATTCTTGACCTTTCAGATAGTTAGCGCCTTAACTCTCCGATCATTCAACCATCTTTCAAACTCTCCGAAGGCATTGTATTTTCGAATAGTTATTCTTCTACCTATCTGACAATATTTCTACTACTTTAAATAAACTCTTCGAATACATAAGCCTGTAACTTACCGAAGATTAACTTTTTTTTGGATACTTAGGCTTGGTAACTTTCCGATTTTCTTATGACTTTATAACAGCAATTTCTAATCTACTTGTATCTGTTTGTCTACCTTCTGATCTTTTGCTGAGCTGTCTTATCTGTGAAATATAATTTGTTTCCTCACACAGGTTTTTGCATTATCAAAATACTAGGGTTCTAACAATCTCCCCCTTTTTGATAATGACAAAATCATTTACATTAAATTACATGTATTTCACTCCCTAGATTGTTTCTATACATTCAGTCACATAGAAACTAAGTAAAGTAAAGATTTACATTGAATACAATATAATGGAGTAAATTTCTCTCCCTGACTATGTGCTGGGAATACTCCCTTTGCCTTCTATGTAATTTTCATGTTCTTCTCCCCCTTTTTGTCATTAGATAAAAGGAGTTTCATGACTTTCTTTTGCTGAAATAACTACCATATTTCTCCCCTTATTTTCAAGATGTAATATCTGATCTCATAACAGTTTTCTAATCATGTTTCCATAATCCTGTTTGATATCAAATGTTGAAAGAATTGATTGCATCAATATCTTCGAATAACAATTTTGATTGTGCATCAAATGTTTGACTGTTGGTGTGTTGATATCAATTGTAGAGATATTTTCATCATTGTAATCTATTTTCTTCTTTTCCTTTGATGTTGTACTGCTTTTCTTCTTTCTTATTCGAGCACAGTATCACTTGAAGTGTCAATTTCCTCAATCCTTGTCTGATACCAGTTGTTGACATATTAATATCTGAGAAGTTAGTAATTGCTCTCTTGGTTTGTGATATTTCTTCCTTTGTCTCATTTATTTACTACATCATCTATAAAAACTGGAAAAGATAGCGAACTGCCAATTGTTAATGTAGCAATTTATAAATATGTAGTTAATATTTGTAGTTGCTGCCACAACTCTCCCCCTATCTGTATGGAGGTATTCTGATTTTTAATAGCAAGCTATAGGCTCTCCCCCTATATGTGTGCGCTCTTTATATACTCTCTTTTTGCACTGAAGCAACATTCTGAATTCCCTTCATATAGTAGGTTCTCCCCCTACTTATATGCTTTTCATTGCAAATAGATTTGTTGCACCTATTTTGCAAAATGACATATATGATACCAATTGAACTAGGTACCAATTGTCAATCAAAAACATCATAAATAATTTTCAATCATTTAGCTTCTAATTTCAATCCATTTATCTTCTCTTGGATCTTTATTTCGAAAGGTTCTTTCAGATTGTAGAAGATAATTTGAAGATTGTAATCTGGCTACTATAGATTTTGTTTGTCCTTTGATAAATTTGATTTCCTTACTTTTGTATTCATTCAACCTAGCTTGTGTAGACCTTATTTCCTTTAAAGAACATGATTCAATCATTGATGCTACTTTTGATACCAATTGTTAATTTCAGAACATCATAATTGATCCTTTATTGTTTAGCTTCTTATTTTTCTTCACGAGATTCCTTCAAAACATATGTAGAAAGCAATTTGTGACTGTAGTCTAGCTGCTACTCTCTTTTCTATATACTTGTTTCTAGCTACTGCAGATTTTGCTCTCCTTGAGCATCATGATGTTAGGCACGTTTTCCACTCAATTTATGTGTAGCACTTTCTACCAATTTATGGTGCCTCTTGCAATACCAAATAGTTGCTCTTATAACAGATTTTCAAATTTTCCAGCCTTCTCTGATTGATCATTCCATTGATCTTTAGATTTTGATCATTTGCAAATAATTATTTGACACTGTAAATTAGCTGCTCCCCCTAAATAATGTAATCCTGCAATTCAAATAGAAGTAGATTTTGGTACCTATACTTTCTTGGGTCCATAAGTGTTAGTGCTGACAATATTTAATTTATTGCCTTTTGGCAGCCACATTGATCCGAATCTTCTTTTGATTGCAAACGTTGTTGTACTATCTCTGTAAGATCAGATAACACCACTACAGTAGGGTATTTCCTGTGGAGTAGCATACCCTAGGCCAAGTCTACTTGAATTGTATCTCTAAGAACTAATGATTTGATCTAATCCTTTTTGTCCATTGGTAAACTTATGAACAGTATTTTTCAGATCAGTAATTTCAGATTTCAAATTTCAGATTTTCATTTTCATTTATCAATTCATCATTATTGCATTTTCTATTTTCAACATGAAAATTTTCAAGTTCAGTATGTGCTTCTTCTAAACATGTAGTTAAATGCTTAACTTCCTTTTTATAATTTTTGCATTTAACATATAAACTGTCAACAGTAGACAAAAGAACATTTACATCTAGATTATCATTGTCTACATCAGAATCACTTTGAAATGAAGTGTGTTGAGTATTTTTGTTTTGATGATGTGTGCTGAATGAAAATAATCATATTTGCTCAATTACTATTGCTTGTGAAAAGAAATTAAAATCATCAATTAATATAGAAAAAGCCTACTGATATAAATACTTGTCTGTATTGGATCTGAAGTTAATATCTAGTCGTTTCGTTGCATTAATTTCTCATTTAGCTAAACGTTAAGTTAACGTGTGTTTTTAGTGAAAAGCATGATATGTTTTAATGTTATATCTTCTGTATCATGAACAGTGCATGTTTAGACAACTCGTTAAGTTAGAGTTTTGTTTGTATAGAGGTCACGTGAGAACTCGTTAAGTTAGAGGTTTGAAGGTTAAAATAGGTCACGTGATAACTCGTTAAGTTAGTGAGTAAAAGAAGAGACAAACTCGTTAAGTTAGTGTTATACACGTGGTGAAATTATAAGTTACGAATGTTGTATTTTATCACGTAAGGTGCACATGTTTAACTCGTTAAGTTAACATAACTAAACACGTTGAGTTGCTATATTGAACACTAAGGCAATGCGTTAGGTTAGCGTTATAAACTTAAGTTGTTATTTTTGCACGTGGTAAAATTCTTATTATAAAAACATTTGTGTATTACTGGTTCGTTGAGATATCATAACACAACGGAAATCGTTCGTTGAGTTATCATAACACAACGGAGATGGTTCGTTGAGATAGCATAACACCACGGACTTAGTTTGTTGAGTTAGCTACAGTACTTGTCACGTGAAATGGCACATGAGGAACTCGTTAAGTTAGAAACGTTAAGTTATATATATACTTGTGTTGCACGTTTAGTTAACATTAAAGTAACGACTTCTTATTACACTGATGAAAAACTTTTGGACGAGAAAGTTTATTTTGTAGGAAATTTTTTAGAGATCCAGGACTGATGTTTAAAGAAAATTTGAAATATAAACGTGGGTTAGAACATGTGTGTTTCGATGAAGGAAAAAGGAAAGACGTGGAGAAGTGGAAAACTGGTAGTGGTTAAACGTGAAGGATATGCATGAAATGAAGAAATAGTATAAAAGGCATAGAATTCTCGTTGATCAATTTATCCTTGCACACAAAAAGAAAAATCTTTTCAAGGATCAAACCATCCCTACACACCAAAAGAAAAATCTTTTTCAGGGATCAAAAACACCTCTTCGGGAAAAATCTCTCAAGTGGAAGAAAGTTCAGTGAAGCATAAAAAGGTAAGATTTTCGTCACTGAAGATTTGAAGTATCAGAAGAAAGCAAATTCGGTGAAGCATGAAAAGACAAGATATTCGTCACTGAAGAATTGCTGAAGAAGAAAAAGAAGAAGAAGAAAGATCTCAAACAAGGAGAAACGTTTTAAATTCCGCAAATTAGTTTTCTCTGTTTGTAGTTATGAAATTGTTTAGATGATACATGGTATCGAAATATAATTGCAACTACAATTTTTGAGGAGAATTGAATTATATATTGTAATTGAAACCTTGAATAAAAATGATTTTATGAAAACAATGTCTCGACTTGTTTTTGAGTTTTAAAGTTTCAATTATATTTCAGAAAATATTAAAAATACACAATTCACCCCCCTCTTTTGTAGCCATACGATCCTACAAGTGGTATCAGAGCTTTGTGAATAATCTTTGATATAAAATCGATACCAACTTTTTTAATATCATTACTTATTCTACCTTCCTTGTTTTTAAACAGAAATTAATATCTGAGCATACGTTTAACTTTCTTGATTTAAGGCTCAAATTGTTTTAAAGTTTTTAGACTATTTAAAATCAAATAGGTTGAAAAATCTAAGGTAAAATGGCTAATGGAATTGGTAATTTTTCTTTATATGAAGGCCAAAATCTTAATCGTCCTCCTTTATTTGATGGAATACATTTTGAATATTGGAAATATAGGATGACTGTTTTTCTTCAAAGTATAGATCATAAATTATGGTTCACGATTTCTAAACCATAAACTTCGTTAACTACTCCTTATAATACTTGGACAATTACTAAAAAAGAAAATTAAACTCTGAATGCTAAGGGCTTAAATATTTTATTCTGTGCATTGAGTTATGATCAGTTCAGTAAAGTGTCAGCATATAAATCTGCTTATGAGGTGTGGCATGCATTAGAAGTTTCACATGAAGGTACTTCTCAAGTTAAAGAGACAAAAATAAACATGTTGATTCATAAGTATGAACTCTTTAAGATGCATGAATACGAAAATATTTCTGAGATATTTTCTAGATTTCTTGATATCATAAACTCTTTAAAATGTTTAGGAAAGAATTTTGAATAGAAGGATTTGGTGAGGAAAATTCTCAGATCCCTAAGTTCTAAATGGTCTTGGTGATAAACGGTATGTATTTGTTTCAGTAGATGACTTCTCTAGCTACACTTGGGTATATTTTCTAGCATCTAAGACAGAAGTTTTTGAAAAATTTAAAATGTTTTGCAATTTTGTTCAAAATGAGCAAAGTGTCTCTATTCAAAAACTTAGGAGTGATCATGGAACTGAATTTGATAATGATCAAATGGATAACTATTGTAATGAGCATGGCATTGATCACAAATTTTCTTTTCCAAGAGCACCGTGTCAAAATGGTGTTGTTGAGAGAAAGAATAGATCACTTCAAGAAATGACCAAAACTATGTTGAATGAACATAAGTTACCTCAAAATCTTTGGGCTGAAGTAGTAAATACAGCTTGTTATGTTATTAACAGAAGTCATTTAAGACCTCATGTTAATAAAACTCATTTTGAAATTATGTTTAATAGGGTTCCAAAAATTTCCTATATGAAACTATTTGGTTGCAAGTGTTTTATTCTTAATACTAAGGATAAAAGGGATAAATTTCAAGCCAAATCGGATGAAGGAATTTTTGTAGGTTACTCTACTAGAAGTAAAGCCTATAGAGTATATAACAAGACTTCTAGCACTATTGAAGAAACCCTCCATGTAAGCTTCAATGAAAATTCTCTTAGAGAATCTCAATCTAAAGCTGATAATGATGATATGATCAATTTTCCAAATGAGTTAGAGATCAATAGAGAGAATGATGATTTATCTGAGAAAATCAAAAATATGAACTTAAATGATCAAACTAATGATGAAAGTAATGGACTTTCAGATGTTGATGAGAATATTGAGGAAAATCAGAGAAATTGGCGTTATTCTTCATCACATCACATTACTCAAGTCATTGGTAATATTAATGAGGGAGTTAAAACTAGAGCTTCAGTAAATTTAAATAGTATGTGTATGTTTGTTTCTATGGTGGAACCAAGGAATATACAAGAAGCATTATCTGATGAAATTGGATAATGGCAATGCAAGAAGAACTAAATCAATTCATCAGAAATGATGTATGGGAATTAGTCTCTCCACCAGAAATCAGTCCAAAATAGGTACAAAGTGGATCTTTAGAAACAAAACTAACGAAACTGGTCAAATTATAAGGAATAAAGCTAGATTAGTTGCACAAGGATATACACAGGAAGAAGGATTAGATTATGATGAAACATTTGCTCTTGTGGCTAGGTTAGAAAGTATTAGAATATTATTGGCCTATGCTTGTTATATGGATTTTAAATTATATCCAATGGATGTAAAGAGTGCATTTCTAAATGGTTTAATTGATGAAGAAGTCTATGTAAAACAACCACCTGGATTTGAAGATATTAAAAATCTTGACTTTGTGTATAAATTGAAGAAAGCCTTATATGGTTTGAAGTAAGCACCTAGATCATGGTATGAAAGATTGTCTACTTTTTTAATAGAAAAAGGCTATATCATGGGAAAAGTGGATCATACTTTATTTATTAAGAGAGATGGTAAAAATCAGATTGTTGTTCAAATATACGTGGATGATATAATCTTTGGAGCAACCTCTAATAAGTTGATAGAAATATTCTCTGAAGAGATGACTAATCAGTTTGAAATGAGTATGATAGGAGAACTTTCATATTTTCTAGGACTTCAAATTAAGCAAATGGATAAAGGTATATTTTTAAATCAGGAAAAATATGTAGTTGAATTGCTTAAGAAATTTAATTTTAATGATACAAGGATTTGAGAAACTCCTACGAGTACTACTTTAAAGTTAGATATTGATGACATAGGAAAATCTATAGATCAAAGAAAATATAGAAGTATGATTGGTTCTTTACTTTATTTGACTACTAGTAGACTTGATATTATGTTTGCTGTGTGTGTTTGTGCTAGATTTCAATCTAATCCTAACGAATCACACTTAATTGCAGTTAAAAGAATATTTAGATATATACAAGGAACTAAAAATTTCAGACTGTATTATTCTAAGCATAGTTCAATAGATCTTATAGGATATACTGATGTTGATTATGTAGGATCTAAATCTGATAGAAAGAGTACTAGTGGCACATGTCAATTATTGGGAAATAATTTGGTGTCATGGTTTAGTAAAAATTAAAATTGTGTAGCACTTTCTACTACAGAAGCTGAATATGTTGCTGCTGCACTGTGTTGCACTCAATTTCTATGGATAAGGCAAACTTTAGAAGATTTTGGATTATCTTATGATACAACTGAGATTTATTGTGATAGTAGTTCTGCAATAAATCTTTCCAAAAATCATGTATTACATTCAAGAGCAAAGCATATAGAGGTTAGACATCATTTTCTAAGAGATAACGTAATTAAAGGAAAAATTAAATTAGAATTTGTCTAGTAAAAATCAATTAGCTGATATATTTACAAAACCTCTAGACGAAAATACATTTTGCAACATTAGATTAAATTTAGGTATTTGTAGGCTATGTGATGTGTAAAATGCTTAAACTCCACATAAAAAGATAAATATTATTGATGATGTTGTTCACCTCATAGATATTATATACTTATTATAAATATCTAAAGTAATATCTAAACTGCTGCTTAAGATACTATGTATTTATTGTAAAATCATAGTAGTATCTTATTGATTTTAAGTAGTTTATCAATTTTAATGGTTTTTACGATTTTAAGTGGAAATGTAAATGAAAAACATTAAATACTTCTGACATTCTGGAATTTTGATTAAATGTTTTCTTTGAATCAAGGAAAATGCATATGATCATGCATAAATTTGACTTAATTGATTAAACTTGTAGAATAAGTTATATGTAACTCATCTTAAACTGTTAATCAAAAGTATAAGCTTATTGAAACTGATTCATATTCTCAGTACAATCATAGAAGTAAAAATTGTATGAGATTTGTGTTTTATTGCATTTGTATTAATGGAATACATATATACTATGCTTAAAATGAAAAGTGCTTACAAAGTGAAAATCTTTGAGAGTTTATTCATCAGTTTGATCACGAGCCTTTTATACTTGAGTAGCTAGGTATGTAAGGATTGTTGTCCTTAAAAAGGATTCTTTAAATCTAGCAGCCTAAGGTCCTGATCAGATCTGGGATTGTTGACTGAAAGCTCATTACACGGGTACATTAGAAAGCTCTTGTATGATTCAAGTTTTTCAAACTAACTTTTAAAGAAAATTATCAATATTTATTGTTTTGAAAAGAAAAAGTTGTTTCATTAATTACAGATATCTTTGAATCATATATAGTTTATACCAATATGACTACTGATTTATTGAATCAACATTAGTACTTTTGAAAACGTTTATTTGAGATACATTCTTTTATTCTCCTTGAATTATTCGAATTGAGTTCAAAGTTGTGTTTTGATTCATATAGAGTAGGAATTGATTCTGGAAATCATTTTTGATGATGTCAGTGTAATGGAAGTCTCTGAAAAGAAAATGTAAAAGTATAGTTATACTTAACATCTATTGTCACTACAAGTATATTTTGTATTTTGATTGAATATATTTGAAGTATATTTGTAGGGGGAGCATTAACAATGTCAAAAATAGATTAATATAATTTAAAATACAAATCTTAGTTAATCTGAATTAATGTCTTCTTAAAATCTTGATGAAATAATTTGAAAAGACAAACAAACTATTCTAGATTCAAAAGACAAAATGTTCAAATAGTTTACAATGTTCTCAAGATAATGTTTAGTTTAGCATGTGTGCTTTTTTCGGAAGGTTTTAGTTGGAAACATCCGAAACTTGTTCAAGTGTACTAAGTAGATGTTATATTAGATAAGGTAACGTGTAAAACTGCCTCTAGACAGCGTTTTACTCGTTAGGTTAGTTAACTCAACGAGTTATACTTGAATATTTCGGGTACTTTGATTGAATAAGCTTTATTCAATATTTATTTTATTTCTAAACCCGACTTCTCTTCACGTTGAGTTATACGCCTAAAAACCCTATTTAAACACTTATTACACGGGCATTTAGGTTATTTGTAAACTTTGTCAAGAAAATCTTTCCCGCTTGTTGCTGTTACAACCTGTGACGATGGTCTCCAAGTTCTACAAAGGTCGTGGCAAAGGAAAAGGCAAAAGCAGAAAAGATGCCAAAGGAAAAGAAATAGAGAATGATGAAGTTCCACGTACTTAGTTCAAGAAAATATTTCAAGTGGACAAAAGGTTAGCAGAACTTTATAGAGATTACTTCTTTCCTTAGAGAATATTAGATGAAGTTAGACAAGAACTTCAACATACTGATGCAAGTATTACATACATGGGTATTCGAAGTAAATATGATAGGGACTACATAATGATATGTGCTGAGATTGCATTTTTGGAACAATATGCAAAATATTTGGAAAAAGGTGTAGGTTCATCAAATAGAACTCCTCAAACTCCTATAAATGGTACAAGACTACATGCATTTGAGGAAGAGCATGAATCAGCTCTCCCTACTCCTTTATATTCAAAACAAGTAGAATCAGATATTGCTATAGACAAAACAAAAGTTGATAGTCTTCGAAAGGCTGTTGCAATAGAAACTGTCTTAGAAGAATTAAAGCAGAAAACTTTTATGGAGCAATTTGAAAAGAAAACAGCAATACTTGAAAAGGAGAAACAGAAATGTTATAGAAGAAGGAAAGTCAGAAAAATTATGTCTAAGGAAACAAAGTCTTTTGAAAAAGGAAAATCAAATGAAAATTTATTTCCAAAGGACAATGTATGTCTAGACATTGCACCTTATTGTGCATCTGATAAACTCATTAGTTCCGAACACACTGAAACTGATGAAGATAATGAGACTTTATTTTCCCGTGCTAGAAAACTTGAGAAGAAATCTAAGTCAAATATGAGCTCAAGTTTTTCTATTAGTACAAGTCCTGATGATGCAGAAATTGACAAATCAGAGCATCAGGCACCTGACATTGAACAAGTTATTGCAAATATAATTGACAATATTGAGGCAGTAACTAGTTCAAAGGCTGAATTGTCTGGAGTAGCAGATATTGAAAATGTTAAGACTCGAGAAGAGCTAAAAGTTAACCAGCCTTCTACAGAATCTATAGAAGCAGAGTCTGAGAATTCACAGCATGAATCAATGGAAATATCTGTTGAACAAAATGAACAATTACAGACAGATACACCGGTTGTAGAATTTGTGAAAAAATTGTACTTTGAACATTCTATAGAGACTGAACAGATGAATGTTGAGCATATTGACAATGTTCCTAACACTGTTGAAGCTGAAGAATCAAGCTTACCTGAGTAGCTTCAAGATAATATTTTGTAAGAGGAACAACATGACATTCATTTTGCAGAAGAGGTTCCTGAAGATGAATTAAACTCTGAATCAAGACTTCAGGTATCACCTTCTTTGTGTACAATATTAAAAATTCAAGGTAATGCAATTCATTTTAGATCTGAAGAAGCATTGCAGAAATACAATAATCTGATTACATGTTAGATTCTGTATGCTCGTCCAATAAAATTTAGAAATTCGATGGACATAAGAGATCTGTTTGAGTTTTAAGGCCTCATTAAATTCTTACCAGTAGGAACGAAATGGAAGCAATACACAGAGCTTATTGCAGCTTTTTATAGCAATCTGGTCAAGAATGGAAATTTTCTAAAAACTCAAATAAATGAATAGGAGTTTATGTTGTCTCCTGAGTTAATTTTTGAAGTTTTAGGATTAAAGAATGAAGGTGTTGTTGTTACCAACAGATTTGACATAATAATACAATTGGAATGGAACATTCAGTCTTTATCAAAAATTCCAGATGTATATTCTGAAATGAGATTAATGGAAAATCTGAATGCAGAGGCAAGGTTTATTGCAAATATATTGCATGCAAATTTATTTCAAAGAGTTGGACACAATATGGAAGTCAGCAGAAGTTGTTTATATGCAACTTATAGCTTGCTGAATAGAATTCAAATCAATTGGTTTGATGTTTTCACTTCTCAACTACAACATATGAGTTCAAAGTTATTTTATGGTGATGCTGTATGTAGACTCATTGCAAGCCAATTGAATTTATCCGACTGGCCATCTGAAACTAAAGGCATGAGAGCATTTAGGATCAGAGATTTGCAAAAATTCTAGGCCATGCATAAACCTCAACGACTACAACAACAACAACAACAACAAAGTTATTCAGTTCAAGCAGAACAGCAAACCTAGCTACCTCCTGACTTAGATGCAGTGCTTAACGACATCAGAAATGATATTAGGCATCTAGGAGATAAAATATGTAATGCTATAAGTGATATACTTAGGAGGGGTCGATAACTGTTTTTGTTTGTTTTTGAATACAAAATGTAATATTTGTATTACTTGTTTGATTTGATTGAACAATACATTTTTCTGTAAATGTCTTCAATTATTATTCTTGTTTACAGAAAGAGTTGTTGTAATTATATCTCTTATATGTATATATATATTCTCTATAATTATCTTTTTGATTAATGACAAAAAGGGGGAGAAATATTATAAAAAGATGATTATGATCTTAATTGCATATATATATTATAAAAGGAGATGCTATTTAAATGGTTATTGTAATCTAACAAATGATAATTAGAAAACTGATACTTATATAATTATTGACATATTAGAGTTTTAGTTCTGAGAGGTAAAATTTACATAAACAATAGAAATAAGCTTAAGTGAACTTAAGTCAACAAACAAGTTTATTGAATTAAAAGTTAACCCAACGAAGGTGCTTTGTTGAGTTAAACATATTTCATAATTAATTTAATATGGTTTTGTCATCATCAAAAAGGGGGAGATTGTTGAGTATTTTTGTTTTGATGATGTGTGCTGAATGAAAATAATCATATTTGCTCAATTACTATTGCTTGTGAAAAGAAATTAAAATCATCAATTAATACAGAAAAAGCTTACTGATATAAATACTTGTCTATATTGGATCTGAAGTTAATATCTAGTCGTTTCATTGCATTAATTTCTCATTTAGCTAAACGTTAAGTTAACGTGTGTTTTTATTGAAAAGCATGATATGTTTTAATGTTATATCTTCTGTATCATGAACAGTGCACGTTTAGACAACTCATTAAGTTAGAGTTTTGTTTGTATAGAGGTCACGTGAGAACTCGTTAAGTTAGAGGCTTAAAGGTTAAAATAGGTCATGTGATAACTCGTTAAGTTAATGAGTAAAAGAAGAGACGAACTCGTTAAGTTAGTGTTATACACGTGGTGGAATTATAAGTTACGAATGTTGTATTGTATCACATGAGGTGCACATGTTTAACTTGTTAAGTTAACATAACTAAACACGTTGAGTTGCTATATTGAACACTAAGGCAACGCGTTAGGTTAGCGTTATAAACTTAAGTTGTTATTTTTGCACATGGTAAAATTCTTATTATAAAAACATTTGTTTATTACTGGTTCGTTGAGTTATCATAACACAACGGAAATCGTTCGTTGAGTTATCATAACACAACGGAGATGGTTCGTTGAGATAGCATAACACCACAGACATAGTTCGTTGAGTTAGCTATAGTACTTGTCACGTGAAATGGCACATGAGGAACTCGTTAAGTTAGAAACGTTAAGTTATATATATACGTGTGTTACTCGTTTAGTTAACATTAAAGTAACGACTTCTTATTACACTGATGAAAAAATTTTGGACGAGAAAGTTTATTTTGCAAGAAATTTTTCAGAGATCCAGGACTGATGATTAAAGAAAATTTGAAATATAAACGTGGGTTAGAACGTGTGTTTCGATGAAGGAAAAAGAAAAGACGTGGAGAAGTGGAAAACTGGTAGTGGTTAAACGTGAAGGATATGCATGAAATGAAGATACAGTATAAAAGGCATAGAATTCTCGTTGATCAATATATCCTTGCACACAAAAAGAAAAATCTTTTCAAGGATCAAACCATCCCTGCACACCAAAAGAAAAATCTTTTTCAGGGATCAAAAACACCTCTTCGGGAAAAATCTCTCAAGTGGAAGAAAGTTCAGTGAAGCATAAAAGGTAAGATTTCGTCACGGAAGATTTGAAGTATCAGAAGAAAGCAAATTCGATGAAGCATGAAAAGACAAGATATTTGTCACTAAAGAATTGCTAAAGAAGAAAAAGAAGAAGAAGAAAGATCTCAAATAGGGAGAAAAGTTTTAAATTCTGCAAATTAGTTTTCTCTGTTTGTAGTTATGAAATTGTTTAGATGATACATGGTATCGAAATATAATTGCATCTACAATTTCTGAGGAGAATTGAATTGTATATTGTAATTGAAACCTTGAATAAAAATGATTTTATGAAAACAATGTCTCGACTTGTTTTTGAGTTTTAAAGTTTCAATTATATTTCAGAAAATATTAAAAATACACAATTCACCCCCCTCTTGTGTTGCCATACGATCCTACAAAGTGGAACATACCTCTTGTGCTGTATAGCACACGTTTACTAGTACCTCTTCATTTGAACTAGATGAGCTATTAGAAGAACTACTCTCATCCCAAGTAGCCTTCAATGCCATTTTCTCTTTGTAGCTCTTTTTCTTCTTCTTCATTTCTTTTTCTTCTTCTAGTTGCAGTGGACAATCAAGTTGTTTATGTCCCTGCTTCTTGCATTTAAAGCATATTGGAGCATTACTTTTTGATGTGCTGGCTTGGTTCTTTTTCTTCATCCATTTTCTGAATTTTCTATCCAATAGCACAACTCACATCTAAGCCTCTAAGGAAACATTCCATCTTGTTTTTCTAGTAATTATAGTTAATACCATCAAACAGGAGAGGATGATAGATATTCTGACCCTCTCTATGAAAAGATGTCATAATCTTAGATGATTAAATCTATAAAAAGAGATCAACCTTCTCTGATACCAATTGTTAGGATCGATAGGCTTACTAGAGGGGGGGTGAATGGTGCTAATGTATAAATTTTACTTCTTTATGAACTTGATTGATTGATTTTATAAAATGAAATCAAAATAATAGAAAGAAATGCACACAAGAGGATTTTTAGGTGGTTCACCAACTTAGCTAGTCCACCCTCAAGATTCACTTGAGTTTCACTAAGTATACGAGTACTTACAATACTTGCTTTCAGGTTGAAGTAAGAACCAACACTTAGAGCTTTCAGGTATAAGCTCAACAACAAACCTTTCTTCGAGCTTTCAGGTTGAAGCTCTCAACCAACAGAGAGTTTTCAAGTTGAAACTCACGAACCAATACTTTGAACTTTTAACCCAAAGTTTAAGCGTAGGGAGCTTTTGTGCTGCAGAAGACTTGAGATTGCTTCTGAATGATGCAAACTTGAGTGTATCTCTGAATGTGTTTGTAGCTCACAGTATATGATAATCGTTGTCTTAGCTTTTCCTTTTCTTCTCATATTTATACCAAGAGGTATAACGATCATATTTTCTTCCAACGGATGTATTCTACTGTACTTGCTAAGAAATCAGACCTAAATATGGTAAGTTACCGTTCAGGGAGGTATTTCAAGATACCCTTCCGATTTCCTAGGTTTTTCGGAGGCTTAGCCATGTAATTCTCTGAAAATCAATAGTAACCTACCGAAAAATCACTTAAGTCTTTCTACCATGTAAGATTTCAAATCGTATAGATGAGCTATCATTCAATTGGATACTTGTAGCTGTAACTTACCGAATTGTTCTTTGACTGTCAGATAGTTAGCTATAGTAGCCTTCCGAAATCCTTCTTTAAGTTTCCGACTGCTTTCTTATTTTAGCATGTGCATAATAAAATAACTTAAGTTTTGGATGGTTATAATTGTAACTCACCGAAACTCTTCAAATTTTGGATAGTTAGCTATAGTAACTTTCCAATTCTTCTTTTAAGCTTCTGTTTGGATTTTTGCACGTGGGAAATTCAATGACTTAAGTTTCGGATAGTTGGCTTCCTTAACCTTCCGAAATTCTTGACCTTTCGAATAGTTAGCGCCTTAACTCTCTAATCATTCAACCAACTATCTTTCAAACTCTCTGAAGGCCTTGTATTTTCAGATAGTTATTCTTCTAACTGTCTGATGATGTTTCTTCTGCTTTAAATAGACTCTTCGGATACATAGGCTTGTAACTTATCGAAGATTAACTTTCTTCTAGATACTTAGGCTTGGTAACTATTCGATTTTCTTGTGGCTTTATAGCAATAGTTTCTGATCTACCTGTATCTATTTATCTACCTTCTGACCATTTGCTGAGCTATCTTATCTGTGAAATATAATTTGTTTCCTCACACAAGTTTTTGCATTATCAAAATACTAGGGTCCTAACAAACACAACAAACTTAGTTCGTAGAGTTATAGTTAACTCAACGAACTGACCTCGTGGACTTAAGTTAACTCCACGAGCCTATCTTTCTAGTTAAATACTATTATTTACAAAGGAATTCGGCCAACCATTAGGCAGTTCTACAGAATGTAAATAACATCAATTAAACTCTTTAATGTTAATTAATATTAGATTTATCATTTAGCAACACTAACATTCAAATATTTCAAACAATAACTATTAAAATCTTTAAGTATCTGGAACGAATCAATTTCAGTAAACAATAAAACTATTTTCTATTTTCTAAATCAAAGAAACGTAAAAAATTCACAATACTGACAATGATAACATTAATCAAGATACAAAACAGACAATATAACACTTTAATACTAAATGTAAACACAGATAGTTTGTTGTTTTTGGTATTTTTGTTTTGATATGTTCCTGAAGATGAGCGTAAGGTGAAATGTAAAAATCTCTATTGATAGTAAAAACTTATATCACTACATGCGATGCGATTACACCACTGAAAACTTAATCACTTACAATCTTGCTTCCTCTCCCTATAAAATCGCAAATCAAGAATTGTAAGATGATTTCCTCTTTAGCATGCTGGCATCAACCCAAAACCAAGGCTAAAAGCTTTACGATCTCCTGAGATATGAGTTGGTACTTGATGAAAATGGTTTCCCTTCCCGCGATGCGATCACTCCTCACAATGATTGTTAGGCACTATGTTTAGCTCGGAATTGACCTGACATCAGGAAAGTATTCTCACAGACCTCCGATGGTTGGTGATTTTGGTGGTGGTGTGGAGTTTCAGGGAACTTCCGATGCTTCCTGTAGTTAGCATGGTTTCCACCTCTACACACATACATTTTTTTCATCTTTTTTTCTCTTTTATATTTCTTTTTGTAGTAACTACTTCTGCTTAGATAATCATTTGGATTTCCTTCATTTATATCAATGATGGTGATTTCTTCTTCATTCCACGAGTGAATTCCTGTGTGATACTTACAATCGTGGTTTTCCTTCGAATTTCCTATTTCTGCTACTACAATAGTGGCATATTAGAAAATAACTGATCCGTGGAGTTACAAATAACTCAACAGACTTACTTCGTTAATTTAACTATAAAACACGTGTAATAAAGAAATAACAAGTTCAGATGTTTCAGATAGTTACAACTATAAGTATCCGAAACTTATATGCATTTCGGATAGTTAACAAATAACTTATCGAATATTCACTTAAGTCATGCATTATGGTTACAACACATGTACTCCAAGAAATAATAAAATATTCTTTAAGCATTTAAAACATAATTGTCCGGTACATGCAATATAACTCTCCGAAATAATAGAAAATTTAGATACTTAAGAATTTCAAAGCCTGTAATTTACCGATAGTTCAGAAATGTACTTAATTAATGCTAATTCCTTGAAATTATGGAGATTCTTTCATTAAAGCATATAATAGTGCAATTATAATATAATGACTTAATTCTCATATGATAAGCTAAATATTATACAATTAACAATCATTTAACCGTTAATATTATGCACTTTTTCATTCTAAACACTTCCCCCATACTTAAATTTTGCTAGTCCTTTAGCAAATTAAGATCTAACTAGTTGGTCTTTCTAAAATTGCTAGAATTACTTCTTCAGAATACAAAAATTATATTACTATATAGATATTCTGTATTTTTCAGCAATCTATTTTAACATTGTTTTCTCCTCTTCAACCTGTAAATATATTTAAACATATGTAAATTACATACAAAATATATTAGCATCACATAGGTGGTAATTATATTATCATTTTTTTTCTTCTTTTCAACATCTATTATCTCAAATTTTCCAATATGATTTCCAGAATAAATTTCAACTACATGCGAATCAAAACACAATCCAATTCAATATATTTAAAACAAGTAGAATAATGAATTGTATCTCAAATAAACAACTTCAAAAGTATATTTTAGATTCATACTTCAGTAATCTTAGATAACAGAAAATATACTCAATTCAAAAGGTATCTGTATTTCACAAAACACTTTTATCTTTTCAAAACAGTATATGCATATTTGTACTTTAAAAGTTAATTTGAAAAGTTTGAATCATACAAGAGCTTTCTAGTGTACCCATGTATTGAGCTTTTAGTCAACAATCCCAAATCTAATCAGGATCTTAGGTTGCCAGATTTAAAGAGTCCTTTTTTAGGTCAACATTCCTTACATACCTATCTACTCAAGTACGAAAGGCTCATGATCAAACAAGTCAATAAACTCTCAAAGTTTTTCTCTTTTTTTTCTTTCTTTTCTTTTCAACACAGTATATATACGTATTTCATTAATACAAATGCAATAAAACACAAATCTCATATAATCCTGCTTCTATTATTTACTGAAAATATGAATCCATGTCAATAAGCTCATACTTTTTTTGGAGTTTAATAAGATTTACACATAAATCATTGTACAAGTTTAATCAATCAAATTAAATGTATCATTGATCATATGTATTTCATTTAATCCAAAAATCAACATTTCAGCTTTTTTAGGATTTCAAATGATCTATTGAGTTTCAGCTAAGCATTTTGATTTTTTTTTTTAAATCGTGAAACTATGAAACTCATAAAATTTAGCAAAAACATAAGATACTATATCTAGATTTGTATAATAGTAAAATTTTTGTAGCATCTTATATGCGATTCTAAATATAACATTCAAGTAGTTACAATTATTAAAAATTTGATAGTCTCAATTATCAGATAGTTACAAGAAATTTCGGGTAGTTACAGCAAATTCATAAAAATTTTCAATCAATTCCCACAAAATTTTTGCAGCACCATTCTAATTCCTCTAATTAACAAAATTACTTGGCTTTAATCTAATTACCTCCCCCCCCATACCTACATTTTGCATTATCTTCAATGTAAAAGATTTTATAGTAAATACAGTAATTGTAGCAAACATGAATGTTGTTTCGTTGACTTAGCACCTAACTCAACGAACTTAATTCATTGAGTTAATGAATAACACTACAAATTGAGTTTAAATGTAAATTCAGGATAAGTAATCAATTACATACCTTGTTCTTTTGTATCTCCTTCAATATCTTCCAACTTTTGATTTTGAAAAACTTTTCATTCACAAATAAAGCAGAATATATAACAAAATAACAACTTAACACAAAACATAAATTATTAAATCAGTGTCTTGTGTGGATCCCAGCTCCTATGCCATTGGTGGCTCACAAGCAAGCTAGTTGGTTTCCTAGAATAGATACCAACAAACTGGATTGATATTTTGTTATTTTTCTTTTCTTTTTATAAAATAAAACAAAAAACTAACAATTTTTTCTTTTCTAAAAAATAAATGCAGATTACACACAACATTAAAAGTACAAAATCACAATTTAAGAACATGATTGAAAAGTAGTAACAAATGAAATAAACATGTCAGTCCATGCAAACTTTTTAGACATAATTCTACTTGCTATTAATTCTGTTTTAATGCAGTCTGCTTTCCTTTTTAACTTGTAAACTTGCAGTATATTATCAATACTAAATATAAGTATATTACCATTAATAAATTGAAATGCAGAAAGGGATCCTTTTTTGTTCCAAGATAAGGTAGTTGTTTCTATTTCTACATCTATTTCAATATATTCCTCTTCCCATTTCCATTCATTTAGGTCTTTTATAATCCATATTTGAAATTTCATCAATTCATCCCACCATCTTATCAAACATAAAGTAGAATCATCATATTCATTATATCACATTCCTAATTGAATTTTATCATGTTCTGCAAACGGTGGTTTAGCTATATCACTTGGTATAGGCAATATTTCTATAAAGTCATCATTATAACTATCTATGTTTACTATGTATAAATCAGATCTAAATGCCACTGATATATCTAACACTAAATATATATATCCATCAAGTATGACATGTATATTGTTAATTAATGCTTTCTATCTTAGATATATCATAGTATTTTCAGTCCAAGATCTATTCAAAAAATTATACACACTTAAGTATAAATCCTCATCCCAATTTCCAATTGGTCTCCAGTAATACAATTTTTTAGGAATTGTCGAATTATTATCAGAGAATATTAATGCAGACCCACAATTTTTAGTTGGTACTTCAAATCTATTAGGTCTTCCTATATTCCATTATTCTCTAGTGATAGGATTTCTAATCAAAATATCGGGTAACAGAATTGCATACCTTGGTTTGGTTCTGTAAATAATCAATCATTCATCTATCCCTATAATATGATCTCTTCCTTCTAATGTGTTGGGTAGAATTCCAACAGCTTCTTCCATATTCAGAGATTCATAGCTGATTGAACTATGATTAAATCACTTCCATAAAAAGCCATCTTTAATCTTAGTCATTTTTGCAGCTTGTAGTCCATGAAAATATTTTTCTCTAACATAGTCTTTAATTTCTTTTGACACACAACACAATCTACACAGATCTTTAGCTGATAAGTTACTCAGTACTTCCCTTAGTGCATCTAATGTCAATTTCATCAATTCCATCTATTGTGATTTTGTATAACATAAACAAAAATTTAACAAAGATAAAATTAACATAGCTACTTACCCTCGTGGAGTTAGGTCATAACTCAACAAACTTAGTTTGTTGAGTTAAGTAATAACTCTATGATACTACTAATTAGAATTAAACTTACATTTTTATTTATATATTTTTTTTTCTATTTACTATATTATACATAGTTACTTTAGTTATACTACTTCATTCAGCTTCCCTCCCATAGGAGGTATCAATTTCATTAACAATTTTGTTGACAAGGTTAGGTACTACTTGCATTGGCAATCATCCAATAGGTCTAACTTCTATTGATTCCTTCTATCTAGGGGGTATATTTCTATTTATATTTTGATTTTGAGTGGCAGCATTTCCAAATACATGATCTAGACGATTGTTTAATTGTTGAATTATCTTTTCTAACTTCTCTATTCTAGATCCTTGTTCAATTAATACTTCATAACTTATATTCTTATCATTTATATTTTCTCCTCCTTGGAAATTATTATTTCTCCAAGATAGGTTCGAGTGACTTCTCCAATTAGGGTTATAAGAATTTCCAAAGTTATCTTTCTGGTTTCTAACATAAATAATATCCAAATCATTAATGTTTGTATTCTTTCCTGCTAGCTTTTGATTTAATGATAACTCTTCTATTTTCTTTGTTAATTCAGTTAATTTAACTTCAAGTATAGTGCTTGAATCTATTTCATGCATTCCCCTTGGCAATATTCTTTTATTTGTAATAGCTTCAGCCGAGTTTTTCCATTGTGTAGTTCTTTTTGCAAAGTATTCTAAATATGCCTATGCTTCTTCACTACATAGTTTTAAAAATCCATTATGACAAGTAGATTCTAATAAAGATTTCGTTGAAACATCTATGCCTTCATAAATTATACTTATTAATTGTGCTTTACTCATTGCATGATGTGGACATTGAGTTAGTAAATCTTTAAATCTTTCAAAATATTTCCAAAATGATTCTCCCTATTTTTGGCTACACATTAATATTTCCTTTTTCTTTTTAATCGTTTGATGTGTTGGATAATATTTTTCTAGAAAAACAAAGCAAAATTTAGTCCATGTAGAAATTGAATCAGGCGACAAAGTATATAATCATCTCTTAGCTATGTCTTTTAAAGTAAAAAGGATATATCTAAGTTTAATAGCATCAATACTCATGTTCGACATTTTCATCATTTAAAAAACTTCATTAAATTCTCTAAGAAAATAATAGGCATCTTCTCTTTCTAATCCATGAAAGTGTGGCAATTGACTAATATAATTAGATTTCAATTTGAACCTATCTCCCTCAAAGTTTGGCAATCGAATACATGAAGGTTCATCAACTAATTCAGGATACAGAATTTCCCCTAATGATTTTTCTAGTGGAGCAGTGATATCTTCATTCTCTTTTAAAGAAAGGTTAGCTACACCCCTAAGGATTTCGTTAAAGTCCAATTCAGAAAATATTTCAATACGCCTCAATGTTGAATAATCCTGTGTAGGTGTTCTTACTAATCGTTTAGTGTTCAGAGAACGAATCTATGTGCTCATAAACTCCTAACATAAAGTAAAATAGTAGAAGATTAATTACATACCAGTCTAACGCTTTGTTTTTAGTAAATACTTATTGATGGATGAAGTTGAATCAGCTGCTTCTCCTTCCAGTTCCCCAACGAATTTTCTTTTCCTTCCTTAAATGTTGGTAACTCGTAAATAACATTTTGTTCTCTATTTATAATGCATGTCCATAAGGCAAATGAATCTCATTGCAAGAACGTATCTTGTAACGTGCAATATGGTTCCTAATTTTATAGATACATGTTCCACTTCTAATTTCAAATTTCAGTAACCACTAAACTCACAAAGTTTCATTCGTGGCTAAAAGAATAACCATTTAGGTTAATCCACGAACTAACCTCGGTGAGTTACAATTAACTCAATGGACCAGCTTCAGTTACTTATTTGCTAACTCCATAGACTAACTTCGTTAAGTTATAGTTAACTCAACAGAGTGACCTTATATTTTATTATTAACCTCGTGGAGTAATCGATCATCTAAGTAGAAGCAGTTACTACAGAAAGAAATATAAAAGAAGAGAAAAAAAGACGAAGAAAAAGTGTATGTGTAGAGGTGGAGAACCGCACTAACTATAGGAAGCGTTGGAAGTTCCCTGAAGCTCCACACCACCACTAAAATCACCAACCATCAGAGGTCTATGAGGATACTTTCTAGATGTCAAGTCGATTCCGAGCCAAACACGGTGACTAACAACCACTGTGAGGAGTGATCACGTCATAGGAAGGGAAGCTACTTTCACCAAGCATCGACTCATATCTTAGGAGATCATAAAGTTTCTAGCCTTGGTTTCGAGTTGATACTAGTATGCTGAAGAGGAGATCATCTTACAATTCTTGGTTCACGATTCTATAAGGAGAGAAGGCAAGATTGTAAGTGATTAAGTTTTCAATGGTGTAATCACATCGCATGTAGTGACAGAAGTTTTTACTGTCGATAGAGATTTTTACATTTCACCCTTCGCTCATCTTCAGGAACATATCAAAACAAAAAAATACCAAAAATAACTAATTATCTATGTTTACATTTAGTATTAAAGTGTTGTATTGTTTGTTTTGTATCGTGATTAATGTTGTCATTATTAGTATTGTGAATGTTTTATGTTTGTTTGATTCAGAAAATAGAAAATAGTTTTTACAATTTACTAAAATTGAATCGTCCTAGATACTTAAAGATTTTAATGGTTACTATTTGAAATATCTGAATATTAGTATTGCTTAATGATAAATCTTAGATTAACTAACATTAAAGAGCTTAATTGATGTTATTTACATTCTGTGGAACTACCCAATGGTTAACCAAATTCCTTTGTAAATAGCAGTGTTTAACTGGAAAGGTAGGCTCGTGGAGTTAACTTAAGTCCACAAGGTTAGTTCGTTAAGTTAACCATATCTCCACGAACTAAGTCCGTTGAGTTAATTGTATCTCAACGGAGTGTTTAACTGAACATATATAAACTCCAATATAAAAATCAGAATAGTACATAATTCTTACTCAATCTCTATGAGATCAACCTATACTTGCACACAAATACATTATACACTACGCACTTGCAGTTAAAATACAAATTGGGCTTAATATTTAATTTGTGTGAAAAGTTGTTTGTTTACTCTTAAAAGAATTTATTAATATAAGCACAAAAACAAATCAAACAAGTTTTCTAGCATCACCTAATAGACAAGTTTCTAATTTAACTTTTCACAATAATACAATGGACTTGTCCAATAATTGGAGTATCAAATTTAAAGGAAGATCAAATATCTAAATTAAAAGATGTAGTAAAGAAATATAAAGAAGCAATAGGTTGGACTACGGTTGACATAAAAAGGTTAAGTTCAACTATATGCCATCATCATATATATTTAGAAAAAAATGCTAAACCAATTAGAATTCCTGAAAGAAGATTAAATCCAAACCTTAAAAAAGTAATAAGGAAATTATGAAATGGTTAGATAATGACATAATATATCTGATTTTTGACAACTCATAGGTTAGTCCAATCCATGTGGTTCCTAAGAAATTAGGGTTAACTATTATTAAAAATGAAAGTTAAGACTTGATACCCACTAGAATTCAATCAAACTAGAGAGTGTGTATAGATTATAGGAAGCTAAATGTTGTGACTAAAAAAGATCATTTTTCCTTACCTTTTATAGATCAAATGTTAGAAAAATTAGTAGCGCAAGAGTATTTTTGTTTCCTAAATGAGTATTCTGGATATAACCAAGTTTTAGTAGCATTAAAGGATCAAGAGAAGACAACTTTCACATGCCCTAATAGAACTTATGCTTTTAAAAAGATGTCATTTGGATTATGCAATGCACCAACCACTTTTTAAAGGTGTATGACATAATAATTATATAGGAAACAAGAAAAACAAGACACATGCTAAGTGGCCCATTCTAGACCTAGTGCTTTGGAGTTGGAAGTTGATGGATAAGATACTTCTTGATTTTGGATTTAATTTTTAATTTAATTTATATATTAATTCTTATATTTTCTATAAATTCTATCAAAACAAATAGCTACAATACTAAAACAAATATATTAGAATATAATAAGAAGGAAACATGGTAGAAAGAAATCGATATATCAATCAAGAAAATCAGTTGATCAATTTGGCACATATTGGAGAAACTAAAGGCACATATTAGAGAAATTGATAGAAGTCGTTGGTCAAATTGTTGGAAGTCATCAACCAAACTTATGGAATTCTGGTGTGTCACTAGATGTATTGGTATGCTGCTTTCAACATCTAGACTATCACCTTCTTACTTTCCTACTTTTTATTTTATAGATTAAAATGCAAAAATATAAAAGTATCATAGTGAAAAACAAAATAACAATATAACACAAGTATAACAAAATAACCATACTATAAATTTTAGAAAAGAAAAACAACACATGCTATGTGTCCCATTCTAGACCTAATATTTTGGAGTTGGAAGTTGAAGGATGAGACACTTCTTGATTTCAAATTTAATTAATTTTAAAAAAAAATTCTAGATATAAAGATTAGAAATTCTACTTGTAGATCAATTTAAAAAAAATCAAAATTTCCATCTTCCATCTTGTCTATGTTTTACATATCCACTTACATCTATTTAAAAAATATTTCAAATTTTGACAAGGGGGATAGTAACATCTCAAATAAAATTTCAAAACAATAAGTGGCATCATGGTCACCTTGAATCTTGTTTGCACTTTTTTTTAGGTTCAGCTTCAATAGAATAGTTTTTAATTTCAACGTACACTTGTTTTAGACAATTTTGGAGTAAAACTATTCTTGGTGCTCGTTATGTGAGTTTATATATAAAATATTCTTAGATATAAATTTAAATTACCTAAAAATACAAATTACTCTTAGATATGAGTCCAAATTATCTAAAATTATACAATACTATTATCTATAAATCTAAACTATTTAAAATATAAAATTCTTGTAGATATAAACTTAAATTATCTAAACATATAAATCACTCTTATATATGAGCCTAAACTATCTAAAATATAAATTACTCCTAAATATGAGTCTAAACCATCTAAAATATAAATGCTTATAGATATGAGCTTAAATTATCTAAGATATAAATCATTTTTGATATAAGCTTAAATCATTTAAAACATAAATCATAACTCAGGTTCATAATTCTAAAATTATTCTAAGTATATAACTTTACAGATACTCATAAAGTTATCGGAATAACTTTACGGACATTCGTAAAGTTAGGTAATTTATAAATGAAGCTCGTTAATATAAGTCATTGTGCTTTATACATGTCAACTTGTAAGGGTCCGTAAAGTTATGAGGATAAGTTTACAAACATTCGTCATATTCTACTATACATAAGTTCGTAAAGTTATGAGCATAACTTTACAAAGGGTCGTAATATTATGACTTTGATGGATTTATTTAATTGTTATAATTTTTTATTTAATCAAAGTTTATTATTGGAATATTTATTTTGCAGATGACATGTGACACATACTCATTTACATACATTCTATCATATTTTTAAAGACTCGATCAATATTTACAAATGGCAATTAGGTAAATAGCATAAAATTTTGTTTAAATCAATAAATCAGGTATCTAGTAAGAGAGTTCTAGAATTAATTCATAAGGATTTGTTTGGTCTAACTAGAACTCAAAGCTTAGGTAGAAGAAGATATTGTTTAGAATGAAAAAGTACATAATATTAATGGTTAAATAATGGTTAATTGCATAATATTTAGCTTATCTTAAGAGAATTAAGTCATTATGTTATAATTGCATGAGTATATGCCTTAATGAAAGAATCTATATAATTTCAAGGAATTAGCATTAATTAAGTATATTTGTGAATTGATGGTGCGTTATAGGTTTTTTAATTCCTAAGTATCCAAAATGTCTGTTATTTCGGAGAGTTACATTTCATGTACTAAACAGTTGTGTTTCAAACGCTTAAAGAGTACTTTATTATTATTTCAAAAAGTACACATGTTGAAACCTTAATACATGACTTAAGTTGTATTTCAGAAAGTTAGACTGTAACTATCTAAAATGTGTTTAAGCATCAGACAGTTAAATTTGCAGGTATCCAAAATACCCTTTTTCCATAAAATTACTAAGGACACGTGTCATGATCTAGAAACTTGACTTAAGTTATCTTTTGGAAGGTTAGAGAATAACTATTCAAAATACATATAAGTTTAAGATAGTTACAGTTCGTAACTATCTAAAAAGTCTTTTTACCATCGTAAGGTTAGAATTATACACGTGTGAATTTAAATATTTTATTATGTCACATGAGCTGCACATGTTTAACTCGTTAAGTTAGCATAACTATACGCATTGAGTTAAGTGATTGCATACTAAGGTAACACGTTGTGTTAGTGTTATAAGCTTATAAGTTTTTTTTTTATTTCACGTGGTATATTATTATTATTTTATCAAGTCCATTGAGTTAAACTAACTCTACAGACTAGTTATTTTCTAATATGCCATTGTGAGCAGTTGTAGGAACAGGAAATTTGAAGGAAAACCACGATTGCACATATCACATAAGAATTAACTCATGGAATGAAGAAGAAATCATGATCGTTGATACAAATGAAGGAAATCCAACTGATCATTTAAGTAGAAGCTGTTACTACTAAAAGAAATATACAAAAGAGGAGAAAAATGAAAAGAGGAGTGTGGAAAACCGCACTAACTATAGGAAGTGTTAGTAATTCTCTGAAGCTCCACAACACCATTGCAATCAACAACCATCGGAGGTCTGTGAGGATACTTTTTGGATGTCAGGTCGATTTTGAGCCAAACACAATGACTGACAATCATTGTGAGGAGTGATCGCGTCGCAAGAAGGGAAGCCATTTTCACCAAGCACTGACTCATATCTAAGGAGATCATCAATCTTTTAGCCTTGGTTTCAGGTTGATGCCAATATACTGAAGAGGAGATCAACTTACAAGTCTTGGTTCGCAATTCTATAGGGAGAGGAGGTGTAACTGTAAGTGATTAAGTTTTCAATGGTGTAATCGTGTCGCATGTAGTGACAGAAGTTCTTACTATCGATAGAGAATTTTTACATTTCACCTTTCATACATCTTCAAGAACATATCACAACAAAAATACCAAAAACTAATTATCAACGTTTGTAGTTAGTATTTATGTGTTGTATTGTTTGTTTTGTATTGTGATTAATGTTATTATTGTCAATATTGTGAATATTTTATGTTTAGTTCATTCAGAAAATAGAAAATAGTTTTATTGATTATTGAAATTGATTCGCACAAAATATCCAAAATCTTAATATTAGATTTATGCATGTGTTGAATTTAAATGCTTTAGTATATCACGTGAGATGCACATGTTTAACTCGTTAAGTTAGCATAACTGTACGCGTTGTGTTACATGAATACACACTAAGGTAACGCGTTATGTTAGCGGCTTATTTCTTTATTGCACGTATTTTATAGTTAAATCTATTTTCTAATATGCCACTATAGCGGTTGCAGGAACAGACAGTTGGAAGAGAAAAACCACGTTTGCACGTATCACGTAGGGAAAGAAATCATCGCTGTTGATACGAATGAAGGAAATCCAACCAACCATTCAAGTAGAAGCAATTACTACTGAAGAAATATAAAAGAAAAGAAGAAAAAAAGAAGAGGTGTGATCGATGGGCGGACAGTGTGTGCAGAGGAGGTTGAGCATCGCAATTCTTTGAAGTTCCACACCAACAATCATCATCACCACCATAATCACCAACCATCGAAGGTCTGTGAGGATACTTGCCTGATGTCGGGTCGATTCCGAGCCACACACAGTGCTTGACAACCATTGTGAGGAGTGATCGCGTCGCGGGAAGGGAAGCCATTTTCACCAAGCGCCGACTCATATTTCAGAAGATCATAAAGCTTTTAGCCTTGGCTTCGGGTTGATGCCTGTATGCTGAAGAGAAGATCATCTTGCAATTCTGGACTCACGATTCTATAGGGAGAGGAGATAGAATTGTAAGTGGTTTAATTTTCAGTGGTGTAATCACGTTGCAAGTAGTGTCGGAAGTATTTACTGTCAAGTGAGATTACTTTACATTTCACCTTTCGCCCATTTCCATGTTCATATTAAAACAAAAAAACAAAAACAATTTATCTATGTTTTTATGTTATATTTGAGTGTTGTATTGTTTGTGTTGTATCGTGATTAATGTATCTTTGTTTGTGTGTGATTGTTTTATGTTTATTTTAGTTTTACTATTTACTGAAATTGGTTCGTACAAAAGACTTAAAGATTTTAATAGTTACTATTTGAATTATCTAAATGTTAGTATTGCTTAATGATAAATCCAATGTTAACTAACATTAAAGAGCTTAATTGATGTTATTTACAATCTGTGGAATCGCCCAATGGTTGGCCGAATTCTTCTATAAATAGCAGTATTAAAGAGAAAAGATAGGCTCGTGGAGTTAACTTAAGTCCACGAGGTTAGTCCATTGAGTTAGCCATAACTCAACGAACTTTGTCCGTCGAGTTAATTGTAATTCAACAGAGAACTTATTGAATATATAAATTTGATTATTAATAAACGAACAATTCTCAAATTCTTCAGCAATTCCCTATGGGATCGACCTATACTTGCACACTGATACAATAGACACTGTGCACTTGTAGTTAAAGTACAAATTGGAATTAATATCTAAATTGTATTAAAGGTTGTTTGTTTACTTCTAAAAGAAAGAATAGGAATAAAGATAAATTAACTAAGTAAAAATAGAAGTAACAAATCCAAGTTTTTCTAGTGTAGTGCTGGGAAAATACAAATAATGCTCATCTAATAAAATTCAAAAATTTGATGGAAATAAAAGATCTTTTTGAGTATCAAGGCCTCATTCAATTCTTGCTAGTTAGAATGAAATGGAAGCAATACAAAGAGCTTATTGCAGCTTTTTATAGCAATCTGGTCAAGAATGAAAATATAATGAAAACTTAAATAAATAAATAGGAGCTAATATTGTCTCTTGAATTAATTTTTGAAGTTTTGGGATTAAAGAATAAAGGTGTTGTTGTTACAAACAGATTTGACATGTTTAGACAACTGGAATGGAACATTTAGTCTTTATCAAAAATTCCAAATGTATATACTGAAATGAGATTAATGGAAAATCTGAATGCAGAGGCAAGGTTTATTGCAAATATATTGCATGCCAATTTATTTCAGAGAGTTGGACACAATATGGAAGTCAGTAGAAGTTGTTTATATGCAACTTATGGTCTGCTGAATAGAATTCAAATCAATTGATTTGATGTTTTTACATCTCAACTATAGCATATGAGTTCAAAGTTATTTTATGGTGATGCTGTATGTAGACTCCTTGCAAGCCAATTGAATTTATCCGACTAGCCCTCTGAAACTAAAGGCATGAGAGCTTTTAGTGTAAATGATTTGCAAAAATTCCAGGCTATGCATCAACCTTAATGACAACAACAACAACCTAATTGTATAGACCACATACAACAACAACAACCAAGTTATTCAATTCAAGCAAAACAGCAACCCTAGATACCTCCTGACCTAGATGATGTGCTTAACGACATCAGAAATGATATTAGGCATCTAGGAGATAAAATATGTACTACTATAAGTGATATACTTAGGAGGAACAGATGACTATCTGTTTGCTAGTATCTGAATACAAAATGTAATGTTTGTATTCCTTGTTTGATTCATTGAACAATACATTTTTCTATAAATGTTTACAATTCTTATTATTGTTTACAAAAAGTGTTATTGTAAATATATCTCTTACTATATATATATATATATATTCTGTGTAATTATCTTTTTGATTAATGACAAAAAGGGGGAGAAATGTTATAAAAAAATGATTATGATTTTAATTGCATATATTATAAAGGGAAATGATATTTAAGTGGTTATTGCAATCTGACAGATGATAATGTAATCTGAAAGATATTTATATGATTATTATAATCTAAAAGATACTTACATAATTATTGACATCTAAAAGTTTTATTTTTGAGAGGTGAAATTTACGCAAACAATAGAAATAAGCTTAAGTGAACTTAAGTCAACAAACTTGTTTGTTGAATTAGAAGTTAACCCAACGAAGGTGCTTTGTTGAGTTAAATATATTTCATAATTGATTTAATATGGTTTTTTCATCATAAAAAAGGGGGAGATTGTTGAGTATTTTGTTTTGATGATGTGTGCTGAATGAAAATAATCATATTTGCTCAATTACTATTGCTTGTGAAAAGAAATTAAAATCATCAATTAATACAGAAAAAGCTTACTAATATAAATACTTGTCTGTATTAGATCTGAGATTATACTAAGTTAATAATTAGTCATTTTGTTGCATTAATTTCTCATTTAACTAAACGTTAAGTTAACGTGTATTTTTTTATTGAAAAACATGATATATTTTAAAGTTATATTTTTTATATCATGTACAGTGCACATTTAGACAACTCGTTAAGTTAGAGTTTTATTTGTATAGAAGTCACGTGAGAACTCGTTAAGTTAAAGGCTTAAAGGTTAAAATAGGTCATGTGAGAACTCGTTGAGTTAGTGAATAAAAGAAGAGACGAACTCGTTAAGTTAGTGATGTACACGTGATGAAATTATAAGTTACAAATGTTATATTGTATCACGTGAGGTGCACATGTTTAACTCGTTAAGATAACATAACTAAACGCGTTGAGTTGCTATATTGAACACTAACGCAACACGTTAGGTTAGCATTATAAAACTTAAGTTGTTATTTTTTGTAGGATCGTATGGCTACACAAGAGGGGGGTGAATTGTGTATTTTTAATATTTTCTGAAATATAATTGAAACTTTAAGACTCAAAAACAAGTCGAGACATTGTTTTCATAAAATCATTTTTATTCAAGGTTTCAATACAATATACAATTCAATTCTCCTTAGAAATTGTAGATGCAATTATATTTCGATACCATGTATCATCTAAACAATTTCATAACTACAAACAGAGAAAACTAATTTGCGGAATTTAAAACTTTTCTCCCTGTTTAAGATCTTTCTTCTTCTTCATCAATTCTTCAGTGACGAATATCTTGTCTTTTCATGCTTCACTGAATTTGCTTTCTTCTGATACTTCAAATCTTTAGTAACGAAAATTTTACCTTTTTATGCTTCACTGAACTTTCTTCCACTTGAGAGATTTTTCCCGAAGAGGTGTTTTTGATCCTTGAAAAAGATTTTTCTTTTGGTGTGCAGGGATGGTTTGATCCTTGAAAAGATTTTTCTTTTTGTGTGCAAGGATAAATTGATCAACGAGAATTCTATGCCTTTTATACTGTATCTTCATTTCATGCATATCCTTCATGTTTAACCACTACCAATTTTCCACTTCTCCACGTCTTTTCTTTTTCCTTCATCGAAACACACACGTTCTAACCCACGTTTATATTTCGAATTTTCTTTAATCATCAGTCTTGGATCTCTGAAAAATTTCCTACAAAATAACCTTTCTCGTCCAAAAGTTTTTCATCAGTGTAATAAGAAGTCGTTACTTTAATGTTAACTAAACAAGTAACACAAGTATATATATAACTTAATGTTTCTAACTTAACGAGTTCCTCATGTGCCATTTCACGTGACAAGTACTGTAGCTAATTCAACGAACTAAGTCTGTAGTGTTATGCTATCTCAACGAACCATCTCCATTGTGTTATGATAACTCAACGAACCATTTCCGTTGTGTTATGATAACTCAACGAACCATTAATAAACAAATGTTTTTATAATAAGAATTTTACCACGTGCAAAAAATAACAACTTAAGTTTATAACGCTAACCTAACGCGTTGCCTTAGTGTTCAATATAGCAACTCAACGCGTTTAGTTATGTTAACTTAACGAGTTAAACATGTGTACCTCACGTGATACAATACAACATTCGTAATTTATAATTTCACCACGTGTATAACGCTAATTTAACGAGTTCGTCTCTTCTTTTACTCACTAACTTAACGAGTTATCACGTGACCTATTTTAACCTTTAAGCCTCTAACTTAACGAGTTCTCACGTGACCTCTATACAAACAAAACTCTAACTTAACAAGTTGTCTAAACGTGCACTGTTCATGATACAGAAGATATAACATTAAAACATATCATGTTTTTCAATAAAAACACACGTTAACTTAACGTTTAGCAAAATGAGAAATTAATGCAACGAAATGACTAGTTATTAACTTCAGATCCAATACAGACAAGTATTTATATCAGTAAGCTTTTTCTGTATTAATTGATGATTTTAATTTCTTTTCACAAGCAATAGTAATTGAGGAAATATAATTATTTTCATTCAGCACACATCATCAAAACAAAAATACTCAACATTTTTGCACGTGGTAAAATTCTTATTATAAAAAACATTTGTTTATTACTGGTTCATTGAGTTATCTGTAATACAACGGAGATGGTTTGTTGAGTTATCTGTAACACAACGGAGATAGTTCGTTGAGTTATCTGTAACACCACAGAGATAATTCGTTGAGTTAGCTAGAACACTTTTCACGTGAGTTGGCACATGAGAAACTCATTAAGTTAGAAACGTTAAGTTAATATCTACTTGTGTTACTCGTTTAGTTAACATTAAAGTAACGACTTCTTATTACACTTGATGAAAATAGACGAGAAAGTTTATTTTGTAGGAAATTTTTCAGAGATTCAGGATTGATGGTTAAAGAAAAATTTGAAATGTAAATGTTGGTCAAAACGTGTGTATTTCGATGAAGGAAAAAGAAAAGACGTGAAGAAGTGGAAAACTGGTAGTGATTAAATGTGGAGGATATACATGAAATGAAAATACAATATAAAAGGCATAGAATTCTTGTTGATCAGTTATCCCTGTACATCAAACAAAAAATCTTTTCAGGGATCAAAAACACCTCTTCGGGGAAAAGCTCTTAGGTGGAAGAAAATTCAGTGAAGCAGAAAAAAGGTCAGATTTATGTCACTGAAGATCTGAAGTATCAAGAGAAAGCAAATTCGGTGAAACATAAAAAGACAAAATATTTGTCATTGAAGAATTGCTGAAAAAGAAAAAGAAGAAAGATCTCAAATAGGAAGAAATGTTTTAAATTCTACAAATTAGTTTTCTCTATTTGTAGTTATGAAATTGTATAAATGAAACATAGTATCGATATATAATTGCATCTACAATTTTTTAGGAGAATTGAATTGTATATTGTAATTGAAACCTTGAATAAAAATGATTTTATGAAAACAGTGTCTCGACTTGTTTTTAAGTTTTAAAGTTTCAATTATATTCGAAAATGTTGAAAAACACAATTCACCCCCCTCTTGTGTAGCCATACAATCCTACATCAATAGAATACTTAAGGTAAGTCCATGGACTTTGTTTGTGGAGTTAACTATAACTTCACGAAGTAGTACGTGTTAGTAGTGAAAGATTGCATAGGAAATGACTCGATTACTTGCCAAAAATTTAGGGTTTATTTGAACTAAAACTTAGGATTTAGGGGCATTATTTGTAGAAATCATTTAGTACTTAGAACAACAAAGATCAACCCTATTCCATTCCGTTCCGTAATACCATGAAGGCTAAGATAATGCAAAACTTATGGGATTCGACTGACACTACAAGATTCCTTAGAAAATTAGAAGAATGGCATTCAAGGCAAAAAATCAGAAATACAACTAGAGAAAAAGAGCTAGAAAAGGTAGAGGCTGACATTTTTCATTTTATGAGGGTATTAGTAGATTTAAATGTCATAATACCTGCGATAATGGAAACTAGAATAAGAGTGGCAACAAAGACTACTATTAATAGGGAGAAAAATATCAAACCTAATAATGAAGTTGCCCTAGAACTCATTTGGAGAAAGTCAAGACTATGGTTCATATGAAGTATAGTTGCACATGCAAGGATTCAACAAGAGAGAGAACAAACTGTTGTGTCTACAGAAGTAGAGCAACAAGCAGGACCTTTAGTTCGACCACCCCAACCAATAGAAAGGGTAGTATTCATGAGCCCAACCTTTGAAGAAGAATTAAAGGAATTTGAAGAATTAGTCCAATTTAGAAGAAGTCAAGGAAACTCAAAAGATATGGTAGTAGCAAAAGCACACTTTTTGTTTGATGCACTTTAGAAAAGACGGGCTAAAGAAAAGTTGAAAGCTTAGTATCAAATTAAAATTAAACAACACTAGGAAGTAGTTGTTTGATCATTTTTAGATTCAGATTTTTCTTCATTGATTTCTAAATTTTCAGACATTACATTTTCATTATCATTTTAGATTTTGTTCTTATCCACCTTCATATTACTTTCTTTTTGAATTCTTGGTGGTATATCAGTTTCAGATCTTAATGTTATACATACATCTTCCAGATTTTCATTACTTTTGTGATGTTCTTGTATTTCATTTTCGTGATTATGATCTTCAACTATTATTAGTTTTAAATTGCATTCTTTAAATTCTATTGCATTGGTATTTTCTTTTATCTATTTATCTTGCAAATTATGCAATTCTGTAACATTAAAGTTTTTATTTATGTTTTCTTGTTGCATAACTTGTAATTTCTTTGTAAATTCATCCAATACTTTTAATTTTCTTTCTAGATCATCTAATCTCATTGCATTCAATTTTTGATCGATTTTCATTATGATTTTTTCAGTTTCGTAAATGATATCAATTTTAGGTTCTAAATATGCTTCCTTATAGTTTAATTGGTAGACTTCTTGTTGCTGACACATATATTGTTCCAGTTTGTCCATGTTTTGCTCTAAGCTACGCTCCAGTCTGTCATACCTATCCCAAACTTCCTTGTCTCTCAACATATTACACATTCTAAGCTGACCATCAGGTGGGTAAACTATAGGATTTTCATACTCAACTCTATTATATTGAATATAATTCATTTGTTGTTCATGTGATCTAACCATCTACAATCGTCTCAGTATCAAACAATCAGAGATGTCATGACCTTCCAAATTGCAGAATTCACATATGCTAACTACAAGTTTCAGAAATCTTGGAGCATAAGCATATGTCATATTCTCAATTATAGAATAAAACACACAACACTCCTCTTACTATTAAAATAAAACAGCACTCACAGTTGCTTAGCTTCTCAATCCCCAGCAACGACGCTAGAAAACTTGTTTGTTGTGAAAAGTTAAATCAGAAACTAGTCCTTAGCAACGGCACCAAAAAACTTGTTTGTTGTGAAAAGTTAAATCAGAAACTAGTCCCAAACAACGGCGCCAGAAAACTTGTTTGGGTTTTGTTAACTTCTGTAACTTGTTTATATTATTAATTCCTTTTAGAAGTAAACAAACAACCTTTCATAGAAATTAGATATTAATTCTAATTTGTATTTTTAACTACAAGTGCACAATGTATATTGTATTTTTGTGCAAGTGCAGGTCAATCCCATAAAGATTGAGTAAGAATTATGTACTGTTCTGATTTTTATATTGAAGTATAAATGTGTTCAGTAAGCACTTCGTTGAGTTACAATTAACACAACGAACCTAGTTCGTGGAGTTATGGCTAACTCAACGGACTAACCTCGTAGACTTAAGTTAACTCCACAAGCCTATTTTTTCCAATTGAATATTGTTAATTATAGAGGAATTCGACCAACCATTGGGCGGTTCCACAGATTGTAAATAACATCAATTAAGCTCTTTAATGTTAGTTAGTATTAGATTTATCATTAAGCAACACTAACAGTCAGATATTTCAAACATTAACCATTAAAATATTTAAGTATTTGGAATGAATCAATTTCAGTAAACTATAAAACTATTTTCTATTTTCTAAATCAAACAAACATAAAACATTCACAATACTAACAATGATACCATTAATCATGATACAAAACAAATAATACAACACTTTAATACTAAACGTAAACATAGATAATTTGTTGTTTTTGGTATTTTTGTTTTGATATATTCTTGAAGATGAATGAAAGGTGAAATGTAAAAATCTCTATCGACAGTAAATGATTCTGTCACTACATGCGACGTGATTACACCACTAAAAACTTAATCACTTACAATCTTGCCTCCTCTCCCTATAAAATCGTGAGTCCAAAATTACAAGATGATCTCCTCTTCAGCATACTAGCATCAACCCGAAACCAAGGCTAGAAGCTTTACAATCTCCTACGATATGAGTCGGTGCTCGGTGAAAATGGCTTCCCTTCTCGCAACGCGATCACTCCTCACAGTAGTTGTCAGGCACCGTGTTTGGCTCGAAATCGACCCAACATCAGGAAAGTATTCTCACGGACCTCCAATGGTTGGTGATTTTGGTGGTGGTATAGAGCTTCAAGGAACTTCCGACGCTAC
Source organism: Cymodocea nodosa (assembly GCA_036874045.1). Lineage (NCBI taxonomy): Eukaryota > Viridiplantae > Streptophyta > Magnoliopsida > Alismatales > Cymodoceaceae > Cymodocea > Cymodocea nodosa. The sequence continues at coordinate 2,066,122 of CM072341.1, forward strand.
CTACAGTTAGCGTGGTTCTCCACTACTACTCACACAATTTTTCTTCATCTTTTATATTTGTTATAGTAGTAACTACTCCTGCTTAGATGATCGGTTGGATTTCCTTCATTCATATTAGCGATGGTGATTTCTTCTTCATTCCACGAGTGAGTTCCTACGTGATACGTGCAATAGTGGTTTTCCTTCGAATGTCCTATTTCTGTAACTGCTATAGTGGCATATTAGAAAATATATGGTCCGTGGAGTTATAGATAACTCAACAGACTTACTTCGTTGATTTAACTATAAAACATGTGCAATAAAGAAATAAGCTGCTAGCATAACGCATTACCTTAGTGTGTATTCATATAACTCAATGCGTATAGTTATGCTAACTTAACAAGTTATACATGTGCAACTCACGTGATATACTAAAGCATTTAAATTCAACACGTGCATAATTCTAACTTAACAAGTTCAGATATTTCGGAAACTTGCAAACCTAACTATCTGATGCTCAGATGCATTTTGGATAGTTAACAAATAACTTACCGAACATTCACTTAAGTCATGCATTGATGTTTCAACACGTGTACTCTAGAAAATAATAAAATATTCTTTAAGGATTTAAAACATAACTGTCCGATACATGTAATATAACTCTCCAAAATAACAGAAAATTTGGATACTTAAGAATTAAAAACCTACAACTTACCGATAGTTCAGAAATGTACTAAATTAACATTAATTCCCTGAAATTATGCAGATTCTTTCATTAAAGCATATTACAATGCAATTATAACATAATGGCTTAATTCTTATATGATAAGCTAAATATTATGCAATTAACCATCATTTAACCGTTAATATTATGCACTTTTTCATTCTAAACAAACAGTAATAATGGAGATTGGTTGTGAGGAGGAAGAAAAAAGAGAAGAAGCTGAACAAGAAGAAAAGAATTCAATAGATTCCATTGAAGAGTATAAAACTCTTTAGTAGTTGCATAAAGAATTACAAGATAAAAGAGTGGAAAGTTCTGTAAGCTCTCTACCACTAATAAAAACTGAAATGCAGGAATCTTTAGATTATTTTCAGCAATCACAACAACAAGTTCAGCAATTTGAAGAAGAAATTCAAGAACAAACCCTTGAAGAGCAACAAATTCAACTTCCTAATCCGACTCAAGCAACAATTCTAAATGAAGTTTGTTTTTGGAGTTAGGAAGCATACAATAAGTATCAAGAAATAAAGGGGTATGATATCATTTACAGTAGGCTAGTAAATTAGACTAGAATGGATGATATTAGAGAATTATTTGAATTCCAAGGCCTACTGGAATTTATTTCAAAAACTAAAGGGCATGTAATTTATGAAAACATAGTGCCTAGTTTTTATGCAAATCTAAGAGAAGAAGAAGGAACATTAATTTCTAGTGTGGAGCAAGTTAATATTCAGATAACACTCAATCTTCTCCACAACTTATTTGGATTAAGGAATGAAGGGTTTGAAATTCTAGAAGAAACAACTATAGTAGAGTGGACTAAACAGGAAATAAAACAGTACATAGCCAATGACCCTTGTGTGCCATTACTTAACAGAATGAAGTACTTAAATGGAAAGGCACACATGGTGGCAACTATACTAGTGAAGACTGTTTATCAAAGACAATGCTACAACATTGAATTAAGTCAATTTGTCAAATGGGCCCACATATGTAGTTGTCAATAGAATTCAAGTAAATTGGTCAAAAGTAATAATCTCCAAGCTATAAAGAAGAAATTATTTTATAGAGATTTAATTCTACTGCTGATGGTGGAAGGAATAGATTTCACAAAATAGACATCAAAAAGGATGAGATCCAAGGCCATTCTAATGAAGGAATATAGAAATTATGTTTTTGCTACTACTGCTGATATTTTTGAACCTTCTGGAGACTTTACAAGAGCTGTAGAATGGATAAATCAATTGGAACATCAATTAGAAAAGCTCTAGAAGGAAGTAGATGAATTAATGAAGAAAGATTAAATGTATTATTCATCTACTTGTAATGCAAAATATCTGATTGAATGTAATGTAAACAATATAAATATATATATATAATATATAAATGTTTGAAAATCAATATGCTTTTGAATTTGTATATTTGTGAATGAATGATTTAATTTAGAACTGTATTAAAGATAAATTTTGTATATATATTTGTTTAAAGCTTTGCAAGACAAGTTTTTAAAATTTTATAAATGACGTGGTTAAATGCATGATGATTTGATAATGTCTGAATATATCTACATAATAAAAAGTAAAATCTATTTTCTATATAATAGGAAATAAACTATGAGTTAAATATACACATAATGTTTAGATTTAATGAATTTAAATTGGAACATTGCATTAATTCTATGTATTTAAATATATTTAAGTTGATAATATGTAGGAAAAGAAAAGTAGAAGTTAATATGAGAAGTAAGTTTCTTAGGAAAATTTGCTAACTGTGAAATCAACGAAGTTAGTTCGTGGAGTTAACCTTAACTCCACGAAGGTAGTAAAAAAATACAGTCACTCCATTGAGTTAACTATAACTTAACAAAGTTAGTCTGTGAAGTTAGCAAATAGAAGCCTAAAACTAGTCCGTTGAGTTAGCTGTAACTCAACGAGGTTAGTTCATTAAGTTAGGAATAGTAATTGAGGTCACTCTGTTGAGTTACCTATAACTCAACAAAGTTAGTCTGTGGAGTTAGCTGAACGGTTATTCTTTTCTTCATGAATAAGACTTTGTGGGTTTAGCAATTACTAAAATTTAAAAATTAGAAGTGGAACACGTATCCATAAAAATAGGAACCATACTATATGTTACAAGATACGTTCTTGCAACAAGATTCATTTGCCTTATAGACGTGCATTATAAATACAAAACAGAATGTTATTTACTAGTTACCTGCAATTGAGAAGAGAAAAGAGAACTTGTTGGAGGAACTAGAAGGAGAAGCAATTGATTCAACTTCATCCATCAATAACTATTTATTTAGAGCAAAGCTTTAGACTGATATGTAATTAATTTTCTACAATTTACTATATGTTAAGAGTTTATGAGCACATGGACTAATTCTCCTAGCACTAAACGATTAGTAAGAACACCTACAGAGGATTATTCAATATAGAGGAGTATTGAAGTATTTTCTGAAACAGACTTTAACGAAATCCTTAGGGGTGTAGCTAACCTTTCTTTAAAGGAGAACGAAGACATCACTGCTCCAGTAGAAAAATCATTAGGGGAAATTTTGTATCTTGAACTACCTAATGAACCTTCATGTATTCGACAACCAAACTTTGAGGGAGATAGGTTTGAACTGAAATCTAATTATATTAGTCAATTACTATACTTTCATGAATTAGAAAGGGAAGACGCCTATTATTTCCTTAGAGAATTTAATGAAGTTTGTCAAATGATGAAAATGCCGAACATGAGTATTGATGCTATCAAACTTAGATATATTCATTTTGCTTTAAAAGACAGCTAAGAGATGGTTATATAGTTTGTCGCCTAATTCAATTTCTACATGGAATGAATTTTGCTTTCTTTTTCTAGAAAAATATTATCCAACACATCAAATAATTAAAAAGAAAAAGGAAATATTAATGTGTAGCCAAAAACAGGGAGAATCATTTTGGAAATATTTTAAACGATTTAAAAATTTATTGACTCAATGTACACATCATACAATGAGTAAACCATAATTAATAGGTATAATTTATGAAGGTATAGATGTTTCAATTAAATCTTTATTAGAATCTACCTGTTAGAATGGATTTCTGAAACTATGTAGTGAGGAAGCCTAAGCTTATTTAGAAAACTTTGCAAAAAGAACTACTCAATGGGAGAACTTAGTTGAAGTTATTACAGATAAGAAAATATTGCCAAGGGGAATACATGAAATAGATTCGAACACTATGCTTGAAGTTAAATTAATTGAGTTAATAAAGAAAATAGAAGAGTTATCATTAAATCAAAAGCTAGCAGAAAAGAATGTAAATATTAATGACTTAGATATTATTTATGCTAGAAACCAAAAAGATAACTTTGGTAATTTTTATAACACTCATTGGAGAAATCACCCAAATTTATCTTGGAGAAATAACAATTTCCAAGGAGGAGAAAATATAAATGATAGAAACGCAAGTTATGAAGCATTAATTGAACAAGGATCTAGAATAGAGAAATTAGAAAAGATAATTCAATAATTAAACAATCATCTAGATCATGTGTTTGGAAATGCTACCATTCAAAATCAGAACATGAATAGAAATATACCCCCTAGATAGAAGGAATCAATAGAAGTTACACCAACAGGAGGACTGCCAATTCAAGTAGTATTGAACCCTTTAAACAGAACTGTTAATGAAATTGATACCTCTTATGGGAGGGAAGCTAAATGAATCAACAAAATTATTAACAACTATGTATAATATAGTAAGCAAAAAAAAACAGATAGAAAACATAAATATATATATATATATAGAAGTTTTAGTTATATTTAGTAGTATCGTAGAGTTATTACTCAGAAGGAATAGATCATATTATGGGAAAAGATGAAGGATTGATTGTTTATAGAACTAAACCAAGGTGTGTTATTCTATTACCAGATATTTTTATTAGAAATCCTATCACTAGAGAAGAATGGAATATAAGAAGACCTAATATGTTTGAAGTACCAATTGAAAATTATGGGTTAGCTTTAACATTTCTAATAAGATTCGACTATTCTTGAAAATTTGGTTTATTGGAGACTGTTTAGAATGAAAAAGTGCATAATATTAATAGTTAAATGATGGTTAATTGCATAATATTTAGCTTATCATATGAGAATTAAGTCATTATGTTATAATTGCACCGTTATATGCTTTAACAAAGGAATCTACATAATTTTAAGGAATTAGCATTAATTAAGTACATTTCTGAACTGTTAAATGATGGTTTATTGGAGACTATTTAGAATGAAAAAGTGCATAATATTAACGATTAAATGATGGTTAATTGCATAATATTTAGCTTATCATATGAGAATTAAGCCATTATGTTATAATTGCATTATTATATACTTTAATGAAGGAATCTGCATAATTTCAAGGAATTAGCGTTAATTAAGTACATTTTTGAACTGTCGGTAAGTTACAGGCTTTGAAATTCTTAAGTATCTGAATTTTTTATTATTTCAGAGAGTTATATTGCATATACCGGACAATTATGTTTTAAATATTTAAAGAATATTTTATTATTTCCTGGAGTACATGTGTTGAAACATCAATGCATGATTTAAGTGGATTTTCGATAAGTTATCTGGTAACTATCTAAAATGCATCTAGGCATCGGATAGTTAGATTTGTAAGTATTCAAAATATCCTTTTATTTATAAAACTTATTAAGGACACGTGTCGTGATATGAAAACCTGATTTAAGTGTGGTTTTATAATATTAAGCATGATCCATTTTATTTGCATATATTTATATCATGTATAGGTGAACAGTAACAACTTGTTGAGTTAGTGTTCTTTTTGTTAAAAGATCGCATGCCAACTCATTGAGTTATAGGTTTAAAGGTATAAAAAGATCACGTGAGAACTCGTTGAGTTATTGAGTAAAAACCGTAAATTATATATACGAACTCGTTAGGTTAGATTTATGCATGTGTTGAATTTAAATGTTTTATTATGTCACATGAGTTGTACATGTATAACTCGTTAAGTTAGCATAACTATACACGTTGAGTTACTTGAATATACACTAAGGTAACACATTATATTAGTAAGCTTATAAGTTATTTCTTTATTGCACGTGTTTTATAGTTAAATCAACGAAGTAAGTCCATTGAGGTATCTGTAACTCTACGGACCATTTATTTTCTAATATGCCACTGTAGCAGTTGCAGAAATAGGAAATTCGAAGGAAAACCATAATTGCATGTATCATGTAGGAATTCACTTGTGGAATGAAGAAGAAATCACCATCATTGATATGAATAAAGGAAATCCAACTGATCATTTAAGTAGAAGCAGTTATTACTGAAAGAAATATAAAAGAGGAGAAAAAAACATGAATAAGGTGTGTGTACAAAGGTGGAGAATCGTGCTAACTATAGGAAACGTCAAAAGTTCCCTGAAGCTCCACACCACCACCAAAATCACCAACCATCGGAGGTCTGCGAGGATACTTTCTTGATGTCAGGTCGATTCTGAGCCAAACACAGTACTTGACAACCATTGTGAGGAGTGATCGCGTCGCGGGAAGGGAAACCATTTTCACCAAGCACCAACTCATATCTCAAGAGATCGTAAAGCTTCTAGCCTTGGTTTCGGGTTGATGCTAACATACTGAAGAAGAGATCATCTTACAATTCTTGATTCGCAATTCTATAGGGAGAGGAAGCAAGATTATAAGTGATTAAGTTTTCAATGGTGTAATTGCATCACATGTAGTGACAGAAGTTTTTACTATCGATAGAGATTTTTACATTTCACCTTTCGCTCATCTTCAAGAACATATGAAAACAAAAATATCAAAAACAACAAATTATCTATGTTTACATTTAGTATTAAAGTATTGTATTATCTGTTTTGTATCGTGATTAATGCTATCATTGTCAGTATTGTGATTGTTTTACATTTGCTTGATTCAGAAAATAGAAAATAGTTTTATTGTTTATTGAAATTAATTCGTTCCAAATACTTAAAGATTTTAATAGTTAATGTTTGAAATATCTGAATGTTAGTGTTGCTAAATGATAAATCTAATATTAACTAATATTAAAGAGCTTAATTGATATTATTTGCATTCTATGGAACCACCCAATGGTTGGCCAAATTCCTCTGTAAATAACAGTATTTAACTGGAAAGATAGGCTCGTGGAGTTAACTCAAGTCCACGAGGTTAGTCTGTTGAGTTAACTGTAACTCCATGAACTAAGTTTGTTGTGTTAATTGTAACTCAACGGAGTGCTTAACTGAACACATATAAACTCCAATATAAAAATTGAAACAGTACACAATTCTTACTCCATCTCTTTGTGGGATCAACATATCCTTGCATACAAATACAATATACACTGTGCACTTGTAGTTAAAATACAAATTGGATTTAATATCTAATTTGTGTGAAAGATTGTTTGTTTACTTCTAAAAATAATTATTGATATAATCATAAAAACAGAAGTAACAAGGCCAAATCAAGTTTTCTATCGTCGTTTACACCAGTTTACATATTTAACCTTTCACATCAAGAATAGAGACCAACGGAAAATTGGGATGAAGGACTCTGTTTAAGTGTGTATAATTTTATAAATAAATCTTGGAATGAAAATATTATGATATATCTAGGAGGGAAAGAATTAGTTAACAACACTCTTGTGATACTTGATGCATATATATATCAAGTTACAGATATATCGGTTGCATTTAGATCAAATTTACACAATGTCAGCATAGATAGTTATGATGAATTTATAGAAATATTACCTATACCTAAAGCTATAGCTAAATCACTATCTACATAATATGATAAAATTCAATTAGGAGTATGGTATAATGAATCTAATGATCCTACTTTATGTCTAGTAAGATGGTGGGATGAATTGATGAAATTTCAAATATAGATTATGAAAGACCTGAATGAATGGAAATGGGAAGAGGAATACATTGAAATATTTGTGGAAATAGAAACAACTACATTATCTTAGAACAAAACCATTTCTACATTTTAATTCATTAATGGTAATACACTCATATTTAGTGTTCATAACAAACTAAAAGTTTATAAATTAAAAAGGAAAGTGTATTGCATTAAAACAAAATTAATAGCAGGAAGAATTATGCCTAAAGGTTTTGTTTAGATTGATACGTTTATTCCATTTGTCACTACTTTTCAGTCATGTTCTTAAACTGTGATTTTGTATTTTTAATGTTTTGCATATGCTGCATTTATTTTAAGAAAAGAAAAGGATGAATTTTTTTTAGTTTATGTTTTAATTATCTTACAAGAAAAAATATATATATATATTAATCTAATTTGTTGGTATCTGTTCTAAGAAACCAATTAGGTTGCTTGTAAACCATCAAAGGCATAGGAGTTTAGACTCCACACAAGACACATATTTAACAATTTATGTTTTGTTGTTAGTTGTTATTTTATTATATCTTTTACTTTTATTTATGAATGAAAAACTTTTCAGAATCAAAAGTCGAAAGATATTAACGAATATACAAAAGAACAAAGTATGTAATTGATTACTTATTCTGAAATTAAATATATACACAGTGTAAGTTGAAATTAAAAACAAGTGTAAACAAGATTCAAGGTGACCATGATGCCACTTATTGTTAATAAAAATGGATATGTAGATTGAAATTTTGATTTTTCTTTTTAAAATAGATCTACAAATAGAATTCAACTATTAATTTTTTTCTTTTTTTAAAATCACATTATATTCAGTTCAACCAAACTCTCGTTTAGTCAAATCAAACATCTTATCCACTCAAATTCAACTATTATTTAATTTAAATTTAAATTATCTTTTCTCTTTTTTTCATCACATTAATTTGATTTTACTAAACTTTTGTTCAATCAAATCCAATTCTTTATTAGTATAAAATTTTTATTCTATTGATCATTACATTTTTATTATTGATTAATGCATGAATGTTGTATTGATTATTATTATTATTTTTTTTTTATTGTTTTTTTTTTAACCAATCTGCCATTGGAATTTCCGATCTCTACATTAGAATTTCTAAATTTTTCATTTTTTTAGTAATAAAAGGCATACGTGGAAAATTAAAAAAACAATACTATCATATTTGAACATTTTATTTTAAAAATTAAAAATAATTTCATAATTAATTAATTGATGATATAAGCTATTATATATAAATTCTAATAATGATTCGAGTTATATTTGTTGTTATTGTATTTGGTAAAAAATTAATGATTAAAAGTTAACATAAAAACATTAAATATTAAAATCTTTAGATAAAAAAATTATCGAACATTGCATTTAAAAGATTATATGGCAAGATCATTTTTTTTTTGAAATTTTAAAATCTTTAAATAAAAAAATATATCTAACGTAGAACTTTTAAAACTAAAAAGAAAGAAAAAAATAAATATATTTCAGTACACATGTGTTAGACAAATAGATTATATTTTATCTATGTGAGTGTGTGTATATATACGCTTGAATGCATGTTGAATATTAGTAAACCCATCACATCCAATCGGTCCATAGCCTTCTCGAGACCCCAACTGCTACTTACATGCTTTCGGGTTTCCGTCCATTCGCATTTGACTTTGAATACATACGTTGGACTCTGTTGACAAATGCTGAGAGTAGTCCAAGAAGCACTTGACGTAATTTTGTCCTGAGTTTCTATGTCTTGGAGTTTCTTGCGGTATTGTTTTTATTATTCTTATTTCTTCCTTTATCTCAAGAAATACTTACTTTTAGAAAGTTAACTTTCTCTTTTAAACATCATGACCAAATCATCAATATATGTATGCGAACAAGGATGAATAAATGTATGTGACGTATGAGTTGCCAGATCGTCGTGTGAAGTTTCAATAATATCCACCACGGCCATGTCCGTAGCCAGAGCCCGAACCAGACCCGTACCCAGAGCCACCGTGGCTGCCACCACCTCCACCTCCTCCGCCACCGCCACCTCCGGCTCTTGCGTAGCCGCCGTTGCCAACACCATATCCGGAGCCACTACCGGATCCATGGCCGGAGCCACTTCCGCCATGGGATCCACCGCCACCTCCACCACCACCACCTCCCCCGCTGGCGTATCCACCACGTCCTCCACCGTGTCCATAACCAGAGCCAGAACCGTAGCCGCCTCCAGATCCGTGACCGGAGCCACCCCCTCCACCACCACCTCCACCGCCACCTCCTCCTTGGGCATATGCGCCACCACCTCTTGCATATCCACTTCCATGGCCAGAGCCATATCCGTAGCCTTCTCCGTGGCCGCCGCCGCCGCCACGACCACCACCACCTCCGCCACCTCCTCCTTTGGCATATGCCCCACCACCTCTTGCATATCCACTCCCATGGCCAGAGCCATATCCGTAGCCTTCTCCATGGCCGCCACCGCCACCACCACCACCTCCGCCTCCTCCACTGGCATATGCTGTCAACACCCTAGTGGCAGTGGTCATGCCCACACAAAGCATGACCAAAAGGGTGACACTTAGGAATTTGCCGGACCTAGCCATTTTCTTGGTTGGTTTTGTGATGAATGGAGTGGAGCGATGTAAGAGTTGAGTTGGGTTGTGGAGATGGGATTCTCATGGGTATTTATAGGAATTTGACGTCGCCTGTGTGCTTACAGTTGTTGTTGTGAAAATTTTAATCTCTTTCAGCGTTCGGAGAGGTGAAGCTTGACTTGGGAATACGCGTTTAAGGGCAATTGCAACTGCTAAGTCATGGTTTGTCCGTTGTATCTGCTGGACAAGATGAGGCATATGGACATTTGTTGGGTATTGACTTCTTGTGTCGAAAGGAACCCCGAGCTAATTAACTAAAAAACTTTGCTTCACCTTTCACGGATTTGCAATACCGTGTTGTCGTATGCACGCTTCCCCAGCGGACGTATGTATTATTAGACGCACGTTTAATCACGAAAGCTGAAAGTAGAGAAAGAAAATTGAAAAATAAGGACAGATCTATATGTTTCTTAACGTACAATTACATATTTATATTATCATTATAACTGTAGTAGCTGTAACAAGAATAACAAACATTATTTGTAAAACATTACATTTACATATTCTAACATTCGTCCTCATGCAGATGGTGGTGGTATATTAACAACACCAAGCTTACTACAAAATCAATTAAATATTTGAGTACCAACAGGTTTGGTCAATGCATTGTACTTGATATCTGGTTGGAATGTATTTAATTATCAATCGATGTTGAACATGATCTCTAACAAAATAAATGTCAATTTCAATGTGCTTTGACGAAGAATGTAACACTGGATTGGTAGTCAAATATATTGAGCTAATATTATCTCACCAAATGACAGGTATGGTAATTGAAATATGAAGTTTATGTAATAACATTCTCAATCAAAGTAATTTACAAGTTACATTTGCGGTAGCGAAGGCGTGTGCGTGGGCAGCGAGGGCGGCAAGGGTGGCGAGAGCAGCCATGCACGTAGGTGGCGAGAGCAACTGTGCACGTGGGCAACGAAGGCGATGAGAGCAGTCATGCGCGAGGGTGGGGAGAGTAGCTGTGCATGAAGGCGGCGAGAGCAGCCATGTGCGTGGGTGGTGAGGGCGGCGATAGCAGTCATGCGCGAGGGCGTGTGCGAGCAAGAGCAACCGTGCACAAGCAAGAGTGAAAAATTTTCAGAGCTTTCTCAACTCACAAGTGAGAAAAATTTTTAGGTAACGAGAGAAAAGTTTGAAACTTAGGGAATTACATTACCTAAGTTTACTACATGCAACTAACAAAAAAAAAACAAAATTTCTTACCCTTCTTTTTCCTCTACTTTCCTCTACTTTCTCACTTGCACTAACCCTCTCCATGAAGTTCATGTAATAACATTCTCAACCAAAGTAATTTACAAGCTACATTTGCAATTGTTCAATATTCTATCTCTATATTGGAACGAGATACAACACGTTGCTTTCTAGAAATAAGATTTCCATCATAGAATGTAAAAAATCCAGAATGTGAATGACGATCATCAACATCTCTTTCCCACTCTGCATCTGAATATACTTATAAACCAGTAGAATTAGATCTACGATACAATAAAATAAGATATAAATCAAAATATTTTATATATCAAAACATAAATATCTAAAATAAAATCAAAAGAGATTCTTAGGCATAATATATAAATGTCTAAGAATCTTAAAAGGTTTAAAATGAAAGTTAAGGCATTTTAGACAAAAAAGAAGAAGAAAAAAAAAAAGACTTTGGTTCAACTATATAGCTAACCTTAGATTTAACTCAAGATCTTAAAAAAAAAAAGTTTCAGTGGAATCGAAGCCATGCTTTGATTTAGACTTTGGTTCTAAAAAATAGAATTTAGTTGAAAGGAAGTCATGCTTCAATTTGATCAAACGTTGAAATAAAATAGGCTTTAAACAAACTAAAGTCATACTTTGCTTCAATCGAAAGAACAAAAAAACATAAAATAATAACAATAATGGAAAAATAATATATGATGACGGAAAATATATATGGTATATATATATAATATATAATAAACAAGGTAGTGAAATGATAAAGAAGAAAAGAAAGACGTAAAAAAAGTGATGTTAAAAAAAATGACAATATGTTTAGGCATTTTAAAAAAAAGAATATTTTATCAAATCTAAACAAATTTCTTATAACATATAGGCATCTAAGGTAACTAAATATTTTAGATGAGAAATATAACAACTAAAATAAAAAATTAAATTAAATTAATATATTTCAGATATGAAATACAAATATCTAAAATAATAATAATAAATGTAAAATCAAATTAATATATTTTAGATATGAAATATAAATATCTAAAATAATAATAATAAAAGGTAAAATCAAATTCTTTAGAAATAACATATAGATATCTAAAGTAAGAAAACATTAAATTCTCCCAAATAAGAGTATAAACTATTTACATGATTTATATTTTAGCTTAAAACAAATGTGATGATGTCAAAATATATAAAAAACATTAAATAAAATAAGAATATAAACTGTCTACAAAATTTATATTTTAACTCAACGAGAATTGTAATGATGTCAAAATATATAAAAGATATTAACTATATCTAGATAAGAATATAAATTGTCAACAAAATTTATATTTTGTCTCAAACAAAATGAGACATCAAAATATATAAAAGATATTAAATACTCCTAATAAGAGTACAAAATATGTGTAAAGGAAAATATATATATATAAAATATAAAATGCTCTTAGGTAAGAGCCTAAATTATCCATATAATATGTATTTTGTTATTAAAAATAAAATATTAAATATTCCCCAATAAGAATCCAAGTCATACAAGTTCCCGTCATAATAGCATGAGTAGTCTGACAAAAAAAATTTACATTTTTGTTGTTGTCTTTATTTGCAAAAATTATATTGTACAACATCAACTTATATTTTCAAATTGCAAATGTTAATTAAATTTGATTTGTCTAGATATATACTTAGTATGTTTGATGTGATTGATATAATGCATATGAGACATCTTTCCTACAAAAAGGTGTAAGACGTTGAATTAGTTGATAAGACCTTAAGATGTATAAATATCTATATAATGAGATGCATTTCTCGTTCTGAGGAATCACAAAGAAGCTCATAAGTTCATCCACTTAATCATAAGTGATTTTTTGATTTATTTGATTCAAAAGGTACCACATTGAGTATAAGAGTGATGTAACACAAGGTTTTAAGTTAAAATCTTACATGGTATTACAAAAGGTTTTGCATACATTTACCCATATATAGAAAATTTATATATATTTATCTATGCATATATAATAAGTCATAAGTTAGGAAAAGTTTTCAAAAAGCCTTACAACGAATATGAAAGGGTTGAAACCTTGACTTATATAAAATACACCGCTCTGCTCACAACCTACCAATTTTAAGTTGTAATTTCATACATTGCATTAGAGTTTGGCTCATCTACAATACCATTCGAAAATTGAGAAAAACAAGATTGAGTCAAAACTCTCGTAAATAGAGTTTCCAAGTTATGCAGTAGCGTTAGGTGTCAATGCATTCGTCGAGTGAGTCAAAGCTTACATACATTTCTCAAGTGCAAATGGATGGAAATCTAAATCCATGTACTTATCTATTTTTCTTTTGGATGAAAAGGCAGACAAATTCATGTACAAAGTCAAGAAAGTAATGTCCACTACCTCAAGTTTCCATCTCCTAGAGAAAACCAAACAACTGACCAAGTGTCTCATCTCATCCAGCAGGTGCATGGGGTTCATGTGCGTAGCAATATTAAGTGCTGGTATTTGATCAATATGATTATTCCGTGAATTCAACACCTACCACCCATTCAACTCGCTAGTATTTCCATGCATAAAGTCCAGATGTAGCCGACAAACCATGCATCTGTATCTACAGTGACTTGTCATCTATATATTTTGTTAATTAATTTCCATACACGTTATACTTTAATATGCCATTATTCCCTACAAAGTCGTATCTGATCACTTGTATACTCCATCTGGCAACTCAATAGTAGTCACATACATGTATTCGTCTTTGTTTTAATTTGATATGGCACATAATTTTCTTTTCCTGCTCATAAAAGAAATAATTGTATGGCCTAAATATGTGCAATTACTACTTTTACCTATTTAAACCTATCATAAATGCAAAACAAGTAAAATAATCAGTATTGAAATAAATATAAAAACTTTGTTATAATCCATGTATTACAAATAACTCTAGTAAGCTTAGAATTGATCCTGATATCTTTGAAAACGTTACAATTATCCCACTTAGAGTAGATCCATGCAAAAGGTCCTTGATGCAAAAGATAAGTTTGATTTTGTGGTTGATTTAATTTCTTAACCATTTATTAAGATTGATTCTAAAAGACACTATAGGAGGGGTTTGTGCTTACAAGAAATCTTAGAAAACCTTAGGAAAATAAACATTGGGAAAAGATTTCCCAAGGTTTCTTGTGTTTGTGCCTCTTGGAAAACTTGGGAAATCTTTTCCCAAGATTTCCGAAGATAGTCAAAACATTTTTCCTTCGTTGTTGACATCCTAAGTTTCGAAAGAAGGGGAAACCTGGGAACATTGCCAGCCTACACACTCACATTGCCCTCGCCTGCATTTGCCTTGTGTCAACTGCTTGCTGTTCATCACTTGCGCTCATCCACTCGTCGCTTGTGCTCATCCGCTTGTCGCTCGCACTCACCGCTTGCTACTCATCACTCATCGCTTGTCGCTCGTTGCTCACCACTCATCCCTCATCACTCGCACTCATCACTTGTCGCTTGTCCCTCGCACTCACCACTCGCCACTTGTCACTTGTCACTTGTACTCACCGCTCGTCGCTAGCACTCGCTGCTCATCGCTAGCACTCGCTGCTCATCGCTCATCACTCTTGCTCATCTAGGCTTGTGGCTCATCACTCCTACTCACCACTTGTCGCTCCTGCTTGAGTGAATGTTGTTGGAGAAGATGAATGATCGATTGTGAAAAAGAAAAAATTTGATAAAAGAAATAAAAGTTATATGTGAGAAAGAATGAAAGAAAATAAAACTATATGTAAGTATTATTATCTTTTTGATATATTTTATTTTCTTTACCATTGTAAGCATAGGAAATTAGTTATATGTATCTTTGTATGTTTGCATTGTATGTTTGTGATGAAAAGATTATTCATAACAAAGTAATTGTGTACTATATATTATATTATATTATATTATATTATTTAAAATATAATTAATATATACTATTATTATTTAAAATATTACTTTCAAGTTATACAATTATTTACTATTTCAAAAATTATAAAAAATTTTATTTCTCATTATTTCTATTTCTCATCATTTTCTATTATGCACAAACACATTAAAATTTCATGTCATTACTGATCATTTTATTTCCTATTCTACATAAACATGTCAAAATTTATTATCATTTCTCGTCATTTTCCAACTTGCACAAACACTTAAATTATTCTGTCATCTCTTATCATTTCTTAAATTTTTCATTTTCCAACATTTTATGTAATTCTCGTCATTTTCTTTCTTGACGAGAATTGTGCACAAACACCTCCTATGTTACCACTTGCAAGGTTGAAGATCACCACTTTAATTTTAAATTCAATAGAACCTAAAATAGTTAAAAGTGTCACGAAAGAAGTGACGAACTTTATTGTTTGTAACTATTGCATATATATGGTGACATACATTGAGTAAAAAAGTGACAGACTTTAGTGATCATAACTATAGATTATATATAACGGTAATTACAAATATATGTCGATTCGTCACTACATACTTGTAGTGAAGAGTGATATAACTTGACCTTATATAATAAGGATCTTTTTAATCACAACTAATTCATTTTGAGTTAAAATTTTACGTGATATTAGAATAGGTTTATATATATCTATCCATAAATATTTGTGGTTTATATGATCTTTTTAAATATTTGGAGGATGGTTTTGACACCCACAGTGTTCGCAGGGGCCATGATTCTTCTAGGCAGACCGTCCTTGACCACGAGAAGAGTTATTACTGCGTGCACTTGAATCACTAGTCATAAAAAGTAAGGCAAACAATTGAGGCGCAAAGACAGGCATTGCGTGCACCAGTCACAAGTGACAATGTATTTGCCAAGCAAGTCAAAGCTCACATACACCTCTCAAATGTGAATGGATGGAAATCCGATTAGATGATGGCATAAGGTGCCAATGGGTTATCTATTTGACTTATTGACTATTCTTTCTTATAATGGACCGCTGTACTCGAATTAGGCTTGCTTACAATACCATACGATGACGGAACAAAGACGTGAATAGATCAAAGCTCTTGTACCATACTGGCGTTAGGTGCCGATGCATTTGTCAAGTGAGTCAAAGTTCAAATACACTACTTAAGTGTGAATGGATTTGGATACGAAGTAGTTTTTTAATTTAATGAAAAGGCCCCAGGAAAAAAAGGCGATGCAGTAGTGCAAGCATTATCATACTCCAAGTCAAACTTGCGTCTAATAATACATACGTCAGCTGGGGAGGCATGCATGCGACAACACGGTATTGCAAATCCGTGAAAGGTGAAGCAAAGTCTTTTAGCTATGGGTTTCCTTTCGTCACAAGAAGTCAATACCCAACAAATGTCCAACTGCCTCATCTTGTCTAGCTGTTGCCCTTAAACGCGTATTTCCAAGTCATGCTTCACCTCTCATAACACTGAAAGAGATTCAAATTTTCACACCAACAAATGTAAGCATACAGGCATCGTCAAATTCCTATAAATATCCCTGAGAATCCCATCTCCACAACCCAAATCAACTCTTACATCGCTCCACTCCATTCATCACAAAACCAACCAAGAAAATGGCTAGGTCCGGCAAATTCCTAAGTGTCACCCTTTTGGTCATGCTTTGTGTGGGCATGACCACTGCCACTAGGGTGTTGACAGCATATGCCAGTGGAGGAGGCGGAGGTGGTGGTGGTGGTGGCGGTGGCGGCCATGGAGAAGGCTACGGATATGGCTCTGGCCATGGGAGTGGATATGCAAGAGGTGGTGGGGCATATGCCCAAGGAGGAGGTGGCGGAGGTGGTGCTGGTCGTGGCGGCGGCGGCGGCCATGGAGAAGGTTACGGATATGGTTCTGGCCATGGAAGTGGATATGCAAGAGGTGGTGGCGCATATGCCCAAGGAGGAGGTGGCGGTGGAGGTGGTGGAGGGGGTGGCTCCGGTCACGGATCTGGAGGCGGCTACGGTTCTGGCTCTGGTTACGGACACGGTGGAGGACGTGGTGGATACGCCAGCGGGGGAGGTGGTGGTGGTGGAGGTGGCGGTGGATCCCATGGCGGAAGTGGCTCCGGCCATGGATCCGGTAGTGGCTCCGGATATGGTGTTGGCAACGGCGGCTACGCAAGAGCCGGAGGTGGCGGTGGCGGAGGAGGTGGAGGTGGTGGCAGCCACGGTGGCTCTGGGTACGGGTCTGGTTCGGGCTCTGGCTACGGACATGGCCGTGGTGGATATTATTGAAACTTCACACGACGATCTGGCAACTCATACGTCACATACATTTAATCATCCTTGTTCTAATTCGCTCTGGGCATAATTTCCATTCCCTAATATAAATAAAGTAGTGGATGCTTGCAATCTACAATATGTACGCACACAACATTACAAATAAACTCTTCATTGTTGAGATCAAACAATTAATTACCTGCTCTTTTTGTTTTCTTGTTTATTGTTGGTTTAAACACAGGCAATTTATTATGTTTCATATTGGAATTTGGATATACATATATTACCCAAGTTAGATGTTGGGATTTCAAAATCATACTAAGTGATTTACATGTACATTGGTGTTGTCCATAAAAGTAATAATTGCACGTCTTAAATACATGAAATAGTTGTACTTATCTAAAACTGTCTTAAGAGCAAGACAAATAAAATAATATATAACAACCTTGTTATAATCCATAAGTTATAAATAGTTTTAACAAACTTAGAATTTTTATATTTACTAAAAGGTTTAGAATTACCCTACTCAGAGTAGACCCATGCATAAGGCCCTTAATATAATAAGTAAGTTTTGTTTTCTAGATGATTCACATTGTTTGATTGTTCAAATCATGCTTATAAGAAAAGAAGAATGATTATGTTTATAAAATCAATAGATTTTAAATTATGGAGCATAGTTAGTGAACCATTGACTATTTTAAATGTCTTACATTAGTTGGACATTAGACGAAAAAGAAAAAAAAGCTTAAATGCTAAGGGAATAAATATTTTATCATGTGCATTACCTTTTGATAAATTTAATAAAATATCTACATATGATTCTGGTTATGAAGTTTGACTTGCGTTAAAAATTACAAATGAAAGAACCAATCAAAGTTAAAGAATCAAAAATCAATATGTTGATTCATAAATATGAGTTGTTCAAAATGCATGAAGGAGAGTCAATTTCTATCATGTTTTCAAGGTTTCTTGAAATTACAAATACTTTAAAAAGTTTAGGGAAATTGTTTGAAGAAAGTGATATTATCAGAAAAATTTTAAGATCTCTAACTAGCTCATCGACTCATAAAACTACATCTATAGAGTAATAAAAAAATTAAATTTATATTCTTTAGATGAATTGATTGGGGATCTCACAACATGTGAAGTATATGTAGGAAAAGCTAGAGAAATCAAAAGGAAATTGTTTAGAATGAAAAGTGCATATTATTAACAGTTAAATGATGGTTAATTGCATAATATTTAGCTTATCATATGAGAATTAAGCCATTATGTTATAATTGCACTATTATATGCTTTAATTAGAATTACTACTTAATTTTAGGGAATTAATGTTAATTTAGTACATTTATGAACTGTCAGTAAGTTGCAGGCTGTGAAATTCTTAAGTATCTGAATTTTCTGATATTTCGAACAGTTATGTTTAACATACCGAACATATTTTGAACAGTTATGTTTAATAGACCGAACATGTCGGATAGTTATGTTTACATTGCTAAATAGTTATGTTTTGAAAAAATATTTTATTATTTCCTGAAGTACACATGTCAAAATCATAATGCATGACTTAAGTGAACTTTTGGTGAGTTATCTATAACTATCCGAAATTGCAGTTGGGCATCGGATAGTTATATGTGTAACTCTCCGAAATCTCTTTTCATTTATAAAATAGATGTGAACACGTGTCATGTTCTGGTAAAGTGACTTAAGTGGATTTTCAGTGAGTTATCTCTAACTATCCGAAATACATCTGAGCATCGGATAGTTAGCCCTGTAACTCTTCGAAATGTTTATTTTATTATTAAACTACTACTGACACGTCTCGAGATTTTGTAGATTTATTTAAGTTATATATCGGTGAGTTATCTATAACTATCCGAAATGCATCTGAGCATTGGATAGTTAAGTTTATAAGTATCCGAAATGCACCTAAGCATCGAATAGTTAAATTTATGCATGTGTTTTATAGTTAAATCAACGAAGAAAGTCCATTGAGTTATCTGTAACTCCATGGACTATTTATTTTCTAATATGCCACTGTAGTGGTTGTAGAAACAGGACAGTTGGAAGAAAAACCACGATTGCATGTATCGCGCAGGGAGAAGAAAGCATTGCCGTTGATATAAATGAAGGAAATCCAACCGACCAATTCAAGTAGAAGCAATTACTACTGAAGAAATATAAAAGAAAAGAAGAAAAAGAAGAAAAGTGTGTGATCGATGGACAGACAGTGTGTACAGAGGAGCACCGAGCTTTCTGCAGACAGTATTGGCAATTCTCCAAAGTACTATACCAACCATCGTTACCACCACCATAATCATCAACCATCGAAGGTCTGTGAGAATACTTTCTTGATGTCGGGTCGATTCCGAGCCAAACATGGTGTCTAACAATCACTATGAGGAATGATCGTGTCGCAGGAAGGGAAACCATTTTCACCAAGCGCCGACTCATATTTCAGGAGATCGTAAAGCTTTTAGCCTTGGCTTCGAGTTGATGTCTGTATGCTGAAGAGAAGATCATCTTGCAATTCTGGACTCTCGATTCTATAGGGAGAGGAGACATGATTGTAAGTGGTTTAATTTTCAGTGGTGTAATCGCGTTGCAAGTAGTGACGGAAGTATTTTCTATCGAGTGAGATTACTTTACATTTCACCTTTCGCCCATTTCCATGTTCATATTAAAACAAAAATACCAAAAATAATTTATCTATATTTGTATGTTTTATTTGAGTGTTGTATTGTTTGTGTTGTATCGTGATTAATGTTATCTTTGTTAGTGTTGTGATTGTTTTATATTTGTTTTAGTTTTACAATTTACTGAAATTGTTTCGTTCAAAAGACTTAAAGATTTTAATGGTTACTATTTGAATTATCTGAATGTTAGTATTGCTTAATGATAAATCCAGTGTTTACTAACATTAAAAAGCTAAATTGATGTTATTTACAATCTGTGGAATCGCCCAATGGTTGGCCGAATTCCTTTGTAAATAGCAATATTAAAAAGAAAAGGGAGGCTCGTAGAGTTAACTTAAGTCTACGAGGTTAGTCCGTTGAGTTAGCCATAACTCAACGAACTTTGTTCATTGAGTTAACTGTAATTCAACGGAGAGCTTATTGAATATATAAATTTGATTGTTAACAAACGAACAGTTCTCAAGTTCTTCAGCAATTCCCTATGAGATCGACCTATACTTGCACACTGATACAATAGACATTGTGCACTTGCATTTAAAGTACAAATTGGAATTAATATCTAAATTGTATTAAAGGTTGTTTGTTTACTTTTGAAAAGAATGGGCATAAAGATAAATTAAGTAAAAACAGAAGTAACAAATCCAAGTTTTTCTAGTGTTGTGCTAGGAAAACACAAACAAGTTTTATGGCGCCGTTGCCAGGGAATTGAATTGAATTGAATAGAATTGAATTAAATTAATATAAGCAACTATTAGAGTTGTTTTGTTTTAATAGCCAGAGTTGTGTGTTTTCTTCTGCAATTGAGAATATGACATATGTTTATGCTCAAAGATTTCTGAAACTTGTAATTAGCATATGTGAATTTTGCAATTCTGAAGGATACGACATTTCTGACTATTTGAAATTGAGACGTTTACAGATGGTTAGATCCCATGAACAACAAATGAATTATCCTTAGTATAATAGAGCTGAGTATGAGAATCCTATAGTTTAGCCTGTTAGGACCCTAGTATTTTGATAATACAAAACCTATGTGAGGAAACATATTGTATTTCACAGTTAAGTTAGTATAGCATTAGATCAGAAGGCAGATAGAACAAATTCCAAACAGACAAACAGATGGAGGAAGTTCTAGAAGATACTGCCTTAAAGCTACAAGAAAATCGAACAGTTACAGGTCCAAGTATTCGAAGAGTAAAACAGCTGCAAGACTATCGGACAGTTAGAAGGATAACTATCTGAATTTTTCAAAGTCTTCAGAGAGTTAAATAATCGGACAGTTAAGTTGGTTGAATGATTGGAGAGTTAAGGAGTTAACTATCCGAAAGGAAAAGGAAAATCAAAAAGTTAGAAAGGCTAACTATCCGAAACTTAAGTCATTCAATAAATCACGTACAGAAATACAAAATGGAAGCTTAAAGGACTTGTCAGAGAGTTAGATAACTATCCGAGTTTTCTTTTCAGAGAGTTAGATAACTATTCGAGTTTTTCGGTAAGTTACAGGTATAACTATCCGAAACTTAAGTCATTCAATAAATCACGTGTAAAAATACAGAACAGAAGCTTAAAGGACTTGTCGGAGAGTTAGATAACTTTCTGAGTTTTCTTTTCGGAGAGTTAGATAACTATTCGAGTTTTTTGGTAAGTTACAGGTATAACTTTCCAGAACTTAAGTCATTTTATTACGCACGTGCAAAATGGAGAAGTCGGCAGTTGAAAGCTTAAAAGGGAAAAACAGAGAGTTAGATAATTATCCGAAATTTCAAAGAGAGTTTCGGTAAGTTACAGTTTAACTATCCGAAACTTAAGTCATTGAATTTCCCACGTGCAGAATTCTAGAGAGAAGCTCAAATAAGTTTTCGGAGAGTTAGAAAGATAACTATCCCAAATCCTGAAGTGTTTCGGTAAGTTACAAGGATAACCATCCGAAACTTAAGTCAGCCTTTTATGCACATGCTGAATTGAAGCAATCAGAAAGTTAACAGAGGGTTACTGTAGCCAACTATCCGATAGTTATATAACTATTGGGTGAGTTATAGTTATAAGTATCTGACTAAATGACAGCTCGCAGTAAATATTCTGGAATCCTACCTGGTAGAAAGGTTTAAGTGATCTTTAGGTGAGTTACATATTTTCTTCGACGAGTTACACAGCTAACTATCCGAAAGGTTAGGAAAATCGATAAGACATCTTGAAATAACTTTCTGAATGGTAACTTACCGTATTTGACTAGTGTCTAATCAAGTACAATAGAATACATCCGTTGACAGAGAAATATGATCATTATACCTTTTGTAGGATGGTCTCTATCACAAGAGGGGGGGTGAATTGTGTATTTAGTAATTAAACTAGCGGATAAAACAAGAGCACAAAACACTCGTAAATGAAATTCTATTCTTTTATTTCAAGACAGAATTTACAATATCTTTTCAGCTCAATTCCCTTCTTGACGGTTTTGATATAGTAATTTTTGATATACAATTCAAATAGGAAAACAAAGCTCTTTTTCAAAACTAATTTTGAATTGTATAAAACCTGATCTTTATGCACACAGCTCTTTTCTTTCTCTTTGCTCAACTTCTGTATCTCTTCTTTTCTAGTTGTCGAATTTTCAGACTTCTTGCGTTTGCACCTCCTTTTCTAAAATTGCTTGGAATTTCAAACTTCTTTTGATGTTGGAGAACTTTTCAAAATATGAATATTCAAACTTAACTTTTCAGTTAGGCATCCAGATTGAATATTCAGACTTGGTTTTTTTTTTGAGATTGGGATCCTCTGTTGTAATGTAGCTCGTACTCTCTATTAGTAGTCGAACTCTGTTGTCTTTCACGTTCAGCATGTTCATCCACTTGGTCCACAATCCATAATCCATAATCCACGTACTAATTTTCTCTTTAATCCAAATCACTTTCTATTTAAATTTCCACTTTCTTTACTAACATTTTGAGTTTTCACGATCTCCACTCGTAGATTCACCGAAACTTCATCTTCTTGGAGTCTTGTAGAATATCTTCTAACTCTTCGATTTAGTCGAATATTTATCCTTTAACTCCTATAAAAACTCGAACACTTATTCTTTAACTCTTCGAGTTTTTGCACCTGCAAAACACGTGACTAAACAAGGAAACTTATCTGTTCGTTAGTCCTTTTACAAAACTCGAACAGTTATCTATCCATGCATATAAAAACTCGAACAATTATCTAACTATTTGATTTTTTATTACTGAATGCACATGGAAACACGTGACAACTTAAAACATTAAAAACACACGTGCAGATAACTTAACTATATGAGTTTTTAACATAAAGTATTCGACAAAAACGAAACGTTAACTATCTAAAAGTTTAACTATTCCAAATCTAGCTCTTTAGAAATCTTTAATTTATCCGACATAAAAATGAAACTTTCCGATAATCTGTTAACTATTATACTTAGAGAATATTATGTAGACTTATTTAAATACGTTAATAAAGCATATATCATCAAAATTAAATACCTAACAATCTCCCCCTTTTTGATGATGTCAAGACCTAATAAGTCACATAATTTATATCTCCCCCTTTTTGGCATTATAAAAAAGTAAACAAACTATTTTCTCCCCCTTTAGGATGTTAAGTTTTATAAATGCAAGGAAGGATATCTTACTAAGTATATATTAATCAAAACGATAGTGTCAACCATACATAGGATTTATGGATTAAGAAAAAAATGTTTAATATCATAAATTGTGAAAAAAAATCACGTAACATTAAAATCAGTAAATAGTTTACATAATGGTTTTGGTTACAAATTACAAAAAATAAATCATGTAATACATAATTTGTATAATCACAAGCCTCTTTGTCTTTGAAAAATATCAATCAGAGTATTTGAAATTTTCTTTGCAATATCTGTACTAACTCTATTTATCTGATCAAGTAATGCCTGATCTAAATCATTTTGAGAAACTTGTGATGGTTGCTGTAAAAATTCAATATGTATGTCTGTATCTATACCTGTATGTATTTCTCTATGTATACCTTATTGTATATCTGTATGTATATCTATATGTTACTGTGTTTCTCTAAATTTTGTGGATTGTTGCTGTGTTTGCCAAACTTGTTATTGTTGTTGTCTAAGGATAGGTGTATCTGCCGCTTGGTATTTTTGGAGTTCCTTCGCAGAGAAAGATCGTGACTTTAATCTTTTCTATGGCCAAGGTGTAATATCTATTTGACTTACCACAATTCTCAAAATTGTATCACCATAAAATAATTTACTCTGCAAATGTAAGATATGAGAAACAAAAATATCATACCAGTTCACCTGTATATGGTTGATTAATGCGTATGTAGCATAAAGACAACATCTGCCAACTTCTGCCCCATGACCAAACCTCTGAAACAATGTAGCATGCAATATTTTTGCAATAAAATGTGCTTGGCCATTTAAGTAATTTAGTAATGTCAATGGTTTGTTGGCAGTTGGATCTTTGGCTAAACTTATAATGTCCCATCCCAATCGATAAACCTGTTTTCTTTTTGATAATTTAACTCCATTTTTCAGACCAAGTACCTGATGAAGTAAATCTGGAGTTAAATATATGTCATTTTCTTGTATATTAGAAATAGGAATACATTCTTCCACTATTAAGTTTGAGTAAAAACAACTGAGAAGTTCGGGTATAGCAAGATGGCCTAGCTGTTGTGGAAGTAGAGTCAACAAGCCTTGAAATTCAAACAGTTCACGTGTAGGATCGTATGGCTACACAAGAGGGGGGTGAATTGTGTATTTTTAATATTTTCTGAAATATAATTGAAACTTTAAAACTCAAAAACAAGTCGAGACATTGTTTTCATAAAATCATTTTTATTCAAGGTTTCAATTACAATATACAATTCAATTCTCCTTAGAAATTGTAGATGCAATTATATTTCGATACCTTGTATCATCTAAACAATTTCATAACTACAAATAGAGAAAACTAATTTGCGGAATTTAAAACTTTTCTCCCTGTTTGAGATCTTTCTTCTTCTTCTTTTTCTTCTTCAGCAATTCTTCAGTGACGAATATCTTGTCTTTTCATGCTTCACTGAATTTGCTTTCTTCTGATACTTCAAATCTTCAGTGACGAAAATCTTACCTTTTTATGCTTCACTGAATTTGCTTTCTTCTGATACTTCAAATCTTCAATGACGAAAATCTTACCTTTTTATGCTTCACTGAATTTGTTTCTTCCACTTGAGAGATTTTCCCCGAGAAGGTGTTTTTGATCCCTGAAAAAGATTTTTCTTTTGGTGTGCAGGGATAGTTTGATCCTTGAAAAGATTTTTCTTTTTGTGTGCAATGATAAATTGATCAACGAGAATTCTATGCCTTTTATACTATATCTTCATTTCATGCATATCCTTCACGTTTAACCACTACTAGTTTTCCACTTCTCCACGTCTTTTTTTTTCTTTCATCGAAACACACACGTTCTAACCCACGTTTATATTTCGAATTTTCTTTAATCATCAGTCCTGGATCTCTGAAAAATTTCCTGCAAAATAAACTTTCTCGTCCAAAAGTTTTTCATCAGTGTAATAAGAAGTCGTTACTTTAATGTTAACTAAACAAGTAACACAAGTATATATATAACTTAACGTTTCTAACTTAACGAGTTCCTCATGTGCCATTTCACGTGACAAGTACTGTAGCTAACTCAACGAACTAAGTCTGTGGTGTTATGCTAATTCAACGAACCATCTCCGTTGTGTTATGATAACTCAATGAACCATCTCCGTTGTTTTATGATAACTCAACGAACCAGTAATAAACAAATGTTTTTATAATAAGAATATTACCACGTGCAAAAATAACAACTTAAGTTTATAACGCTAACCTAACGCGTTGCCTTAGTGTTCAATATAGCAACTCAACGTGTTTAGTTATGTTAACTTAACGAGTTAAACATGTGCACCTCACGTGATATAATACAACATTCGTAACTTATAATTTCACCACGTATATAACACTAACTTAACGAGTTCGTCTCTTCTTTTACTCACTAACTTAACGAGTTATCACGTGACCTATTTTAACCTTTAAGCCTCTAACTTAACGAGTTCTCACGTGACCTCTATACAAACAAAACTCTAACTTAACGAGTTGTCTAAACGTGCACTGTTCATGATACAGAAGATATAATATTAAAACATATCATGCTTTTCAATAAAAACACACGTTAACTTAACATTTAGCTAATGAGAAATTAATGCAACGAAACGACTAGTTATTAACTTTAGATCCAATACAGACAAGTATTTATATCAGTAAGCTTTTTCTGTATTAATTGATGATTTTAATTTTTTTTCACAAGCAATAGTAATTGAGCAAATATGATTATTTTCATTCAGCACACATCATCAAAACAAAAATACTCAACAATCTCCCCCTTTTTGATGATGACAAAACCATATTAAATCAATTATGAAATATGTATAACTCAACAAAGCACCTTCGTTGGTTTAACTTTTAATTCAACAAACTTGTTTGTTGACTTAAGTTCATTTAAGCTTATTTTTATTGTTTGTGTAAATTTTACCTCTCAGAACTAAAACTCTCAAATGTCAATAATTATATAAGTATCAGTTTTCTAATTATCATCTATCAGATTATAATAACCATTTAAATAGCATCTCCTTTTATAATATATATATACAATTAAGATCATAATCATCCTTTTATAATATTTCTCCCCCTTTTTGTCATTAATCAAAAAGATAATTACAAAGAATATATATACATATATAAGAGATATAATTACAACTCTTTCTGTAAACAAGAATAATAATTGAAGACATTTACAGAAAAATGTATTGTTCAATGAATCAAACAAGTAATACAAACTTTACATTTTGTATTCAGAAACAAATAAAAACAATTAGCGACCCCTCCTAAGTATATCACTTATAGCATTACATATTTTATCTCCTAGATGCCTAATATCATTTCTGATGTCGTTAAGCACTGCATCTAAGTTAGAAGGTAGCTGCGTTTGCTGTTCTACTTGAACTGAATAACTTTGTTGTTGTTGTTGTTGTATATGGTCTGTATCAGGTTGTTGTTGTTGTTGTCGTTGAGGTTTATGCATGTCTTGGAACTTTTGCAAATCTTTGACACTAAATGCTCTCATGCCTTTAGTTTCAGAGGGCCAGTCGGATAAATTCAATTGACTTGCAATGAGTCTACATACAGCATCACCATAAAATAACTTTGAACTCATATGCAGTAGTTGAGAAGTGAAAACATCAAACCAATTGATTTGAATTCTATTCAACAAGCTATAAGTTGCATATAAACAACTTCTGCTGACTTCCATATTGTGTCCAACTCTCTGAAATAAATTTGCATGCAATATATTTGCAATAAACCTTACCTCTACATTCAAATTTTCCATTAATCTCATTTCAGAATATACATTTGGAATTTTTGATAAAGACTAAATGTTCCATTCTAGTTGTCTTATCATGTCAAATCTGTTGGTAACAACAACACCTTCATTCTTTAATCCTAAAACTTCAAAAATTAACTCAGGAGACAATATAAACTCTTGTTCATTTATTTGAGTTTTCAGAAAATTTCCATTCTTGACCAGATTGCTATAAAAAGCTGCAATAAGCTCTTTGTATTGCTTCCATTTCATTCTAACTAGCAAGAATTGAATGAGGCCTTAAAACTCAAATAGATCTCTTATGTCCATCAAATTTCTAAATTTTATTGGACGAGCATGCAGAATCTGACATGTAATCATATTATTGTATTTCTACAATGCTTCTTCATATCTAAAATGAATTGTATTACCTTGAATGTTTAACATTGTACACAAAGAAGGTGATACCTGAAGCCGTGATTCAGATTTTAATTCATCTTTAGGAACCTCTTCTTCAAAATGAATGTCATGTTGTTCCTCTTCCAAAATATTATCTTGAAGCTGCTCAGGTAAGCTTGATTCTTCAACTTCAACAGTGTTAGGAACATTGTCAATATGCTCAACATTCATCTGTTCAGTCTCTATAGAATGTTTAGAGTACAATTTTTCTACAAATTCTACAGCCGGTGTATCTGTCTGTAATTGTTCATTTTGTTCAACAAATATTTCCATTGATTCATGCTGTGAATTCTCAGACTCTGCTTCTATAGATTCTGTAGAAGGCTGGTTAACTTTTAGCTCTTCTAGAGTCTTAACAATTTCAATATCTGCTACTCCAGACAATTCAACCTTTGGACTAGTTACTACCTCAACATTGTCAATTATATCTGCAATAACTTGTTCAATGTTAGGTGCCTGATGCTCTAATTTGTCAATTTCTGCATCATCAGGACTTCTACTAATAGAAAAACTTGAGCTCATATTTGACTTGTATTTCTTCTCAAGCTTTCTAGCAAGGGAAAATAAAGTTTCATTATCTTCATCAGTTTCAGTGTGTTCGGAACTGATGAGTTTATCAGATGCACAAAAAGGTACAATGTCTAGACATACATTGTCCTTTGGAAATAAATTTTCATCTGATTTTCCTTGTTCAAAAGACTTTGTTTCCTTAGACATAATTTTTCTGACTTTCCTTCTTCTATAACATTTCTGTTTCTCCTTTTCAAGTATTGCTGTTTTCTTTTCAAATTGCTCCATAAAAGTTTTCTGCTTTAATTCTTCTAAGGCACTTTCTATTGCAACGGTCTTTCGAAGACTATCAACTTTTGTTTTGTCTACAGCAATATTTGATTTTACTTGTTTTGAATATAAAGGAGTAGGGATAGTTGATTCATGTTCTTCCTCAAATGCATGTAGTCTTGTACCGTTTATAGGAGTTTGAGGAGTTCTATTTGATGAACCTACACCTTTTTCCAAATATTTTGCATATTGTTCCAAAAATGCAATCTCTGCACGTTTCATACTATATTCTCTATCATATTTACTTCGAATACCCATTTATTTAATACTTGCATCAGTATGTTGAAGTTCTTGTCTAACTTCATCTAATATATCTTGAGAAAAGAAGTAATCTCTATAAAGTTCTTCTAACCTTTTGTCCACTCGAAATATTTTCTTGAACCAAGTACGTGGAACTTCATCATTCTCTATTTCTTTTACTTTTGCATCTCTTCTGCTTTTGCCTTTTCCTCTGCCACGACCTTTGTAGAACTTGGAGACCATCGTCACAGGTTGTAACAGCAACAAGCGGGAAAGATTTTCTTGACAAAGTTTACAAATAACCTAAGTCCCCGTGTTATAAGTGTTTAAATAGAGTTTTTAGGCGAATAACTCAACGTGAAGATAAGTCGGGTTTAGAAATTAAATAAATATTGAATAAAGTTTATTCAATCAAGGTACCCGAAATATTCAAGTATAACTCGTTGAGTTAACTAACCTAACGAGTAAAACGCTGTCTAGAGGAAGTTTTACACGTTACCTTATCTAATATAACGTCTAGTTAGTACACTTAAACAAGTTTTGGATGCTTCCAACTAAAACGTTGCGAAAACAACACACATGCTAAAACTTAACATTATCTTGAGAACATAGTAAACTATTTGAACATTTTGTCCTTTGAATCTTAAATAGTTTATTTGTCTTTTTAAATTATTTCATCAAGATTTTAAGAGGACATTAATTCAGATTAACTAAGATTTGTATTTTAAATTATATTAATCTGTTTTTGACATTGTTAATGCTCCCCCTACAAATATACTTCAAATATATTCAATCAAAATACAAAATATACTTGTAGTGACAACAGATGTTAAGTATAACTATACTTTTACATTTTCTTTTAAAAGACTTCTGTTATCCTGACATCATCAAAAATGATTTCCAGAATCAATTCCTACTGTATATGAATCAAAACACAACTTTGAACTCAATTCGATTAATTCAAGGAGAATAAAAGAATGTATCTCAAATAAACGTTTTCAAAAGTACTAATGTTGATTCAATAAATCAATAGTCATATTGGTATAAACTATATGCGATTCAAAGATATCTGTAATTAATGAAATAACTTTTTCTTTTCAAAACAGTATATATTGATAATTTTCTTTAAAAGTTAGTTTGAAAAGCTTGAATCATACAAGAGCTTTCTAATGTACCCGTGTAATGAGCTTTCAATCAACAATTCCAGATCTGATCAGGACCTTAGGTTGCCAGATTTAAAGAATCTTTTTTCAGGACAACAACCCTTACCTATCTGCTCAAGTACAAAAGACTCGTGATCAAACTAATCAATAAACTCTCAAAGATTTTCACTTTGTAAGCACTTTTCATTTTAAGCCAGTATATATGTATTCCATTAATACAGATGTAATAAAACACAAATCTCATACAATTTTTACTTCTATGATTGTACTAAGAATATGAATCAGTTTCAATAAGCTTATACTTTAGATTAACAGTTTAAGATGAGTTACATATAACTTATTCTACAAGTTTAATCAATTAAGTCAAATTTATGCATGATCATATGCATTTTCCTTGATTCAGAGAAAACATTTAATTAAAATTTCAGAATGTCAGAAGTATTTAATGTTTTTCATTTACACTTCCACTTAAAATCGTAAAAACCATTAAAATTGATAAACTACTTAAAATCAAAAAGATACTACTATGATTTTACAATAAATACATAGTATCTTAAGCAGCAGTTTAGATATTACTTTAGATATTTATAATAAGTATATAATATCTGTGAGGTGAACAACAACATCAATAATATTTATCTTTTTATGTGGAGTTTAAGCATTTTACACATCACATAGCCTACAAATACCTAAATTTAATCTAATGTTGCAAAATGTATTTTCGTCTAGAGGTTTTGTACTTAATTTATTTTTACTAGACACAAATTCTAATTGAATTTTTCCTTTAATTACGTTATCTCTTAGAAAATGATGTCTAACCTCTATATGCTTTGCTCTTGAATGTAATACAGGATTTTTGGAAAGATTTATTGCAGAACTACTATCAAAATAAATCTCAATTGTATCATAAGATAATCCAAAATCTTTTAAAGTTTGCCTTATCCATAGAATCTGAGTGCAACACAGTGCAGCGGCAACATATTCAGCTTCTGTAGTAGAAAGTGTTACACAGTTTT
Organism: Cymodocea nodosa; assembly: GCA_036874045.1. Lineage (NCBI taxonomy): Eukaryota > Viridiplantae > Streptophyta > Magnoliopsida > Alismatales > Cymodoceaceae > Cymodocea > Cymodocea nodosa. Next base: position 2,097,656 of record CM072341.1, read on the forward strand.
GCTTTTTACTAAACCATGACACCAAATTATTTCCCAATAATTGACATGTGACACTGGTACTTTTTCTATCAGATTTAGATCCTGCATAATCAGCATCAGTATATCCTATAAGATCTATTGAACTATCCTTAGAATAATACAATCCGAAATTTTTAGTTCCTTGTATATATCTAAATATTCTTTTAACTGCAATTAAGTGTAATTCTTTAGGATTAGATTGAAATCTAGCACAAACACACACAGCAAACATAATATCAGTTCTACTAGCAGTCAAATAAAGTAAAGAACTAATCATACTTCTGTATTTTATTTGATCTATAGATTTTCCTATGTCATCAATATCTAACTTTAAAGTAGTACTCATAGGAGTTCCTCGAATCCTTGTATCATTAAAATTAAATTTCTTAAGCATTTCATCTACATATTTTTCCTGATTTAAGAATATACCTTTATCCATTTGCTTAATTTGAAGTCCTAGAAAATATGAAAGTTCTCCTATCATACTCATTTCAAACTGATTAGTCATCTCTTCAGAGAATATTTCTATCAACTTATCAGAGGTTGCTCCAAAGATTATATCATCCATGTATATTTGAACAACAATCTGATCTTTACCATCTCTCTTAATAAATAGAGTATGATCCACTTTTCCCATGATATAGCCTTTTTCTATTAAAAAAGTAGACAATCTTTCATACCATGATCTAGGTGCTTGCTTCAAACCATATAAGGCTTTCTTGAATTTATACACAAAGTCAGGATTTTTAATATCTTCAAATCCAGGTGGTTGTTTTACATAGACTTCTTCATTAATTAAACCATTTAGAAATGCACTCTTTGCATCCATTTGATATAATTTAAAATCCATATAACAAGCATAGGCCAATAATATTCTAATACTTTCTAACCTAGCCACAAGAGCAAATGTTTCATCAGAATCTAATCCTTCTTCCTGTGTATACCCTTGTGCAACTAATCTAGCTTTATTCCTTATAATTTGACCAGTTTCGTTAGTTTTGTTTCTAAAGATCCACTTTGTACCTATTATGGACTGATTTTCTGGTGGAGAGACTAATTCCCATACATCATTTCTGATGAATTGATTTAGTTCTTCTTGCATTGCCACTATCTAATTTTCATCAGATGATGCTTCTTGTATATTCCTTGGTTCCACCATAGAAACAAACATACACATACTATTTAAATTTACTGAAGCTCTAGTTTTAACTCCCTCATTAATATTACCAATGACTTGAGTAATGGGATGTGATGAAAAATAACGCCAATTTCTCTAATTTTCCTCAATATTCTCATCAACATCTGAAAGTCCATCACTTTCATCATTAGTTTGATCATTTAAGTTCATATTTTTGATTTTCTCAGATAAATCATCAATCTCTCTATTGATCTCTAACTCATTTGGAAAATTGATCATATCATCATTATCAGCTTTAGATTGAGATTCTCTAAGAGAATTTTCATTGAAGCTTACATGGAGGGTTTCTTCAATAGTGCTAGAAGTCTTGTTATATACTCTATAGGCTTTACTTCTAGTAGAGTAACTTACAAAAATTCCTTCATCCGATTTGGCTTGAAATTTATCCCTTTTATCCTTAGTATTAAGAATAAAACACTTGCAGCCAAATGGTTTCTTATAGGAAATTTTTGGAACCCTATTAAACATAATTTCAAAAGGAGTTTTATTAACATGAGGTCTTAAATGACTTCTGTTAATAACATAACAAGATGTATTTACTACTTCAGCCCAAAGATTTTGAGGTAACTTATGTTCATTCAACATAGTTCTGGCCATTTCTTGAAGTGATCTATTCTTTCTCTCAACAACACCATTTTGACACGGTGCTCTTGGAAAAGAAAATCTGTGATCAATGCCATGCTCATTACAATAGTTATCCATTTGATCATTATCAAATTCAGTTCCATGATCACTCCTAAGTTTTTGAATAGAGACACTTTGCTCATTTTGAACAAAATTGCAAAACATTTTAAATTTTTCAAAAACTTATGTCTTAGATGTTAGAAAATATACCCAAGAGTATCTAGAGAAGTCATCTACTAAAACAAATACATACCGTTTACCACCAATACTCATGATTCTTGTTGGTCCAAATAGATCCATATGTATAAGTTCTAAGACTCTCTTGCTTGAAATATCAGTTTTGGATTTAAAAGAGTTTTTGTGAAGTTTACCTAACTCACATGCATCACACATAAAGTTCTTTGAGTATTTAATCTTTGGTAAACCTCTCACTAAATGTTTTCTAGATAGTTTATGTAACAGTCTCATATTTATATGCCCAATCCTTCTATGCCATAGATATGCATCACTAGTTTCAGCTAGCAAATATGAATTTAAATCAACTGCACCAGAAGGTAAAGATAAAATACATACAGAACATTTTCTTTTAGCAATAAACTTAATTTCATCTGTATTTTTATCAATTATTTTGCATACATTATCTTCAAACACTACATAATATCTATTTTCAGTTAGTTTTATGACACTCAGCAAATTAAATCCTAGGTTTTCTACATATAGTACATTCAGAATAACACAAGTAGGAGTTATTTGAACATTGCCCATACCTATGATTTTATCTTTGCTTCTGTTTCCAAATGTTACACTTCCTTTCATGGTATTTGTAAAATTTTGTAATAGACTTTTTTGTCCGGTCATGTGACTTGACGCTCCACTATCCAAGATCCATTTTGATGTTGTTTCCTCCTCAGACTCATCTGCCATGAAGCACACATGAGCAACGTCTTCTAACTCTTGTTCTCCTTCTGAATGTGAAGATTTTGATGTTGATTCCTCAGATTCAGACTCTTCAGATGTGTCATTCCAAGTGACCTTCAAAGTCTTTTTTTTGTAAAACTTTTTCTGAGTTTTCTAAGCCGTCTTCTTCTAATTTGTCCTACTTTGCTTTTCATTTTTCCTCATAGGACAGTCTAGAGAAAGATAACCAGGTTTCTTACAGTTGTAACATACATACTTTCTAGATGAAGAATTCTTGTCATTCAATGATTTTGACGTTGAGGGTTTATCATTTTTGTTCCTTTGCTGTTTCCTAGCTTTCCATGCTTTCTTGAATTTCCTAGTCAGCAAAATCAAATCCTCGTTAGAATCAGTAGATATATCAGAATCTGAATTAATTTCGAAGACTATTTCTTTCTTCATTTTTAGTTTGTTGTGACTCAGTGATTCATTTAATTGAACTTCATAAGCTGTTAAATTTCCTATAAGTTCATTCATAGAATAAATATTGAAATCTCACTTTCCGTAGGAAAAGAATGTGTGCTTGCAGTATTGTATGAAAAACTGTCCATTGTATTAAAAGATACATTATGCACTAATGTGACACAATACCTTAGAGTATATGCTTGTAAGCCAATATTTGTCACATCTGCTGGGATTCCTAAACAAAAATGTCTGTCCAGCTTCTGCAATGGAGCATAGTTTTCCATTTTTCACTGATTCTTCTTTTTGCTGCAATATTCCTTGTACACTTGTAGTTAGTCCAAAATATTCAATTGTCTTTTTCTTTGTCTAACTATATGTTTACAGTGTTTCAGGTTGTTTAGGAGATTCTAAAATTGTCTTAATTTCTCCTATTAAAGGCACCTGTTGTCTTGATGGTCCTTCACCATGATGCCTAGGTGGTAATAATAGAATATAGAGTTTTAAGCTCTCCACCTCTGCCATTTTGAGTTGATAAACTCTTTGTCCTTCACTTTGAAGGCCTATTTTGCTAATGGCAGTTTTCTGTTCATCGATATACCGTTTAATATCATCTAAAATAGCTGGGGGGAAATAATGTTGGGAATACAAGGATTGTAATTCCCTGTTTGCATTTTTGATCATTGGTCCCCACTTCTTTCCATAATAAGTGATAGACTGTACCGATGTCTCTGGTACATGTCCAGAACTTACAACCACAGGGTTAGGTTGTAAATTTCTTTTCCATAAATGCAATGCGGAAAGTTTAGTCTGTTTTAGTCCAAACTGTGTTTCAGCATAATTTCGAATAAATTTCCAATAGAAATTTTTCTCATCTTGAACAGCTTTTCTTATTTCATGCAGTATTTCATTTGAAAAAGTGTACCTTGAATAGATGTCGTTGATTTCATTTTGCATTTTCTGAAGTTCCAACTCTCTTTTCTGCACTTTGGTCATTCTACCACGTCCTGACATTATTGATTAATCTTTGCTTTGCACTGTAGAACTTAGTGGAAGGAAAGATTGTGAAACTAGGGTTTTACCAAGGTAGAAACACGAAAGGTTGTTAAGAAAACATTCATAACTCTTTGAGTTTATAAATGGATAAATGGATTCAATCATTGAAATCATAAATAGAAGATTCGTTATCGATAAATAACTCGAGTGCTTGCAATAACTATATAAGTTTTACAACCAACAATTGCAGAATACTTAGCGTAATTGTGCATATAAAGAAAATAACTTCAGGCTAAGTGAAAAAGTGAGAAAACTCGAAGACTTATGATAACTGTTCGAGTTTCTCGAAGGAATAGGTGTGAAAAGTCGAAGATTTAAACATAACTGTTCGAGTTTCGACTGAGACATTATAAAGCAGTGAAATTCAACACGTGCACAATCTGAACTTAAGGTGTTCAGAAAGTTTCGGAGACTTATAAACCTAACTATCCGATGCTCAGGTGCATTTCAAAGAGTTACAGATAACCTTCCGAAAGATAACTTAAGTCAATCATCCAGATCACGACACGTGTACTTAAGCAATTTTATAATAAAGAGATGTTTCAGACAGTTACAAATCTAACTTTCCGATGCCCAAACACATTTCGGAGAGTTACAGATAACTTACCAAAAATCCACTTAAGTCATGCATTATGGTTTTGACACGTGTACTACAGGAAATAATAAAATAGTTTATTGAACGTTTTAAAACACAACTGTCCGATACTTGTAATATAACTTGCCGAAACAATAGAAAATTCGGATACTTAAGAATTAAAATACTTGCAAGTCACTGACAATTTAGAAATGTACTTAATTAAGGTGTATTTCTTGAAATTATGCAGATTCTTTCATGAAAGCATATAATAGTTCAAAAGTTATGAATTATTATACGAGAAATTGCTCCCCCTACATAAATGTAGTGTAAAGAATCTATGGCGTACTTAATCTAGGTTGCCAAGCCCTAGGTAGAGTTGGCTTAAAAAGGTCAAATAGCTTACTTAAAGAGGATGCTAAGCCTTAAATAGATTTGAGTCTCTCCTTTTTTTCTTTTTTTTTTAATTTGAATGAAATACAGAAATAAGTAGTAGAGTTAACAATTTATACTTTCTGGTTTTTATCTTATTCAGTTTACAAAAGATAATTCATAGAGATATACCTATAGAAACTTAAAAGATTTCAATAATGAGTACACAACTTAAGATAAATAAATATCGTACATTATGTGTAAAGAGTAGATAATAACAAAAATAACAAGGATTATATACACAGATTATGTCAGGATTGTTATAACACCTTGAAAGATAAATTAAGCTTGAGTACATTGCCCCCTTTTTTTCTTTTTATTATTATTATATTCATATATATATATTTTATGTATTACCTCCCACAATATCATCTTTTTATGTGATCATAATCCCTTGCTTAGGGGAAAGATAACCAGTTACTCAATGACAAGTGAGAACAGGTAATTTTTTTTTTATTTAAATATAATCTGAATTACTTGCAAAATGTGTTTTCAGTCAACACATCCCAAACTAGTTGGTTTAAGTGACTAAGGTTTAAGATCCCCCAACAGACTTAATTACTCAAGTAATTATTGACAAAAAATAAACAAAAATAAAACAAGACAGTAAATTAAATTAGAGGCAACCGCAAGACTTAATTTTTCTAACAGAATGTTAATAACTTTCCTTTAATAAAAAGTACATACTTTCTATGTATTTTCCTGTTAAAATCTCTGTAATAGTATATACATAAATAACAAAAATATAGTTGGCACTCACATTGAATCAATTTAACTTTTCCTTAAGTAATCTTTTCTGAATTTTTCTTAAATAAATTGACTTCAATAAAAATCAAAATTTCATAAATTCTTAACTACTAGAAAACTGTAATTCGAAAATAGATATGTTGTTTTTTTTTTTTTTAATAATAAAGACATTAAATTCTAAAACTACCTTATAACAAACCAAAATACAATGAATAGGACCATTTAAATATCAGATAACCTACAGATACCAAGTTTTAATCGTAATTTTGAGAATGTATTTTCATCTAAGGGTTTTGTAAATAGATTTGCTAATTGTTCTGTGGTAGGATCAAAATTTAATACTAATTTTCCTTTTATAACATTATCCCTTAGAAAATGATGTCGAACTTCTATATGTTTTGCTCGTGAATGTAAGACAGGAATTTTAGATAAACTAATTGCAGAATTACTATCACATAAAATCTTAGTTGGTTCATAGTCTAAATTAAAATCTTTTAAGGTTTGTCTGATCCACAAGATTTGAGCACAGCAAAGTGTAGCAGCTATATATTCAGCTTCAGTTGTAGATAATGCTACATAATTTTACTTTTTGCTAAACCATGACACTAAGGAATTACCTAACAATTGACAAGTGCCACTGGTGTTTCTTCTTTCAGACTTACATCCTGTGAAATCAACATCACTATAACCTACTAAGTTTAAAGAATTGTGTTTAAAGTAAAACAGTCCGAAATTGATGGTTCCTAATAGATATTTAAAAATTCATTTAACAGCAAGTAGGTGTGATTCCTTAGGATTTGATTGATATCTAGCACAAGTACACACACTAAACATAATATCTGGTCGGCTAGCTGTTAAATAGAGTAATGAACCAATCATACTTCTATATTGTTTTACATCTACAGTTTTTCCAGAGTTATCTTTATCCAACTTGGTGATAGTACTCATTGGTGTATTTTTTGTTTTAGTGTTGTCTAAACCAAACCTCTTTAATAAATCTTGAGTATATTTTTCTTGTGAAATAAAAGTACCCTAATCTAATTGCTTAATTTGTAAGCCTAGGAAAAATGATAGTTCACCCATCATACTCATTTCAAATTGATTAGTCATGTCTTTCGAAAAGGACTCAATTAATTTATCATTTATTGCTCCAAATATGATGTCATCTACATAGATTTGAACTACTAATATATCTTTTTCGATCTTCTTAATAAAAAGAGTGTGATCTACCTTTCCCATAGAATACCCTTTTTCCATAAGAAATTTAGATAATCTTTCATACCAAGACCTAGGAGCTTGTTTAAGGCCATATAGTGCCTTCTTAAGCTTGTAAACATACTCAGGATGTTTTGAATCTTCAAAACCTGTAGGTTGTTTTACATACACTTCTTTTATATATCCATTTAAAAAAGCAGACTTAACATCCATTTGATATAATTTGAAATCTATATAACAAACATATGCTAACAAAATTCATATTGATTCTAGTCTAGCAACAAGAGAAAATGTTTCATCATAATCAATTCCTTCCTCTTGCTTGTAACCTTGAGCAACTAATCTAGCTTTATTTTTAACTATATGTCCATCTTGATCTACTTTGTTTCTAAATACCCACCTTGTTCCTATTATGGATTGATTTTCAAGTGGTGAAACTAGATCCCATACCTCATTTCTTGTAAATTGATTTAGCTCATCTTGCATAGCTAAATACCAAAATTCATCTTCTAAGGCATCTTCAATTATCTTAGGTTCTATTAAAGAAACAAATGAATAAGCACCACAAATGTTGACTACTGATGACCTAGTCCTAACTCCTTGATTAGGATCGCCTATTATCTAATCAATAGGATGAGATGAAGCATAACGCCAATTTCTATGTTGTTCCATATTTTCTATAGGTATGACATTATTTTCTTCTAAATTTTCATCATTCAAACTTAGATTTCTTATTCCGTCAGATAATCTATCAATTTCTCTGTCAACATCATTTGGTACTATTTCTAGGAGAATTTCTGAATCAAAGTTTTCAGCATGTCTTAAATCCAAATGAGAATTTTCATGAAATTTCACATGCAGGGTTTCCTCAATGGTTTTTGTTGATTTATTATAAACTCTATATGCTTTACTTCTAATGGAATAACCAACAAAAATCCCTTCATCTGATTTGGCTTTAAATTTGTCTCTTCGTTCCTTAGTGTTTAAAATAAAACATTTACAGCCAAAGGGTTTTAAATAACTTATTTTGGGAACCCTATTATACCATATCTCATAAGGAGTTTTATCTAAAATTGGTCTTAGATGTACTCTATTTATAACATAGCATGCTGTATGAACTACTTCTACCTAGAGAAAAAGGGGTAACTTATTCTCATTTAACATGGTTCTGGACATTTCCTGAAGTGATCTGTTTTTACATTCTACTATCCCATTTTGTGAAGGAGCTCTTGAAAATTAGTACCTATGATCTATGCCTAATTCTTCACAAAAGGTGTCCATTTGATTATTATCAAATTTTGTACCATGATCACTCCTAAGTTTTTGAATTTTAACATTTTGCTCATTCTAAACTTTATTACAGAATATCTTAAATATTTCAAAAACTTCAGTTTTATTAGCTAGAAAATAGACCCAAGTAAATCTAGAATAGTCATCAACTAGTACAAAAGCATAATGTTTACCTCCTAGACTGGTTGTTCTAGTGGGTCCAAATAAATCCATATGCACTAGTTCTAATACTCTTTTGCTTGTTATTTCATTTAAGCTTTTAAAGGATGTTTTATGTAATTTACCTAGTTGACACGCATCACACATAAACTTTTTCGAGTACTTAATACTAGGTAAACCTCTAACTAGATTCTTTTTAGACAGCTTTTGTAATAATTTTAAGTTTGAGTGTCCTAGCCTTCTATGCCATAAAATGACTTCATCCGATTTTGCAATTAAGCAAGCATTGTCTTTAATAATATCAGAAGGCAAATTTAGAATACAAACAAATCCTTTCTTGTATGTAGTGAATAAAATTTCGTTTGTAGTCATGTCCATAATTTTATAGGAATCTTTTTCAAAAATTACTTTTTAAATCTTCATTAAAACAGGAACACTCAATAAATTAAAACCTAAGTTTTCAAATAATAAGACATCATTTATAAAACATTTCTCAGTTACCTGAACCTTGCTAGACCCAAGGATATTTGTTTTGCTTTTATTTCCAAAGGTAACTTGTCCATTCTTGGTCTTTGTTATTTCTGTAAGTAACCGTATATCTCCAATCATGTGGTTGGATGCTCCACTGTCCATTATCCATTTTGATTTGTGTACCTCATTGGATTTTTCCATAAAGCATACATTTGCCAGATTTTCTTCTGAATCTGATGTTGATGAGGATTCATTGCCTGATGTTGAATCATTTGTTTCTTCACTTTGTGAAGTTGAAGAGTCATCCCATGTCACTTTAAGCGCCCTTCTCTTTCTGAATTTCTTATTCCTGAAATTCCTCCTCGAATTCTTCTTATCTTTGTTGAGAGGACAATTAGTTTGAAAGTGACCTAGCCTGCTGCACTTGTACCATATACTTTTGTCTTTCGTGAATGACTTCTTCTCCATATCTCTAGATGTCTTTGCTGACCTAAAGTTCCTATGTTTCTTCAACAGATTTCTAAATTTTCTGGTCAACAATAATAAATCATCGTTAGAATCACTAGTGACTTCTAAGACTTTATCAGCCTCAAAAGCTATATCCCTTCTAGGATTTTTCCCTTTTGGATCTAAATGTTGTACTTCATAGCCTGTTAGATTTTCTATGAGATCATCGAGAGTATATGTATTTTTGTCTTTGGACTCTTCAATAGATGTTGTCTTTTGAGCCCAAATTTTAGTTAAAGATCTAAGGATCTTTCTTACCAAGTCTTTTTCCTCGAATTTCTTGCCTAAAGATTTTAATGAATTTACAATCCCAAGAAAATGGGAAAACATGTCAGAGATACATTCATTTTCGTGCATTTTAAAAAGCTCATATTTATGTACTAACATATTGATCTTAGATTCCTTGACTTGATTAATACCTTCGTTGGCAACTTCTAATGCATGTCATATCTCATATGCAGTTTGATATGCAGAAACTTTATTAAATTGATCATGAGATAAAGCACAAAACAAGATTTTTAAACCTTTAGCATTCAGTGTCATTCGCTCCTTTTCATCAAAAGTTCAAGTATCATATGGAGTCGTAACTAACACTATAGGATTGCTAATTATATGCCATAATTTGAAATCGATTGACTGAAAGAATACTTTCATCCTATATTTCTAGTAGCCATAATTGCTACCTTCGAACATAGGAGGATGATTAGTGGTCTGTACTTCAGTCATAACTAAGATTTCAGAATTATCCATTTTAAACAGATGATCTGAAGTAAATGACAGGAAAAACCAATTCCTAAATAGAGAAATGAAGGCTTTTCGGATGCTTTAAACAGTTTAATTGCTCTGATACCAGTTGTAGGATCGTTTGTATCACAAGAGGGGGGGTGAATTGTGTCTTTAGTAATTAAACTAGCGGATAAAACAAGAGCACAAAACACTCGTAAATGAAATTCTATTCTTTTATTTCAAGACAGAATTTACAATATCTTTTCAGCTTAATTCCCTTCTTGACGGTTTTGATACAGTAATTTTTGATATACAAATCAAATAAGAAAACAAAGCTCTTTTTCAAAACTAATTTTGAATTATATAAAACCTGATCTTTATGCACACAGCTCTTTTCTTTCTCTTTGCTCAGCTTTTATATCTCTTCTTTTCTAGTTGTCGAATTTCCAGACTTCTTGCGTTTGCAGCTCCTTTTCTAAAATTGCTTAGAATTTCGAACTTCTTCTAATGTTGGAGAACTTTTCAGAATATGAATATTCAAACTTAACTTTTCAATTAGGGATCCAGATTGAATATTCAGACTTGGTTTTTTTTTTGAGATTGGGATCCTCTGTTGTAATGTAGCTCGTACTCTCTATTAGTAGTCAAACTCTGTTGTCTTTCACGTTCAGCTTGTTCATCCACTTGATCCACAATCCATAATCCATAATCCACGTACTAATTTTCTCTTTAATCCAAATTACTTTCTATTTAAATTTCTACTGTCTTTACTAACATTTTGAGTTTCCACGATCTCTACTCGTAGATTCACCGAAACTTCATCTTCTTGGAGTCTTGTAGAATATCTTCTAACTCTTCGATTTAGTCGAACATTTATCCTTTAACTCTTGTAAAACCTCGAACACTTATTCTTTAACTCTTCGAGTTTTTGCACCTACAAAACACGTGACTAAACAAGGAAACTTATCTATTCGTTAGTCCTTTTACAAAACTCGAACAGATATCTATCCATGCGTATAAAAACTCAAAAAGTTATCTAACTATTCGATTTTTCATTACTAAACGCACATAGAAAACACGTGACAACTTAAAACATTAAAAACACATGTGCAGATAACTTAACTATACGAGTTTTTAACATAAAGTATTCAACAAAAATGAAACGTTAACTATCTAAAAGTTTAACTACTGCAAATCTAGCTCTTCGGAAATCTTTAATTTATCCGACATAAAAATGAAACTTTCCGATAATCTGTTGACTATTATACTTAGAGAAATATACTTAGAGAATATTATGTAGACTTATTTAAATACATTAATAAAGCATATATCATCAAAATTAAATACCTAACACCTTTGGTATAAATATGAGGAGTTTAAGAAAGGAAAAGATAGAGATAACGAATATACCACATATAGTGAGCTACACTCCAATTCCAATTACACTCAAGTCTACAAACAATGAAGAATATTCTAAAGATCTACTGTAGAAATAGCTCTGTGCGCCAAAACTCTGATTGAAAGATTCAAGCTATTGGTTCGTGGCTTCAACCTGAAAGCTACATTCAGTGTTGGTTTGAGTTTTGACCTGAAAACTCTAAGAGGTTGGTTTACTGAAGTTTATACCTGAAAACTTCTGTGTAGTTGGTTCTTGCTTTGACCTGAAAGCAAGTGTGTAAGTGTTGAAACACTTAGTGAACCCCAAGTGAATCTTGGGGGTGGACTAGCCAAGTTGGTGAACCACCTAAAAATTTGCTGTGTGTTTCTTTTCTCTCTGATTTGCATTCGTTTAATTTCATCTCATTACATTTCTATTGAATCATTAGATTCAACATCGAAAGAATTTTTAAAAACTATACACTTTCACCATTCACCCCCCCTTTGGTGAGCCTACCGATCCTAACAATTGGTATCAGAGCTTGGTTAATCCTTCATAAGATTTAACCATCTGGATTTATGGCTCAATTTGCTGAGAGACAAAACATTCACAGACGTCCTCTATTCGATGGTTCCAATTATAACTATTGGAAGAATAGAATGGAGTGCTTCCTTAGGAGTTCTGATGTTAAACTCTAGAAGATTGTTGTTCTTGGAACTACACTTCCAACCAGTGATGTTATGAACTGGTCTGAGGAGGATGAGAAACTCATCCAGTTTAATGCTAGAGGGCTGAATGCCATTTATTGTGCACTAATTGCTGATCAATATAATGAAGTATCTACATGTAAGTCTGCTCATGAGGCTTGGAAAATCCTTCAAGTTACTTACGAAGGTACAAACCAAGTTAAGGATACAAAAATCAGTATCCTGTTGAGAAAACTTGAACTGTTTAAAATGAATGATAATGAAAACATAACTGAAATGTTTTCAAGATTTACTAAAATTATTAATAGTTTGAAAGGCTTGGGAAAGGAATTCTCTTCACGTGAACAGGTACAGAAGATCTTGAGGAGCTTAACTGTTGAGTGGAAATAGAAGTCCACATCTATTCAAGATTCCAAGGATCTCAACAACTACACAGTTGAAGAACTGTTGGACAATCTTCTGGCCCACGAAGTTCAGATGAAGGACTGGAAAGAGCATGAAGGAGCTACTGAAAAGAAAACTGAAAAGAAAAAGGAAATGACATTTCCATCTACAAAAGAAGCTCCAACCTCAAATGATGATGAGATCATGTTGTTGGCAAGGAACTTCAGAAAGTTTATGTAGAAAAAGAATAAGCCTAGCTCTTTTAAAAGAACTATCCCTACATGTTTCAAATGTAAAAAGCAAAGGCACATACAGACCTTCTGTCCATTTCAGACAGAAGAGTATCAAGGAGATAAGAAGAAGAGATTGAAGGATAAAAAGAAGATGGCTCTGAAAGCTATGTGGGATGACAGTAGCTCTTCAAGCTGTTCATCAGATTCTGAAGATGAAGCTACAGCCAATGTTTGTTTTGCAGCACAAGAGGTATACTCTACTTCCTCTAGTTCAGAAAATGAGCATGATGATTTAGACATAAATAGTCTTCTGTCTACTGTAGATAATTTATATGTGAAGTGTAGAGATTTTAAGAAAGAAATTAAAAGATTAAATCATTGCTTAGAAAATTCATTTGCTGAATTAGAATCAACTATAGTTGAAAATAGAAATCTAAAATCAAATTTAGATAAGTATAGTTGTGTTAATGGTGAATTAAAAGATGAAAATAAAAATCTATTAACTACTATATCAGATTTGAAAGATACCATATGTAAATTTACTCAAGGTCAAAAAGGATTAAATAAAATAATAGGATCTCAATGATCAAATGGGAATAAATATGGCCTAGGGTATGCTACACCACAAGAAATACCTTATTGTGGTGGAGTGATTCGATCTTATAGAGATGGCACCACTGTGTTTGCCATCAAACAAAGATCAAGTCATATGTGGCTGCTAAGAGGCAATAGATTTAATGTTTTAAGGACTAACTCTACTAGACCCAAGAAGATTTGGGTACCAAAAGTTTTAATTTCAGTATGATTTGTAGGGTAATAAGGAGTTTCAAGCACGTTCAATGAAATCGATCATGGACAGTGGATGCTCAAAGCACATGACAGGTAAGAAAAGTTTTCTTGACTCTGTTAAAAACTTAAGTTCAAGATCTGTTAAGTTTGGAAATAATGAAAAGTGTAAAATAACTGCAATAGGAAATATTACATCTGAAAATGGTATAATTGAGAATGTTTTGCATGTAAATGGATTAAAACAAAATTTGTTAAGTGTAGGACAATTATGTGATAAAGGTTATATTGTTTCTTCTAATGCTGAAAATTTTTTCATTATTGATCTAGCCTCGAATGAAACAAAATTTACTAATTTTAGAAATTGCTCAATTTATACATTAAACTTTCCATGTAAAAATTCTGCAAGCAATTCTTGTTTGGTAGCAATTGGTGAAGATGATTGGGTGTGGCATAGAAGACTTGGCCATATCAGTATGAAGAATATCAGGAAGCTATCCACAGGTGATCTTGTCAGGGGTCTACTATTTGGTTTTTCCCAGCACTACACTAGAAAAACTTGGATTTGTTACTTCTGTTTTTACTTAGTTAATTTATCTTTATGCCTATTCTTTCTTTTAGAAGTAAACAAACAACCTTTAATACAATTTAGATATTAATTCTAATTTGTACTTTAACTGCAAGTGTATAGTGCCTATTGTATCAGTGTGCAAGTACAAGTCGATCCCACAGGGAATTGCTGACGAACTTGAGAACTATTTGCTTGTTAAAAATCAAATTTATATATTCAATAAGCTCTCCGTTGAATTTTAGTTAACTCAACGAACTTAGTTCATTGAGTTATGGCTAACTCAATGGACTAACGTCCTGGACTTAAGTTAACTCCACGAGCCTGACTTTTCTTTTTAATACTGCTATTTACAGAGGAATTCAGACAACCATTGGGCAATTCCACAGATTGTAAATAACATCAATTAAACTCTTTAATGTTAGTTAACATTGGATTTATCATTGAGCAATACTAACATTCAGATAATTCAAACAGTATCCATTAAAATCTTTAAGTCTTTTGAACGAGCCAATTTCAGTAAACTGTAAAACTAAAATAAACATAAAACAATCACAACACTAACAAAGATAACATTAATCACGATACAACACAAACAATACAACACTCAAATACAACATACAAACATGGATAAATTGTTTTTGGTATTTTTGTTTTAATATGAACATGGAAATGGGCGAAAGGTGAAATGTAAAGTAATCTCACTTGACAGTAAATACTTCCAACACTACTTGCAATGCGATCACACCACTGAAAATTAAACCACTTACAATTCTGTCTCTTCTCCCTATAGAATCGCGAGTCCAGAATTGCAAGATGATCTCCTCTTCAGCATACAGGCATCAACCTGAAGCCAAGGCTAAAAGCTTTACGATCTCCTGAAATATGAGTCGGCGTTTGGTGAAAATGGCTTCCCTTCTCGCGACGCGATCACTCCTCACAGTGGTTGTCAGGCACTATGTTTGGCTCGGAATCGACCCGACATCAGGCAAGTATCCTCACAGACCTTCAATGGTTGGTGATTATGGTGGTGATGATGATGGTTGGTGTGGTACTTCAGAGAATTGTGACGTCGATCCTCCTCTGCACACACTGTTCGTCCATCGATCACACACTTTCTTCTTTTTTTCTTCTTTTCTTTTATTTTTCGTCAGTAGTAACTGCTTCTGCTTGAATGGTCGGTTGGATTTCCTTCATTCATATCAACGACGATGCTTTCTTCTCCCTACGCGATTGAATTCCTGTGTGATACATGCAAACATGGTTTTTCTCTTCCAACTATCTGTTCCTGCAACCGCTACAGTGGCATATTAGAAAATATAAAGAAATAAGCTGCTAACATAACGTGTTACCTTAGTGTAATATTCATGTAACTCAGCGCATACAGTTATGCTAACTTAACGAGTTAAGCATATGCATCTCACGTGATATTCTAAAGCATTTAAATTCAACACGTGCATAAATTTAACTATCTGATGCTCAGGTGCATTTCAGATACTTATAAACTTAACTATCTGATGCTCAGATGCATTTCGGATAGTTACAAATAACTCACCGATATATAACTTAAGTAAATCTACCAGATCTCAACACGTGTTAGCAGTAGTTTAATCATAAAATAACATTTCGGAGAGTTACAAGTCTAACTATTCGATGCTTAGATGCATTTCAGATAGTTACAGCTAACTCACCGAAAATCCACTTAAGTCACTTTCCCAGAACATGACACGTGTCCTCAGCTATTTTATAAATAAAAAGAGATTTCGGAGAGTTACAAGGATAACTATCCGATGCCTAGCTGCAATTTCGGATAGTTATAGATAACTCACTGAAAGTTCACTTAAGTCATTCATTATGGTTTCGACACGTGTACTTCAGGAAACAATAAAATATTCTCTCATAACATAACTGTTTGACAATTTAAACATAACTATCCAATACATGTTTGGTCTGTTAAACATAATTGTCTGAATATGTTCGGTATGTTAAACATAATTGTCCGAATATGTTCGGTATGTTAAACATAACTGTCCGAAATATCAAAAAATTCGGATACTTAAGAATTTCACAGCCTACAACTTACCGACAGTTCATAAATGTACCAAATTAACATTAATTCCCCCAAATTAAGCAAATTCTTCAATTAAAGCATATAACAATGCAATTATAACATAATGGCTTAATTCTTATATGATAAGCTAAATATTATGCAATTAACCATCATTTAACCGTTAATAATATGCACTTTTTCATTCTAAACATCTACCTAAACTCACTTTTAAGAAAGATAGAGTATGCAGTGAGTGTATGCTAGGGAAGCAGAAGAGAACTACCATTCACAGCAAAAATGCTTTTACCACCAAAAGGCTATTGGAACTATTACATTTGGATTTATTTGGTCCCTCTCAAGTTTCAAGTCTTGGGGGTCGAAAATATACCTTTGTTATTGTTAATGATTTCTCTAGATTAACTTGGGTAATATTTTTGACACATAAAAATGAAACTTGCAATGAGTTTAGAATCAGAAGGAACTAATAGTGAAGAAAATCAGAAGTGATCATGGAGAAGAATTTGAAAACTATGAATTTGAAAACCTTTGCAATTCATTTGGAATTCTACATAAATTCTCTTGTCCTAGAACTCCTGCTCAAAATGAAGTTGTGGAAAGGAAAAATAGGACATTATAAGAAATAGCTAGAACTATGTTAAATGCCACGAATCTACCTAAATTTCTGTATAGTAGAACTTTCCAAATTTTATTCTTAGTTTTAGCCTTTTTATACTTCTAAGCAAGCTTATTATAACTCATCAATAATTCATCATAATCATCAAAATTTATATCAAAATTAGAGGTTACCTTATTTGACTTTTCCATTAAGCACAGGTTGGCCACTTCTTTCTTCTCAGATTTTGAGGTTGATGAGGCTTCTTTAGAATTGATTATATCTAAACTCTCACTAGAATCATCTCATGAGACCTTCAAGGCTCCCTTCTTCTTGAAAATCCTCTTGTTTTTCTGCTTTTTGAACTTTGTTCCAACTTTCTCCATTTTCAACAACAGACAACTTTTTTAGAAGTGTTTTGGCTTATTGCGTTTGTAGCAAATTGTCTTCTCAACTTTTGCATATTGATCCTAATTTTTTCTATTGATTCTTGTAACTTTGTTAGCTCTTCTTTTCTTCCAAACCTTCTTGAACTTTCTAGTTAGCAACAATAAGTCCTCATTTGAATTTGACAGTATCTTAGATTTTGAGATAACTTCAAAAGCCAAATCCTTCCTTACATGCTTTCCTTTTGATTTCTCTAGCTTTTCCTACATATATACTTCACATGTTGTGAGATCCCCAATCAATTCATCTAAAGAATATAAATTTAAAATTTTTTTTTATTCTATAGATGTAGTTTTATGAGTCAATGAGCTAGTTAAAGATCTTAAAATTTTTCTGATAAGTTCACTTTCTTCAAACGATTTCCCTAAACTTTTTAAAGTATTTGTAATTTCAAGAAACCTTGAAAACATGTCAGAAATTGACTCTCCTTCATCTATTTTGAACAACTCATATTTATGAATCAACATATTGATTTTTGATTCTTTAACTTGATTGGTTCCTTCATTTGTAATTTTTATTGCAAGACAAACTTCATAACCAGAATCATATGTAGATATTTTATTAAATTTATCAAAAGATAATGCACATGATAGAATATTCAGTCCCTTAGCATGTAAGCTTTTTTTTCTTTTTCATCAAATGTCCAACTAATGTAAGACATTTAAAATAGTCAATGGTTCACTATGCTCCATAATTTACAATCTATTGATTTTATAAACATAATCATTCTTCTTTTCCTATAAGCATAATTTGAACCGTCAAACAATGGTGGACTATTTAAGTTCTACCTCTTAGATAAAAAATTATTATTAGAAGCCATTTCTATGTAAGATCGTTAAGTTCTCTATTAAATTAATCTAATACTCTGATATCAATTGAAAGTGAGGATCATAAATAACTGCATAAGAAAGAGGTGAATTGTAACTATAAAAATTTAACCTTAAAATCTTAGAAAATATACTATAAAAATCTTTTGTAAAATCTTTATCTATTATGCACACAATTTTTATAATTTATTACAACAAGGTATAATTTATAACACTTTTAGAATTTACCCTTAAGTAATAAGAAATATCTACATAGAAAACTTTTCACCTTTTCTTCTAATTCCCTACACAAAACCTTTTCACCTTCTTTCTTGAAGCTTTTCCTTAGCAATTGTTGGAACTTTGCTCTTCTGAATTTTCTCATTGATCTTTAGCATTGATTCCTTCTGACCTTCAGCTCTTTAGATTAATCTTGTGTGATATAAGCAATTGTTGGTGTATGTAGAAGTTTTCTCTCATACTCTAAATTGGGACACTATACTAAATTTAGAATTCTTTAGTATTAAATTTAGGATTCCTTTGTATTGGATTGGGATAGCTTAAAGTGCAACTTATACCCCCTATTTACAGTAGTTGAATTGGAGTTGTATGTTCAACACGTTCATCTACTTTTTTCATAATTCTATGATTCATGTTCTTTCGAAATTCAAAATACCCATGTTCGTCATGTCCTTGCATGATGTCCACGTTCTACTATTGTAGATCCATTGAGAATGCTCTTTCTAGAGAATTACAAATTTATCTCCTAAGTTAATACTTTAGTCAAATACTTATCTTTTAATGTTTATAAAAATTCAAACACTTGTCGATTACTCTTAGAGTTTTTCACTTGCAAAATACTTAACTAAGAAAGAAAACTTAATGTTAAATTAATCACTTATAAAACTCAAATAATTATCTAATTCATGCGTAAAAACTTGAACAATTATCTAACTCTTTGATTTTCTTTAAAGAATATACATGAAAAAACATGAAAACTTAAACTGTTAAAAACAAACATGCAAATAATTATACGAGTTTTTAATATAATTATACAACTAAGGTAAAAACTTAAACTTATTTAGACCTATTTTCAAACTAAGTAAAAACATACATCATCAAAACAAAATTCCTAATATTTCATCTTAGATATTTATACTCTTAATTTTAAAGACTTATATTTTAATTCACTTCCCCACTTTTCCCTCTCTTCACTTTTTTAATCTCTTTTCTTAAAACAAAAAAAGGGTCTAAATTGTGTTTCGATTAGACTTACCTTTCCTTTTATTTAAAAGGTTCAACTTAACCAAACTAATGTTTCAACTGGATTGACCTTAAAAAAAGTTTAATTTTATTGAACTTATGCTTTCGTCAAATCGATCTTCCCACTTTCCTTGTTTAATTTTGTCTAAGATGAAATTACCATATTTGAGATATCAAATATAAAAGCCTAGAATATGAAGATCTCCATTTAATTTAAACATATATGTTCCTCTTGTATTTTACATTTAAATTTATTTTACTTTAGATATTTATGTCATTTTTTTTTTTTAATGTTTATTTTTTTACTTAAACATTTTAATTTCTTTTTTTAAGTATTTCGCCTGAACCTTTTAGATATTAATTCTTAGATTTAAAGCATTTTAATTCCTTTCATGCCTTCATTGTTAATATATGTTTATTGAGACTAGTGAAAATATAGATGAGATGATAAGCAGCACCCACAACTTTAGCAGGAGGTCTGGACCCATATATATATATATATATATGTATTTGTATGCTTAAATGCATAATGAACATGCACGTTTGACTCTATTGACAAATGACGAGAGTAGAATTCCATTGAATTTAAAATTCAAGCGATGATTATGTCATTGTATTTTTTCTGGTAATGTCTTTTAGAATCAATCTTAATGAATGGTTGAGGTATTGAATCATCAAGAAAACAAAACTTACTTATTATATTAAGGGCCTTATGCATGGATGTACTCTGAGTAGGGTAATTTTAAACCTTTTAGTAACTATAAAAATTCCAAGTTTGTTAAAACTATTTATAACTTATGGATTATAACAAGGTTGTTATATATTATTTTATTTGTCTTGCTATTAAGACAGTTTTAGATAAGTACAACAATTTCATGTATTTAAGACGTGCAATTATTACTTTTATGGACAACACCAATGTACATGTAAATCACTTAGTATGATTTTGAAATCCCAACATCTAACTTGGGTAATATATGTATATCCAAATTCCAATATGAAACATAATAAATTGCCTGTGTTTAAACCAAAAATAAACAAGAAAACAAAAAGAGCAGGTAATTAATTATTTGATCTCAACAATGAAGAGTTTATTTGAAATGTCGTGTGCGTACATATCGTAGATTGCAAGCATCCACTACTTTATTTATATTAGGGAATGGAAATTATGCCCCAGGGCGAATTAGAACAAGGATGATTAAATGTATGTGACGTATGAGTTGCCAGATCGTCGTGTGAAGTTTCAATAATATCCACCACGGCCATGTCCGTAGCCAGAGCCCGAACCAGACCCGTACCCAGAGCCACCGTGGCTGCCACCACCTCCACCTCCTCCGCCACCGCCACCTCCGGCTCTTGCGTAGCCGCCGTTGCCAACACCATATCCGGAGCCACTACCGGATCCATGGCCGGAGCCACTTCCGCCATGGGATCCACCGCCACCTCCACCACCACCACCTCCCCCGCTGGCGTATCCACCACGTCCTCCACCGTGTCCATAACCAGAGCCAGAACCGTAGCCGCTTCCAGATCCGTTACCGGAGCCACCACCTCCACCGCCACCTCCTCCTTGGGCATATGCGCCACCACCTCTTGCATATCCACTTCCATGGCCAGAACCATATCCGTAGCCTTCTCCATGGCCGCCGCCGCCGCCACGACCAGCACCACCTCCGCCACCTCCTCCTTGGGCATATGCCCCACCACCTCTTGCATATCCACTCCCATGGCCAGAGCCATATCCGTAGCCTTCTCCATGGCCGCCACCGCCACCACCACCACCACCTCCGCCTCCTCCACTGGCATATGCTGTCAACACCCTAGTGGCAGTGGTCATGCCCACACAAAGCATGACCAAAAGGGTGACACTTAGGAATTTGCCGGACCTAGCCATTTTCTTGGTTGGTTTTGTGATGAATGGAGTGGAGCGATGTAAGAGCTGAGTTGGGTTGCGGAGATGGGATTCTCAGGGGTATTTATAGGAATTTTACGATGCCTGTGTGCTTACATTTGTTGGTGTGAAAATTTGAATCTCTTTCAGTGTTATGAGAGGTGAAGCATGACTTGGAAATACGCGTTTAAGGGCAACAGCTGGACAAGATGAGGCAGTTGGACATTTGTTGGGTATTGACTTCTTGTGACGAAAGGAAACCCATAGCTAAAAGACTTTGCTTCACCTTTCACGGATTTGCAATACCGTGTTGTCGCATGCATGCCTCCCCAGCTGACGTATGTATTATTAGACGCAAGTTTGACTTGGAGTATGATAATGCTTGCACTACTGCATCGCCTTTTTTTCCTGGGGCCTTTTCATTAAATTAAAAAACAACTTCGTATCCAAATCCATTCACACTTAACTAGTGTATTTGAACTTTGACTCACTTGACAAATGCATCGGCACCTAACGCCAGTATGGTACAAGAGCTTTGATCTATTCACGTCTTTGTTCCGTCATCGTATGGTATTGTAAGCAAGCCTAATTCGAGTATAGCGGTCCATTATAAGAAAGAATAGTCAATAAGTCAAAAGAGATAACCCATTGGCACCCTATGCCATCATCTAATCGGATTTCCATCCATTCACATTTGAGAGGTGTATGTGAGCTTTGACTTCCTTGACAAATACATTGTCACTTGTGACTGGTGCACGCAATGCCTGTCTTTGCGCCTCATTTGTTTGCCTTACTTTCTATGACTAGTGATTCAAGTGCACGCAGTGATAACTCTTCTCGTGGTCAAGGACGGTCTGCCTAGAAGAATCATGGCCCCTGCGAACACTGTGGGAGTCAAAACCATACTCCAAATATTTAAAAAGATCATGTAAACCACAAATATTTATGGATAGATATATATATAAACCTATTCTAATATCACGTAAATTTTTAACTCCAAAATGAATTAGTTGTGATTAAAAAGATCCATATTATACAAGGTCAAGCTATATCACTCTTCGCTACAAGAATACTGAGATGTAGTGACGAATCGACATATATTTGTAATTACCGTTATATATAATCTATAGTTATGATCACTAAAGTGTGTCACTTTTTTACTCAATGTATGTCACCATATATATTCAATAGTTACAGACAATAAAGTTCGTCACTTTGTTCGTGACACTTTTAACTATTTTAGGTTCTATTGAATTTAAAATTAAAGTGATGATCTTAAACCTTACAAGTGGTAATATAGTGTCTTTTAGGATCAATCTTAATAAATGGTTAAGAGATTAAACCATCCACAAAATCAAACTTATCTTTTGCATCAAGGACCTTTTGCATGGATCTACTGTAAGTGAGATAATTGTAACGTTTTCGAAGATATCAGAAACAATTCTAAGCTTATTAGAGTTATTTGTAATACACGGAGTATAACAAAGTTTTTATATTTTTTTTAATACTGATTATTTTACTTGTTTTACATTTATGATAGGTTTAAATAGGTAAAAGTAGTAATTGCACATATTTAGGCCATACAATTATTTCTTCTATGAACAGGAAAAGAAAATTATGCACCATATCAAATTAAAACAAAGACGAATACATGTATGTGACTACTATTGAGTTGCCAGATGGAGTATACAAGTGATCAGATACGACTTTGTAGGGAATAATGGCATATTAAAGTATAACGTGTATGGAAATTAATTAACAAAATATATAGATGACAAGTCACTGTAGATACAGATGCAAGGTTTGTCGGCTACAAGTCATCTGGACTTTATGCATGGAAATACTAGCGAGTTGAATGGGTGGTAGGTGTTGAATTCACGGAATAATCATATTGATCAAATACCAGCGCTTAATATTGCTACTCACATGAGCCCCATGCACCTGCTGGATGAGATGAGACACTTGGTCAGTTGTTTGGTCATGAGATGAATACTTGTTTTCTCTGGGAGATGGAAACTTGAGGTGGTGGACATTGCTTTCTTGACTTTGTACATGAATTTGTCTGCCTTTTCATCCAAAAGAAAAATAGATAAGTACATGGATTTGGATTTCCATCCATTCGCACTTGAGAAATGTATGTAAGCTTTGACTCACTCGACGAATGTATCGACACCTAACGCTATTGCATAACTTGGAAACTCTATTTGCAAGAGTTTTGACTCAGTCTTCTTTTTCTCAATTTTCGAATGGTATTGTAGATGAGCCGAACTCTAATGCAATGTATCAAATTACAACTTAAAATTGGTAGGTTGTGAGTAGAGCGGTGCATTTTATATAAGTTAAAGTTTCAACCCTTTCATATTCATTGTAAGGCTTTTTGAAAACTTTTCCTAACTTATGACTTATTGTATATGCATAGATAAATGTATATAAATTTTCTATATATGGGTAAATGTATGCAAACCTTTTGTAATACCACGTAAAATTTTAACTTAAAACCTTGTGTTACATCACTCTTATACTCAATGTGGTACATTTTGAATCTCATAAATCAATAAATCACTTATAATTAAGTGGATGAATTAAGGGATTCTTTGTGATTCTTCAAATTGAACAATTGTGAATTTAATTCCATTAATAAAAGTCACTTTTAACTTATGTTGGTCGCCAAAATAAAGTCTTATTTAATTTGAATTTTTCTTAATCATTGATATCTCCTCAGAACAAGAAATGCATCTCATTATACTAAAATGCCTTAACTTTCATTTTAAACCTTTTAAGATTCTTAGACATTTATATATTATGCCTAACAATCTCTTTTGATTTTATTTTAGATATTTATGTTTTGATATATAAAATATTTTGATTTATATCTTATTTTGTTGTATCGTAGATCTAATTCTACTAGTTTATAAGTATATTCAGATGCAGAGTAGGGAAGAGATGTTGATGATCGTCATTCACATTTTGGAGTTTTTACATTCTACGGTGAAAATCTTATTTCTAGAAAGCAACGTGTTGTATCTCGTTCCAATATAGAGATACAATATTGAACAATTGCAAATGTAGCTTGTAAATTACTTTGGTTGAGAATATTATTACATGAACTTCATGGGAGGGGGAGAGGGTTAGTGCAGGTGAGAAAGTAGAATAAAGTAGAGGAAAAATAAAGGTAAGAAATTTTCGTGTTTTTTTTTTGTGTTAATTCATGTAAGAAACTTAGGTAATGTAATTCCTTAGATTTTAAATTTTTCTCCCGTTACTTAAAAAATTTTCTCAGCTGAGAAAGTTCTGAAAATTTTTCGCTCTCGCTTGTGCACAGTTGCTCTTGCTCGCACACGCCCTCGCCGCCCTCACACATGACCTCATCGTGCTCTCTGCCCTCGCGCACCGCTGCTCTTGCTGCCCTCACTGGCCATGCACATGGTTACTCTCACCACCCTCATGCACGGCTACTCTCCCCGCCCTCGTGCATGGCTACTCTGGTCGCCCTCGCTGCCCACGTGCACAACTACTCTCGCCGCCCACGTGCACAGCTGCTCTCGCTGCCCACGCACATGCCCTCCCCACCCTCGCACACGGCTGCTCTCGCCGCCACAAATGTTGTTAATATACCACCACCATCTGCATGAGGACGAATGTTAGAATATGTAAATGTAATGTTTTACAAATAATGTTTGTTATTCTTGTTACAACTACTACAGTTATAATGATAATATAAATATGTAATTGTGGAGGTGGAGGAGGTGGAGGTGGTGGCAGCCACGGTGGCACGACGATCTGGCAACTCATACGTCACATACATTTGTTCGTCCTTGTTCTGATTCGCTCTGGGGCATAATTTCCATTCCCTAATATAAATAAAGTAGTGGATGCTTTCAATCTAACGCTCACAATATTTCAAATAAACTCTTCATTGTTGAGATCAAATAATTAATTACCTGCTCTTTTTGTTTTCTTGTTTATTTTTGGTTTAGACACAGGCAATTTATTATTTTTCATATTGGAATTTGGATACATATATTACTCAGGTTAGATGTTGGGATTTCAAAATCATACTAAGTGATTGACATGTACATCGGTATATAACTTATAAAAAATAAATTAATCCTCCCAACCATTCATTAAGATTAAGATTGATTTTAAAGGACGCTATCAAGAAAAATATAATGATATAATTATCGCTTCAATTTTAAATTCATTTGAATCTAAAATTGCCGAGAGTATTATTTATATAGATATCGTTAAAAGTATTTACGAAAACTTTTAGTCCTATTTTACAAGAGGAAATATATAAGGATATAAAGAGAATACCTCGTTCTTTAACTCCTTTAGTTGAATTAACTTCTTATCAACCAAATCCTACATGTAATTGTAGTGCTACGAAGAGTTACACTTATAATACTATACAAATTTATTAGGAAAGAAGAAAATAAGGAAAACGTGGTGCAATATTTTCTTAGGTTGGATGATACTTAATTTGAGAAGTAAGGTGATGCTACTGACACAATTTAAGAATATTGATAATTTGGTCATGATGTTTAATAAAGAAAGTTAACCCTTTAAAAGTAAGTATTTATTAGGACAGAAGAAGAGATAACAATAATAAAAACAATAGCGCAAGAAACTCCAAGACATGAAACTCAGGACAAAAATTACATAACTGCTTCTTGGAAAATAACCTTATTAAAAGTACCCTCTGTGCTAAATGTTAGTATATGACCAATTGGATGTGATGGGTTTGCTAGTATTCAACATGCATTCAAGAGTATATATATAATAAAATATAGTATATATACGCACACACAGATAATAGTATAGATGACATTTCAAATAATAAAATATAATCTATTTGTCTAACACATGTATACTGAAATATATTAATTTTTTTCTTTCTTTTTATATTTAAAAGTTCTACGTTAGATATATTTCTTTATTAAAAGATTTTAAAATTTCAAAAAGAAAATTGATCTTGCTATATAATCTTTTAAATGCAATGTTCAATAATTTCTTTTATCTAAAGATTTTAATATTTAATGTTTTTATGTTAATTTTTGATCATTGATTTTTTACCAAATACAATAACACCAAATATAACTCGAATTAGTATTAGAATTTATATATAATAGCTTATATCATCAATTAATTAATTATGAAATTATTTTTAATTTTTAAAATAAAATGTTCAAATATCATAGTATCATTTTTTTTTAATTTTCCACTTATGCCTTGTATTACTAAAAAATGAAAAATTTAGAAATTCTAATGTAGAGATCAGAAATTCCAATCAGTTAAAATAATAATAATAATAATAATAATCAATACAACATTCATGCATTAATCAATAATAAAAATGTAATG
This sequence comes from Cymodocea nodosa, assembly GCA_036874045.1. NCBI lineage: Eukaryota > Viridiplantae > Streptophyta > Magnoliopsida > Alismatales > Cymodoceaceae > Cymodocea > Cymodocea nodosa. The sequence goes on from CM072341.1 coordinate 2,124,519, forward strand.
ATCAATAGAATAAAAATTTTATACTAATAAAGAATTGGATTTGATTGAATAAGAGTTTAGTAAAATCAAATTAATGTGATGAAAAAAAGAGAAAAGATAATTTTAATATAAATTAAATAATAGTTGAATTTGAGTGAATAAGATGTTTGATTTGACTAAACAAGAGTTTGGTTGAACTGAATATAATGTGATTAAAGAAAATAGAAAAAACTAATAGTTGAATTCTATTTGTAGATCGATTTTAAAAGAAAAATCAAAATTTCAATATACATATCCATTTTTATTAACAATAAGTGGCATCGTGGTCACCTTGAATCTTGTTTACACAATTTTTTGGGTTTAGTAGAAAAGTTTTTAATTTCAACTTACACTTGTTTAAGACAATTTAATTTATAAACTTCTTCTTTAATATAATCATTAAGAAATATACTTTTAACATCTATTTGATATAATATAAAATTCATATAACAAGTAAATGCTAATAATATTCTAATAGTTTCTAACCTAGCAATAAGAGTAAAAGTTTTATCATAATCTATACATTCCTTCTGATTGTATCCTTGAGTTACTAGTCTAACCTTATTTCTGATAATATATCCAGTTTCATCAGATTTATTCCTAAATACCCATTTAGTTCTTTTAACTTAATGATCTAGAGGTAATCGTACTAATTTCCAAACATTGTTTCTAACAAATTATTACAATTTTTCTTATAATGTCATTATCTAGTATTCATATTCTAATGCATCAAAAATATTTTTAGGTTCAATCTGAAAATTAAACGCATAAGCACCAACAATATTGACCTTAAATCTAGTCATTACACCTTGATTAGGATCATCTATAACTAATTCTGGGGGATGATTAGAAGAGTCCCTCCAATTTTTGTCTTTATAAACTTCTTTATCTAGAACATTTTCTTTTTCAAGAGCAATCTCAGGTTGTAATTCATCATTAGAAATATTTTTATCAACTTGATCTAAATTTTCAGCATATGATTCATCAAACATCACATGAAGAGTTTCCTTTATAATTTTAGTATTCCTATGAAGTACTCTATATACTTTACTCCTAAGTGAATATCCAACAAATATACCTTAATTAGAATTTACATGAAACTTATTTTTATTTTCCTTCGTATCTAAAATAAAACATTTACATCCAAAAGGTTTCATATAAGAAATATTAGGAATTCTTTCATGCTAGATTTCAAATGGTGTTTTATTCAACAATGGTCTTAAATGAACTCTATTAATCACATAACATGTTGTATTTACTGCTTTTGCTAATAAAAAATGTGGTAAATTATTTTCATTAATCATAATCATTTCCTGAAGTGATCTATTATTTATTTCAACAACTCCATTTTGAGAGGGAACTTTAGTAAATGAATACCTATGATCTATGCCTAAGTTCTCACAAAATTTATCTATTTTAGAATTTTCAAATTCTTCTCCATGATCACTTTTAATTTTCTTAATATGTATGTCTTTTTCATTTTGAACTTTATTACAAAAGACTTTAAATACATTATATACATCAGATTTATATGCTATGAAATAAACTCATGTGAATCGAGAATAATCATCAACTAAAACAAGTGCATATCTTCTTCCACCTAAGCTTTGAGTTCTAATTGGACCAAATAAATCCATATGAACTAATTCTAGAACTCTCTTACTAGATACTTGATTTATTGATTTGAACAAAGTTTTATGCTATTTACCTAATTGCCATTTGTAAATATTGACGGAATCTTTAGAAATATGATAGAACGCATATAATTGAGTATGTGTCATGTGTTATCTACAAAATAAATATTCCTATAATAAACTTTGATTAAATATAAAAATTATAACAATTAAATAAATCCATCAAAGTCATAATATTACGACCCTTTGTAAAGTTATGTTCATAACTTTACGAACTTATGTATAGCAGAATATGATGAATGTCCGTAAACTTATCCTCATAACTTTACAGACCCTTACAAGTTGACACGTGTAAAGTACAATGACTTATATTAACAAACTTCATTTATAAAAGACATAACTTTATGAATGTTCGTAAAGTTATTCTCATAACTTTATGAATATCCATAAAGTTATATATTTAGAATAATTTTAGAATTATGAACCTCAGTTATGAATTAGATAAGTTTACGAGTATTCGTAAATTTAATTACATAACTTTACGACAGTCTATAAACTTATGTCCTTAGACAATATTTGAAGTTCATTAATTATACCTAATTGTTGAATCTAAATTATCTTATCAATCATCAAAATATAAACATATTAATAGATAAGAACATTATCCCTAACAAATAGTTTAAACTTTTATCCCAGAACATCTTATATTTAAAATAATTTAGCTCATATCTAAGTGTGATTTATGTTTTAAATGATTTAAGCTTATATCAAGAATGATTTATATCTTAGATAATTTAAACTCATATCTATAGGCATTTATATTTTAGATAGTTTAGGCTCATATATATTAGAGTGATTTATATGTTTAGATAATTTAAGTTTATATCTACAAGAATTTTATATTTTAAATAGTTTAGATTTATAGCTAATAGTATTGTATAATTTAGACTCATATCTAAGAGTAATTTATATTTTTAGGTAATTTAAATTTATATCTAAGAATATTTTATATATAAACTCACATAACGAGCACCAAAGAATAGTTTTACTCCAAAATTGTTTGAAACAAGTGTACGGTGAAATTAAAAACTATTCTATTGAAGTTGAACCTAAAAAATAGTGCAAACAAGATTCAAGGTGACCATGATGCCACTTATTGTTTTGAAATTTTATTTGAGAGGTTACTATCTCCCTTGTCAAAATTTGAAATATTTTTTAGATAGATGTAAATGGATATGTAAAACATAGACAAGATGGATATGTAGATGGAAATTTTGATATTTTTAAATTGATCTACAAGCAAAATTTCTAATCTTTATATCTAGAATTTTTTTAAAACATTAATTAATATATAAATTAAATTAAAAATTAAATCTAAAATCAAGAAGTGTCTCATCCTTCAACTTCCAACTTAAAAACATTAGGTCTAGAACAGGACACATAGCATGTGTTGTTTTTCTTTTCTAAAATCTATATTATGGTTATTTTGTTATACTTGTGTTATATTGTTATTTTGTTTTTCCCTATGATACTTTTATATTTTTGCATTTTAATCTATAAAATAAAAAGCAGGAAAGTAAGAAGGTGATAGTCTAGATGCTAAAAACAGCATAGCAATACATCTGGCGGCACATCAAAATTCCATCAGTTTGACTGTTGACTTCCAGCGATTTGACCAACGACTTCCGTCAATTTCTCTAATATGTGCGTTTAGTTTCTCCAATATGTGCCAAATTGATCAACTGATTTTCTTGATTGATATATCGATTTCTCTCTGCCAAGTTTCCTTCTTATTATATTCTAATATATATTTTTTAGTATTGTAGCTATTTGTTTTGATAGAATTTAAAAAGAAAGAAAGAATTAATATATAAATTAAATTAAAAATTAAATCCAAAATCAAGAAGTTTCTCATCCATCAACTTCCAACTCCAAAGCACTAGGTCTAGAATGGGCCACTTAGCATGTGTCTTGTTTTTCTTGTTTCCTATGTAGTTATTATGTCATACTTTTGTTATATTGTATGTTCTTATCATTTCAATTTAATGATCAATAAAGTACAAATTTGGACTAATAAATTGAATAACTTACAACAATAATAAATTGAAATTTTTTTACATTTAATAAATTTAATTTGTATATTAATCAATGCACAAGGGGTATTTTTAACAAGATTATTTCCCAAAAAATACTATGTAGTTTCTGTCCTCATTGAAGTTATTTATCTAACTGTAATTTTCAATTGTATGTCCTCTATTCTCATAAGCGATATATATATGCCTATCTCTTAGAGTTTCTTACGGTATTTTTTTATTGTTGTTATTTCTTCCTTTATCTAAATAATTACTTTTCAATGCCTAACTTCCTTCATTAACCATCATGGTCAAATTATCAATATTCTTAAATTGTGTTAGCAGTATTACCTTACTTCTCGAATTAAGTATCATTCAGCCTAAGAAGATATTGCACCACATATTCCTTCTTTTCTTTTTTCATAAATTCGCACAACACTCCAAGTGCAACTCTTCATAATATTACAATTACATGTAGGACTTAGTTAATAAGAAGTCAATTCATCAGAAAGAGTTTTGAGGTAAGTGAAATAAAATGTAATAAAACTTCAATTTAGAGTTAACTAAGTTAAAGAACGAGGTAGTCTATATTTCCTTTTGTAAAATAGTATTCAAAGGTTATTGTAAATATTTTAAGGATGTCTATATAAATAACACTCTCAGCAATTTTAGATTCAATTAAATTTAAAATTCAAGCGATGATTATGTCATTGTATTTTTCTTGGTAATTTATTTTAGAATCAATCTGAATGAATGGTTGGAGGATTGAATCGTCTAGAAAGCCAAACTTACTTATTATAATAAGAGCCTTATGCATGGGTCTACTCTAAGTAGGGTAATTCTCGACCTTTTAGTAACAATAAAAATTCCAAGGTTGTTAAAACTATTTATAACTTATGGATTATAACAAGGTTGTTATACATATTTATCTCAATATTATTTTATTTGTCTAGCACTCCCACAAATACAAGTATTTCATGTATTTAGGTCGTGCAAATTTTACTTTTATGGACAATATCGATGTACATGTGAATCACTTAGTATGATTTTGAAATCCCAACATTTAACTTGAGTAATATATGTATATCCAAATTCCAATATGAAACATAATAAATTGCCTGTGTTTAAACCAAAAATAAATAAGAAAACAAAAAGAGCATGTAATTAATTATTTGATCTCAAATAATTATATTAGTTTATCAATTGTGTATTATATTATCTTTTTATTATTAAACTAATAAATTTAATAAATTCAAATCTTATATGTTCTAGTTAAATAGTATAAGAGCAAGGACATACTTCACTATAAAAATAGGTAAATTCATTATTTAACATTTTTAAAAAGTCAAACACTTATCAATAACTTTTTGAGTTTTTCACTTGCAAAATACATGACTAAGAAGGAAAAGTTAATGTTATGTTATTCACTTATAAAACTCAAACAATTATCCAATCCATGCATAAAAACTCGAATAGTTAGTTATCTAATTCTTCAATTTTCTTTAAAAAATACACGTATAAAACATGTGAAAACTTAAATTGTTAATAACTATAACTATATGAGTTTTTAAAATAACTTTTTAACTAGCTCAAAATGTAAACCATAACTATATAACTTTTCAAAATCTGTTAATGTTTAACTATATGACTAAAGTAAAGACTTAGACTTATTTAGACCAATTTTTCGACTTAGTAAAAACATACATCATCAAAATAAAACTTCTAATAATCTCACTATTTTGATGATGACAAAGCCTAACAAGTCTAACTTTCAAAAAACCATATCTCCCACTTTTTATCATTAAAAAAAACACATAAAATCAAGTGAGGGATAGAAAAGGATAAAACTTTGAAAAGAATATGCTAAGTATAAAATCCATAAAATAGATTTGTAATTTAAAACTCAAAAACGTGGATTTACAAAATTGTTTCAATAAATACATCAATAAATCACAAAACAGTTATTACAAGCTTTTAGCAAATTACATAAAATGTTTAACATTCAATACATTATTTGCCACACAACGTTTGCAAGTTTCTGTGTCTTCTTAAAATATCTAACAGTCTCTAAAATCTTTTAAGTAATCTCTACGCCAACTCTATGGACTTGATTAATTGTCTCCTAATCTAAATCTATTGACATGCCTTGTGGAGGTTGCTGTGGTTGATCTGTAATGTCAATTAGATCTTGAATTTCATCTTCTTGGTGCTATTGTTCTTATTCTTGTTCCTACTATTGTATCTGACGTTACTACACTTTAGGTAAATATGTAGCCTAAAATTTCTAAAGCTCCTTTGTAGAGAAAAATCTAGATTTTATATTTGTCTATGGCCAAGGTGTTAAATCTATCTAACTAGACACAATTCCTAATATAGCATTGCCATAAAATAATTTACTCTACAAACTTAGAATATGATAAATGAAAATGTCATACTAGGTCACCTGAATATGATTGATAAGAGCATATGTTGCATATAAAAAGCATCTGCTAACTTCAACTCCATGACCAAATTTCTGATTACAAACAACATTTTGTTGGTGTTGGTTCACTGTCACTATCCTCATAAATTTTTTTTTATTCTAAATAAGAATTTCTATTATATTTAAATGTAGAGATTCCTAGATTGTTTTTATTGATTTATTATAAATTTTATAGACTTTACTCCTATACGAATAATCAATAAAAATTCCTTCATCTAATTTAGCTCTAAACTTATCTCTCTTTTCACTAGTATTCAAAATATAACATTTATAGCCAAATGCTTTTGTATATGAAATTTAGGAATCTATCCAAACCAAATTTCAAAAGGGATTTTATCTAATATTAGTCTTAGGTGAATCTTATTAATAATATAACATGCAATGTTAACTACTTTAGCCTAAAAATTTTGTACAATCCTATTTTCATGTATCATGATACTTACCATTTCTTGGAATGACCTATTCTTTCTCTCAACGACACCATTTTGTGATTATACTCTTGAAAAAGAATATCTATGATCAATTCTAAGAATTTGACCGTAAATATCTATTTGATCATTGTCAAACTCGATACTATGATCACTTCTTAATTTTTGTATGGTCAAGCCTTTTTCATTTTGTACTTTACTATAGAAATTCTTAAAAACATCAAATGCTTCAATTTTGCTAGATACAAAATACACTCAAGTAAATCATGAATAATCATCAACAATTATTTCTTGTAACTAATCTTTTCTAAATGTAACTAATCTTTTCTTAGCATAATCAATGTCTATCAACAATTATTTATCTCCTATCATGTGACTTGTTACTCCATTATCCAATATCCATCTTGAGCTATGCACTTATATCAAAATGAAATATTAGTCATTGGTACCAATACCTATCTAAGACCATGTTTCTAAGAGAGAGAAATAATTTTTCTATTAACATTATTTAATTTAACTTTTGGAATCCATTCAATATGACTTTTTCTTTTATGATTCACAAAAGATTTACTTTTATTAGTATTGTGTATTCTTTTAGAATAATGGCTATGCTTCTTGTAATTAAATCTAGAAAAAATAGTAAATTTCTTTGAAGCTCTATACTGATAAGTATACTAGAAATTAGGACTATCATAATAAAATTCTTGTCTAAAAATAGATTTATCTTTGAAAACTTTTCTTTTATGGTTGTTATTGATTTTTCTTTGTCTCTTAGATGATGAATCATTATTATTCATTCTAACATACTTATCTCCTCTTTTAACAATAAAAGGAATAATAGTTTTAGTAGTAGTTCCATTATCAGAACTATTAATAAACTTATTATTCTTTTAAAAAATGTGTTATTATGTGTCTTGAATTAGTTTGTTACACATACGGGTAGTTTTGTCCTTAGCCACTTGGGGGTACACAAATGTTATAAATAGACCCGCAACGTGTGCTTAGAGATGATGTTGAATCTTGTATCCATTTGTGATCACCTAGAGAATCATTCAGTTGAGCTCCATCCGTGGACGTAAATTGGGGAACCACGTTAAACCTTGGTGTTTTTGCATTTGCTTCACACGTCTTTCCCATTTGTCTTCTTCTTTCTTCTCCACGAGTCCAAGCTTCTCCCTTTTCGCACTTCTCTTCGCATAACAAGTGGTATCAGAGCAAAGCTTTAGGAGTTGGCCGTGGATTAGGCTTGAAAGAAGAAAAGAAAGATCTTGGCCAACGCATGAGCCGACGCCTGCGCCCAATGCCCGCACTCGACGCCCATGCCCAACGCTCGACGACCGCGCCCAACGCCTGCGCCCGATGCCCGCACCCGACGCTCGACGCCTATGTTCTTGCTCGTGTGATCGTTTGCGTCTCTACCTACGCCAACGTCCGCGCGCATTCGCCTACGTTCTTGCCTGCGTGATCGTCCGCGTCTCTGCTCGCGCCAACGTCCGCGCGCATTCGCCTACGTTCTTGCTTGCGTGATCGTCCGCGTCTCTGCTCGCGCCAACGTCCGCATGCATTCTTGCCCGCGCGATCGTCCACGTCTCCGCCCGCGCCAATGTCTGCACGCATTAGCCCGCATTCTTGCCTGCGCGATCGTTGGCGTCTCCGCCCGCTCCAACGTCCGCGCGTAGTCGCCCGCGTTCTTGCCCGCGCGAACGTCCGTGTCTCTGCTTGCGCTTGCACCCGCACGTATTTGCCCGCGTCTTCGTCCGCGCTAGTGCCCGCACGCAACTGCTTGCGTCCTCGCCCGACGCTTGTGCCTGCGTGCATTTGTCTACGTCATTGCTTGCACCAGCGCCCATGTGTGATTGCTCGCGTTCTGTAGGACGCCAGCGTTCATGTATCAACACTTGCGTTCTTTGTTCGACGCCAGCGCTTGCGGTTTGCTCACGCGATCTTTGTTCGCGACCTGTGTTCATGACAAAGCATCCATGGTTGGAATTCTTGTTCGACGTCTACAATCTTGAAGCTGACAACGTGCACTTGATCATCTATCGTTTCCACGTTGGTGAAACAAGTAGTAAGAATTCCTATCATAACTTTTGAAGTTTGTTGTTGTGATTTTGCGGAATTCTTTTTCGGCCTTTTTTAGTAGATCAATTGTGGCCAGTTCTTTGGAATTCTTTAGCAATTCTTTGGAATTCTTTAGTAGTTCTTTGGAATTCTTTGAAGTTCTTTGGAGTTCTTTGAAGTTCTTTGAGAATTTTTTAGACAATACGTGTGATCTTGGCTCATCTTTGTTTGTTTTTTGGATTCTTTGCGAGTGATCTTTTGAATTTGATAGCTGCATTTGTTAGTTGGGATATTTTGAATGAAAGATTCATCCGCAGCTTTGGGATAACAAATTTTGTGCTTATTTATTGTCCGAATTATTTGGTATTTGCTTGCTGTGTTTGTGTTGTTCTACTGTCATGGCATCTTCAGCCTTGAAAGTTGAAAAGTTCAATGACAAGAACAACTTTAGTTTGTGGCAGATTAAGATGAAAGCACTTTTGAAACAACAGGGTATTTGGACTCCCTTAAATGTGGAGACAATCCTAGATAAGAAGTCTGTCGAATTTGAACAGCAAGAGGAGAAGGCACATTCGACTATTCTGCTATGTTTATCAAATGAGATAATCATTGAAGTAGCAGATGAAAATACAGCTTTGGGTCTTTGGAATAAGTTAGAATCTCTGTATATGACTAAGTCTCTTACGAATAAGCTGTTGTTGAAGCAAAGGTTGTTCTCTCTAAGAATGAAGGAAGGTACACCATTGAAGCAACATTTGGATCAGCTCAACACCATTCTCATGGAGTTGAGGAACATTGGTGTTACTATGGAAGATGAAGATGCTGCTCTCATCTTATTGGTATCTCTCCCTCTCTCCTTTGAGAATTTTGTACAATCTTTTGTGCTTGGCAAAGATTCTATTACTTTGGAGGAGGTAAGATCGAGTCTTCATTCTCGAGAATTGAGACATTTGGCTACACATGGTAGCAATGATGCTAGCAGATCAGGTTTGACAGTGCATCATTCAGAGTCTCGAGGATGGCAGAGTAGAAGAGACAATAGGCGTAGAGGCAGAAGTAAGTCCAGAGGTAGAATTTCCAAGGACACTTGCAATTATTGCAAGGAAAAGGGGCATTGGAAGGTAAACTGCCCTAAATTGAAGATTAAGGGAAATGCAACAGTCGCCAAAAATGGAGACTCAGGGTCTAATTGTGATTTCTCCCTTACTGTATACTGTAGTGTCTACTCCGATCAGAGTTGGATTATGGATTCTGGTGCATCACATCATATGACTCCCAATAGAGAATATTTCCATACATATGAGGAGGTAGATGGTGGACAGGTCACTTTAGCAGATAATAATGTTTGTGACAGAATAGGTTTTGGATCTGTCAGATTCAGGATGCATGATGGGACGATCAAAGTCTTGGAGAATGTTTGGCATGTGCCAATGTTGGGCAGGAGCCTTATTTCACTAATGACTCTTGAGTAGAAAGGTTTCAATTTTTCAGGTGGAGGAGGTAAACTTCACATTTTGAAAAGTTTCCTAGTAGTAATGAAGGGAATCAAGGATGGACCTTTATACATTCTTCAAGGTAAACCTATCATTGAATCGGTAGCTACAACAATAAGTGATCAACAGTATATGTCAGCTATTTGGCATTCCAGGTTAGGACATTTGGGTCTAAAGGGAATGTAGAAGCTCAGTACGCTTAGCAAGTTAGATAGTCATATCTTTACAAATATTGATTTATGCAGGCATTGTATCTATGGGAAACAAAAACGTATTTCCTTTGGAAGAGCAGAACATTCTACCAAGGGAAAGTTGGATTATGTCCATGTAGATTGTTGGGGACCATCTTAACAACTCTCTTTAGCAGGTTCTAAGTATTTTCTCTTCATTGTTGATGACTTTAGTCATATGACTTGGGTTTTCGTTATGAAACATAAGAGTGAAGCCTTCAAGAACTTTAAACAATGGAAGGCTATTGTTGAAAACCAAGTAGGGAGGAAAGTAAAATATTTGAGAACAGATAATGGTTTAGAATTTTGCTCAAATGAATTTGACATTTTTTGCATAGATGTAGGTATAACTAGGCATTATACTGTCAAGGGAACTCCACAATAGAATGGAGTTGTAGAACGTCTTAATAGGACGTTGTTGGAGAGAGCTAGGTGTATGCTCTCTCATGCTGGGTTGGAAAAATGTTTTTGGGCTGAAGTTGTTAACATAGCCTCTTATTTGGTGAACAGGTCACCATCCAATGCAATTAGCGACAAGATCCCTTATGAAGTATGGATGGAGAAAGAGGCTAACTATTCCAAATTGAAAGTATTTGGATGTCCTGCGTATTACCATGTTAATCATGGTAAATTGGAGCCGCGTGCCAAGGAAGGCATATTTGTGGGATATGGAATGGGAGTAAAAGGATATAGGATATATGATAAAGAAACAAAAAAGGTCATTCATAGCAGGGATGTTACCTTTGATGAGGTTTCTTTGATGCACAAGAAAGAAAACCCAACTATTTTGAATCCACCTAGTACTCTTGAGCAGGTGGAGCTTGATTTGAATCAACCGTTGATATCTGATCAGTCTGTTCCTGTTGATACATATCAACGTTTGATTTTAGAAGAAGATCGAGGAGATGAATTTGTTGAGGACACACGTTCAAGGTGTGTTGCCAGAGATTGTCCTAGGAGGGATGTTCACCCTCCATAGAGGTATGGCTACAATAATATGGTCACTTTTTCCCTACAGGTAGCTGGTGAGGTGGAGGATGCTGACCCACCCAATTTTGATGCTGCCGTTAGCGGACCAGAAGCCGTACATTGGTTGGGAGCTATGCAAGAAGAACTACAATCTTTGCATAAGAATAGGACTTGGGAGTTGGTAAAACGTCTCAAGGATAGGAATATTGTTGGTTGCAAATGGGTGTTCAAAAGGAAATTAGGAACGCAGGGCAACCTTGGAATACAATATAAGGCAAGATTGGTAGCAAAAGGGTTTTCATAGAAGGAGTGTGTGGACTTCAATGAAGTCTTTGCTTCAGTAGTTAGACACACCTCCATTCGAGTCCTTTTGGCAATTGTTGTAGTAAATGATTTAGAGCTTGAACAGATGGATGTGAAAACAGCTTTCTTGCATGGTGATTTAGATGAGGACATCTGGATGGAACAGCCAACAGGTTTTGCAGAAAGAGGTAGATCAGACCTTGTTTTTAAGCTGCAGAAATCTTTGTATGGGCTGAAACAGTCTCCCAAGCAGTGGTATAAAAGATTTGATTCTTTTATCATTGAGTTGGTTTTGTTAGAAGTAGTTTTGATTCATGTGTCTATATTAAACAAATTAAAGAAGAATTTGTTTACTTGCTCTTGTATGTGGATGACATTTTAATTGTACCCAAAGATGTCAATGAAATATAGGTTTTAAAAGACACATTGAAATCTGAATTTGCAATGAAGGATTTAGGACCGGTAGGTAAAATCCTTGGGATGGAGATTTATCGTGACAGGAACATTAGAAGATTATTTCTCCATCAACACAGTTATGTTCTGAAGATTTTGAGCAAGTTTGGCATGGCTTCAAGCAAAGCCATCGGAACGCCCTATGATAGGAACCTGCGATTATCAGTTGCTATGGTACCTCAGACGCCATCTGAAAAAGAGTATGTTTAGAATGAAAAAGTGTATATTATTGACGGTTAAATGATGGTTAATTGCATAATATTTAGCTTATCATATGAGAATTAAGCCATTATGTTATAATTGCACTGTTATATGCTTTAATTGAAGAATCTGCTTAATTTTGGGGAATTAATGTTAATTTAGTATATTTATGAACTGTCGGTAAGTTGCAGGCTGCGAAATTCTTAAGTATCCGAATTTTCTGATATTTCGGACAGTTACGTTTAACAGACCGAATATGTATCAGATAGTTATGTTTAAATTGCCGAACAGTTATGTTTAGAGAGAATATTTTATTATTTCCAGATGTACACGTGTCGAAACCAGAATGAATGTCTTAAGTGAATTTTCGGTGAGTTAGCTGTAACTATCCGAAAATGCATCTGAGCATCGGATAGTTAGACCTATAACTCTCCGAAATGTTATTTTATGTTTAAACTACTACTGACACGTGTCGAGATCTACTAGATTTACTTAAGTTATAACTCGTTAAGTTAGCATAACTGTACGCGTTGAGTTACATGAATATACACTAAGGTAACGCGTTAGGTTAGTGGCTTATTTCTTTATTGCATGTATTATATAGTTATTTTCCAAAATGCCACTGTAGCGGTTGAAGGAACATACAGTTGGAAGGAAAAACCACGTTTGCACGTATCACGCAGGAATTCAATCGCGTAGGGAGAAAGAAATCATTGTCGTTGATCTAAAGGAAGGAAATCCAATCGATCATTCAAGCAGAAGTAGTTACTACTGAAGAAATATAAAAGAAAAGAAGAAAGTGTGATCGATGGACGGCCAGTGTATATAGAGGAGGAGCATCAAGCTTTCTACAGACAGTATCGGCGATTCTCCGAAGTATCACACCAACCATCGTTATCACCACCATAATCACCAATCATCGGAGGTCTGTGAGGATACTTGCTTGATGTCGGGTCGATTCCGAGCAAAACACAGTGCTTGACAACCACTGTGAGGAGTGATCGCGTTGTGGGAAGGGAAGACATTTTCACCAAGCACCGACTCATATTTCAGGAGATCGTAAAGCTTTTAGCCTTGGCTTCGGGTTGATGCCTGTATGCTGAAGAGGAGATCATCTTGCAATTCTAGACTCACGATTCTATAGGGAGAGGAGACAAAATTGTAAGTGGTTTAATTTTCAGTGGTGTAATCGCGTTGCAAGTAGTGTCGAAAGTATTTACTATCAAGTGAGATTACTTTACATTTCACCTTTCGCCCATTTCCATGTTCACATCAAAACAAAAATACCAAAAACAATTTCTTTGTTTGTATGTTGTATTTGAGTGTTGTATTGTTTGTGTTGTATCGTGATTAATGTTATCTGTATCAGTTTTATGATTATTTTATGTTAGTTTTAATTTTACAGTTTACTGAAATTGGTTCGTACAAAAAACTTAAAGATTTTAATGGTTACTGTTTGAATCATCTGAATGTTAGTATTGCTTAATGATAAATTCAATGTTAACTAGCATTAAAAAGCTTAATTGATGTTATTTACAATCTGTGGAATCGCCCAATGGTTGGCCGAATTCCTTTGTAAACAGTAGTATTACAAAGAAGAGACAGGCTCATGGAGTTAACTTAAGTCCACGAGGAGAGTCCGTTGAGTTAGCCATAACTCAATGAAATTAGTCTGTTAAGTTAACTGTAACTCAACGGAGTGCTTATTGAATATAAATTTGAATTGTTCACAATCAAACATTTCTTAAATTCGTTAGCAATTCCTTGTGGGATCGACCTGTACTTGCACATTGATACAATAGACACTGTGCACTTGCAGTTAAAGTACAAATTGTAATTAATATCTAAATTGTATTAAAGGTTGTTTGTTTACTTCTAAAAGAAAGAATAGGCATAAAGATAAATTAACTAAGTAAAAATAGAAGTAACAAATCCAAGTTTTTCTAGTGTAGTGCTGGAAAAACCCAAACAAGTTTTATGGCGCCGTTGCCGGGGAATTGAATTGAATTGAAGTAAATAGAATTGAATTGAATTAATATAAGTAACTGTTAGAGCTGTTTCATTTTAATAGCCAGAGTTGTGTTTTCTTTTGTAATTGAGAATATGGCATATGCTTATGCTCAAAGATTTCTGAAACCTTTAATTAGCATACGTGAATTATGCAATTCTAAAGGAGACAACATTTATGATTGTTTGAAATTGAGACATTTACAGATTGTTAGATCCCATGAACAACAAATGAATTATCCTCAATATAATAGAGCCGAGTATGAGAATCCTATAGTTTACCCAACTGATGGTCAGTATAGAATGTGTAATATGATGAGAGACACTGAAGTTTGGGATAGCTATGACAAATTGGAACTCATTTCTGTAATATTTGCCAGATTTGGAATACCTAAAGCTATTATCAGTGATAGAGGAACTCATTTCTGTAATAGAAGTTTTGAAGCCTTAATGAAGAAATATGGAGTAAACCACAAAATTGCAACATCATATCATCCGCAAACAAGTGGACAAGTAGAAAGTGCAAACAAACAAATTAAATTAATCTTGGAAAAAGTAGTAAATCCTACTAGAATAGATTGGGCTAATAGATTGATAGATGCACTTTGGGCTTATAGAACTGCTTATAAAACGAGCTTAGGTATATCACCTTTTAGGCTAGTATATGAAAAAAGTTGTCATTTACCTGCTGAAATAGAACATAAAGCTTATTGGGCATTAAAAACTCTGAACACTAATTTAAATCAAGCTGCTGAAAATAGGAAAATGCAACTAATTGAATTAGAAGAATTTAGAAATGAAGCTTATTCGAAGACTGTAAGCGAAAAAGAGAAAATTAAATTCTGGCATGATAGAAAAATTATTCCTAAAAGCTTTTAAATAGGACAAGAAGTATATCTTTATATGGCTAGACTCCATAACCATTCAGGAAAATTAAGATCTAGATGGTCAGGACCTTACATAGTTCGAAATGTTTATCCTTATGGAGCTATTGAAATTGAAAATCCTAAAAATCAGAATATATTTAAAGTAAATGGACAAAGACTTAAACCTATTCTGAAAACACCAAAAAGCTCCTTTGGAATTAAAGAAGAAGTCAGAGTAGAGGACTACTCGAGCTTTACTTAGTAAGAAATCAGTTTTTATGTTTATATATATATATATATATATATATATATATATAAACATTAAAAATATATATAAAACATAAAAATAGTTGTGGTTCAACCGACTAGATCCATCGGTATGACCGGAACATTAAAAAAAATTGTATATTAATTTTCAGAAAAAAATATTGGTTTTACCGAAATATAGTATCAGTTCAACCGAAAGAAAAATAAAAAACTAAAAAATATTTAGGTCTGACTAAAACATAGTGTCGATTAAACCGGCAAAAAAAATTGAAAAACTATTCTTTGTAATATTTTTATTGTTATATTTGCTTGTACGGGGAGTTCGTTGAGTTACGCTTAACTCAACGAACTTACTCCATTGAGTCTTGAGTTAGTCAATGAGCTTATTCCGTTGAGTTAATTGTAACTCAACGGAGTACTGTAGCTAAGACCTAAAATTAGAAAAACTCTAGAAGGAAGTAGATGAATTTTGGCATAGAGATTAAATTGTATTGTTCGTCTACTTGTGTAAAATTGTATGAAATTGTATGATGTACTTGTAATGTAATTGATTCATATTAATGAATATAATTTTTCAGATGCAACTTTCATACGTATTTGGATGTGAAATGAATGGAATTTATTGAATATTATGTAATTTGTGGAACTTTATGAATATGTAACAAATTTACAATTTGCTGAATGACAGGATAACTGCTTAAAATTTTTTGCATGTTATAAGGTAAAATGTAAATTCTGCATAACGTAAAATGACCTGCAAGTTAAATCTTTATATAACGTTCAGATTTAAATGTATTTTAATCAAAATGAAGCATTAATGACATAGATTTAACTTTATTACAATTAGAAGAATGAAAAAAAAAAAAAAAAAAACATAGTAGAAAACTTACGAGAGTGAAGCTTAGAAGTTGCCAAGTGTTAACTCAACGAAGTTAGTCCGTGGAGTTAGCAACAGTAACCGACTGTGTTCTGTTGAGTAATCTGTAACTCAACGAGGTTAGTTCGTGGATTAAGTAGAATGGTTATTCTTTTAACTACAAATGAAACTTCGTCGGTTTTGCAGTTACCAAAATTTGAAATTAGTAGTGGTACACGTACCCATAAAAACAAGAACCACGATGCACGTTGCAAGCCACGTTCTTGCAACGAGATTTATTCACTTTATGGATGCGCAGTATATATATGAAACAGAATGTTATTTACGAGTTACCTGCACTTTTAAAAGAAAAGAGAAAGCGTTGGAGGAACTGGAAGGATAAGCAACTGATTCAACTTCATCCGACAACAAATATTTATAGAATGGAAAGCTTCAGACTAGTATGTAATTAATTTTCTGCTATTTATTTATGAGCACATGGACTCGTTCTCTAAGCACTAAACGATTAGTAAGAACACCTACCTAGGAATTTTCATTGTAGAGGAGTACTGAAAAATTTTCTGAACTGAACTTTAACGAAATTCTTTGGGGTGTAGCTAACCTTTCTTTAAAAGAGAACGTAGAGATGGCTTCTCCAGTAGAAAAACCATTAGGAGAGTTTCTCTATCCTGAATTAATTGATGAACCTTCATGTATTCAATTGCCAAACTTTGAGGGAGATAGGTTTGAACTGAAATCTAATTATATTAGTCAATTGCCACATTTTCATGGATTAGAAAGAGAGGATGCCTATTATTTCCTTAGAGAATTTAACGAAGTTTGTCAAATGATGAGAACGCCGAACATGGGTATAGATGCTATTAAAGTTAGATATATCCCTTTTTCTTTAAAAGATACGGCTAAGAGATGGTTATATACTCTATCGCCTGATTCAATTTCTACATGGACTGAATTTTGCTCTGTTTTTCTGGAAAAATATTATCCAACACATCAAACGATTAAAAAGAAGAAAGAAATATTAATGTGTACCCAAAAACAGGGTGAATCATTCTGGAAATATTTTGAAAGATTTAAAGATTTACTGACTCAATGTCCACATCATGCAATGAGTAAAACACAATTAATAGGTATAATTTATGAAAGCATAGATGTTTCAACGAAATCTTTATTAGAATCTACTTGTTAAAATGGATTTTTAAAATTATGTAGTGAAGAAGCATGGGCATGTTTAGAAAATTTTGCAAAAAGAACTGCACAATGGGAAAATTCGGCTGAAGCTAAAAGATTATTGCCAAGAGGAATGCATGAAATAGATTCCAATACTATGCTTGAGGTGAAATTAAATGAATTAACAAAGAAAATAGAAGAGTTATCATTAAATCAAAAGCTAGTAGAAAAGAATACAAACATAAATGACTTAGATATTATTTGTGCTAGAAACCAGAGAGATAACTTGGGAAATTCTTATCATCCTAATTGGAGAAATCACCTGAATTTATCTTGGAGAAACAACAATTTCGAGGGAGGAGAAAATATAAATGAGAACATAAGTTATGAAGTATTAGTTGAACAAGGAGCTAGAATAGAGAAATTAGAAAAGATAATCCAACAAGTAAACAATCGTCTAGAATTTATATTTGGAAATGCTGCAAATCAAAATCAGAATAGAAATATATCACTTAGACAGAAGGAACCAATGGAAGTTAGATCTACTAGAGGATTGCCAATACAAGCTATACGTAATCCTGTCAATAGAACGGTTAATGAAATTGATACCTCTTCTGGGAGGGCAGCTGAATGAAGCAGCATATCTGAAGCAACTATCTGTATGTATATATTTTTATTTTAAGTTAATAGTATCGTAGAGTTAATTTTTAATTCAACGAACTTAGTCTGTTGAGTTATGCCTTAACTCCACGAGGGTGTGCAGTAGTTATGTTAATTTTTGTCTCTGCTAAATTTTTATTTGTGTTTTACAGAATCGACAAATGGAATTGATGCAATTACCAATGAATGCACTAAGGGAAATACTAACTTGTCAGTTAAAGATCTGTGTAGGGTGTGTTGTGTATTAAAGGAAACTAAAGACTGTATTGAAGAAAAATATTTTTAGGGACTGCAAGCTGCACAAATGACTAAGATTAAAGATGGATTCATATACAGTCATTTAATCGTAGTTCAAATACCCATGAATATCTGGCTATGGAAGAAACTACTGGAATTCCACCCAATGCATTAGAAGGAATGAGTCATATTATGGGGATAGATGAAAGATTAATCATATACAAGACGAGACCAAAGTATGCAAGTTTATCATTACCTAATATTTTGATACGAAATCCTATAACAGGAGAAGAATGGAATATAGGAAGACCTAATATATTTGAAGCACCCACTGAAAATTGTGGGTCAGCTTTAATATTTTCTGATAAAAATTTTACAATTCCTGAAAAATTATATTATTGGAGACCTACAGGAAATTGGGATGAAGATTTACGCTTAAGTGTGTATAATTTTCTAAACAGATCTTGGAATGAAAATATTATGATATATCTAGGACAGAAATCATTAATTAACCAAACACATGTCATACTTGATGGATATATATATCTAGTCATGGAGATATCATTAGCATATGGATCTGATTTATACATAGTGAGCATAGATAGTTATGATGATTATATAGAAATTTTACCTGTACCGAGTGAAATAGCTAAACCACCATCTGCAGAATTTAATGAAATTCAAATAGGAATGTGGTATAATGAAGAAGATGATCCTACTTTATGTCTGGTAAGATGGTGGGATGAACTGATGAAATTTCAAATATGGATTATGGAAGACATGAATGAATGGAAGTGAGAAGAGGAGTATATTGAAATAGATGTAGAAATAGAAACTACTACATTACCTTGGAACCAAAAAGGATCCCTTTCTGCATTACATATCATTAATGGTAATACACTCGTATTTGGAATTTATAATATATTGCATGTTTACAAATTAAGAAGGAACAAGAACTACATTAAAATAGAATTAATAGCAAGAAGAACTATGCCTAAAAAGTTTGCTTGGACTGATACATTTATTCCATTTGTTTCTACTTTTCAATCATGTTCTTAAGTTGTGATTTTGTGTATTTAATGTTGTGTATTCTACATTTATTTTTAGAAAGAAAAAAAAAGGAATTTTGAAGTTTTTCTTGTTCATTTTATAGAAAAAAAACAAACAAAACAAAATATCAATCCAGTTTGTTGGTATCTGTTCTAGGAAACCAACTGGCTTGCTTGTGAGCCACCAAAGGCATAGGAGCCTGGGTTCCACACAATACACTAATTTATTAATATCTGTTAAATGTTATTTTGTTTTATATTCTGTGTTTATCTGGAAATGAAAAGTTTTTCAGAATCAAAAATCAGAATATGCAGAAAAGAGATACAAATAGAACAAGGTATGTAACCAATTACTTATCCTGAATTTTAAATCAAACAAAACTTTATTCATGCCTACTACAATTACTGTACTTATTGTCAAATCTTTTACATTGAGGACAATGCAAAATGTAGGTATGGGGGGGAGGTAATTAAAGTAACAGCCATGTAAGTTTGTTAATTAAAGGAATTAAAATGGTACTACAAAGTTTTGAGGAAATTAAAAAATTTTATGAACTTGCTGTAACTATCCGATAATTGAGACTATAAAATTTTTATAAACTACTTGAATGCTATATTTAGAAGGCTATATAAGATGCTATTGAATTTACTATTTATGCAAATCTAGATATAGTATCTTATGATTTTTCTGAATTTCATGAGTTTCATAGTTTTACGATTTTAAAAGGAAATCAGAATATTTAATGCTTAATTAGAAAATTATCTAAAGTCCTGAAGGAGTTGATATGGGAATTCTAAATTAAATGAAACACATATGATAAAAGATACATTTACTTTGACTGATTGAACTTGTAGAATGATTTATGTGTAGATCTTATTAAACTACAGATAAAGTATGAGCTTATTGTTATGGATTCATATTTTTAGTAAATGATAGAAGCGGGATTATATGAGATTAGTGCTTTACTGCATCTGTATTAATGAAATATGTGCATATACAGTATGTGATTAATGCTTTGTTTTGTGTGTGCATTTATTATGAAAAAAAAAAAAAAAACTGAGAGTTTATTGACTTGTTTGATCATGAGCCTTTTGTACTTGAGTAGATAGGTATGTAAGGATTGTTGACCTGAAAAAGGACTCTGAAAATCTGGCAACCTAAGATCCTGATCAGATCTGGGATTGCTGACTGAAAGCTCGTTACATGGGTACATTAGAAAGCTCTTGTATGATTCAAGCTTGTCAAATTAACTTTTAAAGTACAAAAAAAAAAAAAAACATATACTATTCTGAAAAGATGCAAGTGTTTTGTGAAATACAGATATCTTATGAATCGAGTATATTTTCTGTTATCTAGAATTGCTGAAATATGAATCTGGAATTGACTTTTGAAGTTGTTTAATGGAAATGCAATTCTTTATTCTACTTGTTTTAATCAAATTGAATTGGATTATACTTTGATTCGTATGTTGTTGAAATTTCTTTTAAAAAAACTTATTGGAAAATTCAGGATAACAGATGATGAAAAGAAGAACAAATGATAATATAATTAACACCTATATGAAGATGATATACTTTGTATGTAATTTACATATATTCTAAATATCTTTGCAGGTTGATTACTGAAACATACAGAATATATGTTTATGTTGAACAGAAGAAAAAAAACAAAAGGGGAAGAATTAATTCTATCACTTTTTGAAAGACCAATTAATTAGATCTTAATTTGCTAAGGGACTAGCAAAATTTAGGTACGTGGGAAGTGTTTAGAATGAAAAAGTGCATATTATTAACGGTTAAATGATGGTTAATTGCATAATATTTAGCTTATCATATGAGAATTAAGCCATTATGTTATAATTACACTATTATATGCTTTAATTGAAGAATCTACTTAATTTTAGGGAATTAATGTTAATTTAGTACATTTATGAATTGTTGGTAAGTTGCAAGCTGTGAAATTCTTAAGTATCCGAATTTTCTGATATTTCAGACAGTTATGTTTAACAGACCGAATATGTATCAGATAATTATGTTTAAATTACTGAATAGTTATGTTTAGAGAGAATATTTTATTATTTCCAAATGTACACGTGTTGAAACCAGAATGAATGTCTTAAGTGAATTTTCGGTGAGTTAGCTGTAACTATCCGAAAATGCATCTGAGCATCGGATAGTTAGACTTGTAACTCTCCGAAATGTTATTTTATGTTTAAACTACGACTGACACGTGTCGAGATCTACTAGATTTACTTAAGTTATAACTCGTTAAGTTAGCATAACTGTACGCGTTGAGTTACATGAATATACACTAAGGTAACGCGTTAGGTTAGCGGCTTATTTATTTATTGCATGTATAATATAGTTATTTTCCAAAATGCCATTGTAGCGGTTGTAGGAACAGACAATTGGAAGGAAAAACCACGTTTGCACGTATCACGCAGGAATTCAATCGCGTAGGGAGAAAGAAATCATCGCCGTTGATCTGAAGGAAGGAAATCCAACCGATCATTCAAGCAGAAGTAGTTACTACTGAAGAAATCTAAAGGAAAAGAAGAAAAAAAGAAGAAAGTGTGTTCGATAGACGGCCAGTGTATACAGAGGAGGAGAACCGAGCTTTCTGCAGACAGTATCGGCAATTCTCCGAAGTATCACACCAACCATCGTTATCACCACCATAATCACCAATCATCAGAGGTTTGTGAGGATACTTGCCTGATGTTAGGTCGATTCTAAGCCAAACACAGTGCCTGACAACCGCTGTGAGGAGTGATCGCGTCGCAGGAAGGGAAGACATTTTCACCAAGCGCCGACTCATATTTCAGGAGATCGTAAAGCTTTTAGCCTTGGCTTCGGGTTGATGCCTGTATGCTGAAGAGGAGATCATCTTGCAACTCTGGACTCGCGATTCTATATGGAGAGGAGATAGAATTGTAAGTGGTTTAATTTTCAGTGGTATAATCACGTTGCAAGTAGTGTCGGAAGTATTTACTGTCAAGTGAGATTACTTTACATTTCACCTTTCGCCCATTTCCATGTTCACATCAAAACAAAAATACCAAAAATAATTTATCTTTGTTTGTATGCTGTATTTTAGTGTTGTATCCTGATTAATGTTATCTGTATCAGTTTTATGATTGTTTTATGTTAGTTTTAATTTTACAGTTTACTAAAATTGGTTCGTACAAAAAACTTAAAGATTTTAATGGTTACTGTTTGAATCATCTGAATGTTAGTATTGCTTAATGATAAATCCAATGTTAACTAGCATTAAAAAGCTTAATTGATGTTATTTACAATCTGTGGAATCGCCCAATGGTTGGCCGAATTCCTTTGTAAACAGTAGTATTACAAAGAAGAGACAAGCTCGTGGAGTTAACTTAAGTCCACGAGGAGAGTTTGTTGAGTTAGCCATAACTCAATGAAATTAGTCTGTTAAGTTAACTGTAACTCAACGAAGTGCTTATTGAATATAAATTTGAATTGTTTACAATCAAACATTTCTTAAATTCGTCAGCAATTCCCTGTGGGATCGACTTGTACTTGCACACTGATACAATAGACACTGTGCACTTGCAATTAAAGTACAAATTGGAATTAATATCTAAATTGTATTAAAGGTTGTTTGTTTACTTCTAAAAGAAAGAATAGGCATAAAGATAAATTAACTAAGTAAAAATAGAAGTAACAAATCCAAGCTTTTCTAGTGTAGTGGTGGGAAAACCCAAATAGAGTACATGAAGAAAGTTCCATATTCATAGGCAGTTGGTAGTCTTATGTATGCCATGGTTTGTACTCGTCCGGATCTTGCTTACCCTCTTAGTGTTGTAAGCAGGTTTATGTCAAATCCAGAGAAGAGTCATTAGCAGGCTGTGAAAGGGATCTTTAGGTACTTGAAGGGCACGTCTGATGTAGGACTGATTTATGGTGTTAAACATAACTGTAGTGTAGCTGGATATTCAGATTCAGATTTTGCAAGTGATGTTGATCAACATAGATCCTTAACAGGATATGTCTTCACATTGGTAGATTCCATTATTAGTTGGAAATCTACTTTATAGCCTACTGTATCTTTATCCACCACAGAGGCTGAGTATATGGCGATGACAGAAGCTACAAAAGAAGGTATTTGGCTGAAGGGGTTACTTGGAGACTTTGGTCTGCGATATGATAAAGCAGAAACTTTTTGTGACAGTCTCAATGCCATCAGCTTAACGAAGGACAATGTGTTTCATGATAGGACAAAGCACATTGATGTTTGTTATCACTTTCTTAGAATAGAAGATCGCGTGAAGATTTTGAAGATCAACACACATGACAATCCAGCCGATATGTTTACGAAAGGCGTTCTTGAAAGCAAGTTTAAGCATCGCTTAGACTTACTTAATGTGTTTGCTTATAGTTGACCCTTCGGGTCTTTTGAAGATGGAAATTTGTTTGGTTCTAGGTGGAGTTTGTAAATTCAAGGCAAGGTGGAGATTGTTATTATGTGTCTTGAATTAGTTTGTTACACATAGGGGTAGTTTTGTCCTTAGCCACTTGGGGGTACACAAATGTTATAAATAGACCCTCAACGTGTGCTTAGAGATGATGTTGAATATTGTATCCCTTTGTGATCACCTAGAGAATCATTCAGTTGAGCTCCATCCGTGGACGTACCCAATTGGGGAACCACGTTAAACCTTGGTGTTTTTGCATTTGCTTCACACGTCTTTCCCATTTGTCTTCTTCTTTCTTCTCCACGAGTCCAAGCTTCTCCCTTTCCGCACTTCTCTTCGCATAACAAAATGTGAGAAATTTTAGGTCATGCAAATGCTGAAATATCAAATCCTATTCTACATTTAGTTCTATCTAATTACATATTAGTATTATCAATAATATCATTAATTACAAACTGACTAGAATTCCATTTACTAATTACAGAAGTTAATTCACTTACTTTTAACTTCAAAGAACTGATCTCAGCAATCTGATCATTTAAAGTACATATCTTTTCATCATTCTAGAATTTTATAACATGTAGATTTTCCATTTCCAAATGTAGACTTTCTCAATAGATAATAAATCATTAATTTTAATAGCCTGATTTTCATTCTCATTCTTAAACTTATCAAGTACAATATTTAGAAAATCATGGTCATTCAAATTCTGTATAGTAGAACTTTCCAAATTTTATTCTTAGTTTTAGCCTTTTTATACTTCTAAGCAAGCTTATTATAACACATCAATAATTCATCATATTCATCAAATTTTATATTAGATTCAGAGGTTACCTTATTTGACTTTTCCATTAAGCACAAGTTGGCCACTTCTTTCTTCTCAGATTTTGAGGTTGATGAGGCTTCTTTAGAACTGGTTGTATCTAAACTCTCACTATAATCATCTCATGAGACCTTCAAGGCTCCCTTCTTCTTGAAAATCCTCTTGTTTTTTTGCTTTTTGAACTTTGTTCCAACTTTCTCCATTTTCAGCAACATACAACTTTTTTGGAAGTGTTTTGGCTTATTACGTTTGTAACAAATTGTCTTCTCAACTTTTGCATATTGATCCCAATTTTTTCTATTGATTCTTGTAACTTTGTTAACTCTTCTTTTCTTCCAAACCTTCTTGAACTTTCTAGTTAGCAACAATAAGTCCTCATTTGAATCTGACAGTATCTTAGAGTTTGAGCTAACTTCAAAAGCCAAATCCCTCCTTATATGCTTTCCTTTTAATTTTGGGAAAGTCATTTTTAGCAACATTAGGGGCTGTTATAAATTGTAAAACTGGAGTAATGAAGTGAGGATACTCAATTAAATATTTTCAAACCAGAAAAGTTTGAGGAGTTAGAAATGTCCTTACATACCATAGACTTTTTAGAGGATGGAGAAGATATGTTAGATGATGTGATTCAAGAAGAATTAAATAGGCAAATCAATTTTGAAACTTTAGAGGAAAGTGAAAGCATAAATATAGAAAGAGATCAAGAAGAAATTAATTTAGAAAATGATGATGTTCAATTAGAAGCTTTAGCTTCTGATGGGCAACATTTAGAATTAAAACCTTTACCTCCTGAATAAACCTATATATTTCTGGAAAAGAAACGAACATGTCCAATCATTATTGCTTTAGATTTAAAAGAGGATCAAATAGCTAAATTAAAAGATATAGTAAAAAGTTATAAGGAAGCAATAGGATGGACTATGACTGATATAAAAGGGTTAAGTTCAACTTTATGCTGTCACCACATATAATTATTAGAGAATTGTTTAGAATGAACAAGTGCATATTATTAACGGTTAAATGATGGTTAATTGCATAATATTTAGCTTATCATATGAGAATTAAGCCATTATGTTATAATTGCACTGTTATATGCTTTAATTAGAATTACTACTTAATTTTGGGGAATTAATGTTAATTTAGTACATTTCTGAACTGTTGGTAAGTTGCAGGCTATGAAATTCTTAAGTATCCGAATTTTCTGATATTTCAGACAGTTATGTTTAACAGACCGAACATGTCACAAAAACAAATTAGCATATCTCAATTTCAAAGATTTCTGAAACCTGTAATTAGCATATGTGAATTCTGCAATTTTGAAGGACACGACATTTCTAACTATTTGAAACTGAGACGTTTGCAGATGGTTAGATCCCATGAACAACAAATGAATTATCCTTAGTATAATAGAGCCGAGTATGAGAATCCTATAGTTTACCCAACTAATGGTCAGTATAGAATGTGTAATATGTTGAGAGACACTGAAGTTTGATATAGGTATGCAGACTAGAGCATAGTATAGAGAAAAATCTGGACAAACTGGAATACTTTGTGTGTCAACAACAAGAAGTCAATCAATTAAACTATAAGGAAGCATATTCAGAACCTAAAAAGGATATAATTTACAAAACTGAAAAAACCATAATGAAAATTGATCAAAAATTGAATGCAATGGGATTAGATGATCTAGAAAGAAAATTAAAAGTATTAGATGAATATACAATGAAAATACAAGTTATGCAATAGGACAACGAAAACTATAATGTTATAAACCTACATAATTTGTAAAATATACAGCAAACAGAAAATACTAATGCAAGAGAATTTAAAGAATGCACTTTAAAACTAAAAACAATTGAAGATCATAATCACAAAAATGATATACTAAAACATCATGAGAGTAACGAAAATCTGGAAGATGTATGTATAACATTAAGATCTGGAACTGATATACCACCAAGAACTCAAAATGAAAATGATATGAGTAAAAATCAAAATGATAATGAAAATGTAATAACTGAAAATCTAGAAATCACTGAAGAACAATCTGAATCTGCAAATGAAGCTAAAAATGATCAGACAAATCAACTGAAAGAAAAAGAGTCTTTGAAATCAAAATCTTTAGCACCTTATCCTGAAAGATTACAACAAGTAATTCCTGAAAAATAAGAAAAAATCAAAGAAATTTTTGAAAAAGTAGAAGTTAACATTCCTTTGTTAGATCTATTACAGAAAATGCCTCCTTGCGCTAAATTTCTAGGATTGGTGTACTAAGAAAAGAGAGCGAAAAGTTCTTACAAAGGTCTTTTTAGCTGAGCAAAGTAGTTCTCTATTTCTGCCACAAATTCCTAAAAAGTTATCTGATCATGGAATCCCTGTTATATCATGCACCATAGGAAATATCAATCTAGAAAGAACCTTAATAGACTTAGGTGCAAGTATAAATGTTATGCCAAGTGATATATTTGCATCCTTAGGATTAAAATGCTTAACTCTGACTAGTACAGTTATTCAATTAGCTGATACAAGTATAAGATACCCTAGAGGAAAAATAGAGGATGTCTTAATTAAAATTAAAAATTTTATATATCCTATTGATATTGTAATTCTGGATTCCCAACAAATTAAGCATAAAAATAATGATACATCTTTAATTTTGGGAAGGCCATTTTTAGCAACATTAGGGGCTGTTATAAATTGTAAAACTGGAGTAATGAAATTAGCATATGGTAATGTGGATACTCAATTAAATATTTTCAAACTAGAAAGGTTTGAAGAGTTAGAAATGTCCTTACATACCATAGACTTTTTAGAGGATGAAGGAGATATGTTAGATGATGTGATTCAAGAAGAATTAAATAGGCAAATCAATTATGAAATTTTAGAAGAAAGTGAAAGCATAAATATAGAAGGAGATCAGGAAGAAATTAATTTAGAAAATGATGATGTTCAATTAGGAGCTCTAGCTTCTGATGGGCAGCATTTAGAATTAAAACCTTTACCTCCTGAATTAACCTATATATTTCTGGAAGATAAACGAACCTGTCCAATCATTAATCCTTCAGATTTAAAAGAGGATCAAATAGCTAAATTAAAAGATGTAGTAAAAAGTTATAAAGAAGCAATAGGATGGACTATGACTGATATAAAAGGGTTAAGTTCAACTTTATGCTGTCACCACATATATTTAGAAGAGAATGCTAAACCTGTTAGAATTCCTGAGAGGAGATTAAATCCAAACCTTAAAGAAGTAGTTAGGAAGGAAATAGTTAAATGGTTAGATAATGATATAATTTATCTGATTTCTAATAGCTCATGGGTTAGTCCAATCCATGTAGTTCTCAAGAAATCTGGATTAACAGTTATTAGGAATGAAAGTCAAGACTTGATACCTACTAGAATTCAATTAGGCTGAAGAGTATGTATAGACTATAGAAAGCTAAATGCTGTGACTAGGAAAGATCATTTTCCCTTACCTTTTATAGATCAAATGTTGGAAAGATTAGCAGGGCAAGAATATTTTTGTTTCCTAGATGGGTATTCATGGTATAATCAAATTCCAGTAGCATTAGAGGATCAAGAGAAAACAACTTTCACCTGTCCTAATGGAACTTATGCTTTTAAGAGAATGTCATTCGGATTATGCAATGCGCCAGCTACCTTTCAAAGGTGTGTGCAGGGCATATTTATTGGAATGACTGAAGATTTCTTAGAAATATTTATGGCTGATTTTATTGTATATGGCAATTCATATGAAGTTTGTTTAAGCAATTTAGACCAAATATTAAAATGTTGTGTGGAAAAAAATCTGGTTTTAAATTGGGAAAAATGTCACTTCATGGTTAAACAAGGAATAGAGTTAGGGCATGTTGTTTCTAAGAAAGGGTTGGAAGTAGATAAAGCTAAAATAGAAGTAATTTCTAATCTACCAGAACCTAAATCAGTAAAAGATATTAGATCATTTCTAGGACATGCTGGTTTTTATAGAAGATTTATTAAAGACTTTAGCAAGATAGCTAGACTTTTAACAAATCTATTAAAAGATGTTCCATTTAACTTTGATAAAAATTGTAAGGAAGCATTTTTCAGACTTAAGACTAACTTAATTTCAACTCCTATAATTCTAGCACCTGATTGGAACCATCCATTTGAATTAATGTGCGATACTTCTAATTTTGCTGTAGGAGTAGTGTTAGGACAGAAGATAGAAAAATCTCCTAGAGTAATTCATTATGCAAACAAAACCTTAAATGATGCTCAAGTTAATTACACAACTACTGAAAAAGAATTATTAACTGTTGTGTTTGCTTTAGAAAAGTTTAGATCATATCTAATTGGAGCTAAAGTAATAGTATACACGGATCATTCAGCTCTAAAACATCTAATAAAGAAAAAAGAAACTAAACCTAGATTGATCCGATGGATATTATTATTGCAAGAATTTGATCTAGAAATTAAAGATAAAAAAGGTTGTGAGAATGTAGTAGCAGATCATTTATCAAGATTACAAATAGAAAAATCAAATATTGAAATTAAGGATAATTTTCCTGATGAACAATTAATGACCATCAACACAATGCCTTGGTATGCAGACATAGTTAATTACTTAGTTACTGGTCTAACACCTAAGGATTGGAGTAGACAGGATAAGAAATTATTTTTCTCAAGAGTAAAATATTACTATTGAGAAGACCCATGCTTATTTAAGAAATGTTCTGATCTGATTTTAAGGAGGTCTGTTCCAGAAACTGAACATTTGAGCATATTGTCTTTTTGTCATGACCAAGCTTGTAGAGGGCATTTTGGTTCAAGGAGAACTACTGCAAAAATTCTGCAATGTGGGTTTTATTGGCCAACACTATTCAAAGATGCTCATAAATATTGCTTAAGTTGTTTAAGATGTCAACAAATAGGAAAAATATCAAAGAGGAATATGATGCATCTTAATCCTATTGTTGAGGTTGAAATCTTTGATGTCTGGGGAATAGATTTTATGGGTCTTTTTCCTATGTCTAATCAATTTAATTACATATTGTTGGAGGTGGATTACGTATCTAAATGGATAGAAGCTATTCCTACAAAAACTAATGACAACAAAGTGGTGATACAATTTATAAGAACAAATATATTTGCCATATTTGGAATACCTAAAGCTATTATCAGTGATAGAGGAACTCATTTCTGTAATAGAAGTTTTGAAGCCTTAATGAAGAAATATGGAGTAAACCACAAAATTGCAACATCATATCATCTGCAAACAAGTGGACAAGTAGAAACTGTAAACAAACAAATTAAATTAATCTTAGAAAAAGTAGTAAATCCTACTACAACAGATTGGGCTAATAGATTGATAGATGCATTTTGGGCTTATAGAACTGCTTATAAAACGAGCTTAGGTATGTCACCTTTTAGGCTAGTATATGGAAAAAGTTGTCATTTACCTGTTGAAATAGAACATAAAGCTTATTGGGCATTAAAAACTCTGAACACTAATTTAAATCAAGTTGCTGAAAATAGAAAAATGCAATTAATTAAATTAGAAGAATTTAGAAATGATGCTTATTCGAAGACTGTAAGAGAAAAAGAAAAAATTAAATTTTGGCATGATAGAAAAATTATTCCTAAAAGCTTTGAAATAGGACAAGAAGTATATCTTTATGTGGCTAGACTCCATAACCATCCAAGAAAATTGAAATCTAGATGGGCAGGACCTTACATAGTTCGAAATATTTATCCTTATGGAGCTATTTAAATTGAAAATCTTAAAAATCAGAATATATTTAAAGTAAATAGACAAAGACTTAAACCTATTTTGAAAACACCAAAATGCTCTTTTGGAATTATGGAAGAAGTCAGAGTAGAGGACTACTCAAGCTTTACTTAGTAAGAAATCAGTTTTTATGTTTATATATATATAAAAAAAAAATACATTAAAAATATATATAAAATATAAAAATCGTTGCGGTTCAATCGATTGGATCCATCAGTATGATTGGAACATAAAAAAAATATGTATATTAATTTTCAGAAAAATGTTGGTTTTACCAAAACATAGTATCGGTTCAACCGAAAGAAAAATAAAAAATAAAAAAATATTTAAGTCTGACCAAAATATAGTATCGGTTAAACTGGTAAAAAAATAGAAAAACTATTCTCTGTAATATTTTTATTATTATATTTGCTTGTACGGGGAGTCCGTTGAGTTACGCATAACTCAACGAGCTTACTCCGTTGAGTCTTGAGTTAGTCAACGAGCTTATTCCGTTGAGTTAACTGTAACTCAACGGAATACTATAGCTAAGACCGTGGATAAAATAGTAATAGTTGGTTCGGGAAATGACCCGATTACTTGCCTAAACTTAGGGCTTATTTAAACTAAAACCTAGGGTTTTGGGGGCATTATCCGGCAAATCATTTAAAATCTAGAACAGTAGAAATCAGAGTGATTCCGTGCTATTGTGTAACTCCACGATGAGAAAGATGAAGCCTGAATTCGGGGAAGAGGTAGTGGACACCGCACAGTTTCTAAAGGAATCTGAAGAATGACACATGAGGCAGAAGATCAGAAATACAAGAGAGAAAGAGCTACAAAAGGTAGAATCAGAACACTTTAACTTGAGAACAATTTTGGTTGAGTTAGAAATACAGATACCACAGATAATGGAGACACGAATTAGAGTGGCAACTGAAATTACAGTAAGTAAAGAAAGAAAGATACGGCCAAACAATGAAGTAGCCCTAGAATTAATCCAATGTAAGTCTCGGCTTTGTTTCAAAAGACGAATCTGTAGACGAGCTAAATGGGTGATCTGGGAGCAAGAAAGGAAAGAAAATGAAGAAGAGGCAACTGAAGGACAAGAGGAGCCGACTGCTGAAAGACCTGTTCCTAAGGAGCAGCAGCCTAGACCTTCAAATCCACTTCCTAAACCATTAGAAAGGGTGGTAGTTATGGGGCCTTCAAACGAAGAAGAAATAAGAGAATTTGAAGAACTGGTTCAAGTTGGAAAAAACCAAGGAGAATCAGAAGATTTGGCAGTGGCTAAAGCACACCTAGTGTTTGATGCACTTTACAAAAAGAGGGTTGTGGAAAAGTTGAAAAACCAATATAAAATCAAAGTGGAATAGCATCAAGAAGCTACTGCCAAACCTACTGCAAAAGGAGATGAGGCTAGTCCTTGGAGACCAGCAATTATAAAAAAAGTTAAACAGGAAGAGCTAGTACCTGTGGCTCGAAGGCCTATAGAGCCTACTTTTGTAGATTTAATTTCAGAAGATGAAGAGGAAGAGCAGGCACAATTAATCAGAAAAAAGAAAGGAAAAGAAAAAGTGCCTGAATATGAGGAAATTAAATCTGAAGTACCAATTTTTATAGGGCCTATGGAGCAGATTTTTATTAACCTGCTATCCGATTCTGAGGAGCAGGAGGAGCTGCAGCTACATGAGCAAAGAAAAGAAAAAAAATCAGGTTGAAATTAGTCTGCAGCCTGTACAAGAAGAAACAGAAATTACGGTAGAAACTGAATTGCACGTGACTCCATCCCAATCTGTTACAGAATCAGAAAGAACAGTAACAGAATAGATTGGTAGTCAGGAGGAAAAAGAAAGAGCAGAAAATGAAGTGGTTGAAAGAACTCATTTGGACAAAAATAATTTTACAGATTCCACTGAAGAATAAGAAACTCTTCAGCAATTTATGGAGAGAATTCAAGACAGAGTGGAGAGTTCTGCCGGCTCACCACCATAAACAGAAACAGAAATTCAAGAATCTGTAGAAAATATTCAAATGCAGCCTATAGAAGAGGAAGAACAAGAGCAAACCCCTCTAGAGCAACAAAGTCACCTTCCTAACCCAACTGAAACAACAATTTTGAATAAAGTACATTTTTGTAGTTAGGAAGCTTATACCAAATACCAAGAAATAAGGGGTTACGACATTATTTACAATAGATCAGTAAATTGGGATGGAATGCAAGAAATCAAAGATTTATTTGAATTCCAAGGTCTATTGCAATTCATTTCTCAAGAAAGAGGGCTGCAGTATATGAGAATTTAGTGCCCTGTTTTTATGCAAATTTAAGAGGAGAAAGAGGATTAATTTCCAACGTGGAGGAAGCTAATGTACAGATAACACCAGAGCTTCTCCACAACATTTTTGGTTTAAAGAATGAAGGAATAACAATTTTGGAAGATACAACTGCAGTTGAATGGACTGAACAGCAAATTAAGGATTGTTTAGCTATCAATCTTGGTGTGCCATTATTAAACAGATTGAAGCATTTAAATGGTAAAGCACACCTGGTAGCTAACATTCTGATTAAGAATGTCTATCAACAACAGGGCCATGATATAAAATTAAGTCAATTTATCAAATGAGCTACATATGCAGTTGTAAATAAAAACCAAATAAATTGGTCTGCAGTTTTTATCTCCAAGCTGAAAATAGTGAAGAAGAAATTATTTTATGGAGATTTGATTCCATTGCTGATGGTGGACTGTATCGATTTTACGAAATGGACATAAAAAAGGATCAGATCTAGAACCATTTCAGTGAAAGAATACAGAAATTTTGTACCTATAGAACTAGCTGTACCTTTTGGAGGAATTACAGGAGCAGTAGAAATGATTAATCAATTAGAACTTCAATTAGAAAAACTCTAGAAGGAAGTAGATGAACTTAGGCATAGAGATTAAATTGTATTGTTTGTCTACTTTTATAAAATTGTATGAAATTGTATAATGTACTTGTAATGTAATTGATTCATATTAATGAATGTAATTTTTTCAGATGCAATTTTCATACGTGTTTTGGATGTGAAATGAATGGAATTTATTGAATATTATTTCATTGTGAAACTTTATGAATAAATATGTAACCGATTTACAATTGCTGAATGACAGGATAACTACTTAAAAATTTCTGCATGTTGTAAGGTAAAATGTAAATTCTGCATAACATAAAATGACCTGCAAGTTAAATCTTT
Organism: Cymodocea nodosa; assembly: GCA_036874045.1. NCBI lineage: Eukaryota > Viridiplantae > Streptophyta > Magnoliopsida > Alismatales > Cymodoceaceae > Cymodocea > Cymodocea nodosa. The sequence goes on from CM072341.1 coordinate 2,158,236, forward strand.
ATATAATGTTTAGATTTAAATGAATTTTAATTAAAATGATGCATTAATGACATAGATTTAACTTTATTTCAGTTAGCAGAATGAAAAAGAAAAAAACAGAGAGGAACTTACGAGAGTAAAACTTAGAAGTTGCCAAGTGTTAACTCAACGAAGTAAGTCTGTTGAGTTAAACGTAACTCCACGAGGTCAGTAATATAATATAAGATCACTCCGTTGAGTTATCTGTAACTCAATGAGGTTAGTTCGTGGAGTTAGCAATAGTAACCGGCTATGTTATGTTGAGTTTTCTGTAACTCAATGAGGTTAGTTCGTGGATTAAGCAGAATGGTTATTCTTTTAACCACGAATGAAACTTCGTCGGTTTAGCGCTTACCAAAATTTGAAATTAGTAGTGGTACACGTTCCCATAAAAACAAGAACCACGATGCACGTTGCAAGCCATGTTCTTGCAACGAGATTTATTCACTTTATGGAGGTGCAGTATATATATAAAATAGAATGTTATTTACGAGTTATCAGCACTTTTAAAAGAAAGGACAATGCGTTGGAGGAACTGGAAGGAGAAGCAACTGATTCAACTTCATTCAACAACAAATATTTATTGAATGGAAAGTTTCAGACTGGTATGTAATTAATCTTTTGCTATTTATTTATGAGCACATGGACTCGTTCTTTAAGCACTAAACGCTTAGTCAAAACACCTAACCAGGAATTTTCATTGCAAAGGAGTACTAAAAAATTTTCTAAACTGAACTTTAACGAAATTCTTTAGGGTGTATCTAACCTTTCTTTAAAAGAGAACGTAGAGATGGTTGCTCTAGTAGAAAAATCATTAGGAGAGATTCTGTATCTTGAATTAGTTGATGAACCTTCATGTATTTGATTGCCAAATTTTGAGGGAGATAGGTTTGAACTGAAATCTAATTATATTAGTCAATTGCCACATTTTCATGGATTAGAAAGAGAGGATGCCTATTATTTCCTTAGAGAATTTAACGAAGTTTGTCAAATGATGAAAATGCCGAACATGAGTATAGATGCTATTAAACTTAGATATATCCCTTTTTCTTTAAAAGACACAGCTAAGAGATGGTTATATACTCTATCGCTTGATTCAATTTCTACATGGACTGAATTTTGCTCTGTTTTTCTGGAAAAATATTATCCAACACATCAAACGATTAAAAACAAGATATAAATATTAATGTGTAGCCAAAAATAGGGTGAATCATTCTGGAAATATTTTGAAAGATTTAAAGATTTATTGACTCAATATCCACATCATGCAATGAGTAAAGCACAATTAATAGGTATAATTTATGAAGGCATAGATGTTTCAACAAAATCTTTATTAGAATCTACTTGTCAAAATGGATTTTTAAAGTTATGTAGTGAAGAAGCATGAGCATATTTAGAAAACTTTGCAAAAAAAATTGCACAGTGGGAAAACTTGACTGAAGCTATTGCAGATAAAACAATATTGCCAAGAGGAATGCATGAAATAGATTCAAACACTATGCTTGAGGTGAAATTAAATGAATTAACAAAGAAAATAGAAGAGTTATCATTAAATCAAAGGCTAGCAGAAAAGAATGCAAACATAAATGACTTAGATATTATTTATGCTAAAAACCAGAGAGATAACTTGGGAAATTCTTATCATCCTAATTGGAGAAATCACCCAAATTTATCTTGTAGAAACAACAATTTCTAGGGAGGAGAAAATATAAATGAGAAGAACATAAGTCATGAAGTATTAATTGAACAAGGATCTAGAATAGAGAAATTAGAAAAGATAATCCAACAATTAAACAATCATCTAGATTTTGTATTTGGAAATACTGCAATTCAAAATCAGAATAGAAATATATCACTTAGACAAAAGGAACCAATGGAAGTTAGACCTACTGGAGGATTGCCAATACAAGCTATACCTAATCCTGTCAATAGAACTATTCATGAAATTGATACCTCTTCTAGGAGGGTAGCTGAATGAAGCAGCATATCTGAAGCAACTATCTGTATGTATATATGTTTTTTTTTATTTTTAGTTAATAGCATCGTAGAGTTAATTTTTAACTCAATGAACTTAGTTCGTTGAGTTATGCCTTAACTCCACGAGGGTGTGTAGTAGTATGTTAATTTTTGTCTCTGCTAAATTTTTGTTTGTGTTTTACAGAATCAACAAATGGAATTGATGCAATTACCGTTTGATGCACTAAGGGAAGTACTGAGTAATTTATCAGTTAAAGATCTATGCAGGTTGTATTATGTATCAAAAGAAATTAAAGACTATATTGAAGAAAAATATTTTCAGGGACTATAAGCTGCAAAAATGACTAAGATTAGAGATGGATTCATATGGAGGTCATTTAATCGTAGTTCAAATACCCATGAATATCTGGCTATGGAAGAAACTACTGGAATTCCACCCAATGCATTAGAAGGAATAAATCATATTATGGGGATAGATGAGGAATTAATTATATACAAGACGAGACCAAGGTATGCAAGTTTATTATTACCTGATATTTTGATAAGAAATCCTATAACAGGAGAAGAATAGAATATAGGAAGACCTAATAGATTTGAAGCACCAACTGTAAATTGTGGGTCAGCTTTAATATTTTCTGATAAAAATTCTGCAATTCTTGAAAAATTATATTATTGGAGACCTATAGGAAATTGGGGTGAAGATTTACGCTTAAGTGTGTATAATTTTCTAAACAGATCTTGGAATGAAAATATTATGATATATCTAGAACAGAAATCATTAATTAACTAAACACATGTCATACTTGATGGTTATATATATCTAGTCACAGAGATATCAATAGTATATGGATCTGATTTATACATAGTGAGTATAGACAGTTATGATGAATATATAGAAATTTTACTTGTACCGAGTGAAATAGCTAAATCACCATCTACAGAATTTAATGAAATTCAAATAGGAATGTGGTATAATGAAGAAGATGATCCTACTTTATGTCTGATAAGATGGTGGGATGAACTGATGAAATTTCAAATATGGATTATGGAAGACATGAATGAATGGAAGTGGGAAGAGGAGTATATTGAAATAGATGTAGAAATAGAAACTGCTACATTACTTTGGAACCAAAAAGGATCCCTTTCTGCATTGCATATCATTAATGGTAATACACTTGTATTTGGAATTTATAATATATTACATGTTTACAAATTAAGAAGGAACAAGAACTGCATTAAAACAGAATTAATAGCAAGAAGAACTATGCCTAAAAAGTTTGCTCAGACTGATACATTTATTCCATTTCTTTCTACTTTTCAATCATGTTCTTAAGCTGTGATTTTGTGTGTTTAATGTTGTGTGTATTCTGCATTTATTTTTAGAAAAAAAGAGAGGGAATTTTGAAGTTTTCATGTTTATTTTATAAAAAAAAAAAACAAAATATCAATCTAGTTTGTTGGTATCTGTTCTGGGAAACCAACTAGCTTGCTTGTGAGCCACCAAAGGCATAGGAGCATAGGTTCCACACAAGACACTGATTTGTTAATATCTATTAAATGTTATTTTGTTTTATATTTTTCTTTTATCTGTGAATAAAAATTTTTTCAAAATCAAAAATTGGAATATGTAGAAGGAGATACAAATGAAACAAGGTATGTAACTAATTACTCATCTTGAATTTTAAATCAATTAAAACTGTATTCATGCCTGCTACAATTACTATACTTATTGTCAAATCTTTTACATTGTGGACAATGTAAAATGTAGGTATGGGGGGGGAGGTAATTGAAGTAACAACCATGTAAGTTTGTTAATTAAAGAAATTAAAATAGTACTACAAAGTTTAGAGAAAATTGAAAATTTTTATGAACTTGCTGTAACGATTCGATAAATGAGACTGTAAAATTTTTATAAACTACTTGAATGTTATATTTAGAAGTCTATATAGGATGCTATTGAATTTACTATTTATGCAAATCTAGATATAGTATCTTATGTTTTTTATGAATTTCATGAGTTTAACAGTTTCACAATTTTAAAATGAAATCAGAATGCTTAATGAAAAAATCAGTAAATTATCTAAAGTCCTGAAAGAGTTGAGATGTGAATTCTAGATTAAATGAAATACATATGATTAAAGATACATTTAATTTGACTAATTGAACTTGTAGAATGATTTATGTGTAGATCTTATTAAACTATAGAAAAATTATGAGCTTATTGTTATGGATTCATATTTTCAGTAAATGATAGAAGCAGAACTATATGAGATTGGTGTTTTATTGCATCTGTATTAATGAAATACATACAAGTAAATGATAGTATGTGATTAATGTTTTGTTTTATGTTTGTATATATAAAAAAAAAAGGGGAAATTTTGAGAGTTTATTGACTTGTTTGATCACGAGACTTTTGTACTTGAGCAGATAGGTATGTAAGGATTGTTGACCTGAACAAGGACTCTTGAAATCTGGCAACCTAAGATCCTGATCAGATCTGAGATTGTTGACTGAAAGCTCATTACATGGGTACATTAGAAAGCTTTTGTATGATTCAAGCTTGTCAAATTAACTTTTAAAGTACGAAAAAAAAACATATACTGTTTTGAAAAGATACAAGTGTTTTATGAAATACAGATATCTTATGAATCAAGTATATTTTCTGTTATCTAGAATTGCTGTAATATGAATCTAGAATTGACTTTTGAAGTTGTTTAATGGAGATACAATTTTTATTCTACTTGTCTTAATCAGATTGAATTGGATTGTACTTTGATTTGTATGTTGTTGAAATTTCTTTTAGAAATCTTATTGGAAAATTCAGGATGATAGATGATGAAAAGAAGAACAAACGATAATATAATTAACAATTATATGATGATGATATACTTTGTATGTAATTTGCATATATTCTAAGTATATTTGCAGGTTGATTACTGAAACATACAGAATATATTTTTATACTAAACATAAGAAAAACAAAGGGGAAGAATTATTTCTAGCACTTTTTGAAAGACCAATTAATTAGATCTTAGTTTGCTAAGGGACTAGCAAAATTTAGGTATGGGGGATGTGTTTAGAATGAAAAAGTGCATATTATTAACGGTTAAATGATGGTTAATTGCATAATATTTAGCTTATCATATGAGAATTAAGCCATTATGTTATAATTGTACTATTATATGCTTTAATTGAAGAATCTGCTTAAATTGAGGGAATTAATGTTAATTTAGTACATTTATGAATTGTTGGTAAGTTGTAGGCTGTGAAATTCTTTAGTATCCGAATTTTCTGATATTTCAGACAGTTATGTTTAACATATCAAACATATTCAGACAATTATGTTTAACAGACCGAACATGTATCGAATAGTTATGTTTAAATTGCCGAACATTTATGTTTTGAGAGAATATTTTATTATTTCCTGATGTACACGTGTCAAAACCATAATGAATGACTTAAGTGAACTTTTGGTGAGTTATCTATAACTATCCGAAATTGCAGTTGGGTATCGGATAGTTATCCCTGTAACTCTTCGAAATCACTTTTTATTTATAAAATAGCTGAGGACACGTGTCATGTTTTGGGAAAGTGACTTAAGTGGATTTTCGATTTGTTATCTCTAACTATCTGAAATGCATCTGAGTATCGGATAGTTAGACCTGTAACTATTCGAAATGTTATTTTATGATTAAACTGCTGCTGACACATGTCGAGATCTAGTAGATTTACTTAAGTTATATATCGGTGAGTTATTTGTAACTATCTGAAATGCATCTGAGCATCGGATAGTTAAATTTATAAGTATCCAAAATGCACCTGAGCATTGGATAGTTAAATTTATGCACGTGTTGAATTTAAATGTTTTAGTATATCACGTGAGATGCACATGTTCAACTCGTTAAGTTAGCATAACTGTATGCATTGAATTACATGAATATACACTAAGGTAACGCATTATGTTAGCGGCTTATTTCTTTATTGCACATGTTTTATAGTCAAATCTATTTTCTAATATGCCACTATAGCGGTTGCAGGAACAGATAGTTGGAAGAGAAAAACCATGTTTGCATGTATCGTGTAGGGAGAAGAAAGCATCGCCGTTGATAAGAATGAAGGAAATCCAACCGACCATTCAAGCAGAAGTAGTTACTACTGAAGAAATATAAAAGAAAAGAAAAAAAAAGAAGAAGGGTGTGATCGATGGGTGGATAGTGTGTGCAAAGGAGGAAGAGCGTCGCAATTCTCTGAAGTTCCACACCAACCATCATCATCACCACCATAATCACCAACCATCGGAGGTCTGTGAGGATACTTGACTAATGTTGGGTCGATTCCAAGCAAAACACAGTGCCTGACAACCACTGTGAGGAGTGATCGTGTCGCAGGAAGGGAAGCCATTTTCACCAAGCGCCGACTTATATTTCAGGAGATCGTAAAGCTTTTAGCCTTGGCTTCGGGTTGATGCTTGTATGCTGAAGAGGAGATCATCTTGCAATTCTGGACTCGTGATTCTATAGGGAGAGGAGATAGAATTGTAAGTGGTTTAATTTTCGGTGGTGTAATCGCGTTGCAAGTAGTGTCGGAAGTATTTACTGTCAAGTGAGATTACTTTACATTTCACCTGTCGCCCATTTCCATGTTCATATTAAAACAAAAATACCAAAAATAATTTATCTATGTTTGTATGTTGTATTTGAGTGTTGTATTGTTTGTGTTGTATCATGATTAATGTTATCTTTCTCAGTGTTATGATTGTTTTATGCTTATTTTAGTTTTACAGTTTACTGAAATTGGTTCGTTCAAAAGACTTAAAGATTTTAATGGTTACTGTTTGAATTATTTGAATGTTAGTATTGCTTAATGATAAATCCAATGTTAACTAACATTAAAGAGCTTAATTGATGTTATTTACAATCTGTGGAATCGCCCAATGGTTGGCCGAATTCCTCTGTAATAGCAGTATTAAAAAGAAAAGACAGGCTTATGGAGTTAACTTAAGTCCACGGGGTTAGTCCGTTGAGTTAGCCATAACTCAACGAACCTAGTCCGTTGAGTTAATTGTAATTCAATGGAGAGCTTATTGAATATATAAATTTGATTGTTAACAAACGAACAGTTCTCATGTTCTTCAGCAATTCTCTATGGGATCGACTTGTACTTGCACACTGATACAATAGACATTGTGCACTTGCAGTTAAAGTACAAATTGGAATTAATATCTAAATTGTATTAAAGGTTGTTTATTTACTTCTAAAAGAAAGAATAAGCATAAAGATAAATTAACTAAGTAAAAATAGAAGTAACAAATCCAAGTTTTTCTAGTGTAGTGTTGGGAAAACATAAACATTGGCTGAATTCCTTTGTAAATAGCAGTATTAAAAAGAAGAGACAGGCTCGCGGAGTTAACTTAAGTCCACGAGGTTAGTCCGTTGAGTTAGCCATAAGTCAACAAACTTTGTCTGTTGAGTTAACTGTAATTCAACAGAGAGCTTATTGAAGATGTAAATTTGATTATTAACAAACGAATAGTTCTCAAATTCTTCAGCAATTCCCTTTGGGATCGACCTGTACTTACACACTGATACAATAAACACTATGCACTTACAATTAAAGTACAAATTGGAATTAATATCTAAATATTATTAAAAGTTTTTTGTTTACTTCTAATAGAAAGAATAGGCATAAAGATAAATTAACTAAGTAAAAACAGAAGTAACAAATCCAAGTTTTTCTGGTGTAGTGCTAGGAAAACACAAACAAGAATGCTAAACCTATTAGAATTCCTGAGAGGAGATTAAATCTAAACCTTAAAGAAGTAGTCAGGAAGGAAATAGTGAAATGGTTAGATAATGACATAATTTATCTGATTTCTAATAGCTCGTGTGTTAGTCCAATCCATGTAGTTCCCAAGAAATCAGGATTAACAGTTATTAGAAATGAAAGTCAAGACTTAATACCTACTAGAATTCAATCAGGTTGGAGAGTATGTATAGACTATAGAAAGTTGAATGCTGTGACTAGGAAAGATCATTTTCCCTTATCCTTTATAGATCAAATGCTGGATAGATTAGCAGGGCAAGAATATTTTTGTTTCCTAGATGGGTATTCAGGTTATAATCAAATTCCAGTAGCATTAGAGTATCAAGAGAAAACAACTTTCACCTGTCTTAATGGAACTTATGCTTTTAAGAGAATGTCATTTAGATTATGCAATGCACCAACTACCTTTCAAAGGTGTATGCAGGGCATATTTACTAGAATGACTGAAGATTTTTTAGAAATATTTATGGATGATTTTACTGTATATGGCAACTCATATGAAGTCTGTTTAAAACATTTAGACTTAATATTAAAACGCTGTGTGGAAAAAAATCTGGTTTTAAATTGGGAAAAATGTCACTTCGTGGTTAAACAAGGAATAGTCTTAGGGCATATTGTTTCTATGAAAGGGTTGGAAGTAGATAAAGTTAAAATAAAAGTAATTTCTAACCAACCAGAACCTAAATCAGAAAAAGATATTAGATCATTTCTAGGACATGCTGGTTTTTATCGAAGATTTATTGAAGACTTTAGCAAGATAGCTAGACCTTTAACTAATCTATTAAAAGATGTTCCATTTAACTTTGATAAAAATTGCAAGGAAGCATTTTTCAAACTTAAAACTAGCTAAATTTCAACTCCTATAATTCAAGCACCTGATTGGAACCATCCATTTGAATTAATTTGCGATGCTTCTGATTTTACTGTAGGAGCAGTGTTGGGACAGAAGATAGAAAAATCTCCTAGAGTGATTCATTATGTAAGCAAAACCTTAAATGATGCTCAAGTTAATTACACAACTACTGAAAAAGAATTATTAGTTGTTGTGTTTGCTTTAGAAAAGTTTAAATCATATCTGATTGGAGTTAAAGTAATAGTATACACGGATCATTCAGCTCTAAAACATCTAATAAAGAAAAAAGAGACTAAGCCTAGATTGATACGATGGATATTATTATTACAAGAATTTAATCTAGAAATTAAAGATAAAAAAGGTTGTGAGAATGTAGTAGCAGATCATTTATCAAGATTACAAATAGAAAAATCAAATATTGAAATTAAGGATAATTTTCCTGATGAACAATTAATGACCATCAACACAATGCCTTGGTATGCAGACATAGTTAATTATTTAGTTATTGGTCTAACACCTAAGGATTGGAGTAGACAGGATAAGAAATTATTTTTCTCAAGAGTAAAATATTACTATTGGGAAGACTCATACTTATTTAAGAAATGTCCTGATCTGTTTTTAAGGAGGTGTGTTCTAGAAATTGAATATTCGAGCATATTGTCTTTCTGTCGTGATCAAGCTTATGGAGGGCATTTTGGTTTAGGGAAAACTAATGCAAAAATTCTGCAATGTGGATTTTATTGGCCAACACTATTCAAAGATGCTCATAAATATTGCTTAAGTTGTTTAAGATGTCAACAAATAGGAAAAATATCAAAGAGGAATATGATGCCTCTTAATCCTATTGTTGAGGTTGAAATCTTTGATGTGTAGGGAATAGATTTTATGGGTCCATTTCCTATGTCTAATCAATTTAATTACATATTGTTGGGGGTGGATTATGTATCTAAATGGATAAAAGCTATTCCTACAAAAATTAATGACAAAAAGTGGTAATACAATTTATAAGAACCAATATATTTGCCAGATTTGGAATACCTAAAGCTATTATTAGTGATAGAGGAACTCATTTCTCTAATAGAAGTTTTGAAGCCTTAATGAAGAAATACGGAGTAAACCACAAAATTGCAACATCATATCATCCGCAAAGAAATGGATAAGTAGAAAGTGCAAACAAACAAATTAAATTAATCTTAGAAAAAGTAGTAAATCCTACTACAACAAATTGGGCTTATAGATTGATAGATGCACTTTGGGCTTATAGAACTGCTTATAAAACAAGCTTAGGTGTGTCACCTTTTAGGCTAGTATATGGAAAAAGTTATCATTTACCAGCTGAAATAGAACATAAAGCTTATTGGGCATTAAAAACTCTAAACACTAATTTAAATCAAGCTGCTGAAAATAGAAAAATGCAATTAATTGAATTAGAAGAATTTAGAAATGAAGCTTATTCGAAGACTGTAAGAGAAAAAGTGAAAATGAAATTTTGGTATGATAGAAAAATTATTCCAAAAAGCTTTGAAATAGGACAAGAAGTATATCTTTATATGGCTAGACTCCATAACCATCTAGGAAAATTAAGATCTAGATGGGTAGGACGTTACATAGTTTGAAATATTTATCTTTATGGAGCTATTGAAATTGAAAATCCTAAAAATCAAAATATATTTAAAGTAAATGGACAAAAACCTAGACCTATTTTGAAAACACCAAAAAGCTCCTTTGGAATTATAGAAGAAGTTAGAGTAGAGGACTACTTGAGCTTTACTTAGTAAGAAATCAGTTTTTATGTTGATATAAATAAAAAAAACATTAAAAAAAAATATAAAAATCGTTGCGGTTCAACCGATCAGATCCATCGGTATGACCGAAACATAAAAATTATGTATATTAATTTTCAAAAAAATATGTTGGTTTTACCAAAACATAGTATCGATTCAACTAGAAAAAAAATTAGGTCTAACCAAAACATAGTATCGGTTAAACCGGTAAAAAAAACAGAAAAGCTATTATCTTAAGTATTTTTATTATTATATCTGTTTGTATAGGAAGTCCGTTGAGTTACGCTTAACTCAACGAGCTTACTCCGTTGAGTCTTGAGTTAGTCAGCGAGCTTATTCTATTAAGTTAATTGTAACTCAACGGAGTACTGTAGCTAAGACTGTGGATGATAGAGCAATAGTTGGATCGGGAAATGACCCGATTACCTGCCTAAACTTAGGACTTATTTAAACTAAAATCTAGGGTTTTGGGGGCATTATCCGACAAACCATTTGGAATTTAGAACAGTAGAAATCAGAGCGATTTGTGTTGTTGTGTGACTCCACGATGAGGAAGATGACACCTGAGTTCTGGGAAGATGTAATTGACACGGCACAATTTCTGAAGGAATCAGAGGAATGACACACGCGGCAAAAGATTCGGAATACGACAAGAGAAAAAGAGTTACAAAAGGTAGAATCCAAACGTTTTAGATTAAGAAGAAAGTAGATTGTGGTATACAAATATCCTAGATAATGGAGACATGAATCAGAGTAGCAACAGAAATTGCAGTTAGTAAAGAAGGAAAAATCAGGCCGAACAATGAAGTAGCCCTAGAGCTAATCTAACGCAAGGCCAAATTATGATTCAAAATACGCATTGCTAGTCGTGGAAGTTGGGAAATATGGCAGTAGCAACAAGTAAGAGAATGGGAGGAACCAACTGCTGAAAGACCTGTTCCTGAGGAACAGCAGTTAGGACCTCCAGTTCAGCCAACAGAGCCATTACCACGAGTAGCATTTGCTTGGCTGAGAACTAGTGAAGAAGAGAAAGAGTTTGCTAGCTTGGTCAAAACAACAAGAGACCAAGGTGATGACGAAGGAATAGCTATAGCTAGGGCACATATTTTATATGATGCCATTAAGAAAAGAAGGGCTGAAGAAAAGTTGATTGCCTAGTACAAAATTAAGGTTGAACAGCATTAGACAGTAGCTAAATCAAGTGCTGCAATAGAAGTTGAAGCTGGTCCTTCGAGACCAGCAATTATTAGAAAAATTAAATAGGAAGAGCCAATACCTGTGGCTCAAAGGCGTGCAGAGCCTTTATTTTTAGATTTAATCTCAGAAGAAGAAGAGGAAGAACAGGCACAATTAATCACTCGAAAGAAAGGAAAAGAGATAGTGCCTAACTATCAAAAAGAGATTAAATCTGAGGTACCAATGTTAACAAGGCCTGTGGAGCCAATTTTTATAAACCTGCTATCTGATTTTGAGGAGGAGGAGCAGTAGCAAGAGCAAAGAGAAAAAGAAAAACAGGCTGAAATTAGTCTACAGCCTATATAAGAAGAAGCAGAAATTAGGGTAGAAACTGAATTACCCGTGACTCCATCCCAATCTACCATAGAATCAGAAAGAACAGTGACAGAGAAGATTGGTAGTCAGGAGGAAGAAGAAAGAGCAGAAAATGAAGAAGAAGCTGAACGAAGCCATTTCGACAAAAATGACTTTGTAGATTCCACTGAAGAGCAAGAAACTCTTCAGCAATTTATGGAAAGAATTCAAGACAGAGTGGAGAGTTCTACCGGCTCACCACCATAGACAAAAGTAGAAACAAAAATTCAAGAATCTACAGAACACGTTCAAGCTCAGCATATGGTAGAGGAAGATCAAGAACAAACCCCTTTGGAACAACAAAGTCGCATTCCTGACCCAACTGAAACAACAGTTCTGAATGAAGTACATTTTTGGAGTCAGGAAACTTATAATAAATATCAAGAGATTAGGGGTTATGATATTATTTACAATAGACTAGTAAATTGGGATGGAATGCAAGAAATCAAAGAATTATTTGAATTCCAAGGTCTACTGAATTTTATTTCTCAAGAAAGAGGGCATGCAGTATATGAAAATCTAGTGCTCTATTTTTATGCAAATTTGAGAGAAAAAGAAGGAAAATTATTTTCCAATGTGGAGGAAGCTGATGTATAGATAACACTAGAGCTTCTCCACAACATTTTTGGATTAAAGAATGAAGGGTAGGAAATTTTGGAAAGTACAACTGTCGTTGAATGGACAGAACAAGAAATCAAGAATAGTTTGGCTATCAATCCTGGTGTGCTTTTATTAAACAGACTAAAACATTTAAATGGTAAAGCACATATGGTAGCCAACATTTTGATTAAGAATATCTATCAACGACAAGGACATGACATAGAATTGAGTCAATTTGTCAAATGGGCCACGTTTGCAGTTGTAAATAGAATTCAAATAAATTGGACTGCAGCTTTTATCTCCAAGCTTAGAACAGTAAAGAAGAAATTGTTTTATAGAGATTTGATTCCACTGCTGATGGTAGATTATATTGATTTCACGAAATGGGCATCAAAAAGAATCAGATTAAGAAACATTTAAGTGAAAGAATACAAAAATTTTGTAGCTACAGAAATAGCTGTACCTTCTAGAGGAATTACAGGAGGTGTAGAAAGAATTAATCAATTAGAGCTTCAATTAGAAAAACTCCAGAAGTAAGTAGATGAACTTAGGAATAGAGACTAAATTGTATTGTTTGTTTACTTGTATAGAATTGTATGAAAATTGTATGATGTATTTGTAATGTAAATTGACTCATTAATGAATATAAATTTTTTAGATGTACTTTTCATACGTGTTTTGAATGTGAAATGAATGGAATTTATTGAATATTATATAATTTGTGGAACATTATGAATGAATGTTTAATAGATTTACAATTTGTTGAATGACAGGATAGATGCTTGAAAATTTCTGCATGTTGCAAGGTAAAATGTAAATTCTACATAACATAAAATGACCTGCAAGTTAAATATTTATATAATGTTTAGATTTAAATGAATTTTGATTAGAATGATGCATTAATGACATAGATTTAACTTTATTTCAGTTAGTAGAATGAAAAAGAAAAAAGCAAAGAGGTACATACGAGGAGTAAACTTAGAGGTTGCTAAGTGTTAACTCAACGAAGTAAGTTCGTTGAGTTAAACGAAACTCCACGAGGTTAGTAATATAATAAAAGGTCACTCCGTTGAGTTATCTGTAACTCAACGAAGTTAGTCCGTGGAGTTAGCAACAGTAACCGACTGTGTTCCATTGAGTTATCTGTAACTCAACGAGGTTAGTTTGTGGATTAAGCAGAACAGTTATTCTTTTAACCACGAACGAAACTTCGTCGGTTTAGCGGTTACCAAAATTTGAAATTAATAGTGGTACACGTACCCATAAAAATAGGAACCATGATGCACATTGCAAGACATGTTCTTGCAACGAGATTTATTCACTTTATGGATGTGCATTATATATATAAAACAAAATGTTATTTACGAGTTATCAACACTTTTAAAAGAAAGGAGAAGCATTGGGGAACTAGAAGGCGAAGTAGCTGATTCGACTTCATTCGTCAACAAATATTTACTAAATGGAAAGCTTCAGACTGGTATGTAATTAACCATCTGTTATTTATTTATGAACACATGGACTCGTTCTCTAAGCACTAAACGATTAGTAAGAATACCTACCCAGGAATTTCCATCGTAGAGGAGTACTGAAACATTTTCTAAACTCGACTTTAACGAAATTCTTTGGGGTGTAGCTAACCTTTCTTTAAAAGAGAACATAGAAATGGCTACTCCAGTAGAAAAACCATTAGGAGAAATTCTGTATCCTAAATTAGTTGATGAACCTTCATCTATTCGATTGCCAAACTTTGAGGGAGATAGATTTGAACTGAAATCTAATTATATTAGTCAATTGCCATATTTTCACGAATTAGAAATAGAGTATGTCTATTATTTCCTTAGAGAATTTAATGAAGTTTGTCAAATGATGAAAATGCCGAACATGAGTATAGATGCTATTAAACTTAGATATATCCCTTTTTCTTTAAAAGACATAGCTAAAAGATGTTTATATACTCTGTCGCCTGATTCAATTTCTACATGGACTGAATTTTGCTCTATTTTTCTGGAAAAATATTATCCAACACATCAAACGATTAAAAAGAAAAAAGAAATATTAATGTGTAGCCAAAAATAGGGTGAATCATTCTGGAAATATTTTGAAAGATTTAAAGATTTACTGACTCAATGTCCACATCATGCAATGAGTAAAGCACAATTAATAGGTATAATTTATGAAGGCATAGATGTTTCAACAAAATCTTTATTAGAATCTACTTGTCAAAATGGATTTCTAAAACTTTGTAGTGAAGAATCATGGGTATATTTAGAAAACTTTGCAAAAAGAATTGCATAGTGGGAAAACTCAACTGAAGCTATTGCAGATAAAAAAATATTGCCAAGAGGAATGCATGAAATAGATTCAAGTATTATGCTTGAAGTGAAATTAACTGAATTAACAAAGAAAATAGAAGAGTTATCATTAAATCAAAAGCTAGCAAAAAAGAATGCAAACATTAATGATTTAGATATTATTTATGCTAGAAACCAGAAAGATAACTTTGGAAATTCTTATAATCCTAATTGGAGAAATCACCCGAATTTATCTTGGAGAAACAACAATTTCCAAGGAGGAGAAAATGTAAATGAGAAGAATATAAGTTATGAAGCATTACTGGAATAAGGATCTAGAATAGAGAAATTAGAAAAGATAATCCAACAATTAAATAATCGTCTAGATTTTGTATTTGGAATTGCTGCAATTCAAAATCAGAATAGAAATATACCACTTAGACAGAAGGAATTAATGAAAGTTAGACCTAATGGAGGATTGCCAATACAAGCAATACCTAACCCTGTCAATAGAACTGTTAATGAAATTGATACCTCTTCTAGGAGGGTAGCTGAATGAAGCAGCATATCTGAAGTAACTATCTATATATATATGCTTTTATTTATTGTTAATAGTATCCTAGAGTTAGTCCTTAACTCAATGAACTTAGTCCGTTGAGTTATGCCTTAACTCCACGAGGGTGTGCAGTAGTTATGTTAATTTTTATCTTTGCTAAATTTTTGTGTGTGTTATACAGAATCGACAAAAGGAATTGATGCAATTAATGTTGGATGCACTAAAGGAAGTACTAAGAAACTTATCAGCTAAAGATATGTGTAGGTTGTGTTGTGTATCAAAGGAAATTAAAGACTGTATTGTAGAAAAATATTTTCACAGACTACAAGCTGTAAAAATGACTAAGATTAGAGATGGATTCATATAGAGGTCATTTAGTCGTAGTTCAATTAACCATGAATATCTGCCTATGAAAGAAATTACTGGAATTCCACCCAATACATTAGAAGGAATAGATCATATTATGGGGATAGATGAATGATTAATCATATACAGGACGAGACCAAGGTATGCAAGTTTATTATCTGATATTTTGATAAGAAATCCTATAACAAGAGAAGAATGAAATATAGGAAGACCTAATAGATATGAAGTACCAACTATAAATTGTGGGTTGGCTTTAATATTTTCTTATAAAAATTCTACAATTCCTGAAAAATTATATTATTGGAGACCTACAGGAAATTGGGGTGAAGATTTACGTTTAAGTGTGTATAATTTTCTAAATAGATCTTGGAATGAAAATATTATGATATATCTAGGACAGAAATCATTAATTAACAACATGCATGTCATACTTGATGGATATGTATATCTAGTCAGAGATATATCAATAGCATTTGGATCTGATTTATACATAGTGAGCATAGATAGTTATGATGAATATATAGAAATTTTACCTATACCGAGAGAAATAGCTAAACCACCATCTGCAAAATTTAATAAAATTCAAATAGGAATGTGGTATAATGAATATGATGATCCTACTTTATGTCTGATAAGATGGTGGGATGAACTGATGAAATTTCAAATATGGATTATGAAAGACATAAATGAATGGAAGTGGGAAGAGGAGTATATTGAAATAGATGTAGAAATAGAAACTAATACATTACCTTGGAACCGAAAAAGGATCCCTTTTTGCATTTCATATCATTAATGGTAATACACTTGTATTTGGAATTTATAATATATTACATGTTTACAAATTAAGAAGGAACAAGAACTGCATTAAAACAGAATTAATAGCAAGAAGAACTATGCCTAAAAAGTTTGCTCGAACTGATACATTTATTCCATTTGTTTCTACTTTTCAATCATGTTCTTAAGTTGTGATTTTGTGTGTTTAATGTTGTGTGTATTCTGCATTTATTTTTAGAAAAAAAAAAAAAATGTAGTTTTTATTTTATTTTATTAAAAAATATATATATATATCTATCGAGTTTGTTGGTATCTGTATTGGGAAACCAACTAGCTTGCTTGTGAGCCACTAGAGGCATAGGAGCCTAGGTTCCACACAAGACATTGATTTATCAATATCTGTTAAATGTTATTTTGTTTTATATTCTACTTTTATCTATGAATGAAAAGTTTTTCAGAATCAAAAATTGGAATATGTAGAAGGAGATACAAACGAAACAAGGTATGTAACCAATTACTTATCCTGAATTTTAAATCAACGAAACTGTATTCATGCCTACTACAATTACCGTATTTATTGTCAAATCTTTTACATTGAGGACAATGCAAAATGTAGGTATAGGAGGGTGGTAATTAAAGTAACAGCCATGTAAGTTTGTTAATTAAAGGAATTAAAATGGTGCTACAAAGTTTTGTGGAAATTGAAAATTTTTATGAACTTGCTATAACTATCCGATAATTGAGACTATAAAATTTTTATAAACTGTAACTACTTGAATGTTATATTTAGAAGGCTATATAAGATGCTATAGAATTTACTATTTATGCAAATCTAGATATAGTATCTTATGCTTTTTCTGAATTTCATAAGTTTAACAGTTTCACGATTTTAAAATGAAATCAGAATGCTTAATGAAAAAATTATCTGAAGTCCTGAAGGAGCTGAAATTTGAATTCTAGATTAAATGAAACACATATGATTAAAGATACATTTAATTTAACTGATTAAACTTGTAGAATGATTTATGTGTAGATCTTATTAAACTACAGAAAAAGTATGAGCTTATTGTTATGGATTCATATTTACAGTAAATGATAGAAGCAGGACTATATGAGTTGGTGTTTTATTGCATCTGTATTAATGAAATACGTACATATACAGTATATGATTAATGTTTTGTTATGTTGTTGTGATTGAAAAAAAAAAAAAAAAAAACTTTAAGAGTTTATTTACTTGTTTGATCACGAGTCTTTTGTACTTGAGCAGATAGATATGTAAGGATTGTTGACCTGAAAAAAGACTCTTGAATCTGGCAACCTAAGATCCTGATCAGAGTTGGGATTGTTGACTGAAAGCTCGTTACATGGGTACATTAGAAAGCTCCTATATGATTCAAGCTTGTCAAATTAACTTTTAAAGTACAAAAAAAAAAAAAATACATATACTGTTCTGAAAAGATACAAGTGTTTTGTGAAATACAGATATCTTATGAATCGAGTATATTTTCTGTTATCTAGAATTACTTAAATATGAATCTAGAATTGACTTTTGAAGTTGTTTAATGGAGATACAATTCTTTATTCTACTTGTCTTAATCATATTGAATTAGATTGTACTTTGATTCGTATGTTGTTGAAATTTCTTCTAGAAATCTTATTGGAAAATTCAGGATGACAGATGATGAAAAGAAGAACCAATGATAATATAATTAACACCTATGCGATGATGATATATTTTGTATGTAATTTGCATATATTCTAAGTATATTTACAGGTTCATTACTGAAACATACAGAATATCTATATGATAATACTAGTTCTTATGCTGAATAGAAGAAAAAAAGAAGAAGAATTAATTCTAGCACTTTTAAAAAGACCAATTAATTAGATCTTAGTTTGCTAAGGGACTAGCAAAATTTAGGTATGGGTAAAGTGTTTAGAATGAAAAAGTGCATATTATTAATGGTTAAATGATGGTTAATTGCATAATATTTAGCTTATCATATGAGAATTATGTCATTATGTTATAATTGCACTATTATAAGCTTTAATTAAAGAATTTGCTTAAATTGGGGGAATTAAGGTTAATTTAGTACATTTCTGAACTGTCGGTAAGTTGCAGGCTGTGAAATTCTTAAATATTCGAATTTTCTGATATTTCGGACAATTATGTTTAACATACCAAACATATTTCGGACAGTTATGTTTAATATACCGAACATGTATCAGATAGTTATGTTTTAAACTGCCGAATAGTTATGTTTTAAAAAAATAGTTTATTATTTCCTGAAGTACACGTGTCGAAACCATAATGCATGACTTAAGTGAACTTTCGGTGAGTTATCCATAACTATCCGAAATTGTAGCTAAGCATCGGATAGTTATATGTGTAACTCTCCGAAATCTCCTTTTATTTATAAAATAGCTGTGGACACATGTCATGTTCTAGGAAAGTGACTTAAGTGGACTTTCGGTGAGTTATCTACAACTATCCGAAATGCATCTGAGCATCGGATAGTTAGACCTGTAACTTTCTGAAATGTTTCTTTTATTATTAAATTGTTGCTGACGTGTGTCGAGATTTGGTAGATTTACTTAAGTTATATATCGGTGAGTTATTTGTAACTATCCGAAATGCATCTAGACATCGGATAGTTAAGTTTATAAGTATTCGAAATGCATCTAGGCATTGGATAGTTAAGTTGTAAGTATCCGAAATGCACCAAAGCATCGGATAGTTAAAGTTATGCACGTATTTTATAGTTAAATCAACGAGGAAAGTTTGTTGAGTTATCTATAACTCCACGGACTATTTATTTTCTAATATGCCACTGTAGCGGTTGTAGAAACAGGACAGTTGGAAGAAAAACCATGATTGCACATATCGCGCAGGGAGAAGAAAGCATCGTCGTTGATATAAATGAAGGAAATCTAAACGACTGTTTGAGTTTTTCCAGCTCTACACTAGAAAAACTTGGATTTGTTACTTCTGTTTTTACTTAATTTATCTTTATGCATATTCTTTCTTTTAGAAGTAAACAAACAACCTTTAATACAATTTAGATATTAATTCCAATTTGTACTTTAACTGCAAGTGCACAGTGTCTATTGTATCAGTGTGCAAGTATAGGTCGATCCCACAGGGAATTGCTAACGAACTTAAGAACTATTTGCTTGTTAAAAATCAAATTTATATATTCAATAAGCTCTTCGTTGACTTATAGTTAACTCAACGGACTAAGTTCGTTGAGTTATGGATAACTCAACAGACTAACCTCGTAGACTTAAGTTAACTCCACAAGCCTGTCTTTTCTTTTTAATACTACTATTTACAGAGGAATTCGAACAACCATTGGGCGATTCCACAGATTGTAAATAACATCAATTAAGCTCTTTAATGCTAGTTAACATTGGATTTATCATTGAGCAATACTAACATTAAGATAATTCAAACAGTAACCATTAAAATCTTTAAGTCTTTTGAACGAACCAATTTCAGTAAACTGTAAAACTAAAATAAACATAAAACAATCACAACACTAACAATGATAACATTAATCATGATACAACACGAACAATACAACACTCAAATATAACATACAAACATAGATAAATTATTTTTGGTATTTTTGTTTTAATATGAACATGGAAATGGGCGACAGGTGAAATGTAAAGTAATCTCACTTGACAGTAAATACTTCCGACACTACTTGCAACACGATTACACCATTGAAAATTAAACCACTTACAATTCTGTCTCCTCTCCCTATAGAATTGCGAGTCCAGAATTGCCAGATGATCTCCTCTTCAGCATACAGGCATCAACCCGAAGCCAAGGCTAAAAGCTTTACGATCTCCTGAAATATGAGTCGGCGCTTGGTGAAAATGGCTTCCCTTCCTGCGACGCGATCACTCCTCACAGTGGTTGTCAGGCACTGTGTTTGGCTCAGAATCGACCTGACATCAAGCAAGTATCCTCACAGACCTCCAATGGTTGGTGATTATGGTGGTGATGATGGTTGGTGTGATACTTTAGAGAATTGTGACACCGATCCTCCTCTGCACACACTGTCCGCCCATCGATCACACACCCTTTCTTTTTTTCTTCTTTTCTTTTATATTTCTTCAGTAGTAACTGCTTCTGCTTAAATGGTCGGTTGGATTTCCTTCATTCATATCAACGATGATGATTTCTTTCCCTACACGATACGTGCAAACGTGATTTTTTCTCTTCCAACTATCTGTTCCTGCAACCGCTACAGTGGCATATTAGAAAATATATAGTCTGTTGAGTTACAGATAACTCAACGGACTTTCTTCGTTGATTTAACTATAAAACACGTGCATAAATTTAACTATCCGATGCTTAGGTGCATTTTAGATACTTATAAACTTAACTATCCGATGCTCAGATGCATTTCGGATAGTTACAGCTAACTCACTGATATATAACTTAAGTAAATCTACTAGATCTCAACACGTGTCAGCAGCAGTTTGATTATAAAATAACATTTCGGAGAGTTACAGGTCTAACTATCCGATGCTCAGATGCATTTCGGATAGTTACAGCTAACTCACCGAAAATCCACTTAAGTCAATTTCCCAGAACATGACACGTGTCCTCAGCTATTTTATAAATAAAAAGAGATTTAGGATAGTTATAGGGATAACTATCCGATGCCCAGCTGTAATTTCGGATAGTTACAGCTAACTCACTTAAGTCATTCATTATGGTTTTGACACGTGTACTTCAGGAAATAATAAAATATTCTCTCAAAACATAACTGTTCGGCAATTTAAACATAACTATCCAATACATGTTCGGTCTGTTAAACATAACTGTCCGAATTATCAGAACTGTCTGAACTGTCCGAACGAAACAGTTCTCAATTCTTAAGCAATTCCCTGTGAGATCGACCTATACTTGCACACTAATACAATAGACATTGTGCACTTGCAGTTAAAATACAAATTTGAAGTAATATCTAATTTGTATTAAAGGTTGTTTGTTTACTTCTAAAAAAAAGAATAGGCATAAAGATAAATTAACTAAGTAAAAATAAAAGTTAACAAATCCAAGTTTTTCTGGTGTGTTGTTGGAGATCCAATCAGATTTTCTGGTGTGGTGCTGGGTAATCAAACAATGATCATAAATAACTTCACAAGAGAAGGGTGAATTGTAACTATAAAAATTTAACCTTAAAATCTCAAAAAATACACTATAAAAATCTTTTGTAAAATCTTTATCTATTATGCACACAATTTTTATAATTTATTATAACAAGGTATAATTTATAACACTTTCAGAATTTACCCTTAAGTGATAAGAAATAAATACACAGAAAACTTACACATTTTGATATTCTAATTCCCTACACAAAACCTTTTCACCTTCTTTCTTGAAGCTTTTCCTTAGCAACTATTGGAACTTTGCTCTTCTGAATTTTCTCATTGATCTTTAGCATTGATTCCTTTTGACCTTTAGCTCTTTAGATTAATCTCGTGTGATATAAGTAATTGTTGGTGTATGTAGAAGTTTTCTCTCGCACTCTAAATTGGGACACAATACTAAATTTGGAATTCTTTAGTATTGAATTTAGGATTCCTTTGTATTGGATTTAGATGGCTTAAAGTGCAACTTATACCCCTTATTTACAGCAGTTGAATTGGAGTTGTATGTTCAACACGTTCATCTACTTTTTCCATAATTTTATGATTCAAGTTCTTTTGAAATTCAAAATACCGACGTTCGTCATGTTCTTGCATAATGTCCACGTTCTCCTATCGTAGATCCATCGAGAATCCTCTTTCTAGAGAATTATAAATTTATTTCCTACGTTGGTACTTTAGTTAAATACTTATCTTTTAATGTCTATAAAAATTCGAACACTTGTCGATAACTCTTAAGGCTTTCACTTGTAAAACACTTAACTAAGAAAGAAAACTTAATGTTAAATTAATCACTTATAAAACTCAAATAATTATCCAATTCATATGTAAAAACTCAAACAATTATCTAACTTTTTGATTTTCTTTAAAGAATATATATGAAAAACACATGAAAACTTAAACCGTTAAAAACAAACATGCAAATAATTATTAGAATTTTTAATATAACTATATGACTAAGGTAAAAACTTAAACTTATTTAGACCTATTTTCAGACTAAGTAAAAACATACATCATCAAAACAAAAATCCTAATATTTCATCTTAGATATTTATACTCTTAATTTTAAAGACTTATATTTTAATTCACTTCCCCACTTTTCCCTCTCTTCACTTTTTTAATCTCTTTTTTTAAAACAAAAAATAGAAGTTCGGTCTGAACTTGTGTTTCGATTAGACTTACCTTTCCTTTTATTCAAAAGGTTCAACTTAACCTAACTGATGTTTCCAATAGGATTGACCTTAAAAAAAGTTTAATTTGATTGAACTTACGCTTTGATTTAACTGATCTTCCTGCTTTCCTTGTTTAATTTTATCTAAGATGAAATTACCATATTTGAGATATCAAATATGAAAGCCTAGAATATCAATATCTCCATTTAATTTAAACATATATGTTGCTCTTGTATTTTACATTAGATATTTATGTCATTTAATTTTTTTTAATGTTTATTTTGTTATTTAAACATTTTAATTTCTTTTTTTAAGTATTTTGCCAGAATCTTCTAGATATTAATTCTTAGATTTAAAGCATTTTAATTCCTTTCATGCCTTCATTGTTAATATATGTTTTCTTCTTTATTTTAGTTTCAAATATTAGATTTTGTCTTTTTTTTTCTTTTTTTTTTATCCTTAGCACGATGACAAATATAATTAAGAAGAGGAAGACTGTTGATGGAGATGAAAAAAAAAATCAACTACAAAATATGTCGTACGGTAGTAGATGTTTAATGAGACAGTGGTGAAAATATAGATAAGATGATAAGCAGCGCCTACAACTTTAGCAGGAGGTCCGGACCCATATATATATATGTATTTGTATGCTTAAATGCGTATTGAACATGCACGATTGACTCTATTGACAAATGACGAGAGTAGAATTCAATTGAATTTAAAATTCAAGCGATGATTATGTCATTGTATTTTTTTTTGGTGATGCCTTTTAGAATCAATCTTAATGAATGGTTGAGGTATTGAATCATCTAGAAAACAAAACTTATTATATTAAGGGCCTTATGCATGGGTCTACTCTGAGTAGGGTAATTCTAAACCTTTTAGTAACTATAAAAATTTCAAGTTTGTTAAAACTATTTATAACTTATGGATTATAACAAGGTTGTTATATATTATTTTATTTGTCTTGCTCTTAAGACAGTTTTAGATAAGTACAACTATTTCATGTATTTAGGACGTGCAATTATTACTTTTATGGACAACACCGATGTACATGTAAATCACTTGGTATGATTTTGAAATCCCAACATCTAACTTGAGTAATATATGTATATCCAAATTCCAATATGAAATATAATAAATGGCCTGCGTTTAAACCAAAAATAAACAAGAAAACAAAAATGAAGAGTTTATTTGAAATGTTGTATGCGTACATATTGTAGATTGCAAGCATCCACTACTTTATTTATATTAGGGAATGGAAATTATGCCCCAGAGCGAATTAGAACAAGGATGACTAAATGTATGTGACGTATGAGTTGCCAGATCGTCGTGTGAAGTTTCAATAATATCCACCACGGCCATGTCCGTAGCCAGAGCCCGAACCAGACCCGTACCCAGAGCCACCGTGGCTGCCACCACCTCCACCTCCTCCGCCACCGCCACCTCCACCTCTTGCGTAGCCGCCGTTGCCAACACCATATCCGGAGCCACTACCGGATCCATGGCCGGAGCCACTTCCGCCATGGGATCCACCGCCACCTCCACCACCACCACCTCCCCCGCTGGCGTATCCACCACGTCCTCCACCGTGTCCATAACCAGAGCCAGAACCGTAGCCGCTTCCAGATCCGTGACCGGAGCCACCACCTCCACCGCCACCTCCTCCTTGGGCATATGCGTCGCCACCTCTTGCATATCCACTCCCATGGCCAGAGCCATATCCGTAGCCTTCTCCATGGCCGCCGCCGCCACGACCACCACCACCTCCGCCACCTCCTCCTTTGGCATATGCCCCACCACCTCTTGCATATCCACTCCCATGGCCAGAGCCATATCCGTAGCCTTCTCCACGGCCGCCACCGCCACCACCACCACCACCTCCGCCTCCTCCACTGGCATATGCTGTCAACACCCTAGTGGCAGTGGTCATGCCTACACAAAGCATGACCAAAAGGGTGACACTTAGGAATTTGCCGGACCTAGCCATTTTCTTGGTTGGTTTTGTGATGAATGGAGTGGAGCGATGTAAGAGCTGAGTTGGGTTGCGGAGATGGGATTCTCAGGGTATTTATAGGAATTTGACGATGCCTGTGTGCTTACATTTGTTGGTGTGAAAATTTGAATCTCTTTCAGTGTTATGATAGGTGAAGCATGACTTGGAAATACGCGTTTAAGGGCAACAGCTGGACAAGATGAGGCAGTTGGACATTTGTTGGGTATTGACTTCTTGTGACGAACGGAAACCCATAGCTAAAAGACTTTGCTTCACCTTTCACGGATTTGCAATACCGTGTTGTCGCATGCATGCCTCCCCAGCTGACGTATGTATTATTAGACGCAAGTTTGACTTGGAGTATGATAATGCTTGCACTACTGCATCGCCTTTTTTTCCTGGGGCCTTTTCATTAAATTAAAAAACAACTTCGTATCCAAATTTGGATTTCCATCCATTCACACTTAAGTAGTGTATTTGAACTTTGACTCACTTGACAAATGCATCGGGACCTAACGCCAGTATGGTACAAGAGCTTTGATTTATTCACGTCTTTGTTCCGTCATCGTATGGTATTGTAAGCAAGCCTAATTCGAGTACAGCGGTCCATTATAAGAAAGAATAGTCAATAAGTCAAAAGAGATAACCCATTGGCACCCTATGCCATCATCTAATCGGATTTCCATCCATTCACATTTGAGAGGTGTATGTGAGCTTTGACTTGCTTGGCAAATACATTGTCACATGTGACTGGTGCACGCAATGCCTGTCTTTGCGCCTCATTTGTTTGCCTTACTTTCTATGACTAGTGATTCAAGTGCACGCAGTAATAACTCTTCTCGTGGTCAAGGACGGTCTGCCTAGAAGAATCATGGCCCCTGCGAACACTGTGGGTGTCAAAACCATCCTCCAAATATTTAAAAAGATCATATAAACCACAAATATTTATGGATAGATATATATAAACCTATTCTAATATCACGTAAAATTTTAACTCAAAATGAATTAGTTGTGATTAAAAAGATCCTTATTATATAAGGTCAAGTTATATCACTCTTCACTACAAGTATGTAGTGACGAATCGACATATATTTGTAATTACCGTTATATATAATCTATAGTTATGATCACTAAAGTCTGTCACTTTTTTACTCAAAGTATGTCACCATATATATTCAATAGTTACAAACAATAAAGTTCGTCACTTCTTTCGTGACACTTTTAACTATTTTAGGTTCTATTGAATTTAAAATTAAAGTGGTGATCTTAAACCTTGCAAGTGGTAATATAGGAGGTGTTTGTGCATAATTCTCGTAAGGAAAGAAAATGACGAGAATTACTGGAAATGCTATAAAATGAAAAACCTAAGAAATGATAAGAAATTTTGACATGTTTATGTAAAATAGGAAATGAAATGATTAAAAATGACATGAAATTTTAATGTATTTGTGCATAATAGAAAATGATGAGAAATAGAAATAATGAGAAATAAATTTTTTTATAATTTTTGAAATAGTAAATAATTGTATAACTTGAAAGTAATATTTTAAATAATAATAGTATATATTAATTATATTTTAAATAATATAATATAATATATAGTACACAATTATTTTGTTATGAATAATCTTTTCATCACAAACATACAATGCAAACATACAAAGATACATATAACTAATTTCCTATGCTTACAATGGTAAAGAAAATAAAATATATCAAAAAGATAATAATACTTACATATAGTTTTATTTTCTTTCATTCTTTCTCACATATAACTTTTATTTCTTTTATCAATTTTTTTCTTTTTCACGATCGATCATTCATCTTCTCCAGCAACATTCACTCAAGCAGGAGCGATGAGTGGTGAGTAAGAGTGATGAGCCACAAGCCTAGACGAGCAAAAGTGATGAGCGATGAGCAGTGAGTGCTAGCAACGAGCGGTGAGTACAAGCGACAAGTGGTGAGTAGTGAGTGCAAGGGACAAGCGGCAAGCGATGAGTGCAAGCGATGAGGGATGAGTAGTGAGCAACGAGCGACGAGCGGCGCAGTGAGCAACCAGCGACGAGTGGCGAGTAGCAAGTGGCGAGTGCTAGCGATAAGCTGATGAGCACAGGTGACGAGTGGATGAGCGCGAGCAATGAACAGCAAGCAGTCAACACGAGGCAAGTGCAGGCAAGGGCAATGTGAGTGTGTAGGTTGGCAATGTTCGCATGTTTCCCCTTCTTTTGGAACTTAGGATGTCAACAACGAAGGAAAAATTTTTTGACTATCTTTGGAAATCTTTTCCCAATGTTTCCCAATAGGCACAAACACAAGAAACCTTGGGAAATCTTTTCCCAATGTTTCTTTTCCTAAGGTTTCTTAAGATTTCTTGTAAGCACAAACTCCCTTTTAGGATCAATCTTAATAAATGGTTAAGATATTAAACCATCCACAAAATCAAACTTATCTTTTGCATCAAGGACCTTTTGCATGGATCTACTCTAAGTGCGATAATTATAACATTTTCGAAGATATCAGGAACAATTCTAAGCTTACTAGAGTTATTTGTAATACATGGATTATAACAAAGTTTTTAGATTTATTTCAATACTGATTATTTTACTTGTTTTGCATTTATGATAGGTTTAAATAGGTAAAAGTAGTAATTGCACATATTTAGGCCATACAATTATTTCTTTTATGAACAGGAAAAGAAAATTATGTGCCATATCAAATTAAAACAAAGACGAATACATGTATGTGACTACTATTGAGTTGCCAGATGGAGTATATAAGTGATCAGATACGACTTTGTAGGGAATAATGGCATATTAAAGTATAACGTGTATGGAAATTAATTAACAAAATATATAGTTGACAAGTCACTGTAGATACAGATGCATGGTTTGTCGGCTACATCTGGACTTTATGCATGGAAATACTAGCGAGTTGAATGGGTGGTAGGTGTTGAATTCACGGAATAATCATATTGATCAAATACCAGCACTTAATATTGCTACGCACATGAACCCCATGCACCTGCTGGATGAGATGAGACATTTGGTCAGTTGTTTGGTTTTCTCTAGGAGATGGAAACTTGAGGTAGTGGACATTACTTTCTTGACTTTGTACATGAATTTGTCTGCCTTTTCATCCAAAAGAAAAATAGATAAGTAC
Source organism: Cymodocea nodosa (assembly GCA_036874045.1). Taxonomy (NCBI): domain Eukaryota; kingdom Viridiplantae; phylum Streptophyta; class Magnoliopsida; order Alismatales; family Cymodoceaceae; genus Cymodocea; species Cymodocea nodosa. The sequence goes on from CM072341.1 coordinate 2,186,364, forward strand.
ATGGATTTAGATTTCCATCCATTTGCACTTGAGAAATGTATGTAAGCTTTGACTCACTCGACGAATGCATTGACACCTAACGCTACTGCATAACTTGGAAACTCTATTTACAAGAGTTTTGACTCAATCTTGTTTTTCTCAATTTTCGAATGGTATTGTAGATGAGCCAAACTCTAATGCAATGTATGAAATTACAACTTAAAATTGGTAGGTTGTGAGCAGAGCGGTGTATTTTATATAAGTCAAGGTTTCAACCCTTTCATATTCGTTGTAAGGCTTTTTGAAAATTTTTCCTAACTTATGACTTATTATATATGCATAGATAAATATATATAAATTTTCTATATATGGGTAAATGTATGCAAAACCTTTTGTAATACCATGTAAGATTTTAACTTAAAACCTTGTGTTACATCACTCTTATACTCAATGTGGTACCTTTTGAATCACATAAATCAAAAAATCACTTATGATTAAGTGGATGAACTTATGGGCTTCTTTGTGATTCCTCAGAACGAGAAATGCATCTCATTATATAGATATTTATACATCTTAAGGTCTTAACAACTAATTCAATGTCTTACACCTTTTTGTAGGAAAGATGTCTCATAGGCATTATATCAATCACATCAAACATACTAAGTATATATCTAGACAAATCAAATTTAATTAACATTTGCAATTTGAAAATATAAGTTGATGTTGTACAATATAATTTTTGCAAATAAAGACAACAAAAAAATGTGAAATTTTTTGTCAGACTACTCATGCTATTATGAAGGGAACTTGTATGACTTGGATTCTTATTGGGGAATATTTAATATTTTATTTTTAATAACAAAATACATATTATATGGATAATTTAGGCTCTTACCTAAGAGCATTTTATATATTTTATATATATTTTTTCCTTTACAAATATTTTGTACTCTTATTAGGAGTATTTAATATCTTTTATATATTTTGATGTCTCATTTTGTTTGAGACAAAATATAAATTTTGTTGACAATTTATACTCTTATCTAGATATAGTTAATATCTTTTATATATTTTGACATCAATACAATTCTCGTTGAGTTAAAATATAAATTTTGAAGACATTTTATACTCTTATTTAGGAATATTTAATGTTTTTTATATATTTTGACATCATCACATTTGTTTTAAGCTAAAATATAAATCATGTAAATAGTTTATACTCTTATTTGGGAGAATTTAATGTTTTCTTACTTTAGATATCTATATGTTATTTCTAAAGAATTTGATTTTAGCTTTTATTATTATTATTTTAGATATTTATATTTCATATCTAAAATATATTAATTTGATTTTACAGTTATTATTATTATTTTAGATATTTGTATTTCATATCTGAAATATATTAATTTAATTTAATTTTTTATTTTAGTTGTTATATTTCTCATCTAAAATATTTAGTTACCTTAGATGCCTATATGTTATAAGAAATTTGTTTAGATTTGATAAAATATTCTTTTTTTTTAAATGCCTAAACATATTGTCATTTTTTTTAACATCACTTTTTTTACGTCTTTCTTTTCTTCTTTATCATTTCACTACCTTGTTTATTATATATTATATATATATACCATATATATTTTCCCTCATCATATATTATTTTTCCATTATTGTTATTATTTTATGTTTTTTTGTTCTTTCGATTGAAGCAAAGTATGACTTTAGTTTGTTTAAAGCCTATTTTATTTCAACGTTTGATCAAATTGAAGCATGACTTCCTTTCAACTAAATTCTATTTTTTAGAACTTTCGATCGAATTGAAGCATGACTTCAATTGGATCGAAGCTTGTTTTTCTTTAGAATCTTCGGCTAAATCAAAGCATGGCTTCGATTCCATTGAAACTTTTTCTTTTTAAGATCTTGAGTTAAATCTAAGGTTAGCTTTATAGTTGAACCAAAGTCTTTTTTTTTCTTCTTCTTTTTTGTCTAAAATGACTTAACTTTCATTTTAAACCTTTTAAGATTCTTAGACATTTATATATTATGCCTAAGAATCTCTTTTGATTTTATTTTAGATATTTATGTTTTGATATATAAAATATTTTGATTTATATCTTATTTTATTGTATCGTAGATCTAATTCTACTAGTTTATAAGTATATTCATATGCAGAGTGGGAGATGCAGAGTGGGGAAGAGATGTTGATGATCGTCATTCACATTTTGGATTTTTTACATTCTATGATGGAAATCTTATTTCTAGAAAGTAACGTGTTGTATCTCGTTCCAATATAGAGATACAATATTGAACAATTGCAAATGTAGCTTGTAAATTACTTTGGTTGAGAATGTTATTACATGAACTTCATAGGGAGGGTTAGTGCAGGTCATAAAGTAGAGTAAAAAGAAAAGTAAGAAATTTTGTTTTTTTTGTTAGTTGCATGTAGAAAACTTAGGTAATGTAATTCCTTAGGTTTCAAATTTTTCTCCCGTTACCTAAAAAATTTTCTCACTTATGAGGTGAGAAAGCTCTAGAAAATTTTTACTCTTGCTTGTGCACGGTTGCTCTTGCTCGCACACGCCCTCCCCGCCCTCACGCATGGCCTCATCGTCCTCCCCACCCTCGCGCATGGCTGCTATCGCCGCCCTCATCGCCTATGCACATGGCTGCTCTTGCCGCCCTCATGCACGGCTACTCTCCCCGCCCTCGCGCATGGCTGCTCTCATCGCCCTCGTCGCCCAAGTGCACAGCTGCTCTCGCCACCCTTGCCGCCCTCACACACGGCTGCTCTTGCCACCCTCACTGCCCACGTACACGCCCTCGCTACCGCAAATGTAACTTGTAAATTACTTTGATTGAGAATGTTATTACATGAACTTCATATTTCAATTACCATACCTGTCATTTGGTGAGATAATATTAGCTCAATATATTTGACTCAATCCAGTGTTACATTCTTCGTCAAAGCACATTGAAATTGACATTTATTTTGTTAGAGATCATGTTCAACATCGATTTATTTTGTGCCATGGAGAAGGCTACGGATATGGCTCTGGCCATGGGAGTGGATATGCAAGAGGTGGTGGGGCATATGCCAAAGGAGGAGGTGGCGGAGGTGGTGGTGGTCGTGGCGGCGGCGGCGGCCATGGAGAAGGCTACGGATATGGCTCTGGCCATGGAAGTGGATATGCAAGAGGTGGTGGCGCATATGCCCAAGGAGGAGGTGGCGGTGGAGGTGGTGGTGGAGGGGGTGGCTCCGGTCACGGATCTGGAGGCGGCTACGGTTCTGGCTCTGGTTATGGACACGGTGGAGGACGTGGTGGATACGCCAGCGGGGGAGGTGGTGGTGGAGGTGGCGGTGGATCCCATGGCGGAAGTGGCTCTGGCCATGGATCCGGTAGTGGCTCCGGATATGGTGTTGGCAACGGCGGCTACGCAAGAGCCGGAGGTGGCGGTGGCGGAGGAGGTGGAGGTGGTGGCAGCCACGGTGGCTCTGGGTACGGGTCTGGTTCGGGCTCTGGCTACGGACATGGCCGTGGTGGATATTATTGAAACTTCACACGACGATCTGGCAACTCATACGTCACATACATTTATCCATCCTTGTTCACATACATATATTGATGATTTGGTCATGATGTTTAAAAGAGAAAGTAAACCTTCTAAAAGTAAGTATTTCTTGAGATAAAGGAAGAAATAAGAATAATAAAAACAATACCGCAAGAAACTCCAAGACATAGAAACTCAGGACAAAATTACGTCAAGTGCTTCTTGTACTACTCTCAGCATTTGTCAACAGAGTCTAACGTATGTATTCAAAGTCAAATGTGAATGGACGGAAACCCGAAAGCATGTAAGTAGCAGTTGGGGTCTCGAGAAGGCTATGGACCGATTGGATGTGATGGGTTTACTAATATTCAACATGCATTCAAGCGTATATATATACACACACTCACATAGATAAAATATAATCTATTTGTCTAACACATGTGTACTGAAATATATTTATTTTTTTCTTTCTTTTTAGTTTTAAAAGTTCTACGTTAGATATATTTTTTTATTTAAAGATTTTAAAATTTCAAAAAAAAAATGATCTTGCCATATAATCTTTTAAATGCAATGTTCAATAATTTTTTTTATCTAAAGATTTTAATATTTAATGTTTTTATGTTAACTTTTAATCATTAATTTTTTACCAAATACAATAACAACAAATATAACTCGAATCAGTATTAGAATTTATATATAATAGCTTATATCATCAATTAATTAATTATGAAATTATTTTTAATTTTTAAAATAAAATGTTCAAATATGATAGTATTGTTTTTTTTAATTTTCCACGTATGCCTTTTATTACTAAAAAAATGAAAAATTTAGAAATTCTAATGTAGAGATCGGAAATTCCAATCGCAGATTGGTTAAAAAAAAAAACAATACTATCATTTAGATATTTCAAATAATAACCATTAAAATCTTTAAGTATCTGGAATGAATTAATTTCAGTAAACAATAAAACTATTTTCTATTTTCTAAATCAAGCAAATGTAAAACAATCACAATACTGACAATGACAACATTAATCACGATACAAAATAGATAATATAATACTTTAATACTAAATGTAAACATAGATAATTTATTGTTTTTGGTATTTTGTTTTCATATGTTCCTGAAGATGAGCGAAAGGTGAAATGTAAAAATCTATATCGATAGTAAAAACTTCTGTCACTACATGTGACGCGATTACACTATTGAAAACTTAATCACTTACAATCTTGCTTCCTCTCCCTATAGAATCGCGAATCAAGAATTGTAAGATGATCTCTTCTTAAGCATGTTAGCATCAACCCGAAACCAAGGCTAAAAGCTTTACGATCTCTTGAGATATGAGTCGGTGCTTGGTGAAAATGGTTTCCCTTCCCGCGACGCGATCACTTCTCACAGTGGTTGTCAAGTACTGTGTTTGGCTCAGAATCGACCTGACATCAAAAAAGTATCCTCACAGACCTCCGATGGTTGGTGATTTTGGTGGTGGTGTGGAGCTTCAGGGAACTTCCGACATTTCCTGTAGTTAGCGTAGTTCTCCACCTCTGTACACACACCTTCTTCATCTTTTTTTCTCCTCTTTTATATTTCATTCAGTAATAACTGCTTCTACTTAAATGATCAGTTGGATTTTCTTCATTCATATCAACAATGGTGATTTCTTCTTCATTCCACAAGTGAATTCCTACATGGTACGTGCAATCATGGTTTTCCTTCGAATTTCCTATTTCTGCAACTGCTACAGTGGCATATTAGAAAATAAATGGTCCGTGGAGTTACAGATAACTCAATGGACTTACTTCGTTGATTTAAATATAAAGCACGTGCAATAAAGAAATAACTTATAAGCTTACTAATATAACGCGTTACCTTAGTATATATTCAAGTAACTCAACGTGTATAGTTATGCTAACTTAACGAGTTATACATGTACAACTCATGTGACATAATAAAGCATTTAAATTCAACACGTGTATAAATCTAACTTAATGAGTTCGTATATATAATTTACAGTTTTTACTCAATAACTCAACGAGTTCTCACGTGATCTTTTTATACCTTTAAACTTGTAACTCAATGAGTTGGCACGTGATCTTTTAACAAAAAGAGCACTAACTCAACGAGTTGTTACTGTTCACCTGTACATGATATAAATATATGCAAATAAAATGGATCATGCTTAATATTATAAAACCACACTTAAATCAGGTTTTCATATCACGACACATGTCCTTAATAAGTTTTATAAATAAAAGGAGATTTCAGATACTTACAAATCTAACTATCCGATACCTAGATGCATTTCAGATAGTTACTAGATAACTTACCGAAAATCCACTTAAATCATGCATTGATGTTTCAACACGTGTACTCTAGGAAATAATAAAATATTCTTTAAGTATTTAAAACATAACTGTTCGGTACTTGCAATATAACTCTTTGAAATAACAGAAAATTTGGATACTTAAGAATTTCAAAGCTTGTAACTTACCGACAGTTCAGAAATGTACTTAATTAACGCTAATTCCTTGAAATTATGCAGATTCTTTCATTAAAGCATATAATAGTGCAATTATAACATAATAGCTTAATTCTCATATGATAAGCTAAATATTATGCAATTAACCATCATTTAACTGTTAATATTATGCACTTTTTCATTCTAAATAGTCTCCAATAAACCATCATTTAATAGTTCAGAAATGTACTTAATTAATGCTAATTCCTTGAAATTATATAGATTCCTTTATTAAAGCATATAACAGTGCAATTATAACATAATGGCTTAATTCTCATATGATAAGCTAAATATTATGTAATTAACCATCATTTAACCATTAATATTATGCACATTTTCATTCTAAACGGTCTCCAATAAACCAAATTTTCAAGAATAGTCGAATCTTATTAGAAAATGTTGAAGGTAACCCATAATTTTCAGTTGGTACTTCAAACATATTAGGTCTTCTTATATTCCATTCTTCTCTAGTGATAGGATTTCTAATAAAAATATCTGGTAATAGAATAGCACACCTTGGTTTAGTTCTATAAACAATCAATCCTTCATCTATTCCCATAATATGATCTATTCCTTCTAAGTAATAACTCTACGATACTACTAAATATAACTAAAACTTCTATATATATATATATATTTATGTTTTCTATTTGTATTTTTCTGCTTACTATATTATACATAGTTGTTAATAATTTTGTTGATGCATTTAGCTTCCCTCCCATAAGAGGTATCAATTTCATTAATAGTTCTATTTAAAGGGTTTAGTACTACTTGAATTGGCAATCCTCCTGTTGGTGTAACTTCTATTGATTCCTTCTATCTAGGGTGTATATGTCTATTCATGTTCTGATTTTGAATAGTAGCATTTCCAAATACATGATCTAGACAATTGTTTAATTATTAAATTATCTTTTCTAATTTCTCTATTCTAGATCCTTGTTCAATTAATGCTTTATAACTTGCATTTCTATCATTTATATTTTCTCCTCCTTGGAAATTGTTATTTCTCCAAGATAAATTTGGGTGATTTCTCTAATGAGGGTTATAAGAATTACCAAAATTATCTTTTTGGTTTCCAACATAGATAATATCTAAGTCATTAATATTTACATTCTTTTCTGCTAGCTTTTGATTTAATGATAACTCTTCTATTTTCTTTGTTAACTCAATTAATTTAACTTCAAGCATAGTGTTTGAATCTATTTCATGCATTCCCCTTGGCAATATTTTCTTATCTATAATAACTTTAGCTGAGTTCTCCCATTGAGTAGTTCTTTTTGCAAAGTTTTCTAAATAAGCCTAGGCTTCCTCACTACATAGTTTCAGAAATCCATTCTAACAGGTAGATTCTAATAAAGATTTAATTAAAACATCTATACCTTCATAAATTATACCTATTAATTGTGCTTTACTCATTGTATGATGTACACATTGAGTCAATAAATTTTTAAATCGTTTAAAATATTTCCAAAATGATTCTCCCTATTTTTGGCTACACATTAATATTTCCTTTTTCTTTTTAATTATTTGATGTGTTGGATAATATTTTTCTAGAAAAATAGAGCAAAATTCAGTCCATGTAGAGATTGAATTAGGCGACAGACTATATAACCATCTCTTAGTTGTCTTTTAAAGCAAAAGGGATATATCTAAGTTTGATAGCATCAATACTCATGTTCGACATTTTCATCATTTGACAAATTTCATTAAATTCTCTAAGGAAATAATAGGCGCCTTCCCTTTCTAATTCATGAAAATGTTGTAATTAACTAATATAATTAGATTTCAGTTCAAACCTATCTCCCTCAAAGTTTGGTTGTCGAATACATGAAGGTTCATTTGGTAGTTCAAGATACAAAATTTCCCCTAATGATTTTTCTACTGGAGCAGTGATGTCTTCGTTCTCCTTTAAAGAAAGGTTAGCTACACCTCTAAGGATTTCGTTAAAGTTTGTTTTAGAAAATACTTCAATACTCCTCTATGTTGAATAATCCTTCGTAGGTGTTCTTACTAATCGTTTAGTGCTAGGAGAATGAGTCCATGTGCTCATAAACTCTTAACATATAGTAAATTTAGAAAATTAATTACATATCAGTCTAAAGCTTTGCTCTAAATAAATAGTTATTAATGGATGAAGTTGAATCAATTGCTTCTCCCTTCTAGTTCCTCCAACAAGTTCTCTTTTCTCTTCTTAATTGCAGGTAACTAGTAAATAACATTCTGTTTTGTATTTATAATGCACGTCTATAAGGCAAATGAATCTTGTTGCAAGAACGTATCTTGTAACATATAGTATGGTTCCTATTTTTATGGATACGTGTTCCACTTCTAATTTTTAAATTTTAGTAATTGCTAAACCCACAAAGTCTTATTCATGAAGAAAAGAATAACCGTTCAGCTAACTCCACAGACTAACTTTGTTGAGTTACAGGTAACTCAACAGAGTGACCTCAATTACTATTCCTAACTTAATGAACTAACCTCGTTGAGTTACAACTAACTCAACGGACTAGTTTTAGGCTTTTATTTGCTAACTTCACAGACTAACTTTGTTAAGTTATAGTTAACTCAATGGAGTGATTGTATTTTTATTACTACCTTCGTGGAGTTAAGTTTAACTCCATGAACTAACTTCGTTGATTTCACAGTTAGCAAATTTTCCTAAGAAACTTACTTCTCATATTAACTTCTACTTTTCTTTTCCTACATATTATCAACTTAAATATATTTAAATACATAGAATTAATGCAATGTTCCAATTTAAATTCATTAAATCTAAACATTATGTGTATATTTAACTCATAGTTTATTTCCTATTATATAGAAAATAGATTTTACTTTTTAGTATGCAAATATATTCAGACATTATCAAATCATCATGCATTTAACCACATCATTTATAAAATTTTAAAAACTTGTCTTGCAAAGCTTTAAACAAATATATATACAAAATTTATCTTTAATACAGTTCTAAATTAAATCATTCATTCACAAATATACGAATTCAAAAGTATATTGATTTTCAAACATTTATATATTATATATATATATATTGTTTACATTACATTCAATCAGATATTTTGCATTACAAATAGATGAATAATACATTTAATCTTTCTTCCTTAATTCATTTACTTCCTTCTTGAGCTTTTCTAATTGATGTTCTAATTGATTTATCCATTCTACAGCTCTTGTAAAGTCTCTAGAAGGTTCAAAAATATCAACAGTAGTAGCAAAAACATAATTTCTATATTCCTTCATTAAAATGGCCCTGGATCTCATCCTTTTTGATGTCTATTTTGTGAAATCTATTCCTTCCACCATCAGTAGTAGAATTAAATCTCTATAAAATAATTTCTTCTTTATTGCTCTCAGCTTGGAGATTATTACTTTTGACCAATTTACTTGAATTCTTTTGACAACTGCATATGTGGGCCCATTTAACAAATTGACTTAATTCAATGTTGTAGCATTGTCTTTGATAAACAGTATTCACTAATATAGTTGCCACCATGTGTGCTTTTCCATTTAAGTACTTCATTCTGTTAAGTAATGGCACATGAGGGTCATTGGCTATGCACTGTTTTATTTCTTGTTTAGTCCACTCTACTACAGTTGTTTCTTCCAGAATTTCAATCCCTTCATTCCTTATTTAAATAAGTTGTAGAGAAGATTGAGTGTTATCTGAATATCAACTTGCTTTACACTAGAAATTAATGTTCCTTCTTCTTCTCTTAGATTTGCATAAAAACTAGGCATTAGGTTTTCATAAATTGCATGCCCTTTAGTTTTTGGAATAAATTCCAGTAGGCCCTGGAATTCAAATAATTCTCTAATATCATCCATTCTAGTCCAATTTACTGGCCTACTGTAAATGATATCATACCCCTTTATTTCTTGATACTTATTGTATGCTTCCTAACTCCAAAAATAAACTTCATTTAGAATTGTTGCTTGAGTCGGATCAGGAAGTTGAATTTGTTGCTCTTCAAGGGTTTGTTCTTGAATTTCTTCTTCAAATTGCTAAACTTGTTGTTGTGATTGCTGAAAATAATCTAAAGATTCCTGTATTTCAATTTTTATTAGTAGTAGAGAGCTTACAGAACTTTCCACTCTTTTATCTTGTAATTCTTTCAGTAACTACTAAAGAGTTTTATGCTCTTCAATGGAACCTATTGAATTCTTTTCTTCTTGTTCAACTTCTTCTCTTTTTTCTTCCTCCTCACAACAAATCTCCATTATTACTGTTTGTTTAGAATGAAAAAGTGCATAATATTAACGGTTAAATGATGGTTAATTACATAATATTTAGCTTATCATATAAGAATTAAGCCATTATGTTATAATTGCACTGTTATATGCTTTAATGAAAGAATTTGCATAATTTCAGGGAATTAATGTTAATTTAGTACATTTCTGAACTGTCGGTAAGTTGCAGGTTTTTAATTCTTAAGTATCTGAATTTTCTATTATTTTGGAGAGTTATATTACATGTACTGGACAGTTATGTTTTAAATGCTTAAAGAATATTTTATTATTTCCTAGAGTACACGTGTTGAAACATCAATGCATGACTTAAGTGAATGTTCGGTAAGTTATTTGTTAACTATCCAAAATGTATCTGAGCATCAGATAGTTAGGTTTGCAAGTTTCTGAAATATCTGAACTCGTTAAGTTAGAATTATGCACGTGTTGAATTTAAATGCTTCAGTATATCACGTGAGTTGCACATGTATAACTTGTTAAGTTAGCATAACTGTATGCATTGAGTTACATGAATACACACTAAGGTAACGCGTTATGTTAGCAGCTTATTTCTTTATTGCACATGTTTTATAGTTAAATCAACGAAGTAAGTCTGTTGAGTTATCTATAACTCGACAGACCATATATTTTCTAATATGCCACTATAGCAGTTACAGAAACAGGACATTCGAAAAAAAACCACTATTGCACGTATCACGTAGGAACTCACTCGTGGAATGAAGAAGAAATCACCATCGTTGATACGAATGAAGGAAATCCAACCAATCATCTAAGCAAGAGTAGTTACTACTATAACAAATATAAAAGATGAAGAAAAATTGTGTGAGTAGTAGTGGAGAGCCGTGCTAACTATAGGTAGCATTGGAAGTTCCCTGAAGCTCCATACCACCACCAAAATCACCAACCATCGGAGGTCTGTGAGAATACTTTCTTGATGTCGGGTCGATTTCGAACCAAACACGGTGTTTGACAACTATTGTGAGGAGTGATCGTGCCGCGAGAAGGGAAACCATTTTCACCGAGCACCGACTCATGTCGCAGGAGATTGTAAAGCTTCTAGCCTTAGTTTCGGGTTGATGCTAGTATGCTGAAGAGGAGATCATCTTGCAATTTTGGACTCACGATTCTATAGGGAGAGGAGGCAAGATTGTAAGTGATTAAGTTTTTAGTGGTGTAATCACGTCGCATGTAGTGATAGAAGCATTTACTATCGATAGAGATTTTACATTTCACCTTTCATTCATCTTCAGGAACATATCAAAACAAAAATATCAAAAACAACAAATTATCTATGTTTACGTTTAGTATTAAAGTGTTGTATTGTTTGTTTTGTATTGTGATTAATGTTATCATTGTTAGTATTGTGAATACTTTATGTTTGCTTGATTTAGAAAATAGAAAATAGTTTTACAGTTTACTGAAATTGATTCATTCCAGATACTTAAAGATTTTAATGGTTACTGTTTGAAATATCTGAATGTTAGTGTTGCTTAATGATAAATCTAATACTAACTAACATTAAAGAGCTTAATTGATGTTATTTACAATCTATGGAACCGCCTAGTGGTTAGTCAAATTCCTCTATAATTAACAATATTCAACTAGAAAAAATAGGCTCGTGGAGTTAACTTAAGTCCATGATGTTAGTCCATTGAGTTAGCCATAACTCCACGAACTAGGTTTGTTGTGTTAATTGTAACTCAACGGAGTGCTTACTGAACACATTTATATTTCAATATAAAAATCAGAATAGTACACAATTCTTACTTAATCTTTATGGGATTGACCTGTACCTGCACAAAAATACAATATACAATATACATTGTGCACTTGTAGTTAAAAATATAAATTGGAATTAATATCTAATTTCTATGAAAGGTTGTTTGTTTACTTCTAAAAGGAATTAATAATATAAACAAGTTACAAAAGTTAACAAAACCCAAACAAGTTTTCTGGTGCCGTTGTCAGGGACTAGTTTCTGATTTAACTTTTCACAACAAACAAGTTTTCTGGTGTCGTTGCTAAGGACTAGTTTTTGATTTAACTTTTCACAACAAACAAGTTTTCTAGCACCGTTGCTGTGGATTGAGAAGCTAAGTAACTATGAGTGCTGTTTTGTTTTAATAGTAAGAGGAGTGTTGTGTGTTTTATTCTATAATTGAGAATATGGCATATGCTTATGCTCCAAGATTTTTGAAACTTGTAGTTAGCATATGTGAATTCTATAATTTGGAAGGTCACGACATCTCTGATTGTTTGAAACTGAGACGATTACAGATGGTCAGATCACATGAACAACAAATGAATTATATTCAATATAATAGAGCTGAGTATGAAAATCCTATAGTTTACCCACCTGATGGTCAGCTTAGAATGTGTAATATGTTGAGAGACAAGGAAGTTTGGGATAGGTATGACAAACTAGAGCATAGCTTAGAGCAAAACATGGACAAACTGGAACAATATATGTGTCAGCAACAAGAAGTCTACCAATTAAACTATAAGGAAACATATTCAGAACCTAAAATTGATATCATTTACGAAACTGAAAAAATCATAACGAAAATCAATCAAAAATTGAATGCAATGAGATTAGATGATCTAGAAAGAAAATTAAAAGTATTGGACGAATTTACAAAGAAATTACAAGTTATGCAACAAGAAAACACAAATGAAAACTTTAATGTTACAGAATTGCATAATTTGCAAGATAAACAGATAAAAGAAAATACCAATGCAATAGAATTTAAAGAATGCAATTTAAAACTAATAATAGTTGAAGATCATAATCACGAAAATGAAATACAAGAACATCACAAAAGTAATGAAAATTTGGAAGATGTATGTATAACATTAAGATCTGAAACTGATATACCACCAAGAATTCAAAAAGAAAGTAATATGAAGGTGGATAAGAACAAAATCCAAAATGATAATGAAAATGTAATGTCTGAAAATTTAGAAATCAATGAAGAAAAATCTAAATCTAAAAATGAGACTAAAAATGATCAAACAACTACTTCCTAGTGTTGTTTAATTTTAATTTGATACTAGGCTTTCAACTTTTCTTTAGCCCGTTGTTTGCTTTTTCCCAGCACGACACCAAAATATCTGATTAGATCTCCAATAACGTACCAGAAAAAACTTGGATTTGTTACTTCTGTTTTTACTTAGTTAATTTATCTTTATGCCTATTCTTTTTCTTTAAGAAGTAAACAAACAACCTTTAATACAATTTAGATATTAATTCCAATTTGTACTTTAACTACAAGTGCATAGTGTCTATTGTATCAGTGTGCAAGTACAGGTCGATCCCATAGGGAATTGCTTAAAAGTTTAGAACTGTCCGTTTGTTAATAATCAAATTTATATATTCAATAAGCTCTCCGTTGAATTATAATTAACTCAACGAATAAAGTTCGTTGAGTTATAACTAACTCAACAGACTAACCTCGTGGACTTAAGTTAACTCCACGAGCTTGTCTTTTCTTTTTAATACTACTATTTACAGAGGAATTCGGCCAACCATTGGGCAATTCCACAGATTGTAAATAACATCAATTAAGCTCTTTAATGTTAGTAAATACTAGATTTATCATTAAGCAATACTAATATTCAGTTAATTCAAACAGTAACCATTAAAATCTTTAAGTCTTTTGAACGAATCAATTTCAGTAAATTGTAAAACTAAAACAAACATAAAACAATCACAACACTAACAAAGATAACATTAATCACGATACAACACAAACAATATAACACTCAAATACAACATACAATAGCAGATAAGTTGTTTTTGGTATTTTTGGTTTAATATGAACATGGAATTGGGCGAAAGGTGAAATGTAAAGTAATCTCAATCAACAGCAAATACTTCCATCACTACATACGATGCGATTACACCACTGAAAATTAAACCACTTACAATCATGTCTCCTCTCCCTATAGAATTGCGAGTCCAGAATTGCAAGATAATCTCCTCTTCAGCATACAGGCATCAACCCGAAGTCAAGGCTAGAAGTTTTACGATCTCCTGAAATATGAGTCGGCGCTTGCTGAAAATGGCTTCCCTTCCTACGATGCGATCACTCCTCACAGTGGTTGTCAAGCACCGTGTTTTGCTCGAAATCAATCCGACATCAAGAAAGTATTCTCACAGACCTCCGATGGTTGGCGATTAAGGTGAATATGGTGGTGGTAATGATGGTTGGTGTGGTACTTTAGAGAATTGCCGATACTGCTTGCAGAAAACTCGGTGTTCCTCCTTTGTACACACTAGCCGTCCATCAATCACCCACACACCCTTTACTTCTTTTTCTTCTTTTCTTTTATATTTCTTCAGAAGTAACTACTTCTGCTTGAATGGTCGGTTGGATTTCCTTCATTCATATCAACGGCGATGATTTCTTCTCCCTACGCAATACATGCAATCGTGGTTTTTCTTCCAACTATCCTATTTCTACAACCGCTACAATGGCATATTAGAAAATAAATAGTCCATGGAGTTACAGATAACTCAATGGACTTTCTTCGTTGATTTAACTATAAAACACATGCATAAATTTAACTATCTGATGCTCAGATGCATTTCAGATACTTATAAACTTAACTATCCGATGCTGAGATGCATTTCGGATACTTATAAACTTAACTATCCGATGCTTAGATGCATTTCAGATAGTTACAGATAACTCACCGATATATAGCTTAAGTAAATCTACCAAATCTCGACACGTGTCAGCAGTAGTTTAATAATAAAATACACATTTTGGAGAGTTATAGGTCTAACTATCTAATGCTCAGATGTATTTCGGATAGTTACAGCTAACTCACTGAAAGTCCACTTAAGTCACTTTACCAGAACATGACACGTGTCCTCAGCTATTTTATAAATAAAAAGAGATTTTGGAGGGTTACACATATAACTGTCCGATGCCCAACTGCAATTTCGGATAGTTATAGATAACTCACCGAAAGTTCACTTAAGACATGCATTATGATTTCGACACGTGTACTTCTGGAAATAATAAAATATTCTTTTAAAGCATAACTGTTCGGCAATATAAACATAACTATCCAACATGTTTGGTCTGTTAAACATAGTTGTCCGAAATATGTTCGGTATGTTAAACATAACTGTCCAAAATATCAGAAAATTCGGATACTTAAGAATCTCACAGCCTACAACTTACCGATAGTTCAGAAATGTACTAAATTGACATTAATTCCCCAAAATTAAGTAGATTCTTTAATTAAAGCATATAATAGTGCAATTATAACATAATGGCTTAATTCTCATATGATAAGCTAAATATTATGCAATTAACCATCTTTTAACTGTTAATAATATGCACTTTTTCATTCTAAACACCCGTCTTTTCTAAAGTGCATCAAACAAAAAATGTGCTTTTGCTATTGCCATATCTTTTGAGTTTCTCTGACTTCTTCTAAATTGGACTAATTCTTCAAATTCCTTTAATTCTTCTTCAGAGGTTGGGCCCATGAATACTACCCTTTCTATTGGTTGGGGTGGTCGAACTGAATGTCCTGCTTGCTGCTCTACTTCTGTAGACACTTCAATTTGTTCTCTCTCTTGTTGAATCCTTGCATGTGCAGCTATACTTCATGTGAACCACATCCTTGACTTTCTCCTAATGAGTTCTAGGGCAACTTCATTGTTAGGTTTGATATTTTTCTCCGTATTAATAGTAGTCTTTGTTGCCACTCTTATTCTAGTTTCCATTATTGCAGGTATTCTAACATTTAAATCTACTAATACCCTCATAAAATGAAAAATGTCAGCCTTTACCTTTTCCAGCTCTTTTTCTCTAGTTGTATTTCTGATTTTTTGCCTTGAATGCCATTCTTATAATTCTCTAAGGAATCTTGTAGTGTCAATCGAATCCTAGAAGTTTTGCGTTATCTTAGCCTTCATGGTATTACGGAACGGAATGGAATAGGGTTGATCTTTGTTGTTCTAAGTACTAAATGATTTCTACAAATAATGCCCCTAAATCCTAAGTTTTAGTTCAAATAAACTCTAAATTTTTGGCAGGTAATCGAGTCATTTCCTATGCAATCTTTCACTACTAACACGTACTACTTCGTGAAGTTATAGTTAACTCCACGAACAAAGTCCATGGACTTACCTTAAGTACTCTATTGATGTAGGATCGTATGGCTACACAAGATGGGGGTGAATTGTGTTTTTCAACATTTTCGAATATAATTAAAACTTTAAAACTTAAAAACAAGTCGAGACACTGTTTTCATAAAATCATTTTTATTTAAGGTTTCAATTACAATATACAATTCAATTCTCCTCAAAAATTGTAGATGCAATTATATATCGATACCATGTTTCATTTATACAATTTCATAACTACAAATAGAGAAAACTAATTTGTAGAATTTAAAACATTTCTCCTTGTTTGATATCTTTCTTCTTCTTCTTTTTCTTGTTTAGCAATTCTTCAGTGACAAATATTTTGTCTTTTTCTATTTCACCAAATTTGCTTTCTCCTGATACTTTAGATCTTTAGTGACATAAATTTGACCTTTTTTCTGTTTCACTGAATTTTCTTCCACTTGAGAGCTTTTCCCCGAAGAGGTGTTTTTGATCCCTGAAAAGATTTTTTGTTTGATGTACAGGGATAACTGATCAACGAGAATTCTATGCCTTTTATATTGTATCTTCATTTCATGTATATCCTCCACATTTAATCACTACCAATTTTCCACTTCTTCACGTATTTTCTTTTTTCTTCATCAAAATACACACGTTCTGACCCACGTTTATATTTCAAATTTTTCTTTAACCATCAATCTTGAATCTCTGAAAAATTTCCTGCAAAATAAACTTTCTCGCCCATTTTCATCAAGTGTAATAAGAAGTCGTTACTTTAATTTTAACTAAATGAGTAACACAAGTAGATATTAACTTAACGTTTCTAACTTAATGAGTTCTTCATGTGCCAACTCACGTGACAAGTATTGTAGCTAACTCAACAAATTATCTCCATGGTGTTACAGATAACTCAACGAATTATCTCCGTTGTGTTATAGATAACTCAACAAACCATCTCCGTTGTGTTACAGATAACTCAATGAACCAGTAATAAACAAATGTTTTTTATAATAAGAATTTTATCACATGCAAAAATAACAACATAAGTTTTATAATGCTAACCTAACGTGTTGCCTTAGTGTTCAATATAGCAACTCAACGCGTTTAGTTTAGTTATGATATTTATGATAAGTATATAATATCTATGAGGTGAACAACATCATCAATAATATTTATCTTTTTGTGGAGTCTAAGCATTTTACACATCACATAGCCTACAAATACCTAAATTTAATCTTATGTTGCAGAATGTATTTTCGTTTAGAGGTTTTGTAAATATATTAGCTAATTCATTTTTACTAAACACAAATTCTAATTTAATTTTTCCTTTAATTATGTTATCTCTTAGAAAATGATGTCTAACCTCTATATGTTTTGCTCTAGAATGTAATTCAGGATTTTTGGAAAGATTTATTGCAAAACTACTGTCACAATAAATCTCAATTATATCATAAGATAATCCAAAATCTTCTAAAGTTTGCCTTATCCACAGAATCTAAGTGCAACACAGTGCAACAACAACATATTTAGCTTCTGTAGTAAAAAGTGCTACACAGTTTTACTTTTTACTAAACCATGACACCAAATTATTTCCCAATAATTGACATATGCTGCTAGTACTCTTTCTATCAGATTTAGATCCTACATAATCAACATCAGTATATCCTATAAGATCTATTGAACTATCCTTAGAATAATACAGTCCAAAATTATTAGTTCCTTGTATATATCTAAATATTCTTTTAACTGCAATTGAGTGTGATTCTTTAGGATTAGATTGAAATCTAGCACAAGCACACACAACAAACATAATATCAGGTCTACTAGTGGTCAAATAAAGTAAAGAACCAATCATACTTCTGTATTTTCTTTGATCTATTGATTTCCCTATGTCATCAATATCTAACTTTAAAGAAGTACTCATAGGAGTTTCTCGAATCCTTGTATCATTAAAATTAAAATTCTTAAGCATTTCATTTGCATATTTTTCCTAATTTAAAAATATACCTTTATCCATTTGCTTAATTTGAAGTCCTAGAAAATATGAAAGTTCTCCTATCGTACTCATTTCAAACTGACTAGTCATCTCTTCAAAAAATATTTTTATCAGTTTTTCAGAAGTTGTTCCAAAGATTATATCATCCACATATATTTGAACAACAATATGATCTCTACCATCTCTCTTGATAAATAGAGTATGATCTACTTTTTCCATAATATAACCTTGTTCTATTAAAAAAGTAGATAATCTTTCATACCATGATCTAGGTGCTTGCTTCAAACCATATAAGGCTTTCTTCAATTTATATACATAGTCAAGATTTTTAATATCTTCAAATCCAGGTGGTTGTTTTACATAGACTTCTTCATTAATTAAACCATTTAGAAATTCACTCTTTACATCCATTTGATATAGTTTAAAATCCATATAACAAGCATAGGCCAATAATATTCTAACACTTTCTAACCTAGCCATAGGAGCAAATGTTTCATCATAATCTAGTCCTTCTTCCTGTGTATACCCTTGTGCAACTAATCTAGCTTTGTTCCTTATAACTTGACCAGTTTCATTAGTTTTGTTTCTAAAGATCTATTTTGTACCTATTATGGACTGACGTTCTGGTGGAAAGACTAATTCTCAAACATCATTTCTGATGAATTGATTTAGTTCTTCTTACATTGCCACTATCCAATTTTCATTAGATAATGCTTCTTCTATATTCTTTGGTTCCACCATAGAAAAAAACATACACATACTATTTAAATTTACTAAAGCCCTAGTTTTAACTCTCTCATTAATATTACCAATGACTTGAGTAATAGGATGTGATGAAGAATAACGCCAATTTCTCTAATTTTTCTCAATATTCTAATCAGCATCTGAAGGTCCATCACTTTCATCATTAGTTTGATCATTTAAGTTCATATTTTTGATTTTCTCAGATAAATCTTCAATCTCTCTATTGATCTCTGACTCTTTTGGGAAATTGATCATATCATCATTATCAACTTTAGATTGAGATTCTCTAAAAGAATTTTCAATGAAGCTTACATGGAGGGTTTCTTCAATAGTTCTAGAAGTCTTGTTATATACTCTATATGCTTTACTTCTAGTAGAGTAACCTATAAAAATTCCTTCATCCGCTTTAGCTCGAAATTTGTCCCTTTTATCCTTAGTATTAAGAATAAAACACTTACAGCCAAATAGTCTCATATAGGAAATTTTTGAAACCCTATTAAACATAATTTCAAAAGGAGTTTTATTAACACGAGGTCTTAAGTGACTTCTATTAATAACATAACAAGCTGTATTCACTACTTCAGCCCAAAGATTTTGAGGTAACTTATGTTCATCCAATATAGTTCTGGCCATTTCCTGAAGTGATCTATTCTTTCTCTCAACAACACCATTTTGAGACGGTGCTCTTGGAAAAGAAAATATGTGATCAATGCCATACTCATTACAATAATTATCCATTTGATCATTATCAAATTCCGTACCATGATCATTCCAAAGTTTTTGAATAGAGACACTTTGTTCATTTTGAGCAAAATTGTAAAACATTTTAAACTTTTCAAAAACTTCTATCTTAGATGCTAGAAAATATACCCAAGTATATCTAGAGAAGTCATCTACTAAAACAAATACATACCGTTTACCACCAAGACTCATGATTCTTGTTGGTCCAAATAGATCCATATGTATAAGTTCTAAGACTCTCTTGATAGAAATATCAGTTTTGGATTTAAAAGAGTTTTTGTAAAGTTTACCTAACTCACATGCATCACACATAAAGTCCTTTGAGTATTTAATCTTTGGTAAACCTCTCACTAAATGTTTTCTAGATAGTTTATGTAACAATTTCATATTTATATGGCTGATCCTTCTATGCCATAGATATGCATCATTAGTTTCAGCTAGCAAACATGAATTTAAATCAACTACACCAGAAGGTAAAGATAAAATACATACAGAACCTTTTCTTTTAGCAATAAACTTAATTTTATCTATATTTTTATCAATAATTTTGTATACATTATCTTCAAACACTACATAATATCCATTTTCAGTTAGTTTTATAACACTCAGCAAATTAAATCCTAGGTTTTCTACATATAGTACATTCGAAATAACACAAGTTGGAGTTACTTGAACATTACCCACACCTATGATTTTATTCTTCCTTTTGTTTCCAAATGTTACACTTCCTTTCATGGTATTTGTAAAATTTTGTAGTAGACTTTTCTGTCCGGTCATATGACTTGATGCTCTACTGTCCAAGATCCATTTTGATGTTGTTTCTTCCTGCAAAACAAATTAAGAAAAACTTTTTCTTGGTACCCAATGTTGTTGAGGACCAAGTTCATTAAACACATATTTCTTCTTTTTGTTTAAAAACAGTTTAACATTATCATTTACATTCTTATTAGTTGTAAGTACTATAGACTTATCATTAGCATCATACTTATAGCATTATTGCTCTTATAATCATTCTTTTTGTTTTTAGATGTAGTATAACCAAGACCACACTGATTTTTATCAGATGTTAATTTAGTTTGGTCATGCTTATATATTTTAGTAAGTTCATACCAAGATTTTGTACTTGTATTTGAATTTTCAGTACATACAAAATCTTTTTCCGCACAAGAATTTTCAGATTTATCACATGTAAAATGAGTAACTAGTCTAACACCAGTGTTTTGAATTACATGCTTGGGTTTCTGAATTTTCAGTTTACTACAATTGTCTGAAATTTTAGAAACATTGAAACTGAATTTCCAGAACAAGAAACAAGATTTTTAGAAACATTAATAGTCATGTTAGAAGTACATTTAGAAAAATCACATTGATTTATATTATTATTGCATGATTCATCCCTTGAATTTCCTACTTCTATATATTTATTACCTTGTTTCATGATAAAAGGAATTTTAGTCTTAGATTTACTTGAACTGCTAATAATAAATCATTTATTGGCTTGAGATTCAGGATATTCAGGATAATCAAATCCTAAGCCATATTTATATGACACCGCAGGGGTACTAGTTAGTTTGTCTAACTTAGTTTGACTTAAATTCCATTTCTCAATGGTAGAATTTAACTCTAGTTCTCTCATTTTTAATTTATCAATCTCTAACTCGAGATCATTTATATTTTTTCTCAACATTTCATTTTCAGATTCTATATTTAATTTTTCAGCATTTATATTCTGTATTTGTTCATGCAAGACACATTCATTAAATCTAAATTTATGCAAATCTCTAGCATGATTCTCATTATCACATTTAAACTTTTCTAAAGTAGTAGACAGGAAATAATTTTCTTCTTCCACAATGGACAAAGGGTTTCTGATATTCTTATTTTCCAATTTACAAACTTTAAGTTTTTGTAATAATGCATGATAAACACATAATAATTCATCAAAGTTAAAATCTAAATGACTTTCAAGATCAGATATTACCTCAAACTCATCTACCATGAAGCACACATGAGCAACGTCTTTTAACTCTAGTTCTCCTTTTGAATGTAAAGATTTTGATGATGATTCCTTAGATTCAGACTCTTTAGACGTATCATCCCAAGTGACCTTCAAAGCCTTTTTCTTGTAAAACTTTTTCTGAGTTTTCTGAGCCATCTTCTTTTGATTTGTCCTACTATGCTTTTTATTTTTCCTTATAGGACAATTTGGAGAAAGGTGTCTAGGTTTCTTACAATTGTAACATACATATTTTTGGATGAAGAATTCTTGTCATTCAGTGATTTTGACGTTGAGGGTTTATCATTTTTGTTCCTTTGCTGTTTCCTACCTTTCCATGCTTTCTTGAATTTCCTAGTCAGCAAAATCAAATCCTCATCAGAATCAGTAGATATATCAGAATCTGAATTAATTTTGAAGGATATTTCTTTTTTCATTTTTAGTTTGTTTTGACTTAGTGATTCATTTAATTGAACTTCATAAGAAGTTAAGTTTCCTATAAGTTCATTCATGGTATAAACATTTAAATCTCGTGATTCCTTAATTGATGTTACTTTCTGAGACCATTTAGAACTTAGGGATCTGAGAATTTTCCTCACCAAATCCTTATGTTCAAAATTCTTTCCTAAGCATTTTAAATAGTTTATGATATCAAGCAATCTGGGAAACATCTCAGAAATACTTGTCTTCATGCATCTTAAAGAGTTCATACTTATGAATCAACATATTTATCTTAGTCTCTTTAACTAGAGAAGTACCTTCATGTGAAACTTCTAATGCATGTCACACCTCATAAGCAGATTTATATGCCGACACTTTATTGAACTGTTCATAACTCAATACACAAAATAAAATATTTAAGACCTTAGCATTAAAAGTTTCATTTTCTTTTTCAGTAATTGTCCAAGTATTATAAGGGGTAGATAATGGAGTATATGGTTTAGAAATCATGAACCACAACTTATGATTTATATTTTGAAGAAAAACTATATTTTGACCAATATTCAAATATTCAATCTTCCTATATTTCCAATATTCAATATATTTTCCTATATTTTCAATATTCAAAATGTATTCCATCAAATAAAGGAAGATGATTAAGATTTTGACCTTCATATAAAGAAAAATTACCATTTCCAGTAGCCATCTTACCTTAGATTTTTCAACCTATTTGATTTTAAACAGTTTAAAACTTTAAAACAACTTGAGCCTTAAATCAAGAGGGTTAAACATATGCTCAGATATTAATTTCTGTTTAAAAACAAGGAATGCAGAATAAGCAATGATTTTAAATAAGTTGGTATTGATTTTATATCAAAGATTATTAACAAAGCTCTGATACCACTTGTAGGATCGTATGTGAAAGGATCGAATGGCACACTAAAGGGGGGGTGAATAGTATCCTAATAAAGTTTATTTTGCTTTTAAAAATTTTGGAAGTTGTTGACACTAATGAACCCTGATTAATTAATTTTAGAATTAAAAACTAGCAATGCAGAAAGTAAAGAACACAAAGACATTTATAGTGGTTCCCCAAATTGGGTAGTCCACTCCTCAAGGCCACAACCTCGAGAATTCCACTAAGTGCTTTTAAGGCTAAGCACAAACCTTAAACAAGTTGCTTTTGCAAGCTAAGTAATAACCTTACAGATGTTTTTAAAGGCTGAACAAAAACCTCACACAAAGCACCAACTTTGTGTACTCAAGACCTCAATCTTGAGCAAGTGAAGTACCACACTTCACTCTCTTCACCAAGGCCCCGACCTTGTGAAGGTATACTCACAACACCCTTGTGAGTTAAGGTTTTCAAGTAAACGAGAATACAATTTAAAACTAGGAGTCACTAACTCAAAATGAAAATGACACACAACACTAGATCAACTCCTATGAAGAGTTGACACAGAAGCTCTAAGGAGATTTCTTGATTGATCTGTAGCTGATGATCTTCTGGACTTTGTTGCAAACAAATCTTCAAGGTGTTTGTAAAATTATTGAACAAACAAATTCTCCTTTCGAGTGTTGAAAAATTCTGTTTGTTACAATTTTATGCAAAAATCCTCTTTATTTTTCTTCGAGATTTGCATAAGTGGAAAGAATTCTGAAATGGTTAGATGCCTTATGTAGGAATTCATTTTCGGTAACCTTCAATCATAATAAAGTTGAGATCTGCAATCAAAAGATATCTTGCCACAAAGATTAGTCAATTAATAATAGTTGCAGTTTCTGTAAAAATAAAATCTTCGGAGGCTTTCAGAAAATCGGAGACTTAGAAAGATAACTTGCTGAAACTTAAAAACATTTCGGATAGATAGAACTAACTTACCGAAAGACCACTTAAGTCATGTATTAAAAATGAAACACGTGTCCTTCAGAAACCGCATTATAAAATATTAAAAAATAAACTATCCAATAAAGTGGACATGTTTCGGATACTTATAAAGATAACTCTTTGATTCTTAAGTCATTTCGGATAGTTACACAAGTAACCTTCCGAAAAGTCACTTAAGTCAAAAAATAAAAGAAAATTTAACCATTCGAAGCTTAAAATAGTTTTCGGATACTTATTGAAGATAACTCTCCGATTCTTAAGAGTTTTCAGATAGTTACATCGTAATCTTCCGAAAAGTCACTTAAGTCAAGCGATGAGAGACTAACACGTGTCCTTTAGAAGAAAGTAACTGAAAATATATTAAAACAAATAAACAGCTAACTCTCTGAAATAAAAACCTTAACTATCTGAAACCAAAGGGATTTCAGAGACTTACCATAAAAAATCATATCCGAACATAAAAAGACTTAACTCACTGAAGATAAATACTTTTCAGATAGTTACTCATATAACCGTTTGAAAAGCCAAGAGAGAGAGACATAACCATTCGATTTGTTCAGTGAATTATAAAATAACTCTCTAATCAATACACTGTAGACAAAATAACCTGTCGAAATCTAATTTAAAAGATTTTGACAACAAAGTAGTTAGCTAAAATTCATTTGAGTAAAAAGACATCTAACACATGGCACAAATAATTAAACCACACATTTTTCATCATCAAAATTAACTAATAAAATAAATGAACTAACAATCTCCCCCTTTTTGATGATGGCAACTGTAAATAGATATATTCTCCCCCTTATCATAATTAAAAAGTGGAGACAATTAAATGAAGAATACTCGAAGATAAATAAAATGTAATTTTATTGATTCAAGAGTAAGAACAATAGGGATACATAAAAAAATGAAAATTACATCAAAGAGAAAAAAAAAAAACAAATTAAGGTGCAGTTGACTTTTTCTGTAACAATTCTTGAATTAAGTTATCCCTCTCTCTCAAAAGTTGTTCTAAATGAGCCACTTGATCCAAAAGCATCTGATTATGCTGAAGTAAAAACTCATTCTGTTTTAGGAGGGTCTCAGAATTGTCAACTGCTGAAAATAAAGCTGCTGGAGTTGGAGGAGGTGTTGTAGGAGGTGGAGTTTCTGTAGAAGGAGGTACAACAGGAGGTGGATATTTTGTAAAAGGAGAAGCTGAATTCTAAGTTGCAGATGGTTGAAAATGAGAGGGCAACTCAACCGAATCAGAAGATGACATTCTCTAAAGATCCTTAAGTTGTAATACTCTTCTTTTAATGGATTTCAGAGGCTTGCCTGATAAATCAATGTATTTGGCCATCATATGATAAATAAAATCTCCATAGTACAAAAAATTTTACAGATGAGAAAGTTGAGCAATAATAACTTTTGCCTAGTTAACCTTGATACCAGCCATCACAGCATAAGTGGCTTGGTAGACTTTCCTTTCCAATTCATCTACATGACCAATCTTCTGAAATACAGAGGTAGAAAGAATTGTAGCAATCATTCGGGCCAAACCATTTAGATGTGCAGTCTTTACTAACTTGAATTTTCTGTCAAAAGATTTCCAATCAATTTATTCATCTTGGATTCCTGCCACCCAAGCTCTAATAGAGAAAGAGCAATATTTATACCAAAAGATGGTATGCCAAACAGATTCTCCAAAAATTCTCCATCAATTCTTATTGTTTGATTTTGGAGGTGTAGGAGACAAAAATGAGGAAAAATCTCAAGGTTGGAGTAGAAAAGGGGAATTAGGTCCTTAAAAATAGATAACCCTGATGGGGAAGAAATAAGACCTAAAAGCCCTTGATGAATTAGTAGACTATGAATCGAATCCATTCCTTTAAAATTTACAGGTCTGCTATAAATAATCTTCATGCCCTGATATTTATTAAAAAACAAATCCCTAACTGTAGAGGATCTGAAATAATATACATCTATAGAGATGTCTGAAAAAAATTGACTTTAACTTCTGGATCTTCATCTATGGGAGGTTTTGCAGAAGGAAGAGGAAATTGAGGAGCAGAGACAAAACCAAAATCTTCGTACAATCCTTGTATCACCATTTGAGTGTGAGGTGAAGGAATTGGATGAGATTTGACATCAGATGAAGGAGGAGGAGGTGTGAATTCTTCTCTATGTACAAGCAAAGATTGAGCAAAACTCAGATGAGAAGAAAGGGTTTTCTTTCTTCTCCTAGAATAAGTAAATTAAGTAGATGGAAGGGGAGAGGAGACAATTGTAGGCAAAATTTGACTAGCTGAGGAGATTAAATGAGAAGGACCAAGAGCAATTTGGTGTAGAATTCCAATACATAACTCAGGAATAGAGGATATGAACGGTCAGCCACATACCTGAAATCAATTCCTTTCTAGGGCAAAAAGAATTCAGGTTCATCCATTGATTTGTTCTTCCCTACCAAATCAAAAAAATCATGAAGACAAGTAGGCTCTATAGGCTCTTGAATCTTAATTTCTGATTGCTCATTGAGTTTATGCAATAATACTTGAGTTCTCCTCCTAACTAGAGTATCTTGTAAATATAGGGTCATATGCAATGCTCATTTTTCAGATGTCCTAGTATCCTTAGAAGCATTCAAAAATTGGCTAACATAAGCCTCATAAACAGATTTAAATTGAGGTTCTAAGGTGTTCACTTTGGTAGTAAATATGTCTTCATCATCCAAAAAAGAATCCTTAGAAACCCTAGAATCAACACAATTTGTTTTATTGCTTTGTAAAGCACGAGTAGAAGTGGTCTCAATTTCTTATGACTAGTGGAAGTTTTGTTGTATTTTCTCGAGGAAGGCTTCTTGGTTGTCAACTGTTTTCTACTTTTAGCACTAGTAGTAATAGGACGAAATTTACGAAGAACAGACAATTATTTCTCCAAACATAATAACCAAATAACTATTTCTAAAGTGCCATATATTGACTCAATATCTATATCTTCTTCTCCGGCAGAAATAATTTGTTGTACTTGTTTAGGAGAAAGATATTCCATACCTGTTTGGAGATCTTGTTCCATTATGTGAATCCACTACTCTTGCTCTTGCAGAGAGAGGGCAGAGAAATGACCAGATGAAGCCATGAAGGAGGAGGCGCGAAAAAGGGATGAAGTAGAGAAGGATTTGAGAATTGGAAGGTTAAGATAGAGTGAGAAGATAACCCTTTGAAAGCATATAAAATCGAAAAGTTCTAGAGATCAGTGAGTTAGAGGCCTAACTTACCGAAAGAAAAGAATTTTCAGATAGTTACAGGATAACTGTTTGAAAAAGAAATAAGGCACAAGATAGTAATTTGTCGAAAACTAAGAAGTTTTCGGATAGTTACAACTTAACTATTTGAAAAACCCTTAAGACAAAAAGACTAACTCTCTGATGATTGCCAACACCCAACCAGGTAAAGAAAATAACTCCCCCTAAAAATATGCTAACTAAAAAAATTCTTAAAATTGAGAAAATCAGACATATCAAAAAGAATAAACTCCCCCTAAATATATGAATAAAAAAAATTAAAAATATTTTAGTTGAGGTATTTGTATTTTTATAATATTTTTATTTTATATATTTTGTTTTTTTATTTAAATTTTAATTGTTGGAGAATTACTGAATTATTCAAGGCTCCACATTAAGATAAATAACACATTTCACGTAGCATAAGGACTTGATCCTATGGTTCACCTTATTAACCTTAAAGAAATCAATTTTTATAAACTTCAGTGCTAGAACTTAATGTTTTTAAAATAGAAAAATTCAGATACATTTAATATGTTCTCTTCAGCCAGTTTGAAATTTCCATGAAGCAACCCCAAGGTATATTTTCCCTTAACCATGTTTGTTATGTAATTAACTAAGAGAAAAAGAAGATCTTTTAAAATTATGAAACTGTCAGTACTACATAGCCATAATTGGAGGTTTTTTTTTTTGTAACAATATTGGTGTTGGTTTCTCTTTGCAACAAACATTTCAATTATTTTTTTGATAATGGCAATCACTTTGACAGTACTAAAAAAAATTTGAAAGTGTAGAAAGTTAAAAACATTTGGACAAGGTTAGGTTAAATATCTTGAGTCTTATTGCTTCCACCCACTTTTCCTTGTTTTTCACCCTTACATATTAAACACCTCTAAATTTTCTAATCAATAAACATTCAGTCTAGCAAATAGGCATACAATCACTGAATTAATTAAGGTAACTTGGCTATTTTTCAGATTTAGATCCCCATTCTAAGTGTCATGTGGGCATTATTCTATTTGTGGAGTAGAAGCCTTCTGTAATTTTGTTGAATTAATCTGAGTTGATTTTAATATAGATGTAAGAAATCATTGTAACTTATAAACTTAGTAGAAAATCATCTCAAGAAGAGTGTTGGTAGAGATGTTTTCGTTTTAAAATTTGAAGAAAAATAATTTGTAAATATTCTCAAGAAATAACTCAAAATAAGAATTAAACAGAAATAGATTATCAAACTAACTCAATATAATTAAAATAGATAATAGAAAATAAGATGGTGAAGTAAATATAAAAGAAATAGAAGATAAAAGATAGTAGGTAAAGCTAAAAATCATTTAAGCAGCATATTCCTAAATCTCTTCTCAATTTGATAAACTGTTTTTCTTCAAGAGGCTTTGTAAAAATATCTGCCAACTGCTCATGAGTAGAAACAAAATTCAGCTCAATGTTATCCTTCGTAACATTATCTCTCAAAAAATGGTGTCTTATCTCAATATGTTTTGCCCGAGCAACACAGGGTTCTTTGACAAACTTATTGCACTATTATTGTCACAATTAATAAGAGTTTTTCCATATGTAATTCCATAATATTTCATAGTTTGTTTCATCCAAAGAATTTGTACACAACATAGGGCAGCAGCAACATACTCAGCTTCAGTAGTTGATAGGGCAACATAATTCTACTTCTTACTAAACCATGAAATTAATGAACTGCCAAACAGTTGGCAAGTTCCACTAGTACTCTTTCTATCAAATTTGCATCCAGCATAATCAGCATCACTGAATCCAATTACATCCAAACTGCTATCTTTGAAATACATTAAACCAAAATTTGAAGTTCCTTGTAGGTATTTCATTATCCTTTTAATTGCATATAGGTGAGATTCTTTTGGTTGAGCTTGAAAACGAGCACAGGCACAAACACTAAACATGATATCAAGTCTAGATGCATTTAAATAAAGAAGAGAACCTATCATTCCTTTATATTTAGTAATATCAACAGCTGGTCTAGATTCATCTTTATCCAATTTAATTGATGAACTCATAGGAGTGCCTGATGACTTGCAATTACTCATTCCAAATTTTTCTAAAAGTTGCTTTGTATATTTCTCTTGATATACAAAAATTCCTTTTTCAACTTGTTTAATCTGCAATCCTAGAAAGAAAGTCAACTCACACATTAAACTCATCTCAAACTGATTTTTCATCTAATCTACAAACTTATTACTTAAAATCTCATTAGTTGCTCCAAAAATGATATCATCTACATAAATCTGAACAACTAACAAACCTAGATGATTTTTCTTAAAGAATAAGGTATTATCAACCTTACCAATAAAAAAACCATTATCTAACAAAAAGGATTTCAGCCTATCATACCAAGCTCTCGGAGCTTGTTTCAACCCATACAAGGCCTTCTTCAGTTTGTAAACATGCTCAGGAAAATTAGCATCAGCAAAACCAGGTGGTTGCCTAACATAAACTTCTTCTTTAATGAAACCATTTAAAAATGCACTTTTAACATCCATTTGATATAGTTTAAAATTCATATGAGCAGCAAAAGCTAGAAAAATTCTAATAGATTCTACTCTAGCTATAGGTGCAAAGGTTTCTTCAAAATCTATTCCCTCCTGTTGGTTATACCCTTGGGTTACTAGTCTAGCCTTATTTCTAATAACCTGTCCTGATTCATTAGATTTATTCTTAAATATCTATTTAGTGCCAATAATTGAATGATCTAGAGGTTTAGGAACTAAGTCCCAAACTTCATTTCTTCTAAATTGATTAAGTTCTTCCTGCAAGGCACTAATCCAAAATTCATTATTTAATGCCTCATCAATGTTTTTAGGTTCTATTATAGATAGAAATGCATAACACCCGGAAACATTAATCCTAGATCTTGTTTGCACACCTTTAGAAATATCATCAATAATAAACTCCTTAGGGTGTTAAGGCAAAAATTTATGAGTCAAAGGATTATCATTTCTTTCTTGACCCATGGTACTAGATTCCCTAATATTTGGTTCATCACATTCATAATCTGAAGTATCAATAATTTCTTTTGAAACATTACTTGACTCTTCATCAAAATTTACATGCATAGATTCTTCCATTGACAAAGAAATTTTGTTATAAATTCTATATGCTTTACTTCTTGAAGAATATCCCAAAAATATACCTTCATCAGATTTTGCTTCAAATTTATCTTTATTCTCCTTTGTATTCAGAATAAAACATTTAGATCCAAAACCTTTAAAATAGTGTACTTTAGGAATTCTTCCCGTCTATAGTTCAAAAGGAGTCTTATTCAAATCTCTTTTTACGGTTACTCTATTTAAAATATAACATGTAGTACTAACTGCCTCAGCCCAAAAATAATAAGCAACCTTGTTTTCATTCAGCATAGTTCTAGCCATTTCTTGAAGAGATCTATTCTTTCTCTCTACAACTCCATTCTGAGAAAGGGCTCTAGGAAAGGCAAATCTATATTCTATTCCTAGATCTTGGCAAAGTTTTTCCATATTTTCATTTTCAAATTCCCCTCCATGATCACTCTTAATTTTTTGAACTTTCAATTGCTTTTCATTTTGAACCATATTCAGAAAAATTTTAAACTTCTCAAATACTTCACACTTATGTCTAAGAAATATTACCCAAGTATATCTTGAAAAATCATCAACTAGAACAAATACATATCTCTTACCACTTAAACTTTCTATTCTAGTAGGGCCAAATAAATCCATGTGAATTAATTTCAAAATTCTTCTTGATATAATTTGCTTTCCTGATTTAAAAGAACTCTTCTTATGTTTTCCCAATTCACATGCATCACAAATTTTATCCTTTTTAAATTTCAAATTTGGTAAACCATCTACTAGGTTTTTCTTAGCTAACTTATCTAGCTACTTCATTTGAATATGACCTAGTCTACGATGCCATAACTATGCATTGTTTAAATTATTTGCAATTAAATAGGAATCAGTTGAAGAAACATCATCAAGTAAATTTAGAAAACATACATCATTTCTTCTATGAGTAGTAAATTTAACTTCATTAGAATTTTCATCAATAACAAGGCATTTCTTAGATTTAAACAAAACCATATAACCTTTATCTTCTAACTGAGTAATACTAATTAAATTATATTCTAAATTTTCAACTAGTAAGACATTATCTATAACCATTTTATCATTTACATAAATAGATCACATACCAATAATCTTACCTTTCTGATCATTACCAAATCTGACATTTCCTCCATTCATCATCTTCAAGTCTTTTAGGATAGATTTATCACTAGTCATATGCTTTGAAGCACCACTGTCCATCACCCATCGTGATCTTTTAGTTTTGACCTGCAAGGACAGTCATAATCACATCCTTTGGTACCCATATTTTCTTGGGTCCATTTTTGTTAGTGGAGAATATTTGAAATCTATTATGTTTTGAAATCCATGTGTTATTTCAATTAATAGTATTTCTTTTTAACACATAGATAACTTTCTCTTTATTAATTCTTTTCAAATAGCCATTTCCATAATCCATTTTATAGTTGTTTGAAAAGTTAATAGAAGCATATGTTTTTGGTGGTTCATAGTTGAAACCTATACCAGTTCTATCACCAAAGGCTTTATAACTATTACTAATATTTGTTAGTTTCTTATCTCCTTTAGTTAATGTTCCTAGTTTAAATTTTAGTCTACCAATTTCTTGTTCTAATTTTTCTATATCATTATTAGAACTAGATTTTTCTACACATTGATTTTTAAATTTTTCATTCAATTTTTCAGTTTCATCTTATAGCCTTTTGTTTTCTAAGAATTTATCCTTCAGATCTTTAATAAGTTTTGAATTATATTTTTCAAGTTCAGAAATTTTATCATGCATATCAGAAATATCAACAACAAATTTATTCTTCTTTAATGTAGAATTTTCAATTTTTAATGTAGTAATTTCCTTTTCTAACTTAGCAACAGTTTTATTACTATTCGATAATTTCCTTTTTAACATAGAATTTTCCAAACTAACATTTTTCAGTTCTTCCAATAATTCATTATAATCATCTTGATTTATATCAGATACATCAGAATCATTATCATTATCATAAATAATTTCCTTAGCTCTATTAGGATCAGAATGTACCTCATTAGTGTTAGCCATAAAATAGACATTGGCTAGCTCTTCAGACTCGAACTCAGTCTGTGTACCATCAGTATTGGTACCCTTAGATGCTTCAGATTCTGTAGAATCATCCCAAGTAACTTGGAATGCTTTCTTCTTTCCTTGATTAAATCTTCTCTAATGAAATTTCTATTTTCCATGAGATTTCTTCTTGTCAAAATTCTTTCTTTCATCCTTCTTTTGATATGTGCATTGGCTCTGAAAATGCCCATATCTGTTGCAGTTGAAGCATTTTGTAGCAGATTGCTTCCCTTTATCATGACTTTTTCCTTTCTTCTAGAATTTTCTGTATTTTCTGATAATATAGGCCAATTCTTTTGGAAACTCATTAATAGACTCCTCAAATGGTTGTTGAGCCTTCAGTGCTAGCTCCTTTTTCTTTTCAACTTTTGTTGAGGTTTCTCGTTCCTCTTCTTTCCAATCTTTCAGTTGAGTCTCATAGGCTAACAGATTGCTAGTGAGATCTTCAAGAGTGAAAGTCCTCATATCCTTTGAATCTTGTAGGAAGGTAGCCTTAGCTTTCCAGTCTTTATTCAGGCTTTTCAAGACTTTGATAACTTGTTCTTTCATGGGAAATTCTTTCCTAAGATTCTTCATTCCATTTATGATTTCAATGAAACGAGAAATGAGATCAGAGATACTCTCATTCTCTTTCATTTTAAACATTTCATATTTCCTCAGTAGGATACTTATTTTTGTATCCTTCACCTCATTTGTTCCTTTATATGTAATTTCTAATGCACGCCAAGCTTCATGTGCAGTAGAACAAGCAGAAATCTTGTTGTATATATCAATAGTGATTGCACAAGTTAGTGCATTCATTCCTCTTGCATCCAATTGAATTTTCTTCTCATCTTCATCATTCCACATGTCTTCAGGAACATTTGGAAGTTGTATACCACAAACCACTGTTCTCCATACCTTCACATCCATGGATTTCAAAAAGTTAGTCATTTTATTTTTCCAAAAACCATAGTTATTGCCATCAAACAGTGGAGGTCGGTGTACATGCTGACCCTCTGCCATTGATCTCAGATTGATTAAATCTATTACAAAGATAACCAACCTCTGATACCATTTGAAAGGATCGAATGGCACACTAGAGGGGGGTGAATAGTGTCCTAATAAAGTTTATTTTGCTTTTAAAAGTTTCAGAAGCTGCTGACACTAATGAACCCTGATTAATTGATTTTAGAATTAAAAACTAGCAGTGTAGAAAGTAAAGAACACAAAGAGATTTATAGTAGTTCCCTAAACTGGGTAGTCCACTCCTCAAGGCTACAACCTCAAGAATTTCACTAAGTGCTTTTAAGGCTAAGTATAAACCTTAAATAAGTTGCTTTTGCAGGCTAAGAAACAACCTAACAGATGTTTTTAAAGGCTAAACAAAAACCTCACACAAAGCACCAACTTTGTGTACTCATGACCCCAATCTTGAGCAAGTGAAGTACCACACTTCACTCTCTTCACCTAGGACCCGACCTTGTGAAGGTACTTACAACACCCTTGTGAGTTAAGGTTTTCAAGTAAACGAGAATATAATTTAAAACCAGGAATCACTAACTCAAAATGAAAATGACACACAACACCAGATCAAGTCCTATGAAGAGTTGACACAGAAGCTCTAAGGAGATTTCTTGATTGATCTACAACTGATGATCTTTTGGACTTTATTGCAAATGAATCTTCAAGGTGTTTGTAAAATTATTGAACAAACAAATTCTCCTTTCGAGTGTTGAAAAATTCTATGTGTCTCTTACAGTTTTCTGCAAAAATCCCTTTTATTTTTCCTTCGAGATTTGCATAAGTGGAAAGAATTCTGAAATGGTCAGATGCCTTATGCAGGAATTCATTTCTGGCAACCTTCAATCATAATAAAGTTGAGATCTGCAATCAAAAGATATCTTGCCACAAAGATTAGTCAATTAATAATAGTTATAGTTTCTGTAAAAATAAAATCTTCGGAGGCTTTCAGAAAAATCAGAGACTTAGAAAGATAACCTACCGAAACTCAAAAACATTTTGGATAGATAGAACTAACTTATCGAAAGACCACTTAAGTCATGTATTAAAAATGAAACACGTGTCCTTTAGAAATCGTGTTATAAAATATTAAAAAATAAACTATCTAATAGAGTGGACATGTTTTAGATACTTATAAAGATAACTCTCCAATCCTTAAGTCATTTCGGATAGTTACACAGGTAACCTTCTGAAAAGTCACTTAAATCAGAAAATAAAAGAAAACTCAACCATCCGAAGCTTAAAACAGTTTTCGGATACTTACTGAATATAATTCTTTGATTCTTAAGAGTTTTTGGATAGTTACATCGTAACCTTCCGAAAAGTCACTTAAGTCAAGCGATGAGAGACTGACACGTGTCCTTCAAAAGAAAGTAATCG
Source organism: Cymodocea nodosa (assembly GCA_036874045.1). Classification (NCBI taxonomy): domain Eukaryota; kingdom Viridiplantae; phylum Streptophyta; class Magnoliopsida; order Alismatales; family Cymodoceaceae; genus Cymodocea; species Cymodocea nodosa. Next base: position 2,221,452 of record CM072341.1, read on the forward strand.
AAAATATATTAAAACAAAGAAATAGCTAACTCTCTAGAATAAAAACCTTAACTATTCGAAACCAAAGGAATTTCAGAGACTTACCATAAAAAATCATATCCGGACATAAAAAGACTTAACTCACCGAAGATAAATACTTTTCGGATAGTTACTAATATAACTGTCCGAAAAGCCAAGAGAGAGAGACATAATCATCCGATTTGTTCGGTGACTTACAAAATAACTCTCCGATCAATACACTATAGACAAAATAACCTGCCGAAATCTAATTTAAAAGATTTTGAGAACAAAGTAGTTAGCTAAAATTCATTTGAGTAAAAAGACATCTAACACATGGACAAATAATTAAATCACACGATTTTCATCATCAAAATTAACTAATAAAATAAATGAATTAACAATCTCCCCCTTTTTGATGATGACAAAACTATAAACAGATATATTCTCCTCCTTGTCATAATTAAAAAGTGGAGACAATTAAATGAAGAGTACTCAAAGATAAATAAAATGTAATTTTATTGATTCAAGAGTAAGAACAATAGGGATACATAAAAAAATGAAAATTACATCAAAGGAAAAAAAAAAAAACAAATTAAGGTGCAATTGACTTTTTCTGTAACAATTCTTGAATTAAGTTATCTCTCTCTCTTAGAAGTTGTTCTAAATGAGCCACTTGATCCAAAAGCATCTGATTATGCTAAAGTAGAAGCTCATTTTGTTTTAGGAGGGTCTTAGAACTGTCAACTGTTGAAAATGAAGCTGTTGGAGTTGGAGGAGATGCTGCAGGAGGTGGAGTTTTTGCAGAAGGAGATACAGTAGGAGGTGGATGTTTTGCAGAAGGAGAAGCTGAATTCTGAGTTGCAGATGGTTGAAAATGAGAGGGCAACTCAACTGGATCAAAAGATGACATTCTCTAAAGATCCTTAAGTTGTAATACTCTTTTTTTAATGGATTTCAGAGGCTTGCCTGATAAATCAATGTATCTGGCCATCAGATGATAAATAAAATCTCCATAGTACAGACAACTTTGCAGATGAGAAAGCTGAGCAATAATAACATTTACCTAATTAACCTTTCTAATTCATCTATATGACCAATTTTCTAAAATACAGAGGTAGATAGAATTGTAGTAATTATCTGGGCCAAACCATTTAGATGTGCAGTCTTTACTAACTTGAATTTTCTGCCAGAAGATTTTCCAATCAATTTATTCATCTTGGATTCCTACCACCCAAGCTTTGATGGAGAAAGAGCAATATTTATACCAGAAGATGGTATGCCAAATAGATTCTCCAAAAATTCTCCATCAATTCTTATTGTTTGATTTTGGAGGTGCAGGAGACAAAAATGAGGAAAAATCTCAAGGTTGGAGTAGAAAAGGGGAATTAGGTTTTCAAAAATAGATAACCCTAATGGGGAATAAATAAGACCTAAAAGCCCTTGATGAATTAGTAGACTATGAATCGAATCCATTCCTTTAAAATTTAAAGGTCTGCTGTAAATAATCTTCATGCCCTGATATTTATTAAAAAACAAATCCCTAGCTGTAGAGGATCTGAAATAATATACATCTATAGGGATGTTTGAAGAAAAATTGACTTCAACCTCTAAATCTTCATCTGCGGGAGGTTTTGCAGAAGGAGGAGGAGATTGAGGAGTAGAGACAAAACTTGAATCTTCATACAATCCTTGTATCACCATTTAAGTGTGAGGTGAAGGAATTGGATGAGATTCAACATCAGATGAAGGAGGAGGAGGTGTGAATTCTTCTCTATGTACAAGCAAAGATTGAGCAAAACTCGGATGAGAAAAAAAGTTTTCTTTCTTCTCCTAGAGCAAGTAAATGAAGTAGATGGAAGGGGAGAGGAGACAACTGTAGGCAAAATTTGACTAGCTAAGGGGATCAAATGAGAAGGACCAAGAGCAATTTGGTGTAGAATTCCAATACATAACTTAGGAATTGGAGGATATGAACGGCCAGCCACATGCCCGAAATCAATTCCTTTTTGGGGAAAAAAGAATTTAGGTTCAGCCATTGATTTCTTCTTCTATGCCAAATCAGAAAAATCATGAAGACAAGTAGGCTCTGTAGGCTCTTGAATCTTAATTCCTGGTTGCTCACTGAGTTTATGCAATAATGCTTGAGTTCTCCTCCTAACTAGAGTATCTTGTAAATGTAAGGCCATATGCAGTGCTCATTTTTCATATGCCCTAGTATCCTCAGAAGCATTCAAAAATTGGCTAACATAAGCCTCATAAATAGATTTAAATTGAGGTTCTAAGGAGTTCACTTTGGCAGTGAATATGTCTTCATCATCCGAAAAGGAATCCTTAGAAACCCTAGAATCAACAAAATCTGTTTTACTGCTTTGTGAAGCACAGGTAGAAGTGGTCTTTAGTTTCTTATGACCAGTGGTAGTTTATTTGATTAACTTCCTATTGCTGATACATGTATTGTTCCACTTTGTCTAAGTTTTGTTTTAAACTATGCTCAAGTTTGTCATACCTATCCCAAACTTCATTGTCTCTTGACATATTACTTGTTCTAAATTGACTATTAGTTTGGTAAAGTATAGAATTCTCATACTCAGTTCTATTATATTAGATATAGTTCTTATGTTGTTCATGTGATCTAACTATCTGCAATCATCTCAGTTTCAAACAATTAGCAATGTCATGCCCTTCCAAATTGTAGAATTCACATATGCTAACAACAGGTTTCAGTAATCTTTGAGCATAAGCATATGTCATATTCTCCATTATAAAAATACATAACACTCCTTATGCTATTAAAATAAAATAGCACTACAGTTACTTAGCTTTTCAATCCCTAGCAACGCTGCCACAAAAACTTGTTTATTTAGAAAAAGTAAATCTTCTTTTGGTTAATTCCTTTTAAATGTATATTTATAAGTTCTACTAAAAGTAACAAACAATTTCAGCAAATCAGATATTAAATCTAATTTATTTTTAACTACAAGTGTATAGTGTCTATTGTATTTGTATGCAAGTATAGGTCGATCCCATAGAGATTGAGTACGAATTATGTACTATTTTGATTTTTACATCTAGAGTTTTATATGTGTTAAATGAAGCACTCCATTGAGTTATTGCTAACTCAATAGACTTAGTTCGTGGAGTTATAGTTAACTCAACAGACTATCCTTGTGGACTTAAGTTAACTCCACGAGCCTAACTATATTTCCAATTAAATTTTACTATTCATAGAAGAATTCGGCTAACCATTGGGCAGTTCCATAAAATGTAAATAACATTAATTAAGCTTTTTAATGTTAGGTTATTTGGTATTTATCATTAATCAACACTAACATTCAGATATTTCAAATAGTAATCATTAAGATTTTTGGATATTCTATACGAATCACTTTTAGTAATCAATAAAACTATTCTCTATTTTTTAAATCAACTAAATATAAAACATTCACAATACTAACAATAATAACGATACAAAACAAACAATACAACACATAAATGCTAACTACAAACATAGATAATTAGTTTTGTTTTTGGTATTTTGTTTTAATATGTTCCTGAAGATGAATGAAAGGTGAAATGTAGAAATTCTCAATTGATAGTAAAAACTTCTATCACTACATGTGACAAAATTACACCATTGAAAACTTAATTACTTACAGTCACGCCTCCTCTCCTTATAAAATCACGAACCGAGACTTGTAAGTTGATCTCCTCTTCCGTATATTGGCATCAACCTGAAACTAAGGCTAAAAGCTTTACGATCTCATGAGAGATGAGTCGGTGCTTGGTAAAAATGGCTTCCCTTCTTGTCGCACAATTACTCCTCATAGTGGTTGTCAGTCACCATATTTAGCTCAGAATCGACCCGAAATCCAGAAAGTATCCTCATAGACCTTTGATGGTTGGTGATTGGTGGTGGTTTTGTGGAGCTTCAAAGAACTTTCGATGCTTCCTATAGTTAGCGTAGTTCTCCACCTCTTTCTACACACACTTCTTCGTCTTTGTCCTCTTCTTTTTTATTTCTTTTAATAGTAACTGCTTCTACCTAACTGATAGGTTGGATTCCCTTCATTCATATCAACAATGGTGATTTCTTCATTCCACGAGTTAATTCCTACGTGATACATGCAATCATGGTTTTCCTTCAAATTTTCTATTCTTGCAACTGTTCATAGTGGCATATTAGAAAATAACTAGTTCATGAAGTTAGTGTAACTTAACAGACTTACTCTATTGACTAAACTGTTAACTCAATGGACTTCCCTCATTGAGTAAAGCTTAACTCAACAGACTTAACATAAAACATGTGCAACTCACGTGACATAATAAAACATTTAAATTCATGCGTGCATAATGTTAACTTTACGATGGTAAAAAGACTTTTTGGATAGTTACAAACTGTAACTATCCGAAACTTATATGCATTTCACATGGTTAGTCTTTAACCTTCTGAAAGATAACTTAAGTCATGTTTCCAGGTCATGACATGTGTCTTCAATAGTTTTTATGATAAAAAGGTATTTTGGATACTTGCAAACCTAACTATCCAATGCTTAAACACATTTCAGATAGTTATAGTCTCTAACCTTTCGAAATACAACTTAAGTCATGTATTAAGATTTTAACACGTGTCCTTTAAATAATAATAAAATACTCTTTAAGCATTCAAAATGAAATTGTCTGGTACATAAAATAAAACTTTCCAAAACAATAGACATTCTAGATGGTTAAGGAATTAAAAAGCCTATAATTCACCGATAATTCAAAAATATACTTAATTAACACTAATTCCATGAAATTATGTAGATTCTTTCATTAAAACATATAATCATGCAATTGTAACATAATAGCTTAATTCTCATATGATAAGCTAAATATTATGCAATTAACCATTAATATTATGCACCTTTTCATTCTAAACAAGTTTCCTCTATGATTTTAGTATTCCTATGAAGTACTCTATATGCTTTACTCCTAAGTGAATATCCAACAAATATACCTTAATTAGATTTTGCATGAAACTTATTTTTGTTTTCCTTCGTATCTAAAATAAAGCATTTACATTCAAAAGGTTTCATATAAGAAATATTAGGAACTTTCATGCCAGATTTCAAATGGTGTTTTATTCAACAATGGTATTAAATAAACTCTATTAATTATATAACATGTGTTTACTACTTTTGCCCACAGAAAATGAAGTAAATTATTCTCATTAATCATAGTCCTAGCCATTTCCTGAAGTGATCCATTATTTCTTTCAACAACTCCATTTTAAGAGAGGGCTCTAGGAAATGAATATTTATGATCTATGCTTAAGACCTCACAAAATTTATCCATTTTAGAATTTTTAAATTCTGTTCCATGATCACTTTTAACTTTCTTAATATGTAAGTCTTTTTCATTTTGAACTTTATTGTAAAAGACTTTAAATACATTATATACACCAAATTTATGTGCTAGGAAATAAACCCATGTGAATCGAGAATAATCATTAACCAAAACAAGTGCATATCTATTTGGAGAAAACTTGTTTGGTTTGTTTTTATGTTTATATTAGTAATTTCTTTCAGAAGTAAACAAATAACTTTTCATACAAATTAGTTGTTAAGTCCAATTTGTATTTTAACTGTAAGTGCACAGTGTCTACTATATTTGTGTGCAAGTATAGGTCGATTCCATAGAGATTGATTAAGAATATGTACTATTTTGATTTTTATAACTAGAGTTTTATATGTGTTCAATTAAGCACTCCATTGAGTTACTACAAACTCAACAGACTTAGTTCATTGAGTTACAATTAATTCAATGGACTATCCTTATGGGCTTAAGTTAACTCCACGAGCCTAACTTGTAATTTCCAATTAAATGTTGCTATTCACAAAGGAATTCGGTCATCCATTGGGTAGTTTCACAGAATGTAAATAACATCAATTATGCTTTTTAATGTTAATTTATACGATATTTATCATTAATCAACACTAACATTCAAATGTTTCAAATAGTAACTATTAAGATTTTGGATATTTTGTGCGAATCAATTTCAGTAATCAATAAAACTATTTTCTATTTTCTGAATCAACTAAACATAAAACATTCACAATACTGACAATAATAACATTAATCACAATACAAAACAAACAATACAACACATAAATACTAACTACAAACATTGATAATTAGTTTTTGGTATTTTTGTTGTGATATGTTCTTGAAGATGAATGAAAGGTGAAATGTAAAAATTCTCTATCGATAGTAAGAACTTCTGTCACTACATGCGACACGATTACACCACTGAAAACTTAATCACTTACAATTACGTCTCCTCTCCCTATAGAATCGCGAACCAAGACTTGTAAGTTGATCTCCTCTTCAGTATATTGGCATCAACCTGAAACCAAGGCTAAAAGCTTGATGATCTCCTTAGATATGAGTCAGTGCTTGGTGAAAATGGCTTCCCTTCTTGCGACGCGATCACTCCTCACAATGATTGTCAGTCATTGTGTTTGGCTCAAAATCGACCTGACATCCAAAAAGTATCCTCACAGACCTCTGATGGTTGTTGATTGCGGTGGTGTTGTGGAGCTTCAGGGAATTACTAACACTTCCTATAGTTAGCACAGTTTTCCACACTCCTCTTTTCGTTTTTCTCCTCTTTTGTATATTTCTTTTAGTAGTAACAACTTCTACTTAAATGATCAGTTGGATTTCCTTCATTTGTATCAACGATGGTGATTTCTTCTTCATTCCATGAGTTAATTCTTGCGTGATATGTGCAATCGTGGTTTTCCTTCAAATTTCTTGTTCCTACGATTGCTCACAATGGCATATTAGAAAATAACTGGTCTGTAGAGTTAGTTTAACTCAACGGACTTGATAAAATAATAATAATATACCATAGGAAATAAAAAAATAACTTATAAGCTTATAACACTAACACAACGTGTTACCTTAGTGTGCAATCACGTAACTCAATGCGTATAGTTATGCTAACTTAACGAGTTAAACATGTGCAGCTCATGTGACATAATAAAATATTTAAATTCACACATGTATAATTCTAACCTTACGATGGTAAAAAGACTTTTTAGATAGTTACGAACAGTAACTATCTTAAACTTATATGCATTTCGAATAGTTAGTCTCTAACCTTCTGGAAGATAACTTAAGTCAAGTTTCTAGATTACGACACGTGCCCTCAGTAATTTTTATAGAAAAAAGGTATTTTGGATACCTGCAAATTTAACTATCTGATGCTTAAACACATTTCAGATAGTTACAGTCTAACTTTCCGAAATACAACTTAAGTCATGTATTAAGGTTTCAACATGTATCCTTTTTGAAATAATAATAAAGTACTCTTTAAGCGTTTGAAACACAACTGTTTAGTACATGAAATGTAACTCTCCGAAATAACAGACACTTTGGATACTTAGGAATTAAAAAACCTATAACTCATCGTCAATTCACAAATATACTTAATTAACGCTAATTCCTTGAAACTATGTAGATTCTTTCATTAAGGCATATACTCGTGCAATTATAACATAATGACTTAATTCTCATAGGATAAGCTAAATATTATGCAATTAACCATTATTTAACCATTAATATTATGCACTTTTTCATTCTAAATAATATCTTCTTCTACCTAAGCTTTGAGTTCTAGTTAGACCAAACAAATCCTTATGAATTAATTCTAGAACTCTCTTACTAGATACTTGATTTATTGATTTAAACAAAATTTTATGCTATTTACCTAATTGCCATTTGTAAATATTGATCGAGTCTTTAGAAATATGATAGAATGTATGTAAATGAGTATGTGTCACATGTCATCTGCAAAATAAATATTCCAACAATAAACTTTGATTAAATAAAAAATTATAACAATTAAATAAATCCATCAAAGTCATAATATTACGACCCTTTGTAAAGTTATGCTCATAACTTTACAAACTTATGTATAGTAGAATATGACGAATGTTTGTAAACTTATCCTCGTAACTTTACGGACCCTCACAAGTTGACATGTGTAAAGCACAATGACTTATATTAACGAGCTTCGTTTATAAATTACCTAACTTTATGAATGTCCATAAAGTTATTCCCATAACTTTACGAGTATCTGTAAAGTTATATACTTAGAATAATTTTAGAATTATGAACCTGAGTTATGAATTTGATAAGTTTACGAGTGTTTGTAAATTTAACTACATAACTTTATGATAGTTTGTAAACTTATGTCCTTAGACAATATTTGAAGTTCATTAATTATACCTAATTGTTGAATATAAATTATCTTATCAATCATCAAAACATAAACATATTAACAGATAAGAATATTATCCCTAACAAATAGTTTAAACTTTTATCTTAGAACATCTTATATTTAAAATAATTTAGGCTCATATCTAAGAGTGATTTATGTTTTAAATGATTTAAGCTTATATCAAAAATGATTTATATCTTAGATAATTTAAGCTCATATCTATTAGCATTTATATTTTAGATGGTTTAGACTCATATTTAGGAGTAATTTATATTTTAGATAGTTTAGGCTCATATATAAGAGTGATTTATATGTTTAGATAATTTAAGTTTATATCTACAAGAATTTTATATTTTAAATAGTTTAGATTTATAGATAATAGTATTGTATAATTTTAGATAATTTGGACTCATATCTAAGAGTAATTTGTATTTTTAGGTAATTTAAATTTATATCTAAGAATATTTTATATATAAACTCACATAACGAGCACCAAGAATAGTTTTACTCCAAAATTGTCTGAAACAAGTGTATGTTGAAATTAAAAACTATTCTATTGAAGCTGAACCTAAAAAAAGTGCAAACAAGATTGAAGGTGACCATGATGTCACTTATTGTTTTGAAATTTTATTTGAGACATTACTATCCCCCTTGTCAAAATTTGAAATATTTTTTAAATAGATGTAAATGGATATGTAAAACATAGACAAGATGGAAGATGGAAATTTTGATTTTTTTAAAATTGATCTACAAGTAGAATTTCTAATATTTATATCTAGAATTTAAAAAAAAAATTAATTAAATTAAAAATTAAATTTGAAATCAAGAGGTGTCTCATCCTTCAACTTCCAACTCCAAAACATCAGGTCTAGAATGGGACACATAGCATGTGTTGTTTTTCTTTTCTAAAATTTATAGTATGGTTATTTTGTTATACTTGTGTTATATTGTTATTTTGTTTTTCACTATGATACTTTTATATTTTTGCATTTTAATCTATAAAATAAAAAATAGGAAAGTAAGAAGGTGATAGTCTAGATGTTGAAAGCACCATACCAATACATCTAGTGACACACCAGAATTCCATCAGTTTCACTGATGACTTCCAACAATTTAACCAACGACTTCTATCAATTTCTCTAATATGTGCCTTTAGTTTCTCTAATATGTGCCAAATTGATCAACTAATTTTCTTGATTGATATATCGATTTCTTTCTACCATGTTTCCTTCTTATTATATTCCAATATATTTGTTTTAGTATTGTAGCTATTTGTTTTGATAGAATTTATAAAAAATATAAGAATTAATATATAAATTAAATTAAAAAATTAAATCCAAAATCAAGAAGTATCTTATCCATCAACTTCCAACTCCAAAGCACTAGGTCTAGAATGGGCCACTTAGCATGTGTCTTGTTTTTCTTGTTTCCTATATATTATTATGTCATACACCTTTAAAAAGTGGTTGGTGCATTGTATAATCCAAATGACATCTTTTTAAAAGCATAAGTTCTATTAGGACATGTCTAAGTTGTCTTCTCTTGATCCTTTAATGCTACTAAAACTTGGTTATATCCATAATACTCATTTAGGAAACAAAAATACTCTTGCCCTACTAATTTTTCTAACATTTGATCTATAGAAGGTAAGGGAAAATTATCTTTTTTAGTCACAACATTCAGCTTCCTATAATTTATACACACTCTCTAATTTGATTGAATTCTAGTGGGTATCAAGTCTTGACTTTCATTTCTAATAATAGTTAACCCTAATTTCTTAGGAACCACATGGATTGGACTAACCCATGAGTTGTCAAAAATCAGATATATTATGTCATTATCTAACCATTTCACAATTTCCTTCCTTATTACTTTTTTAAGGTTTGGATTTAATCTTCTTTTAGGAATTCTAATTGGTTTAGCATTTTTTTCTAAATATATATGATGATGGCATATAGTTGAACTTAACCTTTTTATGTCAATCGTAGTCCAACCTATTGCTTCTTTATATTTCTTTACTACATCTTTTAATTTAGATATTTGATCTTCCTTTAAATCTGATACTACAATTATTGGACAAGTCCATTGTATTATTGTGAAAAGTTAAATTAGAAACTTGTCTATTAGGTGATGCTAGAAAACTTGTTTGATTTGTTTTTGTGCTTATATTAATAAATTCTTTTAAGAGTAAACAAACAAATTTTCACACAAATTAAATATTAAGTCCAATTTGTATTTTAACTGCAAGTGCATAGTGTATAATGTATTTGTATGCAAGTACAGGTTGATCTCACAGAGATTGAGTAAGAATTATTTACTATTCTAATTTTTATATTGGAGTTTATATATATTCAGTTAAACACTCCATTGAGTTATAGTTAACTCAACGAACTTAGTTCATGGAGTTATGGTTAACTTAACGAACTAACCTCGTGGACTTAAGTTAACTCTGCGAGCCTACCTTTCCAGTTAAATACTGCTATTTACAAAGGAATTTGGTTAACCATTGGGCAATTCCACAGAATGTAAATAACATCAATTAAGCTCTTTAATGTTAGTTAATTTGAGATTTATCATTAAGCAATACTAACATTCAGATATTTTAAATAGTAACCATTAAAATCTTTAAGTATCTAGGACGATTCAATTTCAGTAAATTGTAAAAACTATTTTCTATTTTCTGAATCAAACAAACATAAAACATTCACAATACTAACAATGACAACATTAATCACAATAGAAAACAAACAATACAACACTTTAATACTAAATGTAAACATAGATAATTAGTTATTTTTGGTATTTTTTTGTTTTGATATGTTCCTAAAGATGAGTGAAGGGTGAAATGTAAAAATCTCTATCGATAGTAAAAACTTCTGTCACTACATGCAATGCGATTACACCATTGAAAACTTAATCACTTACAATCTTACCTTCTCTCCCTATAGAATCGCGAACCAAGAATTATAAGATGATCTCCTCTTCAGCATACTAGTATCAACTCAAAACCAAGGCTAGAAGCTTTATGATCTCCTGAGATATGAGTCGGTGCTTGGTAAAAATAGCTTCCCTTTCTACGATGTGATCACTCCTCACAATGGTTGTTAGTCACCGTGTTTGGCTCAGAATCGACTTGACATCTAGAAAGTATCCTCATAGACCTCTGATGGTTGGTGATTTTAGTGGTGGTGTGGAGCTTCAGGGAACTTCCAACGCTTCCTACAGTTAGTGCGGTTCTCCACCTCTACATACACTTTTTCTTCGTCTTTTTTTCTCTTCTTTTATATTTCTTTCTGTAGTAACTGCTTCTGCTTAGATGATCGGTTACTTCACGAGGTCAATAATAAAATATAAGGTCACTCCGTTGAGTTAACTATAACTCAACAAAGTTAGTCCGTGGAGTTAGCAAATAAGTAACCGAAGCTAGTTCGTTGAGTTAATTGTAACTCATCGAGGTTAGTTTGTGGATTAACCTAAACGGTTATTCTTTTAGCCATGAATGAAACTTTATGAGTTTAGTGGTTACTGAAATTTGAAATTAGAAGTGGAACACATATCCATAAAATTAGGAACCATATTGCACGTTACAAGATACGTTCTTGCAATGAGATTCATTTGCCTTATGGACATGCATTATAAATAGAGAACAGAATGTTATTTACGAGTTACTAGTATTTAAGGAAGGAAAAGAAAATTCGTTGGGGAACTGGAAGGAGAAGCAACTAATTCAACTTCATCCATCAACAACTATTTACTAAAAACAAAGCGTTAGACTGGTATGTAATTATTCTTCTACTATTTTACTTTATGTTAGGAGTTTATGAGCACATGGATTCGTTATCCGAGCACTAAACGATTAATAAGAACACCTACACAGGATTATTCAACATAGAGGTGTATTGAAATATTTTCTGAATTAGACTTTAACGAAATCCTTAGGGGTGTAGCTAACCTTTCTTTAAAAGAGAACGAATATATGGCTACTCCACTGGAAAAATCATTAGGGGAAATTCTGTATCCTGAATTAGTTGATGAACCTTCATGTATTCGATTGCCAAACTTTGAGGGAGATAGGTTCGAACTAAAATCTAATTATATTAGTCAATTGCCACACTTTCATGGATTAGAAAGAGAAAATGCCTATTATTTCCTTAGAGAATTTAATGAAGTTTTTTAAATGATGAAAATGTCAAACATGAGTATTGATGCTATTAAATTTAGATATATCCCTTTTACTTTAAAAGACATAGCTAAGAGATGGTTATATACTTTGTCGCTTGATTCAATTTCTGCATGGACTAAATCTTGCTCTGTTTTTCTAGAAAAATATTATCCAACACATCAAACAATTAAAAAGAAAAATGAAATATTAATGTGTAGCCAAAAACAAGGAGAATCATTTTGGAAATATTTTGAAAGATTTAAAGATTTACTGACTCAATGTCCACATCATGCAATGAGTAAAACACAATTAATAGGTATAATTTATGAAGGCATAGATGTTTCAACAAAATCTTTATTAGAATCTACTTGTTAGAATGGATTTTTAAAACTATGTAGTGAAGAAGCATGGGCATATTTAGAATACTTTGCAAAAAGAACTACACAATGGAAAAACTCGGTTGAAGCTATTACAAATAAAAGAATATTGCTAAGGGGAATGCATGAAATAGATTCAAGCACTATGCGTGAAGTTAAATTAACTGAATTAACAAAGAAAATAGAAGAGTTATCATTAAATCAAAAGCTAGCAGAAAAGAATGCAAACATTAATGATTTGGATATTATTTATGCTAGAAACCAGAAAGATAACTTTGGAAATTCTTATAACCCTAATTGGAGAAATCACTCGAACCTATCTTGAAGAAATAACAATTTCCAGGGAGGAGAAAATATAAATGATAAGAATATAAGTTATGAAGCATTAATTGAACAAGGATCTAGAATAGAGAAGTTAGAAAAGATAATTCAACAATTAAACAATCGTCTAGATCATGTATTTGGAAATGTTGCCATTCAAAATCAAAATATAAATAGAAATATACCCCCTAGATAGAAGGAATCAATAGAAGTTAGACCTACTAGATGATTGCCAATGCAAGTAGTACCTAACCCTATCAACAAAATTGTTAATGAAATTAATACCTCCTATGGGAGGGAAGCTAAATGAAGTAGTATAACTAAAGTAACTATGTATAATATAGTAAATAGAAAAATATATATAAAAAGAAAAATGTAAGTTTAATTCTAGTTAGTAGTATCATAGAGTTATTACTTAACTCAACAAACTTAGTCCGTTGAGTTATGACCTAACTCCACGAGGGTAAGTAAGTAGCTATGTTAATTTTATCTCTATTAAATTTTTGTTTATGTTATACAAAATCACAATAGATGGAATTGATGATGTTGAGTATTTTTTTGATGATGTGTGCTGAATGAAAATAATCATATTTGCTCAATTACTATTGCTTGTGAAAAGAAATTAAAATCATCAATTAATACAGAAAAAGCTTACTGATATAAATACTTGTCTATATTGGATCTGAAGTTAATATCTACTCGTTTCGTTGCATTAATTTCTCATTTAGCTAAACGTTAAGTTAACGTGTGTTTTTATTGAAAAGCATGATATGTTTTAATGTTATATTTTATGTATCATGAACAGTGCACGTTTAGACAACTCGTTAAGTTAGAGTTTTGTTTGTATAGAGGTCACATGAGAACTCGTTAAGTTAAAGACTTAAAGGTTAAAATAGGTCACGTGATAACTCGTTAAGTTAGTGAGTTAAAGAAGAGACGAACTCGTTAAGTTAGTGTTATAAACGTGGTGAAATTATAAGTTAGGAATGTTGTATTGTATCATGTGAGGTGCACATGTTTAACTCGTTAAGTTGACATAACTAAACACGTTGAGTTGCTATATTGAACACTAAGGCAACGCGTTAGGTTAGCGTTATAAACTTAAGTTGTTATTTTTGCACGTGGTAAAATTCTTATTATAAAAACATTTGTTTATTACTGGTTCGTTGAGTTATCATAACACAACGGAAATGGTTCGTTGAGTTAACATAACACAACGGAGATGGTTCGTTGAGATAGCATAACACCAAGGACTTAGTTCGTTGAGTTAGCTACAGTACTTGTCACGTGAAATGGCACATGAGGAACTCGTTAAGTTAGAAACGTTAAGTTATATATATACTTGTGTTACTCATTTAGTTAACATTAAAGTAACGACTTCTTATTACACTGATGAAAAACTTTTGGACGAGAAAGTTTATTTTACAGGAAATTTTTCAGAGATCCAAGACTGATGATTAAAGGAAATTCGAAATATAAACGTGGGTTAGAACGTGTGTGTTTCGATGAAGGAAAAGAAAAGACGTGGAGAAGTGGAAAACTGGTAGTGGTTAAACATGAAGGATATACATGAAATGAAGATACAGTATAAAAGGCATAGAATTCTCGTTGATCAATTCATCATTGCACACAAAAAGAAAAATCTTTTCAAGGATCAAACCATCCCTGCACACCAAAAGAAAAATCTTTTTCAGGGATCAAAAACACCTTCTCGGGGAAAATCTCTCAAATGGAAGAAAGTTCAATGAAGCACAAAAAGGTAAGATTTTCGTCACTGAAGATTTGAAGTATCAGAAGAAAGCAAATTTGGTGAAGCATGAAAAGACAAGATATTCATCATTGAAGAATTGCTGAAGAAGAAAAAGAAGAAGAAGAAAGATCTCAAATAGGGAGAAAAGTCTTAAATTCTGCAAATTAGTTTTCTCTATTTGTAGTTATTAAATTGTTTAGATGATACATGGTATCGAAATATAATTGCATCTACAATTTCTAAGGAGAATTGAATTGTATATTATAATTGAAACCTTGAATAAAAATGATTTTATGAAAACAATGTCTCGACTTGTTTTTGAGTTTTAAAGTTTCAATTATATTTTAGAAAATATTAAAAATACACAATTCACCCCCATCTTTTGTAGCCATACGATCCTAAAAGTGGTATCAGAGCTTTGTGAATAATCTTTGATATAAAATCAATACCAACTTATTTAATATCATTACTTATTCTACCTTCCTTGTTTTTAAACAGAAATTAATATCTAAGCATACGTTTAACTTTCTTGATTTAAGGCTCAAGTTGTTTTAAAGTTTTTAGACTGTTTAAAATCAAATAGGTTGAAAAATCTAAGGTAAAATGGCTACTGGAAATGGTAATTTTTCTTTATATAAAGTCCAAAATCTTAATCGTCCTCCTTTATTTGATGAAATACATTTTGAATATTGGAAATATAGGATGACTATTTTTCTTCAAAGTATAGATCATAAGTTGTGGTTCATGATTTCTAAACCATATACTCCGTTAACTACGCCTTATAATACTTGGACAATTATTGAAAAAGAAAATGAAACTCTGAATGCTAAAGGCTGAAATATTTTATTTTATGCATTGAGTTATGAACAGTTCAGTAAAGTGTTGGCATATAAATCTACTTATGAGGTGTGGCATGAATTAGAAGTTTCACATGAAGGTACTTCTCAAGTTAAAGAGACAAAAATAAACATGTTGATTCATAAGTATGAACTCTTTAAGATGCATGAAGACGAAAATATTTCTGAGATGTTTTCTAGATTTCTTGATATCATAAACTCTTTAAAATGTTTAGGAAAGAATTTTGAACAAAAGGATTTTGTGAGGAAAATTCTCAGATCCCTAAGTTCTAAATGGTCTTAGAAAGTAACATCAATTAAGGAATCACGAGATTTAAATGTTTATACTATGAATGAACTTATAGGAAATTTAATAGCTTATGAAGTTCAATTAAATGAATCACTAAGTCACAGCAAACTAAAAATGAAGAAAGAAATAGTCTTCGAAATTAATTCAGATTCTGATATATCTACTAATTCTGACGAGGATTTGATTTTGCTTACTAGGAAATTCAAGAAAGCATGGAAAGCTAGGAAACAGCAAAGGAACAAAAATGATAAACCCTCAACGTCAAAATCATTGAATGACAAGAATTCTTCATCTAGAAAGTATGTATGTTACAACTGTAAGAAACCTGGACATCTTTCTCCAGATTGTCCTATGAGGAAAAATGAAAAGCAAAGTAGGACAAATCAGAAGAAGACGGTTCAGAAAACTCAGAAAAAGTTTTACAAGAAAAAGGCTTTGAAGGTCACTTGGGATGACACGTTTGAAGAGTTTGAATCTAAGGAATCAGCATCAAAATCTTCACATTCAGAAGGAGAACAAGAGTTAGAAGACGTTGCTCATGTGTGCTTCATGGCAGATGAGTCTGAGGTAATATCTAATCCTGAAAGTCATTCAGATTTCAACTTTGATGAATTATTATGTGCTTATCATGCATTATTACAAAAACTTAAAGTATGTAAACTGGAAAATAAGAATATTAGAAAATCTTCATCCATTATGGAAGAAGAAAATTGTTTCCTGTCTACTACTTTAGAAAAGTTTAAATGTGATAATGAAAATCATGCTAGAGATTTGCAAAAATTTAGATTTAATGAATGTATCTTGCATAAACAAATACAGAATATAAATGCTGAAAAATTAAAGATAGAATCTGAAAATGAAATGTTGAGAAACAATATAAATGAACTTGAATTAGAGATAGAAAAATTAAAACTAAGAGAGCAAGATTTAAATTCTACCATTGAGAAATGGAATTTAAGTCAAACTAAGTTAGACAAACTAACTAGTACCCCTACGGTGTCTTATAAATTTAGCTTAGGATTTGATTATCCTGAATATCCTGAATCTCAAGCCAATAAAGAATTTATTAGTTGCAATTCAAGTAAATCTAAGACTAAAATTCCTTTTATTATGAAACAAGGTAATAAATATGTAAAAGTAGGTACTTCAAGGGATGAATCATGTAGTAATAATATAAATCAATGTGATTTGTCAAATTGTACTTCTAACATGACTATAAATGTTTCTAAAAATCTTGTTTCTTGTTCTGGAAATTCAATTTCTAATGTTTCTAAAATTTCAGACAATTGTAGTAAACTGAAAATTCAGAAACCTGAGCATGTAATTCAATACACTGGTATTAGACCAATTACTCATTCTACATGTGATAAAACAAAAAATTCTTGTGCAGAAAAAGATTTTGTATGTACGGAAAGTGTTAATATAAGTACAAGTACAAGTGTAGATATTGAAAATGTTAAGACTCCAGAAGAGCTAAAAGTTAACCAGCCTTCTACGAAATCTATAGAAGCAGAGTCTGAGAATTCACAGCATGAATCAATGGAATTATCTGTTGAACAAAATGAACAATTACAGACAGATACACCAACTGTAGAATTTGTGGAAAAATTGTACTCTGAACATTCTATAGAGACTGAACAGATGAATGTTGAGCATATTGACAATGTTCCTAACACCGTTGAAGCTGAAGAATCAAGCTTACCTGAGTAGCTTCAAGATAATATTTTGGAAGAGGAACAACATGACATTCATTTTGAAGAAGAGGTTCCTGAAGATGAATTAAACTCTGAATCACGGCTTCAGGTATCACCTTCTTTGTGTACAACATTAAAAATTCAAGGTATTGCAATTCATTTTAGATCTGAAGAAGCATTGCAGAAATACAATAATCTGATTACATGTCAGATTCTACATGCTCGTCCAATAAAATTCAGAAATTTGATGGAAATAAGAGATTTGTTTGAGTTTCAAGACCTCATTAAATTCTTGCCAGTAGGAACGAAATGGAAGCAATACATAGAGCTTATTGCAGCTTTTTATAGCAATCTGGTCAAGAATGGAAATTTTCTGAAAACTCAAATAAATGAACAGGAGTTTATATTGTCTCCTGAGTTAATTTTTGAAGTTTTAGGATTAAAGAATGAAGGTGTTGTTGTTACCAACAGATTTGACATAATAAGACAATTGGAATGGAACATTCAGTCCTTATCAAAAATTCTAGATGTATATTCTGAAATGAGATTAATGGAAAATCTGAATGTAGAGGCAAGGTTTATTGCAAATATATTGCATGCAAATTTATTTCAAAAAGTTGGACACAATATGGAAGTCAGCAGAAGTTGTTTATATGTATCTTATAGCTTGCTGAATAGAATTCAAATAAATTGGTTTGATGTTTTCACTTCTCAACTACAGCATATGAGTTCAAAGTTATTTTATGGCGATGCTGTATGTAGAATCCTTGCAAGCCAATTGACTTTATCCGACTGGCCCTCTGAAACTAAAGGCATGAGAGCATTTTGTGTCAAAGATTTGCAAAAATTCCAAGCCATGCATAAACCTCAACGACAACAACAACAACAACCTGATACAGACCATATACAACAATAACAACAAAGTTATTCAGTTCAAGCAAAACAGCAAACCCAGCTACCTCCTGACTTAGATGCAGTGCTTAACGACATCAAAAATGATATTAGGCATCCAGGAGATAAAATATGTAATGCTATAAGTGATATACTTAGGAGGGGTCGATAACTATTTTTGTTTGTTTCTGAATACAAAATGTATTCTTTGTATTACTTGTTTGATTTGATTGAATAATACATTTTTCTGTAAATGTCTTCAATTATTATTCTTGTTTACAGAAAGAGTTGTTGTAATTATATCTCTTATACATATATATATATTCTCTGTAATTATCTTTTTGAGTAATGACAAAAAGAGGGAGAAATATTATAAAAAGATGATTATGATCTTAATTGCATATATATATTATAAAAGGAGATGCTATTTAAATGGTTATTGTAATCTGACAAATGATAATTAGAAAACTGATACTTATATAATTATTGACATCTGAGAGTTTTAGTTCTGAGAGGTAAAATTTACACAAACAATAGAAATAAGCTTAAGTGAACTTAAGTCAAGAAACTTTGTTGAATTAAAAGTTAACCCAACGAAGGTGTTTTGTTGAGTTAAACATATTTCATAATTGATTTAATATGGTTTTGTCATCATCAAAAAGGGGGAGATTGTTGAGTATATTTGTTTTGATGATGTGTGCTGAATGAAAATAATCATATTTGCTCTATTACTATTGCTTGTGAAAAGAAATTAAAATCATCAATTAATACAGAAAAAGCTTACTGATATAAATACTTGTTTGTATTGGATTTGAAGTTAATAACTAGTCATTTCGTTGCATTAATTTCTCATTTAGCTAAACATTAAGTTAACGTGTGTTTTTATTAAAAAGTATGATATGTTTTAATGTTATATCTTTTGTATCATGAATAGTGCATGTTTAGACAACTCGTTAAGTTAGAGTTTTGTTTGTATAGGGGTCACGTGAGAACTCGTTAAGTTAGAGGCTTAAAGGTTAAAATAGGTCACGTGATAACTCGTTAAGTTAGTGAGTAAAAGAAGAGATGAACTCGTTAAGTTAGTGTTATACACGTGGTGAAATTATAAGTTACGAATGTTGTATTGTATCACGTGAGGTGCACATGTTTAACTCGTTAAGTTAACATAACTAAACGCGTTGAGTTGCTATATTGAACACTAAGGCAACGCGTTAGGTTAGCATTATAAACTTAAGTTGTTATTTTTGCACATGGTAAAATTCTTATTATAAAAACATTTGTTTATTACTGGTTTGTTGAGTTATCATAACACAACGGAAATGGTTCGTTGAGTTATCATAACACAACGGAGATGGTTCATTGAGATAGCACAACACCACAAACTTAGTTTGTTGAGTTAGCTACAGTACTTGTCACGTGAAATGACACATGAGGAACTCGTTAAGTTAGAAACGTTAAGTTATATATATACTTGTGTTACTTGTTTAGTTAACATTAAAGTAACGACTTCTTATTACACTGATGAAAAACTTTTGGACAAGAAAGTTTATTTTGCAGGAAATTTTTCAAAGATCCAAGACTGATGATTAAAGGAAATTCGAAATATAAATGTGGGTTAGAACGTGTGTGTTTCAATGAAGGAAAAAGAAAAGACGTGGAGAAGTGGAAAATTGGTAGTGGTTAAACGTGAAGGATATGCATGAAATGAAGATACAGTATAAAAGGCATAGAATTCTCGTTGATCAATTTATCCTTGCACGCAAAAAGGAAAATCTTTTCAAGGATCAAACCATCCCTGCACACCAAAAGAAAAATCTTTTTCAAAGATCAAAAACACCTTCTCGGGGAAAATCTCTTAAGTGGAAGAAAGTTCAGTGAAGCACAAAAATGTAAGATTTTCGTCACTAAAGATTTGAAGTATCAGAAGAAAGCAAATTCGGTGAAGCATGAAAAGATAAGATATTTGTCATTGAAGAATTGTTGAAGAAGAAAAAGAAGAAGAAGAAAGATCTCAAACAGGGAGAAAAGTCTTAAATTTCGCAAATTAGTTTTCTCTGTTTGTAGTTATGAAATTGTTTAGATGATACATGGTATCGAAATATAATTGCATCTACAATTTCTGAGGAGAATTGAATTGTATATTGTAATTGAAACCTTGAATAAAAATGATTTTATGAAAATAATGTCTCGACTTGTTTTTGAGTTTTAAAGTTTCAATTATATTTCAGAAAATATTAAAAATACACAATTCACCCCCCTCTTGTGTAGCCATACGATCCTACAGATGAAATTGCCATTGGATGCACTGAGAGAAGTACTAAGTAACTTATCAGCTAAAGATCTGTGCAGATTGTGTTGTGTCAAAAGAAATTGAAGACTATGTTAGAGAAAAATATTTTCATGAACTACAAGCTACAAAAATGACTAAGATTAGAGATGGATTTTTATGGAAGTCATTTAATCATAGTTCAATCAGCTATGAATATCTGAATATGGAAGAAACTGTTGGAATTCCACCCAACACATTAGAAGGAATAGATCATATTATGGGGATAAATGAAGGATTGATTATTTACAGAACCAAACCAACGTATGCAATTCTGTTACTCGATATTTTGATCAGAAATCCTATCACTAGAGAAGAATGGAATATAGGAAAACCTAATAGATTTGAAGTACCAACTGAAAATTGTAGGTCTACATTAATATTCTCTAATAAAAATTCGACAATTCCTGAAAAATTGTATTACTAGAGACCAATTGGAAATTGGGATGAGGATTTATGCTTAAGTGTGTATAATTTTTTAAATAGATCTTGGACTGAAAATACTATGATATATCTAGGATAGAAAGTATTAATTAACATTATACATGTCATACTTGATGGATATATATATTTAGTGTTAGATATATCAGTGGCATTTAGATCTGATTTATACATAGTAAGTATAGATAGTTATGATGATGACTTTATAGAAATATTACCTATACCGAGTGATATAACTAAACCACCATTTGTAGAA
The DNA here is from genome assembly GCA_036874045.1 of Cymodocea nodosa. Classification (NCBI taxonomy): domain Eukaryota; kingdom Viridiplantae; phylum Streptophyta; class Magnoliopsida; order Alismatales; family Cymodoceaceae; genus Cymodocea; species Cymodocea nodosa. Next base: position 2,243,082 of record CM072341.1, read on the forward strand.
CATGATAAAATTCAATTAGGAATGTGATATAATGAATATGATGATTCTACTTTATGTTTGATAAGATGGTGGGATGAATTGATGAAATTGTTAGGATTGGTAGACTCACTAGAGGGGGGGTGAATGGTGAAAGTGTGTAATTTTTAAGTTCTTTTGATTGTTGAAACAAATGATTCAGATAGAAGTGAAATGAGATGAAATTAAACGAATGCAAAGTAGTAAAGAAAGATAACACACAGCAAGTTTTAGGTGGTTCACCAACTTGGCTAGTCCACCCCCAAGATTTACTTGGGCTTCACTAAGTGTTTCAACACTTACACACTTGCTTTTAGGTCAAAGCAAGAACCAACAACATAGAAGTTTTCAGGTAAAAACTTCAGTAAACCAACCTCTAGAGTTTTTAGGTCAAAACTCAAACCAACAACTGAATGTAGCTTTCAGGTTGAAGCCACGAACCAACAGCTTGAATCTTTCAATTAGAGTTTGGCGCACAGAGCTTTTTTCTATAGTAAGTCTTTAGAGTATACTTCACTGTTTGCAGACTTGAGTGTATTTGAAATTGGGGTGTAGCTAACTGTATAAATTATATCTGTTGTCTCTTCTTCTCTTAAACTCCTCATATATATACTAAAGGCATAACGATCATATTTTTCTTTCAACGGATGTATTCTGCTGTACTTGGTAAATAATCAGACCTAAATATGGTAAGTTACCGTTTTGTCTGATATTCAGTAAATAACCTTTCGAAAAACTCAGGGTTTCGGAAGGTTATAAAAATAACTTACCGAAAAGCATCCATAACTTGCCGATTCATCACTCATGTTCTGTTCTCTAAGTCACGCGAGGATTATAAGTTGCTCACGTGTAAAGTCAAGTATTCAGAGTCTCGTATTTAACTTACCGAAAGAGCTCCTGATTTTTGGATAGTTAACTACTGTAACTTACCGAACTTTCATTTAAGCCTCTAACAGTTGTTCCTTCAAAACTACACGTGCATAAAAACATAACTTAAGTTTCGGATAGTTAAGCCATAACTCACCGAAATTCTCTTGAGATTTTGGATAGTTATCTTTCTAACTCTTCGAAAAACCTATCTGAACATCTGTTTGGAATTCTACACGTGGGAAAATCACTAACTTAAGTTTCGGATAGTTAAACCATAACTCACCGAAATTCTCTTGAGATTTCGGATAGTTATCTTTCTAACTCTCTGGAAACTTAAATGATCTTCTTTCTGGAATTCTACACATGGCAATTTCAATAACTTAAGTTTCGGATAGTTAAACTATAACTTACCAAAACTCTCATTTGAAATTTCAGATAGTTATCTAACTCTCCAATTTTTCTCTTTTAAGCTTTCAACTGCCGGCATCTTTATTTTGCACGTGCGTAATAAAATGACTTAAGTTCCGGAAAGTTATGCTTGTAACTTACCGAAAAACTTGAATAGTTATCTAACTCTCCGAAAAGAAAAACTCGGATAGTTATCTAACTCTCCAATAAGTCCTTTAAGCTTCCGTTCCATATTTCTACACGTGATTTATTGAATGACTTAAGTTTCGGATAGTTAGCCTTTCTAACTTTCCAATTTTCCTTTCTCTTTCGGATAGTTAACTCCATAACTCTTCGATCATTCAACCAACTTAACTGTTTGATATAATAACTCTCCGAAGGCTTTGTAAAATTCGGATAGTTATCCTTCTAATTGTCCGATAGTCTTGCTGCTGTTTTATTCTTTAGATGCTTGAACCTGTAACTGTCTGATTTTACTATAACTTGAAAGTACTATCATCTGGAGCCTTCTCAATCTATTTGTTTGCTTGGAAATTGTTCTAACAACCTTCTGAACTAAAGCAGTGCAGACTTAACTGTGAAATACAATATGTTTCCTCACATAGGTTTTGCATTATCAAAATACTCAGGTTTTAACAAAAATTTCAAATATAGATTATAAAAGACTTAAATGAATGAAAATGGGAAGAGGAATATATTGAAATAGATGTAGAAATAGAAACAACTACCTTATCTTGGAACAAAAAAGGATCCCTTTCTGCATTTCAATTTATTAATGGCAATATACTTATATTTAATATTGATAACATACTACAAGTTTACAAGTTAAAAAGGAAAGCAAACTACATTAAAACAGAATTAATAGCAAGAAGAATTATGTCTAAAAAGTTTGCATGGACTGACATGTTTATTTCATTTGTTACTACTTTTCAATCATATTCTTAAATTGTGATTTTGTACTTTTAATGTTGTGTGTAATCTGCATTTATTTTTTAGAAAAGAAAAAATTGTTAGTTTTTTATTTTATTTTATAAAAAGAAAAGAAAAACAACAAAATATCAATCCAGTTTGTTGGTATCTATTCTGGGAAACCAACTAGCTTGCTTGTGATCCACCAAAGGCATAGGAGCTTGAGATCCACACAAGACACTGATTTAACAATTTATGTTTTGTGTTAAGTTGTTATTTTGTTATATATTCTACTTTATTTGTGAATGAAAAGTTTTTCAAAATCAAAAGTTAGAAGATATTGAAGGAGATACAAAAGAACAAGGTATGTAATTGATTACTTATCCTGAATTTACATTTAAACTCAATTCGTAGAGTTATTCATTAACTCAACAAATTAAGTTCGTTGAGTTAGGTGCTAAGTCAACGAAACAACATTCATGTTTGCTACAATTACTGTATTTACTATAAAATTTTTTACATTGAGGACAATGCAAAATGTTGGTATGGGGGGGGAGGTAATTAGATTAAAGCCAAGTAATTTTGTTAATTAGAGGAATTAGAATGGTGCTGCAAAAATTTTGTGGAAATTGATTCAAATTTTTTATGAATTTGCTGTAACTACCTGAAATTTCTTGTAACTATTTGATAATTGAGACTATCAAATTTTTAATAATTGTAACTGCTTGAATGTTATATTTAGAATTGTATATAAGATGCTACAAAAATTTTACTATTATACAAATCTAGATATAGTATCTTATGTTTTTGCTAAATTTTATGAGTTTCATAGTTTCACGATTTTAAAAAAAGAAATTAGAATGCTTAACTGAAACTCAATAGATCATTTGAAATCCTAAAAGAGCTGAAATGTTGACTTTTGGATTAAATGAAATACATATGATCAAGGATACATTTAATTTGATTGATTAAACTTGTAGAATGATTTATGTGTAAATCTTATTAAACTCTAGAAAAAGTATGAGCTTATTGACATGGATTCATATTTTCAGTAAATAATAGAAGCAGGATTATATGAGATTTGTGTTTTATTGCATTTGTATTAATGAAATACATATATATACTGTGTTGAAAAGAAAAGAAAGAAAAAAGAGAGAAAAACTTTGAGAGTTTATTGACTTGTTTGATCATGAGCCTTTTGTACTTGAGCAGATAGGGGTATGTAAGGAATGTTGACCTGAAAAAGGACTCTTTAAATCTGGCAACCTAAGATCCTGATTAGATTTGGGATTGTTACTTAAAGCTCGATACATGGGTACACTAGAAAGCTCTTGTATGATTCAAGCTTTTCAAATTAACTTTTAAAGTACAAATATGCATATATTGTTCTGAAAAGATAAAAGTTTTTTGTGAAATACAGATATCTTTTGAATTGAGTATATTTTCTGTTATCTAAGATTACTGAAGTATGAATCTAGAATAGACTTTTGAAGTTGTTTATTTGAGATACAATTCATTATTCTACTTGTTTTAAACATATTAAATTGGATTGTGTTTTGATTCGCATGTAGTTGAAATTTATTCTGAAAATCATATTGGAAAATTTGAGATAATAAATGTTGAAAAGAAGAAAAAAATGATAATATAATTACCACCTATGTGATGCTAATATATTTTGTATGTAATTTACATATGTTTAAATATATTTACAGGTTGAAGAGGAGAAAACAATGTTAAAATAAATTGCTGAAAAATACAGAATATCTATATAGTAATCTAATTTATGTATTCTGAAGAAGTAATTCTAGCAACTTTAGAAAGACCAACTTGTTAGATCTTAATTTGCTAAAGGACTAGCAAAATTTAAGTATGGGGGAAGTGTTTAGAATGAAAAAGTGCATAATATTAACGGTTAAATGATGGTTAATTGCATAATATTTAGCTTATCATATGAGAATTAAGTCATTATATTATAATTGCACTATTATATGCTTTAATGAAGGAATCTACATAATTTCAAGGAATTAGCATTAATTAAGTACATTTTTGAACTATCAGTAAGTTACAGGCTTTGAAATTCCTACGTATCTGAATTTTCTATTATTTCAAAGAGTTATATTGCATGTACTAGACAATTATGTTTTAAATACTTAAAGAATATTTTATTATTTCCTGGAGTACATGTGTTGTAACCATAATGCATGACTTAAGTAAATGTTCGATAAGTTATTTGTTAACTATCCGAAATGCATATAAGTTTCGAATACTTATAGTTGTAACTATCTGAAACATCTGAACTTGTTATTTCTTTACTGCACGTGTTTTATAGTTAAATCAACGAAGTAAGTCTGTTGAGTTATCTGTAAGTTCACGGATCAGTTATTTTCTAATATACCACTATAGCAGTTGTAGAAATAGGAAATTCGAAGGAAAACCACAATTACACGTATCACACAGGAATTCACTCGTGGAATGAAGAAGAAATCACCATCATTGATATAAATGAAGGATCCAAATGATTATCTAAGCAGAAGTAGTTACTACAAAAAGAAATATAAAAGAAGAGAAAAAAAGATGAAAAAAATGTATGTGTAGAGGTGGAGAACCATGCTAACTACAGGAAGCATCGGAAGTTCCCTGAAACTCAACACCACCACCAAAATCACCAACCATTAGAGGTCTATGAGAATACTTTCCTGATGTCGGGTCAATTCCGAGTCAAACACAATGTCTAACAATCATTGTGAGGAGAAATTGCATCGCGGGAAGGGAAGTCATTTTCACCAAGCACCAACTCATATCTCAAGAGATCGTAAAGCTTTTAGCCTTGGTTTTGGGTTGATGCCATCATGCTAAAGAGGAGATCATCTTACAATTCTTGATTCACGATTCTATAAGGAGAGGAAGCAAGATTGTAAGTGATTAAGTTTTCAGTGGTATAATCGCATCGCATGTAGTGATGGAAGTTTTTACGGTCGATAGAGATTTTTATATTTCACCTTACGCTCATCTTCAGGAACATATCAAAACAAAAATACCAAAAATAACAAACTATCTATGTTTACATTTAGTATTAAAGTGTTATGTTGTCTGTTTTGTATATTGATTAATGTTATCATTGTCAGTATTGTGAATTTTTTACGTTTGTTTGATTCAGAAAATAGAAAATAGTTTTATTATTTATTGAAATTGATTCGTTCTAGATACTTAAAGATTTTAATGGTTCCTGTTTGAAATATCTAAATGTTAGTATTGCTAAATGATAAATCTAATATTAATTAACATTAAAGAATTTAATTGATGTTATTTACATTCTGTGGAACTACCTAATAGTTGGCCGAATTCCTTTGTAAATAATAGTATTTAACTAGAAAGATAGGCTCATAGAGTTAACTCAAGTCCATAAGGTTAGTTCGTTGAATTAACTATAACTCCACGAACTAAGTTCGTTGTGTTTGTTAGGACCCTAGTATTTTGATAATGCAAAAACTTGTGTGAGGAAACAAATTGTATTTCATAGATAAGATAGCTCAGCAAAAGATCAGAAGGTAAATGAACAGATACAGGTAGATCAGAAACTATTGCTATAAAGCCACAAGAAAATCGGATAGTTACCAAGTCTAAGTATCCGGAAGAAAGTTAATCTTCGGTAAGTTACAGGCCTATGTATCCGAAGAGTCTATTTAAAGCAGAAGAAACATTGCTGGACAGTTAGAAGAATAACTATCCGAAAATACAAGGCCTTCGGAGAGTTTGAAAGATAGTTGGTTGAATGATTGGAGAGTTAAGGCACTAACTATCCGAAAGATCAAGAATTTCAGAAGGTTAAGGAAGCCAACTATCCGAAACTTAAGTCATTGAATTTCCCACGTGTAAAAATCTAGACAGAAGCTTAAAAGAAGAATTGGAAAGTTACTGTAGCTAACTATCCAAAATTTGAAGAGTTTCGGTGAGTTACAATTATAATCATCCAAAACTTAAGTTATTTTATTATGCACATGCTAAAATAAGAAAGTAGTCGGAAACTTAAAGAAAGATTTCGAAAGGCTACTATAGCTAACTATCTAACAGTCAAAGAACAGTTTGGTAAGTTACGGTTGCAAGTATCCGATTGAATGATAGCTCATCTATACGATCTGAAATCTTACATGGTAGAAAGACTTAAGTGACTTTTCGATAGGTTACTATTGATTTTCGGAGAGTTACATGGCTAAGCCTTCGAAAAACCCAGGAAATCGAAAGGGTATCTTGAAATACCTCTCTGAACGGTAACTTACCATATTTAGGTCTGATTTCTTAGCAAGTATAGCATAATACATCCGTTGGAAGAAAATATCATCGTTATACCTCTTGGTATAAATATGAGAAGAAAAGGAAAAGCTAAGACAACGATTATCATATATTGTGAGCTACAAACACATTCAGAGATACACTCAAGTTTGCATCATTCAGAAACAATCTCAAGTCTTCTACAACACAAAAGCTCCCTACACTTAAACTTTGGGTTAAAAGTTTAAAGTGTTGGTTCGTGAGTTTCAACTTGAAAACTCTCTGTTGGTTGAGAGCTTCAACCTGAAAGCTCGAAGAAAGGTTTGTTATTAAGCTTATACTTGAAAGCTCTAAGTGTTGGTTCTTACTTCAACTTGAAAGCAAGTGTTGTAAGTACTCGTATACTTAGTGAAACCCAAGTGAATCTTGGGGGTGGACTAGCCAAGTTGGTGAACCACCTAAAAATCGTCTTGTGTGCATTTCTTTCTATTGTTTTGATTTCATTTTATAAAATCAATCAATCAAGTTTATAAAGAAGTAAAATTTATACATTAGCACCATTCACCCCCCCTTTGGTAAGTCTATCGATCCTAACAATTGGTATCAAAGCAAGTTGATCTCTTTTTATAGATTTAACTATCTGAGATCATGACATCTTTTCATAGAGAGGGTTAGAATATCCATCATCCTCTCTTGTTTGATGGTATTAACTATAATTACTAGAAAAACAGGATGGAATGTTTCCTCAAAGGCTTAAATGTGAGTCTATGAAAAATGGTGGTTCTAGGAACACCTATTCCACTTAGTCATGAGGATGACTGGTCTGAGGAGGATGAGAGAATCAACCAAATGGATGCTCGAGGGTTGAATATTATTTATTGTGCCTTATTTGTTGAACAATATAATAAAGTTTCAGCTTGTAAATCTACTCATAAGGCTTGGAACACTCTTCAAATAACCTTTGAAGGAACCACCCAAGTGAAAGACACTAAAATCAACATTTTACTTAGAAAGCTTGAATTATTTAAAATGCTTGATGATGAAACAATTACTGATATGTTTTCTAGATTCACTGAGATTATTAATGGCTTAAGAGGTTTGGGAAAGGAATTTTCTATCTGTGAACAGGTGTAGAAAATCCTTAGAAGCTTAACTATGGAATGGAAGAAAAAGTCCACACCAATACAAGATTCCAAAGACCCCAACAAATACTCAATAGAGGATCTGATGGGCAATCTGCTAGCCCATGAAGTTCAAATGAAAGAATGGAAAGATGAGGAAGTGCTAGAAAGAAAATAGAAACAAAGAAAGAACTAACATTTCCATCAACTCAGGAACTTCAAAGCTCGGATGATAATGAAGTTGTGCTATTGGATAGAAAATTCAGAAAATGGATGAATAAAAAGAACCAAGCCAACACATCAAAAAGCAATGCTCCAATATGCTTTAAATGCAAGAAGTAGGGACATAAACAACTTGATTGTCCACTGCAACTAGAAGAAGAAAAAGAAATGAAGAAGAAAAAGAAGAGTTGCAAAAAGAAAATGGCATTGAAGGTTACTTAGGATGACAGTAGTTCTTCTAATAGCTCATCTAGTTCAGATGAAGAGGTACTAGTAAACGTGTGCTATATAGCACAAGAGGTTTGTTCTACTTCATCTCAAAGTGATTCTAATGTAGACAATGATAATCTAGATGTAAATGTTCTTTTGTCTACTATTGACAATTTATATGTTAAATGCACAAAGTATAAAAAGGAAGTTAAGCATTTAATTGCATGTTTAGAAGAAGCATATACTGAACTTGAAAATTTGCATATTGAAAATAGAAAATGCAATAATGATGAATTGATAAACGAAAATGAAAATCTGAAATCTGAAATTACTGATCTGAAAAATACCGTACATAAGTTTACCAATGTTCAAATTTTTTCTTGTTTTTCAGGAAATGTTTGTTTGAATCTTTCAATATAAGGTGCTAATGATTGTGATTTAAAAGATTCTTTTCCTTGTCCATGATTAACTTTAGATTCTTTTTTATCCATTTCTTTCTTTTGGTCATTTATAGTTTCATTTTCAGATTTAGATTTTTGTTCATTGATTTCTATGTTTTCAGGTATTATGTGTTTATTTCCATTTTGAAGATTGTTCTTACTTAGCTCCACCTTGCTTTCTTTTTGAATTCTTAGTGGCACATAAGTTCTAGATCTTAATGTTACACAAACATCTTCCATATTTTTAGCAATTTCATGATGTTCTTGTGTTACTATTTCTTTCTTATTATTTTGATCTTTGATTGTTTCTATATATTCTTCAGTTGGATTACATTTTTCAATTCCTATTTCATTGGTAATTTCGTTTATCTTTATGTTTTGTAAATTATGCACACTTTTGACATTGAAATTATCATTTGTGTTTTCATTTTTATCTTACATGACTTGTAATTTCATTGTAAATTCATCTAGTGCATTTAGCTTTTTTTCCAAATCATCTAATCTCATTGCATTCAGTTTTTGATCAATTTTCATTATGTTTTTCTCAATTTCATAGATGATATCGATTTTAGGTTCTGAATAATTTTCCTTATAGTTTATTTGGTTAACTTCTTGCTAATAATACACGTATTATTCCAATTTGTCTAGGTTTTATTCTAAACTTCATTCAAGTTTGTCATACCTATCCCAAACTTCCTTGTCTTTCGACATATTACTTGTCCTAAATTGACTATTTGTTGGGTAAATTATAAGATTTTCATACTCAATTCTATTGTATTGGATATAATTCATTTGTTTCCCATTTGATATAACTATCTACAATCGTCTCAATTTCAAACAATCAACAATGTCATGACCTTTCAAATTGCAAAATTCACATATGCTAACTACAGGTTTCAGAAATCTTTGAGCATAAGCATATGCCCATATTCTCAATAATAAAAACTCACATCACTCCTTATACTATGAAAACAAAATAGTGCTATGATTTTTTTTACTTCTCATTCCCTAGTAACGATGCTAGAAAACTTGGTTTGGTGCTCTATTTACTCAAATATATGTATATCTAATAATTCTTTAAGTAAACAAATAGTTTTCACAAATAAGATTTAAGTTTAGTAAATCTGCTCATTTCATTAACTATAAGTGCATGGTATCTATTGCATAAGTGTGCAAGTATAAGTCGATCCCATAGGGAATGATTAAAAATTTCAGACTATTTAAATTTTCACAACCAAAGGTTTTTGTGTTCTAGATTACTCACTCTATTGACTTACTGCTAACTCAACAGACTTAGTTTGTCAAGTTACAATTATCTCAATGGACTATCTTTGTGTAGTTAAGTTAACTCAACGAGCCTCACTAGTAACTTCAAATTAGTACTACTATCTATAAAGGAATACAACCATCCATTAGGCGGTTCTATAAAATGTAAACAACATCAATTAAGCTTCTAATGCTAGTTTATATTATAAATATTCATTGATCCACACTAGCATTCAAGATTTAATACTAACAAATTTCAGTAATCAGTAATACGATTTTCTATTCATTGGAATAAAATAAGCACAAAACATTTAACAAATGATACAACACAGATTTGATAAATATAAAAATAGATAATGAGTTTTTTGTTTTGTTTTTGTTGTAATATGTTCTTGTAGATGAAACGTAAATTCTTTATTAATTGTAAGAACTTTTGTCACTACATACGACGTGATTACACCATTAAAAACTTAATCACTTACTATCACATGCTCCTCTCATTATAGAATCGCGAACTAGGACTTTTGTAAGTTGATCTCCTCTTAACTAAGTTTGTTGAGTTAGCGGTAATTCAACGGAGTGAATAATTCAAAACACAAAAACCTTTGGCTGTAAAAATTTAAATAATTTGAAATTTTTAATCATTCTATATGGGATCGACCTGTACTTGTACATTTATGCAATAGACACTATGCACTTACAATTAATTACAAATTAGATTTAATATCTTATTCGTGAAAATTATTTGTTTACTTCTAAAAGAAAATATATACATATAAGTAAACAAGAACAAACCAAACACTAATCCCTTGAAATTATGCATACTCTTTAATTAAGGTATATATTCATATAATTGTAACATAATGGCTTAATTTTCATATGATAAACTAAATATTATACAATTAACCATTCATTAACCATTAATATTATGCACAATTTCATTCTAAACACCTAAAATTTCTAAAGCTCCTTTACAAAGAAAAATCTAGATTTTATCTTTTTCTTTAGCCAAGGTGTTAAATCTATCTAACTTGCCACAATTCCTAATATAGCATTGCTATAAAATAATTTACTCTACAAACTTAGAATATAATAAATGAAAATGTCAAACTAGTTCAGCTAAATATGATTGATAAGAGCATACATTGCATACAAACAATATTTGCCAACTTCAAATCTATGACCAAATTTCTTATTAAAATTTTTAATACAGACAACATTTTGTTGGTGTTGGTTCACTATTATACCATCCTCATAAAATTTATTTTATTCTAAATAAGAATTTTCATTATATTTAACATGTAGAAATTCTCAGATTGTTTTTATTGATTTATTATAAATCTAGTAGGCTTACTCCTAGATGAATAACTATTAAAAATTTCTTCATCTGATTTGGCTCTAAACTTATCTCTCTTTTCACTAGTATTCAAAATATAATATTTACAACCAAATGCTTTGGTATATGAAATTTTAGGAATCTTGTCAAACCAAATTTCAAAAGGTGTTTTATCTAATATTAGTCTTAGGTGAATCTTATTAATAATATAACATGCAATGTTAATTTCATCAACCTAAAAATTTTATGCAATCCTATTTTCATATATCATGAACCTTACCATTTCTTGGAACAACCAATTCTTTCTTTCAACAATACTATTTTGTGATTGTGCTCTTGGAAAAGAATATCTATGATCAATTTCAAGATTTTGACCGTAAATATCTATTTGATTATTGTCAAACTCGGTACCATGATCACTTCTTAATTTCTATATGGTTAAGCCTTTTTCATTTTTTACTTTACTATAGAAATTCTTAAAAACATCAAATACTTTAGTTTTGTTAAATACAAAATACACTCAAGTAAATCATGAATAATTATCAACTAGAATAAAAACATATTTTTTTCACCTAAACTTTGGGTTCTAGTTGGTCCAAATAAATCTATATGTATTAATTCTAAAACTCTTTGTCTTATTGCCTCATTTAAAGATTTAAAAGAAGCTTTTCATTGTCCTTAGAATATTTAATTATAGGTGAATATCTAACATGTTTCTTGCTCGACAACCTATTTAATAATTTCATATTAGCATTTCCTAACTTCCTATGCTCTAAGTAAGATTCACTATATTTAACAATTAAGCAAGAATTACAATCAATGGCTCTAGATGGTAATTTCAAAATATTTATTAAAATTTTCCTTTTAGCAATAAACTTAGTTTCATCACTTAACTTTAAGACGATAAAAATTTTATTATCATCAAATAGTAATTTATACCCTTTATCTTGCAAGTCATTAGTACCAATTAAATTGAAACTTAAGTCCTTAAGAAGTAAAACAACAATAATAAAACTTGTTTCTATTACCTTGACATTGCCAATGTCTAAAATCTTACTTTGGCTCTTGTTTTCAAATGTAACCAATCCTTTCTTGGCATAATCAATGTCTATCAACAATTCTTTATCTCCTATCATGTGGCTTGTTGCTCTATTATTCAATATCCATCTTGAGCGATGTACATATATCAAAATGAAATATTAGTCCTTCATACCAATACCTATTTGGGACCAAGTTTCTTAGAGAGAGAAACAACTGTTCTATTAACATTATTTAATTTATCTTTTGGAATCCATTCAATATGACTTTTTCTTTTATGATTCACAAAAGATTTACTTTTATTAGTCCTATGTATTCTTTTATAATAATGGCTATGCTTCCTATAATTAAATCTAAAAAAAACATTAAATTTCTTTGAAGCTCTATATAGATAAGTATATCAAAAATTAGGACTATCATGATAAAATTCTTATCTTAAAATAGATAATCATGAAAGTTTATCTTTGAAAACTTTCCTTTTATAGTTGTTATTGATTTTTCTTTGTCTCTTAGATGATGAATCATTAATATTCATTCTAACATATTTATCTCCTCTTTTAATAATAAAAGGAATAATAGTTTTAGTAGTAGTTTTGTTATCAGAACTACCAATAAACTTATTGTTCTTTTCAAAAATGTTAGAAATTTTAAGTCATGTAGATGCTGAAATATCAAATCCTATTCCACATTTAGTTCTATCTAATTAAATGTTAGTATTATCAATAATATCATTAATTACAAACCGACTAGAATTCTATTTACTAATTACAGAAGTTAATTCAGTTACTCTTAACTTCAAAGAACTAATTTCAGCAATCTGGTAATTTAAAGCACATATCTTTTCATCATTCTAGAATGTTAAAGCATGCAGATTTTCCATTTCCAAATGTAAACTTTTCTCAATAGATAATAAATAAATAATTTTAATAGCTTGATTTTCATTCTCATTCTTAAACTTATCAACTATAATATTTAGAAAATCATGGTCATTTGATTTCTATAGTAGAACTTTTCAAATTTTTAATCTCAGATTTAGCCTTTTTATACTTCTAAGCAAGCTTATTATAACTCATCAATAATTCAGCATAATCATCAAAACTTATATCAGAATCAAAGGTTACTTTATTTGATTTTTCCATTAAGCATAGGTTGGCCACTTCTTTCTTCTTGAATTTTGAGGTTGATGAGGCTTCTTAAGAACTAGTTGTATCTAAACTCTCACTAGAATCATCTCACAAGACCTTCAAGGCTCTCTTCTTCTTGAAAATCTTCTTATTTTTCTGCCTTTTGAACTTTGTTCCAGCTTTCTCCATTTTTAGCAACTAGAACTTTTTCAGAAGTGTTTTGGCTTATTGCATTTGTAATAGATTATCTTCTCAACTTTTGCATATTGATCCCATTTTTTCTGTTGATTCTTGCAGCTTTGTTAGCCCTTCTTTTCTTCAAAACCTTCTTGAACTTTCTAATCATCAAAAATAACTCCCCATTTGAATTTGACAATATCTCAGAGTTTGAGCAAACTTCAAAAGCCAAATCCTTCCTTGCATGCTTTTCTTTTGATTCCTCTAGTTTTTCCTACATCTATACATTATATGCTGTGAGATCCCCAATCAATTCATTTAAAGAATATAAATTTAATTTTTTTGATTATTCTATAGATGTAATTTTATGAGTCCATGAACTAGCTAGAGATCTTAAAATTTTTTTGATAAGATCACCTTCTTCAAATGATTTCCTTAAACTTTTTAAAGTATTTGTAATTTCAAGAAACCTAGAAACCATGCCAGAAATAGACTCTCCTTCATGCATTTTGAATAACTCATATTTATGAACCAACATATTGATTTTTGATTCTTTAACTTGATTGATTTCTTTATTTGTAATTTCTAATGCATAACAAACTTCATAATTAGAATCATATGCAGATATTTTATTAAATTTATTAAAAGATAATGCACATGATAGAATATTTAGTCCCTTAGCATTTAAACTTTGTTTTTCTTTTTCATCACATGTCCAAGTAGTGTAAGAGGTATTTAAAATAGTAAATGGTTCACTAATTATGCTCCATAATTTAAAGTCTATTGATTTTATAAACATAGTCATTCTTCTTTTCCAATAAGCATAATTTGAATCATCAAATAGTGGTAGTCAATTTAAGTTCTATCTCTTAGATAAAAAGTTGCTATTAGAAGCCATTTCTATGTAAGATCATTAGGTCCTCTACTAAATAAATCTAATACTATGTTATTAAATGAAAGTGAGGATTAGAAATAGCTTTACAAGAGGGAGGTGAATTATGACTATAAAAATTTAACCTTAAAATCTCAGAAAATACATTGTAAAAATCTTTTGTAAAATCTTTATCTATTATGCACACAATTTTTACAATTTATTACAACATGGTATAATTTATAACACTTTTAGAATGTACCCTTGAGTAATAAGAAATAACTACACAAAAACTTACACATTTTGATCTTCTAATTCTCTACACGAAACCTTTTCACATTCTTTCTTGAAGATTTTCTCTAACAATTGTTGGAATTTTGCTCTTTAGAATTTCCTCCTTGATCTTCAGCATTGATTCCTTTTGACCTTCAGCTCTTTAGATTAATCTCATGTGATATAAGTAATTGTTGGTGTATGTGGAAGTTTCCTCTCACACTTTAAATAAGGACACTATATGGAATTTGGAATTCTTCAATATTGAATTCAGGATTCCTTTGTATTAGATTGACATGACTTAAAGTGTAGCTCGTATCCTCTATTTAAAGTGTAGCTCATACATTTAATATTGAACGATTGAGTTCTACATTCAACATGTTCATCTACTTTTTTCCATAATTCCACAATCTCATGTTCTTTTGGAACTCAAAATACTCATGTTCGTCATGTTCTTGTATAATGTCCACGTTCTCCTGTTGTAAATCCATCAAGAATGCTCTTTCTAGATAACCGTAAATTTATCTCATAAGTCACCACTTTAGTTGAACACTTATCTCTTAATACCTATAAAAACTTAAACACTTATCAATAACTCTTTGAGTTTTTCACTTGCAAAACACATAACTAAGAAAGAAAACTTAATGTTTAATTAGTTACTTATAAAACTAGAACAGTTATCTAATTCATGCATAAAAACTTGAATAGTTATTTAACTCTTTGATTTTATTTAAAGAACATACATGAAAAAACGTGAAAACTTAAATTGTTAGAAACGCACATGCAAATAATTATACGAGTTTTTAATATAATTACATGACTAAGGTAATGACTTAAACTTATTTAGACCTATTTTCAGACTAAGTAAAAACATACATCATCAAAATAAAATTCCTAACATTTCATCTTAGATATTTATACTCTTAATTTTAAAGACTTATATTTTAATTCACTTCCCCACTTTTCCCTCTCTCCAATTTTTTAATCTCTTTTTTAAAACGAAAAACAAAAGTTATGACTGAACTTGTGTTTTGATCACACTTACCTTTACTTTTATTCAAAAGTTTCAATTTAACCAAACTCATGTTTCAATTGGAATGACCTTAAAAAAAGTTTAGTTTGATTGAACTTATGCTTTCCTTGTTTAATTTTATCTAAGATGAAATTACCATATTTGAGATATCAAATATGAAAGACTAGAATATCAATATCTCCATTTAATTTCATTTAATTTAAACATATATGTACCTCTTGTATTTTACATTTATATTTATTTTACTTTAGATATTTATGTCATTTAATTTTTTTTAATGTTTATTTTTTTATTTAAACATTTTATTTTGTTTTTTTAGGTATTTTGCCTGAATCTTTTAGATATTAATTCTTAGATTTAAAGCATTTTAATTCCCTTCATGCCTTCATTGTTAATCTTCCTTATTTTAGTTTCAAATATTAGATTTTGTCATTTTTTCTCTTTATTTTTTATCCTTAGCACGATGACAAATATAATTAAGAAGAGGAAGACTGTAGAGGGAGATGAAAAAAAAAAAATCAACTACAAAATATGTCGTACGGTAGTAGATGATTAATGAGACAGTGGTGAAAATATAGATGAGATGATAAGCAGCGCCCACAACTTTAGCAGGAGGTCCGGACCCATATATATATATGTATTTGTATGCTTAAATGCGTATCGAACCTGCATGATTGACTCTATTGACAAATGACGAGAGTAGAATTCAATTGAATTTAAAATTCAAGCGATGATTATGTCATTGTATTTTTTTTGGTAATGTCTTTTAGAATCAATCTTAATGAATGGTTGAGGTATTGAATCATCTAGAAAACAAAACATACTTATTATATTAAGGGCCTTATGCATGGGTCTACTCTGAGTAGGGTAATTCTAAACCTTTTAGTAACTATAAAAATTCCAAGTTTGTTAAAACTATTTATAACTTATGGATTATAACAAGGTTGTTATATATTATTTTATTCGTCTTGCTCTTAAGACAGTTTTAGATAAGTACAACTATTTCATGTATTTATGACGTGCAATTATTACTTTTATGGACAACACCGATCTACATGTAAATCACTTAGTATGATTTTGAAATCCCAACATCTAACTTGAGTAATATATGTATATCCAAATTCCAATATGAAACATAATAAATTGCCTGTGTTTAAACCAAAAATAAACAACAAAACAAAAAGAGCAGGTAATTAGTTATTTGATCTCAACAATGAAGAGTTTATTTGTAATGTTGTGTGCGTACATATTGTAGATTGCAAGCATCCACTACTTTATTTACTCTTACATATTTATATTAGGGAATGGAAATTATGCCCCAGAGCGAATTAGAACAAGGATGAATAAATGTATGTGACGTATGAGTTGCCAGATCGTCGTGTGAAGTTTCAATAATATCCACCACGGCCATGTCCGTAGCCAGAGCCCGAACCAGAGCCGTACCCAGAGCCACCGTGGCTGCCACCACCTCCACCTCCTCCGCCACCGCCACCTCCACCTCTTGCGTAGCCGCCGTTGCCAACACCATATCCGGAGCCACTACCGGATCCATGGCCGGAGCCACTTCCGCCATGGGATCCACCGCCACCTCCACCACCACCACCTCCCCCGCTGGCGTATCCACCACGTCCTCCACCGTGTCCATAACCAGAGCCAGAACCGTAGCCGCTTCCAGATCCGTGACCGGAGCCACCACCTCCACCGCCACCTCCTCCTTGGGCATATGCGTCGCCACCTCTTGCATATCCACTCCCATGGCCAGAGCCATATCCGTAGCCTTCTCCATGGCCGCCGCCGCCACGACCACCACCACCTCCGCCACCTCCTCCTTTGGCATATGCCCCACCACCTCTTGCATATCCACTCCCATGGCCAGAGCCATATCCGTAGCCTTCTCCACGGCCGCCACCGCCACCACCACCACCACCTCCGCCTCCTCCACTGGCATATGCTGTCAACACCCTAGTGGCAGTGGTCATGCCCACACAAAGCATGACCAAAAGGGTGACACTTAGGAATTTGCCGGACCTAGCCATTTTCTTGGTTGGTTTTGTGATGAATGGAGTGGAGCGATGTAAGAGCTGAGTTGGGTTGCGGAGATGGGATTCTCAGGGGTATTTATAGGAATTTGACGATGCCTGTGTGCTTACATTTGTTGGTGTGAAAATTTGAATCTCTTTCAGTGTTATGAGAGGTGAAGCATGACTTGGAAATACGCGTCTAAGGGCAACAGCTGGACAAGATGAGGCAGTTGGACATTTGTTGGGTATTGACTTCTTGTGACGAAAGGAAACCCATAGCTAAAAGACTTTGCTTCACCTTTCACGGATTTGCAATACCGTGTTGTCGCATGCATGCCTCCCCAGCTGACGTATGTATTATTAGACGCAAGTTTGACTTGGAGTATGATAATGCTTGCACTACTGCATCGCCTTTTTTTCCTGGGACCTTTTCATTAAATTAAAAAACAACTTCGTATCCAAATTTGGATTTCCATCCATTCACACTTAAGTAGTGTATTTGAACTTTGACTCACTTGACAAATGCATCGGCACCTAATGCCAGTATGGTACAAGAGCTTTGATTTATTCACGTCTTTGTTCCGTCATCGTATGGTATTGTAAGCAAGCCTAATTCGAGTACAGCGGTCCATTATAAGAAAGAATAGTCAATAAGTCAAAAGAGATAACCCATTGGCACCCTATGCCATCATCTAATCGGATTTCCATCCATTCACATTTGAGAGGTGTATGTGAGCTTTGACTTGCTTGGCAAATACATTGTCACATGTGACTGGTGCACGCAATGCCTGTCTTTGCGCCTCATTTGTTTGCCTTACTTTCTATGACTAGTGATTCAAGTGCACGCAGTAATAACTCTTCTCGTGGTCAAGGACGGTCTGCCTAGAAGAATCATGGCCCCTGCGAACACTGTGGGTGTCAAAACCATCCTCCAAATATTTAAAAAGATCATATAAACCACAAATATTTATGGATAGATATATATAAACCTATTCTAATATCACGTAAAATTTTAACTCGAAATGAATTAGTTGTGATTAAAAAGATCCTTATTATATAAGGTCAAGTTATATCACTCTTCACTACAAGTATGTAGTGACGAATCGACATATATTTGTAATTACCGTTATATATAATCTATAGTTATGATCACTAAAGTTCGTCACTTTTTTCGTGACACTTTTAACTATTTTAGGTTCTATTGAATTTAAAATTAAAGTGGTGATCTTAAACCTTGCAAGTGGTAATATAGTGTCTTTTAGAATCAACCTTAATAAATGGTTAAGAGATTAAACCATCCACAAAATCAAACTTATCTTTTGCATCAAGGACCTTTTGCATGGATCTACTCTAAGTGGGATAATTGTAACATTTATGAAGATATCAAGAACAATTCTAAGCTTACTAGAGTTATTTGTAATACATGGATTATAACAAAGTTTTTATATTTATTTCAATACTGATTATTTTACTTGTTTTACATTTATGATAGGTTTAAATAGGTAAAAGTAGTAATTGCACATATTTAGCCATACAATTATTTCTTCTATGAATAGGAAAAGAAAATTATGCACCATATCAAATTAAAACAAAGACGAATACATGTATGTGACTACTATTGAGTTGCTAGATGGAGTATACAAGTGATTAGATACAACTTTGTAGGGAATAATGGCATATTAAAGTATAATGTGTATGGAAATTAATTAAAAAAATATATAGATGACAAGTCACTGTAGATGCAGATGCATGGTTTGTCAGCTGCACCTAGACTTTATGCACGGAAATACTAGCGAGTTGAATGGGTGGTAGGTGTTGAATTCACGGAATAATCATATTGATCAAATACCAGCGCTTAATATTGCTACACACACGAGCCCCATGCACCTTCTGGATGTGAGGAGACACTTGGTCAGTTGTTTGGTCTTGACATGAATACTTGTTTTCTCTAGGAGATGGAAACTTGAGGTGGTGGGCATTGCTTTCTTGACTTTGTACATGAATTTGTCTGCCTTTTCATCCAAAAGAAAAATAGATTAAGTACATGGATTTGGATTTCCATTCATTCGCACTTGAGAAATGTATGTAAGCTTTGACTCACTCGACGAATGTATCGACACCTAACGCTATTGCATAACTTGGAAACTCTATTTGCAAGAGTTTTGACTCAGTCTTGTTTTTCTCAATTTTCGAATGGTATTGTAGATGAGCCGAACTCTAATGCAATGTATGAAATTACAACTTAAAATTGGTAGGTTGTGAGTAGAGCGGTGTATTTTATATAAGTTAAAGTTTCAACCCTTTCATATTCATTGTAAGGCTTTTTGAAAACTTTTCCTAACTTATGACTTATTGTATATGCATAGATAAATGTATATAAATTTTTTATATATGGGTAAATCTATGCAAACCTTTTGTAATACCATGTAAAATTTTAACTTAAAACCTTGTGTTACATCACTCTTATACTACAATGTGGTACATTTTGAATCTCATAAATCAATAAATCACTTATAATTAAGTGGATGAATTAAGGGCTTCTTTGTGATTCTTCAAATTGAACAATTGTTAATGTAATTCCATTAATAAAAGGCACTTTTAACTTATGTTGGTCGCCAAAATAAAGTCTTATTTAATGTGAATTTTTCTTAATCATTGATATCTCCTCAGAACGAGAAATGCATCTCATTATATAGATATTTAGACATCTTAAGGTTTTAACAACTAATTCAATGTCTTACACCTTTTTGTAGGAAAGATGTCTCATATGCATTATATCAATCACATCGAACATATTAAGTATATATCTAGACATATCAAATTTAATTAACATTTGCAATTTGAAAATATAAGTTGATGTTGTACAATATAATTTTTGCAAATAAAGACAACAAAAAAAATGTGAAATTTTTTGTCAGACTACTCATGCTATTATGAAGGGAACTTGTATGACTTGGATTCTTATTGGGGAATATTTAATATTTTATTTTTAATAACAAAATACATATTATATGGATAATTTAGGCTCTTACCTAAGAGCATTTTATATTTTTTATATATATTTTTTCCTTTACAAATATTTTGTACTCTTATTAAGAGTATTTAATATCTTTTATATATTTTGACATCATTACAATTCTCGTTGAGTTAAAATATAAATTTTGTAGACAGTTTATACTCTTATTTAGGAATATTTAATGTTTTTTATATATTTTGACATCATCACATTTGTTTTAAGCTAAAATATAAATCATGTAAATAGTTTATACTCTTATTTTGGAGAATTTAATGTTTTCTTACTTTAGATATCTATATGTTATTTCTAAAGAATTTGATTTTACCTTTTATAATTATTATTTTAGATATTTATATTTCATATCTAAAATATATTAATTTGATTTTACATTTATTATTATTATTTTAGATATTTGTATTTCATATCTAAAATATATTAATTTAATTAAATTTTTTATTTTAGTTGTTATATTTTCTCATCTAAAATATTTAGTTACCTTAGATGCCTTTATGTCATAAGAAATTTGTTTAGATTTGATAAAATATTCTTTTTTTTTAAATGCCTAAACATATTGTCATATTTTTTAACATCACTTTTTTTACGTCTTTCTTTTCTTCTTTATCATTTCACTACATTGTTTAATATATATTATATATATATATACCATATATAGTTTCCCTCATCATATATTATTTTTCCATTATTGTTATTATTTTATGTTTTTTGTTCTTTCGATTGAAGCAAAGTATGACTTTAGTTTGTTTAAAGTCTATTTTATTTCAACGTTTGATCAAATTGGCATACTTCGATTGGATCGAAGTTTGTTTTTCTTTAGAATCTTTGGCCAAATTAAAGCATGACTTCGATTCCACCGAAATTTTTTTTTTTAAGATCTTGAGTTGAATCTAAGTTTAACTTTATAGTTGAACCAAAGCCTTTTTTTTCTTCTTCTTTTTTTGTCTAAAATGCCTTAACTTTCATTTTAGACCTTTTAAGATTCTTAGACATTTATATATTATGCCTAACAATATCTTTTGATTTTATTTTAGATATTTATGTTTTATATATAAAATATCTTGATTTCATCTCTTTTTCTTTCTCTCTTTTTTTATTTTATTTTAGATATTTATGTTTTATATATAAAATATTTTGATTTATATCTTGTTTTGCTGTATCCTAGATCCAATTCTACTAGTTTATAAGCATATTCAGATGTAAAGTGGGAAGGAGATGTTGATGATCATCATTCACATTTTGGATTTTTTATATTCTATGATGGAAATCTCATTTCTAGAAAGCAACGTATTGTATCTCGTTCTAGTATAGAGGTAAAATATCGAGCAATTGCAAGTGTGACTTGTGAATTACTTTGATTGAAAATGTTACTACATGAACTTCATATTTTAAGTACCATACCTTGTCATTTGATGAGATAATATTAACTCAATATATTTGACTACCAATCTAGTGTTACATTCTTCGTCAAAGCACATTGAAATTGATATTTATTTTGTTAGAGATCATGTTCAACATCGATTGATAATTAAAGTTGCAGATGCATTGACCAAACCTGTTGGTACTCAAACATTTAATTCGTTTTGTAGTAAGCTTGGTGTTGTTAATACACCACCACCATCTGCATGAGGACGAATGTTAGAATATGTAAATGTATTGTTTTACAAATAACGTTTGTTATCTTGTTATAACTACTACAGTTACAATGATAATATAAATATGTAATTGTACGTTAAGAAACATATGGATCTGTCCTCATTTTTCAATTTTTTTTCTCTACTTTTAGCTTTCGTGATTAAACGTGCGTCTAATAATACATACGTCCGCTGGGGAAGCGTGCATACGACAACACGGTATTGCAAATCCGTGAAATGTGAAGCAAAGTTTTTTAGTTAATTAGCTCGGGGGTTCCTTTCGACACAAGAAGTCAATACCCAACAAATGTCCATATGCCTCATCTTGTCCAGCAGATACAACGGACAAACCATGACTTAGTCAACAGTTGCAATTGCCCTTAAACACGTATTTCCAAGTCAAGCTTCACCTCTCCTAACGCTGAAAGAGATTCAAATTTTCACAACAACAACTGTAAGCACACAGGCGTCGTCAAATTCCTATAAATATCCCTGAGAATCCCATCTCCACAACCCAACTCAACTCTTACATCGCTCCACTCCATTCATCACAAAACCAACCAAGAAAATGGCTAGGTCCGGCAAATTCCTAAGTGTCACCCTTTTGGTCATGCTTTGTGTGGGCATGACCACTGCCACTCGGGTGTTGACAGCATATGCCAGTGGAGGAGGCGGTGGTGGTGGTGGTGGTGGCGGTGGCGGCCATGGAGAAGGCTACGGATATGGCTCTGGCCATGGGAGTGGATATGCAAGAGGTGGTGGGGCATATGCCAAAGGAGGAGGTGGCGGAGGTGGTGGTGGTCGTGGCGGCGGCGGCGGCCATGGAGAAGGCTACGGATATGGCTCTGGCCATGGAAGTGGATATGCAAGAGGTGGTGGCGCATATGCCCAAGGAGGAGGTGGCGGTGGAGGTGGTGGAGGGGGTGGCTCCGGTCACGGATCTGGAGGCGGCTACGGTTCTGGCTCTGGTTATGGACACGGTGGAGGACGTGGTGGATACGCCAGCGGGGGGGGTGGTGGTGGTGGTGGAGGTGGAGGTGGCGGTCGATCCCATGGCGGAAGTGGCTCTGGCCATGGATCCGGTAGTGGCTCCGGATATGGTGTTGGCAACGGCGGCTACGCAAGAGCCGGAGGTGGCGGTGGCGGAGGAGGTGGAGGTGGTGGCAGCCACGGTGGCTCTGGATACGGGTCTGGTTCGGGCTCTGGCTACGGACATGGCCGTGGTGGATATTATTGAAACTTCACACGACGAACTGGCAACTCATACGTCACATACATTTATTCATCCTTGTTCTAATTCGCTCTGGGGCATAATTTCCATTCCCTAATATAAATAAAGTAGTGGATGCTTGCAATCTACAATATGTACGCACACAATATTTCAAATAAACTCTTCATTGTTGAGATCAAATAATTAATTATCTGCTCTTTTTGTTTTCTTGTTCATTTTTGGTTTAAATACAGGCAATACTGAGATATATCTGACATAGAACTTTTAAAAGTAAAGAAAAGAAAAAGATAAATATATTTTCTGTATGAGTATAAGTAAGTTAGAATAATAAATATATTTTTTATTTCAAATATCATCTATACTATTTATTTTAATCTGAACAATATAAGTAAATACTAGCGGCTGCAACGTATATATTATATATATTGGTATGCTTGAATCCGTGTGGAAATGTTAGTGACCCATCACATCCATTTGGTCCATCGGATTTCCGTCCATTCACATTTGACTATGAAGACGCATGTTTGACTTTGTGTACAAATGATGACAGCAATGAATAGTAAAGTACTATTTGACGTTGATGCGTAAATTATGGTACGTAAGTATATATGTATCTGATCACACAACAATTTCCCACAATAATATTTTGGGCAAAAGGTATTTGTGCTTCTACTAATATTTTGCACAAGAGACATTTTTGCGCTAGACAATTTATTTAATAATAATTTTTAATTATATGTCCTCTATTCTCACAAGGGATATACATACCTAGGTCTTGGAGTTTATTGAAACATTGTTTTTTTTATTGTTATTTCTTCTTTTATTTTAATAATTACTTTTAGATGGCTGCCTCCTTTATTAATCATCATGGCCAAATTATCAATATTCTTAAATTGTGTTACTAGTATCATCTTACTTCTCGAATTAAGTAGGGTAATTCTAAACCTTTTAGTTACTAGAAAAATTCCAAGGTTGTTAAAACTAGTTATTAATTAATGGATTATGACAAGGTTGTTATATATTATTTTGTTTGTCTTGCACTTGCAACAGTTTAAGATAAGTATGAATGTTTCTAGGATGTGCAATTATTACTTTTATGGACAACACTAATGTACATGTGAATCACTTAATATGATTTTGAGACAATTAGAGATGGAGTTTTATGGAAGTATTTAAATGGAAAGATACACATGGTGGTGACTATATTGGTAAAAATTGTTTATCAAAGATAAGATTTCAATATAAAATTTAGTTAATTTATCAAGTAGACCACGTATGTAGTTGTAAATAAAATTCAGATTAATTAGTCCAAAGTATTTATCTCTAAGTTCAAATTATTAAAGAAAAAGTTATTTTATAAAGATTTGATTCCACTACTAATGATGAAAGGTATTGACTTCATAAAATGAACATAAAAAAGGATAAGATCTAGACCATTTCGGTGAAGGAATACAAGAATTATATGGCTGCTACTATTGGTGTTGATATTAGGATTACAAGACCTTCTAGAGAAACATCAAAAGCTCTAGAATGTATAAATCAATTAGAGCAACAATTAGAAAAACTCCAAAAGGAAGTAGATGAATTAAGGAATAGGGATTAAATGTAGTAATCTTCTACTTGTATTGTAAAATGTCTAGATGTTTGTAATTTCAACAAAATATATATATATATTTATTTGACAAATCAATATGCTTTTGAAATTATATGAATGTGCATGAATGATTTAATTCGAAATTGTATTGGAATTCAAAAATATATATTTGTTGGAAGGATTACAAGACTATTTTAAAAAAATATATATAAATGATGTGGTTAAATGCATGATGATTTAAAAACATTTGAATATGTATTTACATGTTGAAGAAAATTCTATTTTCTACATAACATTAAAAAAACTTTGAGTTAAATATGCATATATGTTTGGAATTAAATGAGTTTGACTCTGAATATTGAATTAATTCTATGTATTTAATTGTATTCACATTGATAATATGTAGGAAAGAAATATAGGAGTTAAAATGAGAAGTAGGTTTCTTAGGAAAAATTGCCTAAGTGCTAATTCAACAAACTTAGTCCGTTAAGTGAACCTTAACTCTACGAAGCTGTAATAGTATATAAGGTCACTCCGTTGAGTTATCTATAACTCAACGAAGTTAGTCTGTGGAGTTAGCAAATAGAAGCCTAAGCTACTCCCTTGAGTTAATTAATTATTAGCGATAATATTTTTATACATTATTATGTTTATGTTTTAATGATTGACAAGATAATTTTTATTCAACATTTATGTATACTTGATAAACTTAAAATTTTTCTAAGTGCATAAGTTTACGGATTGTCGTAAACTTATGTAGTTAAGTTTATGGACTGTCATAAACTTATATAGTTAACTTTATGGACTATCGTAAAGTTATATAGTCAAGTTTACAGACTATTGTAAAGTTATTTGGTTCATAACTTTACATTATAACTCTAAAATTTCTATAGGTTATAACTTGATGAGGTTAGATTCATTAAGTTAGGAATAATAACAAAGGTCACTTCGTTGAGTTATCTGTAACTTAACGAAGTTAGTCTATGGAGTTAGCTGAATGGTTACTTTTATCTCTACATACATGACTTCGTGGGTTTAGGGGTTGCTGAGAATTTAAAGTGGAGCATGTATCCATAAATATAGGAACCATATCGCACGTTATAGACACATTCTTGCAACAAGACGCATCTGTAATATGGACGTGCATTATAAAAACAAAAACCTAGAGTTATTTGCGAGTTACCAATATTAAGCGAAGAGAAGAGAACTCATTGGAGAATTAGAAGGAGAAGCAACTGATTCAACTTCATCCGTCAACAACTTCTTACATTACTAGAGAAAAATATGAGACTAGTATGTAATTAACTTTCTAAAATTTACTATATGTTGAGAGTTTATGAGAATATGGATTTGTTCTCCTAACACTAAATGATTAGTTAGAACACATACATAGAATCATACTGTTAAATTTTTGAAATTGAATTAAACGAAATCCTTCAAGGTGTAGCTAACCTTTCATTAGAGGAAAACATAGAAATGGTTGTGTTTAGAATGAAAAAGTGCATAATATTAACGATTAAATGATGGTTAATTGCATAATATTTAGCTTATCATATGAGAATTAAGCCATTATGTTATAATTGCATTATTATATGCTTTAATAAAAGAATCTACATAATTTCAAGGAATTAACGTTAATTAAGTACATTTCTGAGCTGTCGGTAAATTATAGGCTTTTTAATTCTTAAGTATCCAAATTTTCTGTTATTTTGGAGAGTTATATTGCATGTACCAGACAGTTATGTTTTAAATGCTTAAAGAATATTTTATTATTTCTTGGAGTACACATGTTGTAACCATAAAGCATGACTTAAGTGAATGTTTGGTAAGTTATCTAGTAACTATCCAAAATGCATCTGAGCATCAGATAGTTAGGTTTGCAAGTATCCGAAATATCTTTTTATCATAAAACTTACTAAGGACACGTGTCGTTATCTAAAAACCTGATTTAAGTGTGGTTTTATAGTATTAAGCATGATCTATTTTATTTGAATATATTTATATCATGTATAGGTGCACAGTAACAACTCGTTGAGTTACTGTTCTTTTTGTTGAAAGATTACGTGCTAACTCATTGAGTTACATGTTTAAAGGTATAAAAAGATCATGTGAGAACTCGTTGAGTTATTGAGTAAAAATCGTAAGTTATATTAAGTTAGAATTACGAACGTGTTAAATTTAAATGCTTTATTATGTCACGTGAGCTGCACATGTTTAACTCGTTAAGTTAGCATAACAATATGCATTGAATTACTTGAATATACACTCAGGTAACATGTTGTGTTAGTAGCTCATAAGTTATTTCTTTATTGCACGTGTTTTATAGTTAAATTAACGAAGTAAGTCTGTTGAGTTACACTAACTCCATAGACCATTTATTTTCTAACATGCCATTGTAGTAGTTGAAGAAACAGGAAATTCAAAGGAAAACCACGATTGCACATATCATGTAGGAATTCACTCATGGAATGAAGAAGAAATCACCATCGTTGATATGAATGAAGGAAATCCAACCGATCGTCTAAGTAGAAGCAATTACTACAGAAAGAAATATAAAAGAAGAGGAGAAAGACAAAGAAAAAGTGTGTGTGCAAAGGTGGAGAACCGCACTAACTGCAAGAAGCGTTAGAAGTTCCCTAAAGCTTTACACCACTACCAAAATCATCAACCATCGAAGGACTATGAGGATACTTTCTTGATGTCGGGTCGATTCCGAGCCAAATACGGTGACTAACAACCATTGTGAGGAGTGATCGCATCGCAGGAAGGGAAGTCATTTTCACTAAGCACCGGCTTCTATTGAGTATTTTTGTCTTGATGATGTGTGCTGAATGAAAATAATCATATTTGCTCTATTACTATTGCTTGTGAAAAGAAATTAAAATCATCAATTAATACAGAAAAAGCTTACTGATATAAATACTTGTCTGTATTGGATCTGAAGTTAATAACTAGTCGTTTCGTTGCATTAATTTCTCATTTAGTTAAACGTTAAGTTAACGTGTGTTTTTATTGAAAAGCATGATATGTTTTAATGTTATATCTTCTGTATCATGAATAGTGCACATTTAGACAACTCGTTAAGTTAGAGTTTTGTTTGTATAGAGGTCACGTGAGAACTCGTTAAGTTAGAGGCTTAAAGGTTAAAATAGGTCACGTGATAACTCGTTAAGTTAGTGAGTAAAAGAAGAGACGAACTCGTTAAGTTAGTGTTATACACGTGGTGAAATTATAAGTTACGAATGTTGTATTATATCACGTGAGGTGCACATATTTAACTCGTTAAGTTAACATAACTAAACGCGTTGAGTTGCTATATTGAACACTAAGGCAACGCGTTATAAACTTAAGTTGTTATTTTTGCACGTGGTAAAATTCTTATTATAAAAACATTTGTTTATTACTGGTTCGTTGAGGTATCATAACATAACGAAAATGATTCGTTGAGTTATCATAACACAACGGAGATGGTTCGTTGAGATAGCATAACACCACAGACTTAGCTCGTTGAGTTAGCTATAGTACTTGTCATGAGAAATGGCACATGAGGAACTCGTTAAGTTAGAAACGTTAAGTTATATATATACTTGTGTTACTCGTTTAGTTAACATTAAAGTAACGACTAATTATTACATTGATGAAAAACTTTTGGACGAGAAAGTTTATTTTACAGGAAATTTTTCAAAGATCCAAGACTGATGATTAAAGAAAATTCGAAATATAAACGTGGGTTAGAACGTGTGTGTTTCGATGAAGGAAAAAGAAAAGACGTGGAGAAGTGGAAAACTGGTAGTGGTTAAACGTGAAGGATATGCATGAAATGAAGATACAGTATAAAAGGCATAGAATTCTCGTTGATCAATTTATCCTTGCACACAAAATGAAAAATCTTTTCAAGGATCAAACCATCCCTACACATCAAAAGAAAAATCTTTTTCAGGGATCAAAAACACCTCTTCGGGAAAATCTCTCAAGTGGAAGAAAGTTCAGTGAAACATAAAAAGGTAAGATTTTCGTCACTGAATATTTGAAGTATCAAAAGAAAGCAAATTCGGTGAAGCATGTAAAGACAAGATATTCGTCATTAAAGAATTGCTGAAGAAGAAAAAGAAGAAGAAAGATCTCAAACAGGGAGAAAAGTTTTAAATTCCACAAATTAGTTTTCTCTGTTTGTAGTTATGAAATTGTTTAGATGATACATGGTATCGAAATATAATTGCATCTACAATTTCTGAGGAGAATTGAATTGTATATTGTAATTGAAACCTTGAATAAAAATGATTTTATGAAAATAATGTCTCGACTTGTTTTTGAGTTTTAAAGTTTCAATTATATTTTAGAAAATATTAAAAATACATAGTTCACCCCCCTCTTGTGTAGCCATACGATCCTACAAGTGGTATCAGAGCTTTGTTAATAATCTTTGATATAAAATCGATACCAACTTATTTAATATCATTGTTTATTCTACCTTCCTTGTTTTTAAACAGAAATTAATATCTGAGCATACGTTTAACTTTCTTGATTTAAGACTCAAATTGTTTTAAAGTTTATAGACTGTTTCAAATCAAATAGGTTGAAAAATCTAAGGTAAAATGGCTACTAAAAATGATAATTTTTCTTTATATGAAGGCCAAAATCTTAATCCTTCTCCTTTATTTGATGGAATACATTTTGAATATTGGAAATATAGGATGACTGTTTTTCTTCAAAGTATAGATCATAAATTGTGGTTCATGATTTCTAAACCATATACTCCGTTAACTACTCCTTATAATACTTGGACAATTACTGAAAAAGAAAATGAAACTCTGAATGGTAAGGGCTTAAACATTTTATTTTGTGCATTGAGTTATGAACAGTTCAGTAAAGTGTCAGCATATAAATCTGCTTATGAGGTGTGGCATGCATTAGAAGTTTCACATGAAGGTACTTCTCAAGTTAAAGAGACAAAAATAAACATGTTGATTCATAAGTATGAACTCTTTAAGATGCATGAAGACGAAAATATTTCTGAGATGTTTTCCAGATTTCTTGATATCATAAACTCTTTAAAATGTTTAGGAAAGAATTTTGAACAGAAGAATTTGGTGAGGAAAATTCTCAGATCCCTAAGTTCTAAATGGTCTTAGAAAGTAACATCAATTGAGGAATCACGAGATTTAAATGTTTATACTATGAATGAATTTATAGGAAATTTAACAGCTTATGAAGTTCAATTAAATGAATCACTGAGTCACAACAAACTAAAAATGAAGAAAGAAATAACCTTCGAAATTAATTCAGATTCTGATATATCTACTGATTCTGACGAGGATTTGATTTTACTGACTAGGAAATTCAAGAAAGCATGGAAAGCTAGGAAACAGCAAAGGAACAAAAATGATAAACCCTCAACGTCAAAATCATTGAATGACAAGAATTCTTCATCTAGAAAGTATGTATGTTACAACTATAAGAAACCTGGACATCTTTCTCTAGATTGTCCTATGAGGAAAAATGAAAAGCAAAGTAGGACAAATCAGAAGAAGACGGCTCAGAAAACTCAGAAAAAGTTTTACAAGAAAAAGGCTTTGAAGGTCACTTGGGATGACACGTCTAAAGAGTCTGAATCTAAGGAATCAGCATCAAAATCTTCACATTCAGAAGGAGAACAAGAGTTAGAAGACGTTGCTCATGTGTGCTTCATGGCAAATGAGTCTAAGGTAATATCTGATCTTGAAAGTCATCCAGATTTCAACTTTGATGAATTATTATGTATTTATCATGCATTATTACAAAAACTTAAAGTATGTAAACTGGAAAATAAGAATATTAGAAAATCTTCATCCATTATGGAAGAAGAAAATTGTTTCCTGTCTACTACTTTAGAAAAGTTTAAATGTGATAATGAAAATCATGCTAGAGATTTGTAAAAATTTAGATTTAATGAATGTATCTTGCATGAACAAATACAGAATATAAATGCTGAAAAATTAAAGATAGAATCTGAAAATGAAATGTTGAGAAACAATATAAATGAACTTGAATTAGAGATAGAAAAATTAAAACTGAGAGAGCAAGATTTAAATTCTACCTTTGAGAAATGGAATTTAAGTCAAACTAAGTTAGACAAACTAACTAGTACCCCTGCGGTGTCTTATAAATTTGGCTTAGGATTTGATTATCCTGAATATCCTGAATCTCAAGCCAATAAAGGATTTATTAGTTGCAGTTCAAGTAAATCTAAGACTAAAATTCCTTTTATTATGAAACAAGGTAATAAATATGTAGAAGTAGGTACTTCAAGGGATGAATCATGCAGTAATAATATAAATCAATGTGATTTGTCAAATTGTACTTCTAACATGACTATAAATATTTCTAAAAATCTTGTTTCTTGTTTTGGAAATTCAGTTTCTAATGTTTCTAAAATTTTAGACAATTGTAGTAAACTGAAAATTCAGAAACCTGAGCATGTAATTGAATACACTGGTATTAGACCAATTACTCATTCTACATGTGATAAAACAAAAATTCTTGTGCAGAAAAAGATTTTGTATGTACAGAAAATGTTAATACAAGTACAAAATCTTGGTATGAACTTACAGAAATGTATAAGCATGACCAAAATAAATTAACATCTGATAAAAATATGTTTGGTCTTGATTATACTACATCTGAAAACATAAAGAATGATTGCAAAAGCAATAATGCTATATGTGAGTATGAAGCTAATGATAAATCATTACAACTAATAAGAATATAAATGATAATGTTAAACTATTTTTAAACGAAAAGAAGAAATATGCGTTTAATGAACTTGGTCCTCAACAACATTGGGTACCAAGAAAAAGTTTTTCTTAATTTGAGTTGCAGGAAGAAACAACATCAAAATGGATCTTGGACAGTGGAGCGTCAAGTCACATGACCGGACAAAAAAGTCTATTACAAAATTTTACAAATACCATGAAAGGAAGTGTAACATTTGGAAACAAAAGCAAAGATAAAATTATAGGTATGGGCAATGTTCAAATAACTCCTACTTGTGTTATTTCGAATGTACTATATGTAGAAAACCTAGGATTTAATTTGCTGAGTGTCATAAAACTAACTGAAAATGGATATTATGTAGTGTTTGAAGATAATGTATGCAAAATAATTGATAAAAATACAGATGAAATTAAGTTTATTGCTAAAAGAAAAGGTTCTGTATGTATTTTATCTTTACCTTCTGGTGTAGTTGATTTAAATTCATGTTTGCTAGCTGAAATTAGTGATGCATATCTATGGCATAGAAGGATTGGATATATAAATATGAGACTATTACATAAACTATCTAGAAAACATTTAGTGAAAGGTTTACCAAAGATTAAATACTCAAAGAACTTTATGTGTGATGCATGTGAGTTAGGTAAACTTCACAAAAACTCTTTTAAATCCAAAACTGATATTTCAAGCAAGAGTCTTAGAACTTATACATATGGATCTATTTGGACCAACAAGAATCATGAGTCTTGGTGGTAAATGGTATGTATTTGTTTTAGTAGATGACTTCTCTAGATACACTTGGGTATATTTTCTAGCATCTAAGACAGAAGTTTTTGAAAAATTTAAAATGTTTTGCAATTTTGTTCAAAATGAGCAAAGTGTCTCTATTCAAAAACTTAGGAGTGATCATGGAACTGAATTTAATAATGATCAAATAGATAACTATTGTAACGAGCATGACATTGATCACATATTTTCTTTTCCAAGAGCACCGTGTCAAAATGGTGTTGTTGAGAGAAAGAATAGATCACTTTAAGAAATGGCTAGAACAATGTTGAATGAATATAAGTTACCTCAAAATCTTTGGGCTGAAGTAGTAAATACAGCTTATTATGTTATTAACAGAAGTCATTTAAGACCTCATGCTAATAAAACTCCTTTTGAAATTATGTTTAATAGGGTTCCAAAAATTTCCTATATGAAACCATTTGGTTGCAAGTGTTTTATTCTTAATACTAAGGATAAAAGGGATAAATTTCAAGCCAAATCGGATGAAGGAATTTTTGTAGGTTACTCTACTAGAAGTAAAGCCTATATAGTATATAACAAGACTTCTAGGACTATTGAAGAAACCCTCCATGTAAGCTTCAATGAAAATTTTCTTACAGAATCTCAATCTAAAGCTGATAATGATGATATGATCAATTTTCCAAATGAGTTAGAGATCAATAGAGAGATTGATGATTTATCTGAGAAAATCAAAAATATGAACTTAAATGATCAAACTAATGATGAAAGTGATGGACTTTCAGATGTTGATGAGAATATTGAGGAAAATCAAAGAAATTGGCGTTATTCTTCATCACATCCCATTACTCAAGTCATTGGTAATATTAATGAGGGAGTTAAAACTAGAGCTTCAGTAAATTTAAATAGTATGTGTATGTTTGTTTCTATGGTGGAACCAAGGAATATACAAGAAGCATTATCTGATGAAAATTGGATAGTGGCAATGCAAGAAGAACTAAATCAATTCATCAAAAATGATGTATGGGAATTAGTTTCTCCATTAGAAAATCAGTCCATAATAGGTACAAAGTGGATCTTTAGAAACAAAACTAATGAAACTGGTCAAATTATAAGTAATAAAGCTAGATTAGTTGCACAAGGGTATACACAAGAAGAAGGATTAGATTATGATGAAACTTTTGCTCCTGTGGCTAGGTTAGAAAGTATTAGAATATTATTGGCCTATGCTTGTTATATGGATTTTAAATTATATGAAATGGATGTAAAGAGTGCATTTCTAAATGGTTTAATTAATGAAGAGGTCTATGTAAAACAATCACCTGGATTTGAAGATATTAAAAATCCTGACTTTGTGTATAAATTGAAGAAAGCCTTATATGGTTTGAAGCAAGCACCTAGATCATGGTATGAAAGATTGTCTACTTTTTTAATAGAAAAAGGCTATATCATGGGAAAAGTGGATCATACTCTATTTATTAAGAGAGATGGTAAAGATCAGATTGTTGTTCAAATATACGTGGATGATATAATCTTTGGAGCAACCTCTGATAAGTTAGAAATATTCTCTGAAGAGATGACTAATCAGTTTGAAATGAGTATGATAGGAGAACTTTCATATTTTCTAGGACTTCAAATTAAGCAAATGGATAAAGGTATATTTTTAAATCAGGAAAAATATGCAGATGAAATGCTTAAGAAATTTAATTTTAATGATACAAGGATTCGAGGAACTCCTATGAGTACTACTTTAAAGTTAGATATTGATGACATAGGAAAATCTATAGATCAAAGAAAATACAGAAGTATGATTGGTTCTTTACTTTATTTGACTACTAGTAGACCTGATATTATGTTTGGTGTGTGTGTTTGTGCTAGATTTCAATCTAATCCTAAAGATTTACACTTAATTGTAGTTAAAAGAATATTTAGATATATACAAGGAACTAAAAATTTCAGACTGTATTATTCTAAGGATAGTTAATAGATCTTATAGGATATACTGATGCTGATTATGTAGGATCTAAATCTGATAGAAAGAGTACCAGTGGCACATGTCAATTATTGGGAAATAATTTGGTGTCATGGTTTAGTAAAAAGCAAAACTGTGTAGCACTTTCTACTACAGAAGCTAAATATGTTGGTGCTGCACTATGTTGCACTTAGATTTTATGGTTAAGGCAAACTTTAGAAGATTTTGGATTATCTTATGATACAACTGAGATTTATTGTGACAGTAGTTCTGCAATAAATCTTTCTAAAAATCCTTTATTACATTCAAGAGCAAAGCATATAGAGGTTAGACATCATTTTCTAAGAGATAACGTAATTAAAGGAAAAATTAAATTAGAATTTGTGTCTAGTAAAAATCAATTAACTGATATATTTACAAAACCTCTAGACGAAAATACATTCTGCAACATTAGATTAAATTTAGGTATTTGTAGGCTATGTGATGTATAAAATGCTTAAACTCCACATAAAAAGATAAATATTATTGATGATGTTGTTCACCTCATAGATATTATATACTTATTATAAATATCTAAAGTAATATCTAAACTGCTGCTTAAGATACTATGTATTTATTGTAAAATCATAGTAGTATTTTATTGATTTTAAGTAGTTTATCAATTTTAATAGTTTTTACGATTTTAAGTGGAAGTGTAAATGAAAAACATTAAATACTTCTGACATTCTAAAATTTTGATTAAATGTTTTCTTTGAATCAAGGAAAATGCATATGATCATGCATAAATTTGATTTAATTGATTAAACTTGTAGAATAAGTTATATGTAACTCATCTTAAACTATTAATCAAAAGTATAAACTTATTGAAATTGATTCATATTCTCAGTATAATCATAGAAGTAAAAATTGTATGAGATTTGTGTTTTATTGCATCTATATTAATGGAATACATATATACTATGCTTAAAATGGAAAGTGCTTACAAAGTGAAAATCTTTGAGAGTTTATTGATCAGTTTGATCACGAGCCTTTTGTACTTGAGCAGATAGTTATGTAAGGATTGTTGTCCTAAAAAAAGATTCTTTAAATCTGGCAACCTAAGGTCCTGATCAGATCTGGGATTGTTGACTGAAAGCTCATTACACGGGTACATTAGAAAGCTCTTGTATGATTCAAGCTTTTCAAACTAACTTTTAAAGAAAATTATCAATATTTACTGTTTTGAAAAGAAAAAGTTGTTTCATTAATTACAGATATCTTTGAATCGCATATAGTTTATACCAATATGACTACTGATTTATTGAATCAACATTAGTACTTTTGAAAACGTTTATTTGAGATACATTCTTTTATTCTCCTTGAATTAATCGAATTGAGGTCAAAGTTGTGTTTTGATTCATATACAGTAGGAATTGATTTTGGAAATCATTTTTGATGATGTTAGGATAACGGAAGTTTCTGAAAAGAAAATGTAAAAGTATAGTTATACTTAACATCTATTGTCACTACAAGTATATTTTGTATTTTGATTGAATATATTTGAAGTATATTTGTAGGGGGAGCATTAAAAATGTCAAAAACAGATTAATATAATTTAAAATACAAATCTTAGTTAATCTAAATTAATGTCCTCTTAAAATCTTGATGAAATAATTTAAAAAGACAAATAAACTATTTTAGATTCAAAGGACAAAATGTTCAAATAGTTTACAATGTTCTCAAGATAATGTTAAGTTCAGCATGTGTGTTGTTTTCAGAACGTTTCAATTGGAAGCATTCGAAAATTGTTTTAAGTGTACTAACTAGACGTTATGTTAGATAAGGTAACGTGTAAAACTGCCTCTAGACAGCGTTTTACTCGTTTGGTTATTTAACTCAATGAGTTATACTTGAATATTTCGGGTACCTTGATTGAATAAACTTTATTCAATATTTATTTAATTTCTAAACCCGACTTCTCTTCACGTTGAGTTATACGCCTAAAAACCCTATTTAAACACTTATTACATGGGCACTTAGGTTATTTGTAAACTTTGTCAAGAAAATCTTTCCCGCTTGTTGCTGTTACAACCTGCGATGATGGTCTCCAAGTTCTACAAAGGTCGTGGTAGAGGAAAAGGCAAAAGCAGAAGAGATGCAAAAGGAAAAGAAATAGAGAATGATGAAGTTCCACGTACTTGGTTTAAGAAAATATTTCAAGTGGACAAAATGTTAGAAGAACTTTATAGAGAATACTTCTTTTCTTAGGATATATTAGATGAAGTTAGATAAGAACTTCAACATACTGATGCAAGTATTACATACATGGGTATTCGAAGTAAATATGATAGAGAATACAGAATGAAATGTGCTGAGATTGCATTTTTGGAACAGTATGCAAAATATTTGGAAAAATGTGTAGGTTCATCAAATAGAACTCCTCAAACTCGTATAAACGGTACAAGACTACATGCATTTGAGGAAGAGCATGAATCAACTATCCCTACTCCTTTATATTCAAAACAAGTAGAATCAGATATTGCTGTAGACAAAACAAAAGTTGACAGTCTTCGAAAGGCCGTTGCAAAAGAAAGTGCCTTAGAAGAATTAAAGTAGAAAACTTTTATGGAGCAATTTAAAAAGAAAACAGCAATACTTGAAAAGGAGAAACAAAAATGTTATAGAAGAAGGAAAGTCAGAAAAATTATGTCTAAGGAAACAAAGTCTATTGAAAAAGGAAAATCAGATGAAAATTTATTTTCAAAGGACAATGTATGTCTAGACATTGTACCTTATTGTGCATCTGATAAACTCATCAGTTCCGAATACATTGAAACTGATGAAGATAATGAGACTTTATTTTCCATTGTTAGAAAACTTGAGAAGAAATCCAAGTCAAATATGAGCTCAAGTTTTTCTATTAGTACAAGTCCTGATGATGCAGAAATTGACAAATCAGAGCATCAGGCACCTGACATTGAACAAGTTATTGCAGATATAATTGACAATGTTGAGGTAGTAACTAGTTCAAAGGATGAATTGTCTGGAGTAGCAGATATTGAAATTGTTAAGACTCCAAAAAAGCTAAAAGTTAACCAGCCTTCTACAGAATCTATAGAAGCAGAGTCTGAGAATTCACAGCATGAATCAATGGAATTATCTGTTGAACAAAATGAACAATTACAGACAAATACACCAGCTGTAGAATTTGTGGAAAAATTATACTCTGAACATTCTATAGAGACTGAACAGATGAATGTTGAGCATATTGACAATGTTCCTAACACTGTTGAAGCTGAAGAATCAAGCTTACCTGAGCAGCTTCAAGATAATATTTTGGAAGAGGAACAACATGACATTCATTTTGAAGAAGAGGTTCCTGATGATGAATTAAACTCTGAATCATGGCTTTAGGTATCACCTTCTTTGTGTACAATATTAAAAATTCAAGGTAATGCAATTCATTTTAGATCTGAAGAAGCATTGCAGAAATACAATAATCTGATTACATGCTAGATTCTGCATGCTCGTCTAATAAAATTCAGAAATTTAATGGAAATAAGAGATCTGTTTGAGTTTCAAGGCCTCATTAAATTCTTGCTAGTAGGAACGAAATGGAAGCAATACACAGAGCTTATTGTAGCTTTTTATAGCAATCTGGTCAAGAATGAAAATTTTCTGAAAACTTAAATAAATGAATAGGAGTTTATATTGTCTCTTGAGTTAATTTTTGAAGTTTTAGGATTAAAGAATGAAGGTGTTGTTGTTGCCAACAGATTTGACATAATAAGACAACTGGAATGGAACATTCAGTCTTTATCAAAAATTCCAGATGTATATTCTGAAATGAGATTAATGGAAAATCTGAATGCAGAGGCAAGGTTTATTGCAAATATATTGCATGAAAATTTATTTTAGAGAGTTGGACACAATATGGAAGTTAGTAGAAGTTGTTTATATGCAACTTATAGCTTGCTGAATAGAATTCAAATCAATTGGTTTGATGTTTTCACTTCTCAACTACAGCATATGAGTTCAAAGTTATTTTATGGTGATGCTGTATGTAGACTCATTGCAAGCCAATTGAATTTATCCGACTGGACCTTTGAAACTAAAGACATGAGAGCATTTAGTGTCAAAGATTTGCAAAAATTCTAGGCCATGCATAAACCTCAACGACAACAACAACAACAACCTGATACAGACCATATACAACAACAACAACAAAGTTATTCAATTCAAGCAGAACAGCAAACCCAGCTACCTCCTAACTTAGATGTAGTGCTTAACGACATTAGAAATGATATTAGGCATCTAGGAGATAAAATATGTAATGCTATAAGTGATATACTTAGGAGGGGTTGATAACTGTTTTTGTTTGTTTCTGAATACAAAATGTATTCTTTGTATTACTTGTTTGATTTGATTGAACAATACATTTTTCTGTAAATGTCTTCAATTATTATTCTTGTTTACAGAAAGAGTTGTTGTAATTATATCTCTTATATATATATATATATTCTTTGTAATTATCTTTTTGAGTAATGACAAAAAGAGGGAGAAATATTATAAAAAGATGATTATGATCTTAATTGTATATATATATTATAAAAGGAGATGCTATTTAAATGGTTATTGTAATCTGACAAATGATAATTAGAAAACTGATACTTATATAATTATTGACATCTGAGAGTTTTAGTTCTAAGAGGTAAAATTTACACAAACAATAGAAATAAGCTTAAGTGAACTTAAGTCAAGAAACAAGTTTGTTGAATTAAAAGTTAACCCAACGAAGGTGCTTTGTTGAGTTAAACATATTTCATAATTGATTTAATATGGTTTTGTCATCATCAAAAAGGGGGAGATTGTTGAGTATATTTGTTTTGATGATGTGTGCTGAATGAAAATAATCATATTTGCTCTATTACTATTGCTTGTGAAAAGAAATTAAAATCATCAATGAATACAGAAAAAGCTTACTGATATAAATACTTGTCTGTATTAGATCTGAAGTTAATAACTAGTCGTTTCGTTGCATTAATTTCTCATTTAGCTAAATGTTAAGTTAACGTGTGTTTTTATTAAAAAGCATGATATGTTTTAATGTTATATCTTCTGTATCATGAATAGTGCACGTTTAGACAACTCGTTAAGTTAGAGTTTTGTTTGTATAGGGGTCACGTGAGAACTCGTTAAGTTAGAGGCTTAAAGGTTAAAATAGGTCATGTGATAACTCGTTAAGTTAGTGAGTAAAAGAAGAGACGAACTCGTTAAGTTAGTGTTATACACGTGGTGAAATTATAAGTTACGAATGTTGTATTATATCATGTGAGGTGCACATGTTTAACTCATTAAGTTAACATAACTAAATGCATTGAGTTGCTATATTGAACACTAAGGCAATGCGTTAGGTTAGTGTTATAAACTTAAGTTATTATTTTTGCACGTGGTAAAATTCTTATTATAAAAACATTTGTTTATTACTGGTTCGTTGAGTTATCATAACACAACGAAAATGGTTCGTTGAGTTATCATAACACAACGAAAATGGTTCGTTGAGTTATCATAACACAAAAGAGATGGTTCGTTGAGATAGCACAACACCACAGACTTAGCTCGTTAAGTTAGCTACAGTACTTGTCACGTGAAATGGCTCATGAGGAACTCGTTAAGTTAGAAACGTTAAGTTATATATATACTTGTGTTACTCGTTTAGTTAACATTAAAGTAACGACTTCTTATTACACTGATGAAAAACTT
The DNA here is from genome assembly GCA_036874045.1 of Cymodocea nodosa. NCBI lineage: Eukaryota > Viridiplantae > Streptophyta > Magnoliopsida > Alismatales > Cymodoceaceae > Cymodocea > Cymodocea nodosa. The sequence goes on from CM072341.1 coordinate 2,283,386, forward strand.
TTGAACGAGAAAGTTTATTTTGTAGGAAATTTTTCAAAGATCCAAGACTGATGATTAAAGAAAATTCGAAATATAAACGTGGGTTAGAACGTGTGTTTCGATGAAGGAAAAAGAAAAGACGTAGAGAAGTGGAAAACTGGTAGTGGTTAAACGTGAAGGATATGCATGAAATGAAGATACAGTATAAAAGGCATAGAATTCTCGTTGATCATTTTATCCTTGCACACAAAACGAAAAATCTTTTCAAGGATCAAACCATCCCTACACATCAAAAGAAAAATCTTTTTCGGGGATTAAAAACACCTCTTCGGGAAAATCTCTCAAGTGGAAGAAAGTTCAGTGAAGCATAAAAAGGTAAGATTTTCGTCACTGAAGATTTGAAGTATCAGAAGAAAGCAAATTCGGTGAAGCATGAAAAGAAAAGATATTCGCCACTAAAGAATTGCTGAAGAAGAAAAAGAAGAAGAAGAAAGATCTCAAACAGGGAGAAAAGTTTTAAATTCCGCAAATTAGTTTTCTATGTTTGTAGTTATGAAATTGTTTAGATGATACATGGTATCGAAATATAATTGCATCTACAATTTCTGAGGAGAATTGAATTGTATATTGTAATTGAAACCTTGAATAAAAATGATTTTATGAAAACAATGTCTCGACTTGTTTTTGAGTTTTAAAGTTTGAATTATATTTCAGAAAATATTAAAAATACACAATTCACGCCTCTCTTGTGTAGCCATATGTTTAGAATGAGAAAGTGCATATTATTAACGGTTAAATGATGGTTAATTGCATAATATTTAGCTTATCATATGAGAATTAAGCCATTATGTTATAATTGCACTGTTATATGCTTTAATTGAAAAATTTCTTAATTTTGGGGAATTAATGTTAATTTAGTACATTTATAAATTGTTGGTAAATTGTAGGCTGTGAAATTCTTAAGTATTCGAAAATACATCTGAGCATCGGATAGTTATACCTGTAACTCTCCGAAATGTTATTTTATGTTTAAACTACTGCTGACATGTGTTGAAAGCTGGTAGATTTACTTACGTTATAACTCGTTAAGTTAGTATAATTGCACACGTTGAGTTACATGAAAATATACTAAGGCAACGCGTTAGGTTAGCGTTATAAACTTAAGTAGTTATTTTTGCACGTGTTTTATAGTTAAATCAACGAAGGAAGTCCGTTGAGTTATCTGTAACTCCACGGACTATATGTTTTCTAATATGCCATTGTAGCGGTTGCAGGAACAAATAGTTGGAAGGAAAAACCACGTTCGCATGTATCATGCAGGAATTCAATCGCGTAGGGAGAAAGAAATCATTGCCGTTAATCTGAAGGAAGGAAATCCAACTGATCATTCAAGCAGAAGCAGTTACCATTGAAGAAATATAAAAGAAAAGAAGAAAAAAGAAAGAGGGTGATCGATGGATGGCTCGTGTATATAGAGGAGGAGCACCAAGCTTTTTGCAGACAGTATCGGCGATTCTCCGAAGTATCACACCAACCATCTTATCACCACCATAATCACCAATCATCGGAGGTCTGTGAGGATACTTGCCTGATGTCGGGTCGATTCCAAGCCAAACACAGTGCCTGACAACCACTACGTGGAGTGATCGCGTTGCAGGAAGGGAAGACATTTTCACCAAGCGTCGACTCATATTTCAGGAGATCGTAAAGCTTTTAGCTTTGGCTTCAGGTTGATGCCTGTATGCTGAAGAGGAGATCATTTTGCAATTCTGGACTCGCGATTCTATAGGGAGAGGAGACAGAATTGTAACTGGTTCAATTTTCAATGGTGTAATCGCGTTGCAAGTAGTGTCGGAAGTATTTACTGTCAAGTGAAATTGCTTTACATTTCACCTTTCGCTCATCACATAAAAACAAAAATACCAAAAACAATTTATCTTTGTTTGTATGTTGTATTTGAGTGTTGTATTGTTTGTGTTGTATCATGATTAATGTTATCTGTATCAGTTTTATGATTGTTTTATGTTAGTTTTAATTTTATAGTTTATTGAAATTGGTTTGTACAAAACAACTTAAAGATTTTAATGGTTACTATTTGAATCATCTGAATGTTAGTATTGCATAATGATAAATCCAATGTTAACTAGCATTAAAAAGCTTAATTGATGTTATTTACAATCTGTGGAATCGCCTAATGGTTGGCTAAATTCCTCTGTAAATAGTAGTATTATAAAGAAGAGACAGGCTCGTGGAGTTAACTTAAGTCCACGAGGATAGTCCGTTGAGTTAGCCATAACTCAACGAACTTAGTCCGTTGAGTTAACTGTAATTCAACGGAGTGCTTATTGAATATAAATTTGAATTGTTCACAATCAAACATTTCTTAAATTTGTCAACAATTCCCTATGGGATCGACCTGTACTTGCACACTGATACAATAGACACTGTACACTTGCAGTTAAAGTACAAATTGGAATTAATATCTAAATTGTATTAAAGGTTGTTTGTTTACTTCTAAAAGAAAGAATAGGCATTAAGATAAATTAACTAAGTAAAAATAGAAGTAACAAATCTAAGTTTTTCTAGTGTAGTGTTGGGAAAACACGAACAAGTTTTATGGCGCCGTTGCTGGGGAATTGAATTGAATTGAATTGAATTGATTGAATAGATATAAGCAACTGTTAGAGCTGTTTCATTTTAATAGTCAGAGTTGTGTGTTTTCTTTTGTAATTGAGAATATGGCATATGCTTATGCTCAAAGATTTCTGAAACCTTTAATTAGCATATGTGAATTCTGCAATTCTGAAGGACATGACATTTCTGATTGTTTGAAATTGAGACATTTACAGATAGATAGATCCCATGAACAACAAATGAATTATCCTCAATATAATAGAGTCGAGTATGAGAATCCTATAGTTTACCCAACTGATGGTCAGTATAGAATGTGTAATATGATGAGAGACACTGAAGTTTGGGATAGCTATGACAGATTAGAGCAAAGTATAGAACAAAATCTGGACAAACTAGAATACTTTGTGTGTCAACAACAAGAAGTCAACCAATTAAACTATAAGGAGGCATATTCAGAACCTAAACAGGATATAATTTATGAAACTGAAAAAGTTATAAAGAAAATTGATCAAAAATTGAATGCAATGAAATTAGATGATCTGGAAACAAAATTAAAAGCATTAGACAAAAATGCAATGAAAATACAAGTTTTACAACAGGACAAAGAAAATTATAATGCTATAAACCTATACAACTTGCAAAATATACAACAAATAGAAAACACAAATGTAAGAGAATTTAAAGAATGCACTTTAAAACTAAAAACAATTGAAGATCATAATCACGAAAATGATATACAAAAACATCATGAAAGTGACGAAAATCTGGAAGATGTATGTGTAACATTAAGATCTGGAACTGATATACCACCAAGAACTCAAAATGAAAATGATATGAAGGTGGACAAGAGTAAAAATCAAAATGATAATGAAAATGTAATAGCTGAAAATCTAGAAATCACTGAAGAACAATCTGAATCTACAATTGAAGCTAAAAATGATCAAACAAATCAACTGAAAGAAAAAGAGTCTTTGAAATCAAAATCTTTAGCACCCTATCCTAAAAGATTACAACAAACAATTCCTGAAAAACAAGAAAAAATCAGAGAAATTTTTGAAAAAGTACAAGTTAACATTCCTTTATTAGATCTATTGCAGAATATGCCACTTTGTGCTAAATTTCTGAAGGATTGGTGTACTAAGAAAAGAGAGCGAAAAGTTCTTAGAAAGGTCTTTTTAGCTGAGCAAAGTAGTTACCTATTTCTGCCACAAATTCCTAAAAAGTTATCTGATCCTGGAATCCCTGTTATATCATGCACCATAGGAAATACCATTCTAGAAAGAACCTTAATAGACTTAGGTGCAGGTATAAATGTTATGCCAAGTGATATATTTGCATCCTTATGATTAGAAGGCTTAACTCCTACTAGTACGGTTATTCAATTAGTTGATAGAAGTATAAGATACCCTAGAGGAAAAATAGAGGATGTCTTAATTAAAATCAAGAATTTTATATATCCTATTGATATTGTAATTTTGGATTCCCAACAAATTAAGCATAAAAATAGTGATACATTTTTAATTTTGGGAAGGCCATTTTTAGCAACATGAGGGGCTATTATAAATTGTAAAACTGGAGTAATGAAGTTAGCATATGGTAATAAGGATACTCAATTAAATATTTTCAAACCAGAAAGGTTTGAGGAGTTAGAAATGTCCTTACATACCCTAGACTTTTTAGAGGATGAAGGAGATATGTTAGATGATGTGATTCAAGAAGAATTAAATAGGCAAATCAATTCTAAAACTTTAGAAGAAAGTGAAAGCATAAATATAGAAGGAGATCAGGAAGAAATTAATTTAAAAAATGATGGTGTTCAATTAGGAGCTCTAGCTTCTGATGGGTAGCATTTAGAATTAAAACCTTTACCTCCTGAATTAACCTATATATTTCTAGAAGATAAACGGACTTGTCCAATCATTATTGCTTCAGATTTGAAAGAGGATCAAATAGCTAAATTAAAAGATGTAATAAAAAGTTATAAAGAAGCAATAGGATGGACTATGACTGATATAAAAGGGTTAAGTTCAACTTTATGCTGTCACCACATATATTTAGAAGAGAATGCTAAACCTGTTAGAATTCCTGAGAAGAGATTAAATCCAAACCTTAAGGAAGTAGTCAGGAAGGAAATAGTTAAATGGTTAGATAATGATATAATATATCCGATTTCTGATAGCTCGTGGGTTAGTCCAATCCATGTAGTTCCCAAGAAATCAGGATTAACAGTTATTAGGAATGAAAGTCAAGACTTGATACCTACTAGAATTCAATCAGGCTGGAGAGTATGTATAGACTATAGAAAGTTGAATGCTGTGACTAGGAAAGATCATTTTCCCTTACCTTTTATAGATCAAATGCTGGAAAGATTAGCAAGGTAAGAATATTTTTGTTTCCTAGATGGGTATTCAGGGTATAATCAAATTCCAGTAGCATTAGAGGATCAAGAGAAAACAACTTTCACCTGTCCTAATGGAACTTATGCTTTTAAAAGAATGCCATTCGGATTATGCAATGCACCAGCTACCTTTCAAAGGTGTGTGCAGGGCATATTTACTAGAATGACTGATGAATTTTTAGAAATATTTATGGATGATTTTACTGTATATGGCAACTCATATGAAGTGTGTTTAAGCAATTTAGACCAAATATTAAAACGCTGTGTGGAAAAAAATCTGGTTTTAAATTGGGAAAAATGTCACTTCATGGTTAAACAAGGAATAGTCTTAGGGCATGTTGTTTCTAAAAAAGGGTTGGAAGGAGATAAAGCTAAAATAGAAGTAATTTCTAATCTACCAAAACCTAAATCAGTAAAAGATATTAGATCATTTCTAGGACATGCTGGTTTTTATAGAAGATTTATTAAAGACTTTAGCAAGATAGCTAGACCTTTAACTAATCTATTAAAAGATGTTCCATTTAACTTTGATAAAAATTGCAAGGAAGCATTTTTTAGACTTAAGACTAGCTTAATTTCAACTCCTATAATTCAAGCACCTAATTGGAACCATCCATTTGAATTAATGTGCGATGCTTCTAATTTTACTGTAGGAGCAGTGTTAGGATAGAAAATAGAAAAATCTCCTAGAGTGATTCAGTATGCAAGCAAAACCTTAAATGATGCTCAAGTTAATTACATAACTACTGAAAAAGAATTATTAGCTGTTGTGTTTGCTTTAGAAAAGTTTAGATCATATTTGATTGGAGCTAAAGTAATAGTATACACGAATCATTCAGCTCTAAAACATCTAATAAAGAAAAAAGAAACTAAACCTAGATTGATCCGATGGATATTATTATTACAAGAATTCGATCTAGAAATTAAAGATAAAAAAGGTTGTGAGAATGTAGTAGCAGATCATTTATCAAGATTACAAATAGAAAAATCAAATATTGAAATTAAGGATAATTTTCCTAATGAACAATTAATGACCATCAACACAATGCCTTGGTATGCAGACATAGTTATTTACTTAGTTACTTGTTTAACACCTAAGGATTGGAATAGATAGGATAAGAAATTATTTTTCTCAAGAGTAAAATATTACTATTGGGAAGACCCTTACTTATTTAAGAAATGTCCTGATCTAGTTTTAAGGAGGTGTGTTCCAGAAACTAAATATTCGAGCATATTGTCTTTCTGTCATGACCAAGCTTGTGGAGGACATTTTGGTTCAAGGAAAACTGCTGCAAAAATTCTGCAATGTGGGTTTTATTGGCCAACACTATTCAAAGATGCTCATAAATATTGCTTAAGTTGTTTAAGAAGTCAACAAATATGAAGAATATCAAAGAGGAATATGATGCCTCTTAATCCTATTGTTGAGGTTGAAATCTTTGATGTGTGGGGAATAGATTTTATGAGTCTATTTTCTATGTCTAATCAATTTAATTACATATTGTTGGGGGTGGATTATGTATTTAAATTGATAGAAGCTATTCCTACAAAAACTAACGATAACAAAGTGGTAATACAATTTATAAGAACAAATATATTTGCCAGATTTGGAATACCTAAAGCTATTATCAGTGATAGAGGAACTCATTTCTGTAATAGAAGTTTTGAAGCCTTAATGAAGAAATATAGAATAAACCACAAAATTACAACATCATATCATCCGTAAACAAGTGGACAAGTAGAAAGTGCAAACAAACAAATTAAATTAATCTTGGAAAAAGTAGTAAATCCTACTAGAACAGATTGGGCTAATAGATTGATTGATGATGCACTTTGGGCTTATAGAATTGCTTATAAAACGAGCTTAGGTATGTCACCTTTTAGGCTAGTATATGGAAAAAGTTGCCATTTACTTGCTGAAATAGAACATAAAGCTTATTGGGCATTAAAAACTCTGAACACTAATTTAAATCAAGCTGCTGAAAATAGGAAAATAGAACTAATTGAATTAGAAGAATTTAGGAATGAAGCTTATTCAAAGACTGTAAGAGAAAAAGAGAAAATTAAATTCTAGCATGATAGAAAAATTATTCCTAAAAACTTTGAAATAGGACAAGAAGTATATCTTTATATGGCTAGACTCCATAACCATCCAAGAAAATTAAGATCTAGATGGGCAGGACCTTACATAGTTCGAAATGTTTATCCTTATGGAGCTATTGAAATTGAAAATCCTAAAAATCAGAATATATTTAAATTAAATGGACAAAGACTTAAACCTATTCTGAAAACACCAAAAAGCTCCTTTGGAATTATAAAAGAAGTCAGAGTAGAGGACTACTCGAGTTTTACTTAGTAAGCAATCAATTTTTATGTGTATATATATATATATATATATATATAAACATTAAAAATATATATAAAACATAAAAATAGTTGCGGTTCAACCGACTGGATCCATCGGTATGACCAGAAAATTAAAAAAAAATATTTTGGTCTGACCAAAGCATAGTATCGGTTAAACCGGAAAAAAATTGTATATTAATTTTCAGAAAAAATATTGGTTTTACCGAAACATAGTATCAGTTCAATCGAAAGAAAAATAAAAAAATAAAAAATATTTAGGTCTGACTGAAGCATAGTATCGATTAAACTTGTAAAAAAAATAGAAAAACTATTCTCTGTAATATTTTTATTATTATATTTGCTTGTACGGGGAGTCCGTTGAGTTACGCTTAACTCAACGAGCATACTCCGTTAAGTCTTGAGTTAGTCAACGAGCTTAGTCCGTTGAGTTACAGGTAACTCAACGGAGTACTATAGCTAAGACCGTGGATAAAATAGTAATAGTTGGTTCGAGAAATGACTTGATTACTCGCCTAAACTTAGTGCTTATTTAAACTAAAAGCTAGGGTTTTGGGGGCATTATCCGACAAATCATTTAGAATCTAGAATAGTAGAAATCAGAGCGATTCGATGCTGTTGTGTAACTCCACGATGAGGAAGATGACGCCTGAATTCTGGGAAGATGTTGTTGATACATCAGAATTTCTGAAGGAATCAGAAGAGTGGCACACGCGGCAGAAGATCAGAAATACGACAAGAGAGAAAGAACTACAGAAGGTAGAATCAGAACTTTTCAAGTTTAGAAGAGATTTAGTAAATATGGATATACAAATACCTCAAATAATGGAAACACGAATCAGAATAGCAACAGAAATAGCTGTAAGCAAGGAAAGACAAATAAGGCCAAGTAATGAAGTTGCCCTAGAATTAATCCAACGTAAGTCCCGACTCTGGTTCAAAAGACGAATCTGTAGACAAGCTAAACGGGTGATCTGGGAGCAAGAAAGGAAAGCAAATAAAGAGGCAACTGAAGAACGGGAGGAACCAACTGCTGAAAGACTTGTTCCTGAGGAGCTGCAGTCTGGACCTTCAGTTCCATCATTTAAGCCATTGGCACGAGCAGAAATGATGGGGCCTTCGACTGAAGAAGAAATAAGAGAATTTGCAGAACTGGTTCAAGTTGGAAAAAACCAAGGAGAATCAGAAGATTTGGCAGTGGCTAAAGCGCACCTAGTGTTTGATGCACTGTACAAAAAGAGGGCTGTAGAAAAGTTGAAAGCCCAATATAAAATTAAAGTGGAACAACATCAAGAAGCTACTACCAGAACTACTGTTAGAGATGCTGCAAAAGAAGCTGAAGCTGGTCTTTCGAGACCAGCAATTATTGGAAGAATTAAACAGGAAGAGCCAGTACCTATGGTTCGAAAGCCTGTAGAGCCTATTTTTGTAGATTTAATTTCAGAAGATGAAGAGGAAGAACAAGCACAACTATTCAGAAAAAAGAAAAAAAAGAAAAAGTGCTTGATTACAAAGAAATTAAATCTGAACAGAAAAAAGAAAAATCAGCAAATTAAGGATTGTTTAGCTATCAATCCTGGTGTGCCATTATTAAACAGATTGAAGCATTTAAATGGTAAAGCACACATGGTAGCTAACATTCTGATTAAGAATGTCTATCAACGATAGGGCCATGACATAGAATTAAGTCAATTTGTCAAATGAGCCATGTATGCAGTTGTAAATAAGATCCAAATAAATTGGTCTACAGTTTTTATCTCCAATTTAAAAACAGTGAAGAAGAAATTATTTTATGGAGATTTGATTCCACTGCTGATGGTGGATAGTATTGATTTCACTAAATGGACATCAAAAAGGATAAGATCTAGAACCATTTTAGTGAAAGAATATAGAAATTTTGTAGCTGTAGAATTAGCTGTACCTTCTGGAGAAATTGCAGGAGCAGTAGAGAGGATAAATCAATTAGAGCAGCAATTAGAAAAACTCCAGAAGGAAGTAGATGAACTTAGGCATAAAGATTAAATTGTATTGTTCGTCTACTTGTGTAAAATTGTATGAAATTGTATGATGTACTTGTAATGTAATTGATTCATATTAATGAATATAATTTTTACGATGCAATTTTCATACGTATTTGAATGTGAAATGAATGGAATTTATTGAATATTATGTAATTTGTGGAACTTTATGAATATGTAATAGATTTACACTTTGCTGAATGACAGGATAACTGCTTAAAAATTTCTACATGTTATAAGGTAAAATGTAAATTTTGCATAACATAAAATGACCTGCAATTTAAATCTTTATATAATGTTCAGATTTAAATGTATTTTAATCAAAATGAGGCATTAATGACATATATTTAACTTTATTACAGTTAGCAGAATGAAAAACAAAGAAAAAAAAAAAAAAAAAACAGAATAGAAAACTTACGAGAGTGAAACTTAGAAGTTGCCAAATGTTAACTCAACGAAGTAATTCCGTTGAGTTAACCGTAACTCCACGAGGTCAGTAATATAATATAAGGTCACTCTGTTGAGTTATCTATAACTCAACGAAGTTAGTCCGTGGAGTTAGCAATAATAACCGACTGTGTTCTGTTGAGTAATCTGTAACTCAACGAGGTTAGTTCGTGGATTAAGCAGAACAGTTATTCTTTTAACCACAAACGAAACTTCGTCGGTTTAGCGGTTACCAAAATTTGAAATTAGTAGTGGTACACATACCCATTAAAACAGGAACCACGATGCACGTTGCAAGACACGTTCTTGCAACGAGATTTATTCACTTTATGGATGCGCAGTATATATATGAAACAAAATGTTATTTACGAGTTACCAGCACTTTTAAGAGAAAGGAGAAAGCGTTAGAGGAACTGGAAGGAGAAGCAGCTGATTCAACCTTCATCTGACAACAAATATTTATAGAATGGAAAGCTTCAGACTGGTATGTAATTAATCTTCTGTTATTTATTTATGAGCACATGGACTCGTTCTCTAAGCACTAAGCGATTAGTAAGAACACCTATCCAGGAATTTTCATTGCAGAGGAGTATTGAAAAATTTTCTGAACTGAACTTTAATGAAATTCTTTGGGTTATAGCTAACCTTTCTTTAAAAGAGAATATAGAGATGGCTGCTCCAGTAGAAAAACCATTAGGAGAGATTCTATATCCTGAATTAATTGATGAACCTTCATATATTCGATTGCCAAACTTTGAGGGAGATAGGTTTGAACTGAAATCTAATTATATTAGTCAATTGCCACATTTTCATGGATTAGAAAGAGAGGATGCCTATTATTTCCTTAGAGAATTTAACGAAGTTTGTCAAATGATGAGAATGCCGAACATGAGTATAGATGCTATTAAACTTAGATATATTCCTTTTGCTTTAAAAGATACAGCTAAGAGATGGTTATATACTCTGTTGCCTGATTCAATTTCTACATGGACTGAATTTTGCTCTGTTTTTCTGGAAAAATACTATCCAACACATCAAACGATTAAAAAGAAGAAAAAAATATTAATGTGTAGCCAAAAACAAGGTGAATCATTCTGGAAATATTTTGAAAGATTTAAAGATTTACTGACTCAATGTCTACATCATGCAAAGAGTAAAACACAATTAATAGGCATAATTTATGAAGGCATAGATGTTTCAATGAAATCTTTATTAGAATCTACTTGTCAAAATGGATTTTTAAAATTATGTAGTGAAGAAGCATGGGCATATTTAGAAAATTTTGCAAAAAAAACTGCACAATGGGAAAATTTGGCTGAAGCTATTGCAGATAAAAGATTATTGCCAAGAGGAATGCATGAAATAGATTCCAATACTATGCTTGAGGTGAAATTAAATGAATTAACAAAGAAAATAGAAGAGTTATCATTAAATCAAAAGCTAGCAGAAAAGAATACAAACATAAATGACTTAGATATTATTTATGCTAGAAATCAGAGAGATAACTTGGGAAATTCTTATAATCCTAATTGGAGAAATCACCTGAATTTATCTTGGAGAAACAACAATTTCCAGGGAGGAGAAAATATAAATGAGAAGAACATAAGTTATGAAGTATTAATTGAACAAGGAGCTAGAATAGAGAAATTAGAAAAGATAATCCAACAAGTAAACAATCGTCTAGAATTTATATTTGGAAATGCTGTAAATCAAAATCAGAATAGAAATATATCACTTAGACAAAAGGAACCAATGGAAGTTAGACCTACTAGAGGATTGCCAATACAAGCTATACCTAATCCTGTCAATAGAATGGTTAATGAAATTGATACCTCTTCTAGGAGGGCAACTGAATGAAGCAGCATATCTGAAGCAACTATCTGTATGTATATATGTTTTTATTTTTATTTTAAGTTAATAGTATCGTAGAGTTAATTTTTAACTCAACGAACTTAGTCCGTTGAGTTATGCCTTAACTCCACGAGGGTGTGCAGTAGTTATGTTAATTTTTGTCTCTGCGAAATTTTTATTTTTATTTTATAGAATCGACAAATGGAATTAATGCAATTACCGTTGGATGCAAAAAGGGAAATACTAAGTAACTTGTCAGCTAAAGATCTATGCAGGATGTGTTGTGTATCAAAGGAAATTAAAGATTGTATTGAAGAAGAATATTTTCAGGGACTACAAGTTGCAAAAATGACTAAGATTAGAGATGGATTCATATGGAGGTCATTTAATCGTAGTTCAAATACCCATGAATATCTAGCTATGGAAGAAACTACTGGAATTCCAACTAATGCATTATAAGGAATGAGTCATATTATGGTGATAGATGAAGGATTAATCATATACAAGACGAGACCAAGGTATGCAAGTTTATCATTACTTGAGATTTTGATAAGAAATCCTATAACAGGAGAAGAATGTAATATAGGAAGACCTAATATATTTGAAGCACCAATTGAAAATTGTGGGCCAACTTTAATATTTTCTGATAAAAATTCTACAATTCCTGAAAAATTATATTATTAGAGACCTACAGGAAATTGGGGTGAAGATTTACGCTTAAGTGTGTATAATTTTCTGAACAGATCTTGGAATGAAAACATTATAATATATCTAGGACAGAAATCATTAATTAACCAAACACATGTCATACTTGATGGTTATATATATTTAGTCACGGAGATATCTATAGCATATAGATCTGATTTATGCATAGTGAGCATAGACAGTTATGATGATTATACAGAAATTTTACCTGTATCGAGTGAAATAGCTAAACCACCATCTGAAAAATTTAATAAAATTCAAATAGGAATGTGGTATATTGAAGAAGATGATCCTACTTTATGTCTGATAAGATGGTGGGATGAACTGATGAAATTTCAAATATGGATTATGGAAGGCATGAATGAATGGAAGTGGGAAGAGGAGTATATTGAAATAGATGTAGAAATAGAAACTGCTACATTACCCTAGAACCAGAAAGGATCCCTTTCTACATTACATATCATTAATGGTAATACACTCGTATTTGGAATTTATAATATATTGCATGTTTACAACTTAAAAAGGACCAAGAACTACATTAAAACAGAATTAATAGCAAGAAGAACTATGCCTAAAAAGTTTGCTTGGACTGATACATTTATTCCATTTATTTCTACTTTTCAATCATGTTCTTAAGCTATGATTTTTTGTGTTTAATGTTGTGTATTCTGCATTTATTTTTAGAAAAAAAAGAAGAATTTTGAAGTTTTTCATGTTCATTTTATAAAAAAAAACAAAAAACAAACAAAACAAAATATCAATCCAGTTTGTTGGTATCTATTCTGGGAAACCAACTGGCTTGCTTGTGAGCCACCAAAGGCATAGGAGCCTGGGTTCCACACAAGACACTGATTTATTAATATCTGTTAAATGTTATTTTGTTTTATATTTTGTGTTTATCTGGGAATGAAAAGTTTTTCAGAATCAAAAATCAGAATATGCAGAAAGAGATACAAATGAAACAAGGTATGTAACCAATTACTTATCCTGAATTTTAAATCAAACAAAACTTTATTCATGCCTGCTACAATTACTGTACTTATTGTCAAATCTTTTACATTGAGGACAATGCAAAATGTAGGTATGGGGGGGAGGTAATTAAAGTAACAGCCATGTAAGTTTGTTAATTAATGGAATTAAAATGGTTCTGCAAAGTTTTGAGGAAATTGAAAATTTTTATGAACTTGCTGTAACTATCCGATAATTGAGACTGTAAAATTTTTATAAACTGTTTGAATGTTATATTTAGAAGGCTATAGAAGATGCTATAGAATTTATTATTTATGTAAATCTAGATATAGTATCTTATGATTTTTTTGAATTTCATGAGTTTAACAGTTTCACGATTTTAAAATGAAATCAGAATATTTAATGCTTAATTAGAAAATTATCTGAAGTCCTGAAGGAGCTGAGATGTGAATTCTAGATTAAATGAAACACATATGATGAAAGATACATTTACTTTGACTGATTGAACTTGTAGAATGATTTATGTGTAGATATTATTAAACTACAAATAAAGTATGAGCTTATTGTTATGGATTCATATCTTTAGTAAATGATAGAAGCAGAATTATATGAGATTGGTGTTTTACTGCATCTGTATTAATGAAATACGTGCATATACAGTATGTGATTAATGCTTTGTTTTGTGTGTGCATTTATTTTTAGAAAAAAAAAGAAAAAGAAAAAGAAAAAAAAAAAAAGAGAGTTTATTGACTTGTTTGATCACGAGCCTTTTGTACTTGAGCAGATAGGTATGTAAGGATTGTTGACTTGAAAAAGGACTTTGAAAATCTGGCAACTTAAGATCTTGATCAGATCTGGGATTGTTGACTGAAAGCTCGTTACATGGGTACATTAGAAAGCTATTGCATGATTCAAGCTTGTCAAATTAACTTTTAAAGTACAAAAAAAAAAGAGAAAAAAAAAAGAAAAAGAGAAAAACATATACTATTCTGAAAAGATACAAGTGTTTTGTGAAATACAGATATCTTATGAATCAAGTATATTTTCTGTTATCTAGAATTGTTGAAATATGAATCTGGAATTGACTTTTGAAGTTGTTTAATGGAAATACAATTCTTTATTCTACTTGTCTTAATCAGATTGAATTGGATTGTACTTTGATTCGTATGTTATTGAAATTTCTTCTAGAAAACTTATTGGAAAATTCAGGATTACAGATGATGAAAAGAAGAACAAACGATAATATAATTAACACCTATATGAAGATGATATACTTTGTATGTAATTTACATATATTCTAAATATCTTTGTAGGTTGATTACTAAAACATACAGAATATATGTTTATGCTAAACAGAAGAAAAAAAACAAAAGGGGAAGAATTAATTCTAGCACTTTTTGAAAGACCAATTAATTAGATCTTAGTTTGCTAAGGGACTAGCAAAATTTAGGTATGGGGGAAGTGTTTAGAATGAAAAAGTGCAAACTATTAACGGTTAAATGATGGTTAATTGCATAATATTTAGCTTATCATATGAGAATTAAGTCATTATGTTATAATTGCACTATTATATGCTTTAATTGAAGAATTTGCTTAATTTTGGGGAATTAATGTTAATTTAGTACATTTATGAACTGTCGGTAAATTGCAGGCTGTGAAATTCTTAAGTATCCGAAAATGCATCTGAGCATCGGATAGTTATACCTGTAACTCTCTGAAATGTTATTTTATGTTTAAACTGCTACTGACACGTGTTGAGAGCTGGTAGATTTACTTACGTTATAACTCGTTAAGTTAGTATAACTGCACGCGTTAAGTTACATGAAAATACACTAAGGCAACGCGTTAGGTTAGTGTTATAAACTTAAGTTGTTATTTTTGCACGTGTTTTATAGTTAAATCAACGAAGGAAGTCCGTTGAGTTATTTGTAACTCCACGGACTATATATTTTCTAATATGCCACTATAGTAGTTGCAGGAATAGACAGTTGGAAGGAAAAACCACATTCGCACGTATCACGCAAGAATTCAATCGCGCAGGGAGAAAGAAATCATCGCCATTGATCTGAAGGAAGGAAATCCAACCGATCATTCAAGCAGAAGCAGTTACCACTGAAGAAATATAAAAGAAAAGAAGAAAAAAAGAAAGAGGGTGATCGATGGATGGCCAATGTATACAGAGGAGGAGCACCAAGCTTTCTGCAGACAGTATCGGTGATTCTCCGAAGTATCACACCAACCATTGTATCACCACCATAATCACCAATCATCGGAGGTCTGTGAGGAGACTTGCCTGATGTCGGGTTGATTCCGAGCCAAACACAGTGCCTAACAACCACTGTGAAGAGTGATCGCGTTGCGGGAAGGGAAGACATTTTCACCAAGTGCCGACTCATATTTCAGGAGATCATAAAGCTTTTAGCCTTGGCTTCGGGTTGATGCCTGTATGCTGAAGAAGAGATCATCTTGCAATTCTGGACTCGCGATTCTATAGGGAGAGGAGACAGAATTGTAAGTGGTTCAATTTTCAGTGGTGTAACCGCGTTGCAAGTAGTGTCGGAAGTATTTACTGTCAAGTGAAATTACTTTACATTTCACCTTTCACCCATCACATAAAAACAAAAATACCAAAAACAATTTATCTTTGATTGTATGTTGTATTTGAGTATTGTATCGTGATTAATGTTATCTATATCAGTTTTATGATTGTTTTATGTTAGTTTTAATTTTACAGTTTACTAAAATTGGTTTGTACAAAACAACTTAAAGATTTTAATGGTTAATGTTTGAATCATCTGAACGTTAGTATTGCATAATGATAAATCTAATGTTAACTAGCCTTAAAAAGTTTAATTGATGTTATTTACAATTTGTGGAATCGCCTAATGGTTGGCCGAATTCCTCTGTAAATAGCAGTATTATAAAGAAGAGACAGGCTCGTGGAGTTAACTTAAGTCCACGAGGATAGTCCGTTGAGTTAGCCATAACTCAACGAACTTAGTCCGTTGAGTTAACTGTAACTCAATGGAGTGCTTATTGAATATAAATTTGAATTGTTCACAATCAAACATTTCTTAAATTCGTCAGCAATTCCCTGTGGGATCGACCTGTGCTTGCACACTGATACAATAGACACTATGCACTTGCAGTTAAAGTACAAATTGGAATTAATATCTAAATTGTATTAAAGGTTGTTTGTTTACTTCTAAAAGAAAGAATAGGCATTAAGATAAATTAACTAATTAAAAATAGAAGTAACAAATCCAAGTTTTTCTAGTGTAGTGCTGGGAAAACACGAACACCATACGATCCTATAGCTTCTAGCCTTGGTTTTGGGTTGATGCTAGTATGTTGAAGAGGAGATCATCTTACAATTCTTGATTCGTGATTCTATAGGGAGAGGAGGTAAGATTGTAAGTGATTAAGTTTTCAGTGGTGTAATCGCATCGCATGTAGTAACAAAAGTTTTTACTGTTGACAGAGATTTTTACATTTCACCTTTCACTCATCTTTAGAAACATATCAAAACAAAAATACTAAAAACAACAAATTATCTATGTTTACATTTAGTATTAAAGTGTTGTATTGTTTGTTTTGTATCGTGATTAATGTTATTATTGTCAGTATTGTGAATGCTTTATATTTGTTTGATTTAGAAAATAGAAAATAGTTTTATTTTTTAATGAAATTGATTCGTCCTAGATACTTAAAGATTTTAATGGTTACTATTTGAAATATCTGAATGTTAGTATTGCTTAATGATAAATCTAATATTAACTAACATTAAAGAGCTTAATTGATGTTATTTACATTTTGTGGAATCGCCCAATGGTTGGCCGAATTCCTTTGTAAATAGTAGTATTTAACTGGAAAGGTAGGCTTGTGGAGTTAACTTAAGTCCAAGAGGTTAGTTCATTGAGTTAACCATAACTCCATGAACTAAGTCCGTTGTGTTAACTTTAACTCAATGGAGTGCTTAATTGAACACATATAAACTCCCATATAAAAATAAGAATAGTACACAATTCTTACTCAATCTTTGTAGGATCGACCTGTACTTACACACAAATACAATATACAGTATGCACTTGTAGTTAAAAATACAAATTGGATTTAATATGTAATTTGTGTGAAAGGTTGTTTGTTTACTTCTAAAAGTAATTATTAATATAAGCATAAAAACAAATCAAACAAGTTTTCTGGCACTACTGTATAAACAAGTTTATGATTTAACTTTTCACAACAATACAAGTTTTCTAGCGTCGTTGCTGGGGATTGAGAAACTAAGCAACTGTAAGTGCTGTTTTGTTTTAATAGCAGAGGGAATGTTGTGTGTTTTATTTTATAATTGAGAATATGACATATGCTTATGATCAAAGATTTTTGAAACTTGTAGTTAGCATATGTGAATTCTACAATTTGGAAGGTCACATCTCTAATTGTTTGAAATTGAGATGATTGTAGATGGTTAGATCACATGAACAACAAATGAATTATATTCAATATAATAGAGCTGAGTATGAGAATCCTCTAGTTTACCCAACTAATGGTTAGTTTAGAATATATAATATGTTGAGAGACAAGGAAGTTTGAGATAGGTATAACAAACTAGAGCATAGATTAGACTAAAACATGGACAAACTGGAACAGTACATGCGTCAGCAATAAGAAGTCAACCAATTAAACTATATGGAAGAATCTTTAGAACCTAAAATTGATATCACATACGAAACTGAAAAAACCATAATGAAAATTGATCAAAAATTGAATGCAATGAGATTAGATGATTTGGAAATAAAACTAAAAGCATTGGACGAATTTACAATGAAATTACAAGTTATGCAATAGGAAAACACAAATGAAAACTTTAATGTTATAGATTTGCATAATTTGTAAAACATACAGGCAATAGAAAATACCAATGCAATAGAATTTAAAGAATGTAAGTTAAAATTAAAAACAATTGAAGATCGAAATTATGAAAATGAAATACAAGAACATCATGAAAGTAATGAAAATCTAGAAGGTGTATGTATAACATTGAGATTTGGAACTGATATACCACCAAGAATTCAGAAAGAAAGTAATATGAAGGTGGATAAGAACCAAATTTAAAAGGATAATGAAAACGTAATATCTGAAAATTTAGAAATTAATGAAGAAAAAACTAAATCTAGAAATGAGATTAAAAATGATCAAACAAATAAAATGAAAGACAAAGAATCTTGTAAATCACAATCATTAGCACCCTATCCTAAAAGATTACAACAAACATTTCCTGAAAAACAAGAAAAAATTAGAGAAATTTTTGAAAAAGTACAAGTTAACGTTCCTTTGTTAGACTTATTGCAGAAAATGCCACATTGTGCTAAATTTCTTAAGGATTAGTGTACTAAGAAAAGAGAGAGAAAAGTTTTAAGGAAAGTCTTTTTAGTAGAGCAAAGTAGTTCCCTATTTCTGTCACAAATTCAAGTTGTTCCAATAGAAAAACCATTAGGAGAAATTCTTTATCCTGAGTTAGTAGATGAACTTTCATGTATTTGATTACCAAACTTTGAGAGAGAAAGGTTTGAATTGAATCTAATTATATTAGTCAATTACCACACTTTCATGGATTTGAAAGTGAAGACACCTATTATTTCCTTAGAGAATTTAATGAAGTTTGTCAAATGATGAGAATGCCTAATATAAGTATAGATGCTATTAAACTTAGATATATTCCCTTTGCTTTAAAAGACATAACTAAGAGATGACTATATACTTTAGCTCTTGATTCAATTTTTACGTGAACTGAATTTTGTTCAATTTTTCTAGAAAAATATTATCCAACTCATCAAACGATTAAGAAGAAAAAGGAAATATTAATGTGTAGGCAAAAACAAGGAGAATCATTCTAGAAATATTTTGAACGATTTAAAGATTTATTAACTCAATGTCCACACCATGCAATGAGTAAGACACAATTAATAGGTATAATTTATGAAATCAAATTAACTGAGTTAACTAGGAAAATAGAAGAGTTATCATTAAATCAAAAACTAGCAGATAAGAATGCAAATACTAATGACTTAGATATTATCTATGCTAGAAACCAAAAAGATAATTTTGGTAATGCTCATAACCCTAATTGGAGGAATCACCTAAATTTATCTTGGAGAAATAACAATTTCCAAAGAGGAGAAAATATTAATGATAGAAATCCAAGTTATGAAGCATTAATTGAACAAGGACCTAGAATAGAGAAATTAGAAAAAATAATTCAACACTTAAAGAATCGTCTAGATCATGTGTTTGGAAATACTGCCATTCAGAATCAAAACATGAATAGAAATATACCTCTTAGATAGAAGTAATCAATAGAAGTTAGACCTATAGGAGGACTGCCAAGTCAATCAATATTGAATCCTTTGAACAAAATTGTTAATGAAATTGATATCTCCTATGGGAGGGAAACTAAATGAAGTAGTATAATTATTAACAAATATGTATACTATAGAAAAGAAGAAAAAAAAATACAGAAACATAAAAAAGAAGAAATGAGAAGAGAGTAGTAGTTTTATTTATAATTATCGGGTCCATAGAATTTTTACTTAACTCAATGAACTTAGTCCATTGAGTTACAACCTAACTCCATGGAGATATCTATAAGTTAACTATTAATTTTTATTTTTATTTTATGTTGCTAAATACAAAATCATAATAGATGGAAATGATGGAATTGCCACTATATGCATTGTGAGAAGTATTAAGTTATCTATTAGTTAAAGATCTGTGCAGATTGTGTTGTGCCTCAAAATAAATTAGAGAATGTGTCATAGAAAGATATTTTTATGGACTACAAGCTTCTAAGATGACCAATATTAGAGATGGGTTTTTATGGAAGTTATTCAGTCGTAGTACAATTAGTTATGAATATCTGAATATAGAAGAAACTACTGGAATTCCACCTTATACATTAGAAGGAATAGATCTTATTATGGAAATTGATGAAGGATTGATCATATATAGAACTAAATCAAGGTATGCTATTTTGTTACCTAATATTTTTATTAGAAATCCTATCACTAGAAAAGAATGGAATATAAGAAGACCTAATATGTTTGAAATACCAACTGAAAATTGTGGGGTAGCATTAACATTTTCTAATTGGAATTCAACAATTCTTGATAAAGTATTTTATTGAAGACAAATTGGAAATTGGGGTGAAGGATTATGTTTAAATGTTTACAATTTTATGAATAGATCTTGGAATGAAAAAGTTATGGTATATCTAGGAGATAGAACATTAGTTAACAATATTCATGTGATACTTGATGGGTATATATATCTAGTTACATATATATCAGTTGCATTTAGATCTAATTTATACATAGTGAGTATAGACAGTTATGATGGATCCATAGAAATATTACCTATACCTCAAGTTATAGTTGAACCACCATCCGTGGAATATGATAAAATTCAACTAGGATTATGGTATAGTGAATTTGATAATCCTACTTTATGTCTAGTAAGATGGTGGGATGACCTAATGAAATTTCAAATATGGATAGTGAAAGACCTGAACGAATGGAAGTGGGAAGATGAGTACATTGAAATATTTGTGGAAATAAAAACATCTATATTATCATTGTTGAGGAAAGGAGCCCTATCTGTATTTCATTTCACTAATAGTAATACTCTCATATTTAGTATTGATAACATACTGCAACTTTATAAATTAAAAAGATAAGCAAATTGCATAAAAGTAGAATTAACAACAAGAAGAATAATGCCTAAAGGTTTTGCTTGGACTGACACATTCATTTCATTTGTTACTAGTTTTCAGTCATCTTCTTAAACTGCAATTTTGTATTTTAGTATTTTGTGTATTCTACAGTTATATATAAAAAAAAGAAGAAAGGAAAAATTTTAGTTTATGTTTTGTTTATCTTACAAGAAAAACAAAAATATCAATCTAGTTTGTTGGTATCTGTGTTAGGAAATCAACTGACTTGCTTGTGAGTCCTTAAAGGCATAGGAGTTTGGGTTCCACACAATGCACATTTCTAACAATATATGTTTTACTTTTTGTTATATTGTTATATGTTTTACTTTTATTTGTGAATGAAAAGTTTTTTAGGATCAAAAGTTGGAAGATATTAATGGAGATATAAACAAATAAGGTATTTTGATTCATTACTTAGTCTAAATTTATATTCACGTGTAGTTTGTTGAGTTATTCACTAACTCAATGAACTAAGTTTGTTGATTTAGATGCTAAATTAACAAAATAGTTTATCATACCTACTATCATATACTATATTTTCTGTAAATCTTTTACATTAAGGACAATGTAAAATGTAGGTATGGGGGAGAGGTAATTAGATTAAAATCAAAGTAATCTTGTCATTTGTAAGAATTAGGATTGTTCTGCAATTTTCTATAGAATCTATTAAATTTTTTTATGAATTTTGCTGCAACCTTCCGAAAGTTCACTAAAACTATCCGAAACTTGACTGAAACCTTCCGATAGCTAAAATTATACAAAAAAAAACAACTGTAACTTTCCGAAAACTATATATCTAGGATCTTATAGAGGATTCAATGTATTGGTAGTAAAGTATTATAGTATCCTATGTTTTTACTAAGTTTTCTAAGTTTAACAGTTTTACAATTTTAAATGGTAGGATAAATGCTTAACTGAAACTTAGAAATTCGTCTGAAATCTTGAAAAGTTGAATTCTTGATTTTTAGATTAAATGAAGTGCATACGATCAAGGATAAATTTAACTTGATTGATTAAACTTGTGGAATGATTTATGTGTAAATTATATTGAACTACAATAAAAAGTATGAGCCTATTAATATAGATTCATATTTTCAATAGATTGTAGAAGTAGGATTATATGAGATTTGTGCTTTATTGAATTTGTATTAATGAAATACACATATACTATGTTGAAAAGAAAAAAATGATGATAAAGTGAAAAGCTTTGAGAGTTTATTGATTTGTTTGATCACGAGCCTTTTGTACTTGAACATATAGGTATGCAAGGATTGTTGACTTGATAAAGGACTCTTTAAATCTGGCAACCTAAGATCCTATTCAAACCTGGGATTGTTGACTAAACGCTCGTTACATAGGTACATTAGAAAGCTCTTGTATGATTCAAGCTTTTCAAATTAACTTTTAAAGTAAATATATGCATATACTATTTTGAAAAGATGAAAGTATTTTATTAAAAGTACATATATCTTTGAATCGAGTATGATTTTTATTTTTTATGATCACTGATGTTTGAATCTAGATTAGACTTTTGAAGTTATTTATTTGAGATACACTTCATTATTCTCTTGTTTTAATCATATTAAGTTTGAAGTTATATTTTGATTCATATGTAGTTGAACTTATTCTGGAAATCATATTGGAAAATTCAAGATAATAGATGTTTTTGAAAAAAAATTGATAGTATAGTACAATTACCACTTACTTTATGCAAATATATTTTGTACATTATTTAAGTATTTTTGAAATATATTTACAGGGGAGGAGGAAGAATAATATTAAATTAGATTAATGATTTCTAGAAAAAATATTCATGTTAATCTAACTTTAGTATCCTATGGATCCAAGATGAATAGATATTTTCACAAAGAATGTAGATTTATAAAGGAAAGAAATAGTCCTAGCACTTTAGAAAGACCATTTTTAACTAGATTATAGTAGGTTTGCTAAGGGACTAGCAAAACATAGGTATGAGGGAAGTGTTTAGAATGAAAAAGTGCATAATATTAGTAGTTAATGAATGGTTAATTACATAATATTTAGTATATCATATAAGAATTAAGTCATTATGTCATAATTATACGATTACATGCCTTAATTATAGAATATGCATAATTTCAAGGAATTAGTGTTAATTAAATATCATTTCTGAAAGATTGAAAGCCTAGTATGTGTGGTTTTATAGAAGTTTATGAACCCTCATAAAGTTATTGACATAAATTTACGGACCCTTGTAATATTACTAAGGTAAGTTTATGGAACCTCGTAAAGTTACTAAGGTAAGTTTACAGAACCTTGTAAACTTAGGAATTATTTCACACGTCAACTTTTGAATGATTAAGAATTATGTCTTTTACATATTAAATGCTAAATGTTATAAAAGTATTTGTTTTATTAAACTGCAGAACATGACAACTTGTTGAGTTACAGGTTTAAAGGGTAAAAAGATTATGTGAGAACATGTTAAGTTAGTAAGCAAAACTATAAGTTGTATATCTGAACTCGTTAAGTTAGCATTGTGCATGTGTTGAATTTAAAGTTTACTAATGTTATGTTATGTCACATGAGTTGCATATGTTTAACTCGTTAAGTTAACATAACTATACACGTTAAGTTGCTTTATTAAACTCTAATGTAACATGTTATGTTAGTGTTATAAACTTATAAGTTATCTTTTTATTGTATGTGATACATATATTATTGTTTATATATGCGAGTCCATTGAGTTACAATTAAGTCAACAAAGTAAGTTTGTTGAGTTATACTAACTCCACAGACCAGTTTTTTTCTAATATTCAACTGTGAGCAATTGCAGGAAAAGGAAATTCAAAGGAAAACCACGATTGCACGTATCACATAGGATTTTTATCGTGGAATGAAGAAGAAATCACCACCATTAATAGGAAGGAAGGAAGGAAATCCAACTAGTCATTTAGGTGGAAGCAATTATTATTGAAAGAAATATAAAAGGAAAAGAGAAAGAAAGAAGAAAATTTGTGAACCATGCTAATTATAACAAGCGTCGGTCATTCCTTGAAGCTCCACCACCACCACCAATCATCAATCATTGGAGGTCTATGAGGATACTTTCTAGATGTTGGGTTGATTTCGAGCCAAACATGGTGACTAACAATCATTGTGAGGAGTGATTGCATCGCAAGAAGGGAAGTCATTTTTACCAAGCATCGAATCATCTCTCAAGAGACAGTAAATATTCTAGCCTTGATTTCAGGTTGATGCCACTATATTGAAGAGGAGATCAACTTGCAAAAGTCTCGATTCTCGATTCTATAGGGAGAGGAATGTGTGATAGTAAGTGATTAAGTTTTTTGTGGTGTAATTATGTCATATGTAGTGACGAGAGTTCTTACTGTCAATAGAGAATTTTACCTTTCACCTTTCGTTTATCTTCAGGAACATATCATAATAAAAAAAAACAAAAACTCATAATCTATTTTTATATTTATCAAATTTGTATTATATCATTTTATTTTGTATTGTCATTATTATTAGTATTGTTAGTATTGTTAGTGTTGTTGAATGTTTTATGTTTGTTCCATTCCAGAAAATAGAAAATCATATGACTTATTACTGAAACCAATTCGAATTCAATTCTAAAATCTTGATTAATATAGTTATTGTTTGTAATATCTGAATGTTAGTGCTGATTAATGATAAATATTGTATAAACTAATATTAAAAGCTCAATTGATGTTGTTTACATTCTGTAGAATTACCCAATGGATGATTGTATTCCTCTATGAACAGCAATTTTAATTTGAAGTTACTAGTGAGGCTCATTGAGTTAACTTAACTCCATGAGGATAGTCCATTGAGATAACTGTAACTCAATGAATTATGTCTATTGAGTTAGCAGTAATTCAACAGAATGAGTAATTTAGAACACATAAACCTTGAAAATTTAAATAGTTTGAAATTTTTAATCATTCTCTATGGGATTGACCTGTACTTGCACATTTATGTAATAGACATTGTGCACTTGTAGTTAATTATGAATTAGATTTAATATCTTATTCGTGAAAATTGTTTGTTTACTTCTAAAAGAAAATATACACATATAAGTAAATAAGAACAAACCAAACAATACCTTACTGAATTGATCGTAGTTTAATACACAAAATAGAATATTTAAGCCTTTTGTATTAAGTGTTTTATTCACTTTTTTGTCTATGTATTATAAGGTATAATAATAGGTTTAGAAATCATAAACCATAATTTGCGATCTATGGATTGAAGAAAGACCATCATCCTATATTTCTAGTATTCATAGTGTAAGTCATCAAATAAAGGAGGGTGGTTGTTTAGAATGAAAAAGTGCATAGTATTAGTGGTTAATGAATGGTTAATTGCATAATGTTTAGCTTATCATATGAGAATTAAGCCATTATGTTACAATTATATGAATACATGCCTTAATTGAAGAATATGCATAATTTCAAGGAATTAAACATTAATTAAGTATTATTTATAAAAGATTGAAAACCTAGTTTACGTGTGGTTTTATAGTATAAAACACGAAACCTCGGAATATTACTAAGATAAGTTTACAGAACGTCATAAAGTCAAGAATTATTTCACATGTCCAATTATGAATGATTAGAAATTACTTCTTTTACATGTCAAGTGTTAAATGTTATATGAATATGTATTTGTTTTATTAGACTATAGAATTGAACAAGTTCGTTGAGTTAAGCTTAACTCAAAGAGGTCGATTTATTGAGTTACAGTTAAGTCAACAGAGTAAGTCCGTTAAGTTACACTAACTCCATGGTCTAGTTATTTTCTAATATTTGATTGTGAGCAATTGTAGGAAATTCGAAGGAAATCACGTTGCACGAATTACGCCATGATCTAAATCGTGGAATGAAGAAGTAATCACCATCGTTGATGTGAAGGAAAGAAATCTAACCAATCATTTAGGTGGAAACAGTTATTATTGAAAGAAATATAAAAGGAAAAGAGAAAAGAATAAAGGAGTGTGGGTGGAGAACCACGCTAATTGCAATAAGGGTCGAACATTCCTTGAAGCACCAACCACCACCAATCACTATCAATCCATCAAAGGTCTGTGAGGATACTTTTCGGATGTCAGGTCGATTCCGAGCTAAACACGATGATTGACAACCACTTTGAGGAGTGATCAGGTCATAAGAAAGAAAGACATTTTTACCAAGCATCGAATCATCTCTAAGGAGATAGTCAAACTTCTAGCATTGGTTTCTGGTTGATGCCGCTATACTAAAGAGAAGATCAACTTACAAAAGTCTAGGTTCATAATCTAGTAGGGAGAGGAGTGTTTGATAGTAAGTGATTAAGTTTTCAATGGTGTAATTACATCGCATGTAGTGACGAAAGTTTCTTATTGTTGATAGAGAATTTTACCTTTTACCTTTCGTTCATCTTTAGGAATAGAAAACAAAAACAAATTAAAACTTATTATCTATTTTTATGTTTATCAATTCTGTGTTGTATCGTTTGTTTTGTATTGTTAGTATTGTTAAATGTTTTATGTTTATTTTATTCCAATGAATAGAAAATCGTATTATTGATTACTAAAACTAGTTAGCATTAAATCCTGAGTGCTAGTGTGGATCAATGATAATTATAATATAAACTAGCATTAGAAGCTTAATTGATGTTGTTTACATTTTATGGAACTACCCAATGGATGACCATATCCCTTTGTGAACAACAATTTTAATTTGAAGTTACTAAGGAGATTCATTGAGTTAACCTTAACTCTACAAAGATAGTCTGTTGAGATAACTGTAATTCAACGAACAAAGTTCGTTGAGTTAAATATAAATCAACGGAGTGAGTAATTTAAAATATGATAACCCTAGGCTATGAAAATTTAAATAGTACGAAATTTTACTAACTCTCTATGAGATCGACTTGTATTTGCACACTTATGTGATAGACACTATGCACTTGCAGTTATTGAAATGAATAGATTTACTGAACTTAAATCTTATTCATGAAAATTGCTTGTTTCCTTAAAGAATTATTAGATATACATATATTTGAGTAAATAAGAGCAAAGAACAAGTTTTTTGGTGCCGTTATCGAGGAGTGAAAAGCTAAAAATCGTAGCACTATTTTGTTTTCATAGCTTAAGGAGTGTTGTGTGTTTTTATCATTAAGAATATGGCATATGCTTATGCTTAAAGATTTCTAAAACCTATGGTTAGCATATGTGAATTCTGCAATTTGAAAGTGCTACATAACATTGCTGATTGTTTAAAACTAAGACGATTGCAGATGGTTAAATCAAATGGACAACAAATGAATTATATCCAATATAATAGAATTGAGCATGAAATTCCTATAGTTTACCCAACCAATAGTCAATTTAGGACAAGTAATATGTCGAGAGATAGGGAAGTTTGGGATAGGTATGACAGACTTGAACGAAGTTTAGAACAAAACCTAGACAAATTAGAAGAATACATGTATTATTTGCAAGAAGTCAATCAAATAAACTATAAGGAAAATTATTCAGAACTTAAAATAGATATCATTTATGAAACTAAGAAAACCATAATAAAAATTGATCAAAAACTGAATGCAATGAGATTAGATGATTTAGAAAGAAAGCTAAATGCACTAGATGAATTTACAATGAAATTAAAAGTCATGCAAGATAAAAATGAGAACACAAATGATAATCCAAATGTCAAAAGTGTGCATAATGTACAAAACATAAAGATAAACGAAATTACCAATGAAATAGGAATTGAGAGATGTAATCCAACTAAAGAATATATGTAAATGATCAAAATCATAAGAAAGAAAGAGTAATACAAGAACAACATGAAATTACTGAAGATATGGAAGATGTTTATGTAACATTAAGATCTAGAACTTATGTGCCACCAAGAATTCAAAAGAAAACAAGGTAAAGCTAAGTATGAACAATCTTCAAAATAGAAATGAACACATAATACTTGAAAGCATAGAAATCAACGAACAAAAATGTAAATCTGAAAATGAAACTATAAATGGCCAAAAGAAAGAAATAGATAAAAAAGAATTTGAAGTTAATCATGGACAAGAAAAAGAATTTTTTAAATTACAATCATTAGCACCCTATTTTGAAAAATTAAAACAAACATTTCCTGAAAAACAAGATAAAATTTGAGAAATTTTTGAAAAAGTACAAGTTAACATTCCTTTGTTAGATTTATTGCAGAAAATACCGACTTATACTAAATTTCTTAAAGATTGGTGTACTAAGAAAAGGGAGCGAAAAGTATTAAGAAAAGTCTTTTTAATAGAACAAAGTAGTTTTCTGTTTCTACCATAAATTCCTAAAAAGTTATCTGATCTAGGAACCCCTATTATGTCATGCACAATAGGTAATACAACTTTACAAAGAACTTTAATAAACCTAGGTGCAAGTATAAATGTTATGCCTAGTGATATATTTGTATCCCTAGGATTAGAAGGCTTAAACTCTACTAGTATTGTCATTCAATTGGTAGATTGAAGTATAAGATACCCAAAAGGAAAAATAAAGGATGTCTTAATTAAATTTAAGGACTTCATTTATCTTGTAGATATTGTTGTTTTGGATTCCCAAAAGACTATGAATTAGAGTAATGATACATATTTAATTTTAAGAATGCCATTTCTAGCAACTTTGGGGGCTATTATAAACTATAAAAGTGGAATGATGAAATTAGCATATGATAATGAGAATACTCAACTAAATATTTTCAAACTAGAAAGGGATGAAGAGTTGGAGATGTCCTTATATACTCTAGATTTTCTAGAGGATGAAGGAGACATGTTAGAAGAGGTGTGTTTAATCTTCTTTTGTTCAATTACTTTTAAATGTATATTTATAAGTTCTGCTAAAAGTAAACAAATAATTTTCACAAATTAGATATTAAATCTAATTTGTTCTTAACTACAAATGCACAGTGTATATTGTATTTGTGTGCAAGTACAAGTCGATCCCACAGAGATTGAGTAAGAATTGTGTATTATTTTGATTTTTATATTGGAGTTTATATGTATTCAGTTAAGCACTTCATTAAGTTACAATTAACTCAATGGACTTAGTTCATGGAGTTATGGTTAACTCAACAAACTAACCTTGTGGACTTAAGTTAACTCCATAGGCCTACCTTTCCAATTAAATATTGCTATTCACAGAAGAATTTAGTCATCTATTGGGCAGCTCTACAGAATGTAAATAACATCAATTAAGATTTTT
Organism: Cymodocea nodosa; assembly: GCA_036874045.1. NCBI lineage: Eukaryota > Viridiplantae > Streptophyta > Magnoliopsida > Alismatales > Cymodoceaceae > Cymodocea > Cymodocea nodosa. The sequence goes on from CM072341.1 coordinate 2,312,761, forward strand.
AATGTTAGTTAATCTGAGATTTGTCAATAAGCAATACTAACATTCAGATATTTCAAACAGTAACCATTAAATTTTTTTTAAGTATTCTACATGAATCAATTTCAGTAAACAATAAAACTATTTTATATTTTCTGAATCAAACAAATATAAAACATTCACAATACTAGCAATGATAACATTAATCATGATACAAAACAAACAATACAATACATTAATACTAAATGCCAACACAGATAATTAGTTGTTTTTGGTATTTTTGTTTTGATATGTTCTTGAAGATGAGCGAAAGATGAAGTGTAAAAATCTCTATCAATAGTAAAAACTTCCGTTACTACATGTGACACGATTACACCATTGAAAACTTAATCACTTACAGTCTTGCCTTGTCTCCCTATAGAATCGCGAACCAAGACTTGTAAGTTGATCTCCTCTTCAGTATACTGGCATCAACCCGAAACTAAGGCTAGAAGTGTTACGATCTCCTGAGATATGAGTCGATGCTTGGTAAAAATGGTTTCCCTTCCTACGATGCGATCACTCCTCATAATGGTTGTCAGTCACCGTGTTTAGCTCAGAATCGACCCAACATTCGAAAAGTATCCTCACTGACCTCCAATGGTTGGTGATTTTGGTGGTATTGTGGAGCTTTAAGGAACTTTCGACGCTTCCCGTAGTTAGTGTGATCCTCCACCTTCACACACACACACACAGTTTTTCTCCTCTTCTTTTATATTTCTTTTAGTAGTAACTGCTTCTACTCAAATGAATAGTTAGATTTCCTTCATTCATATCAATGATGGTGATTTCTTCTTCATTCCACGAGTTAATTCCTACGTGATATGTGCAATCGTGGTTTTCCTTCATATCATAGATCCCCCAAAACTTTGTCTTCTTGTAACTTTTTTAATTCTTACACTTACAAAACACATGATTGAACAAGAAAACTTATCTGTTCATTAGTCATTTTATAAAACTCGAATAGTTATCCATCCATGCATATAAAAACTCGAATAGTTATCTATCCATGTATATAAAAACTTGAACAATTATCTAACTCTTCGATTTTTCATTACCAGATGCACATGGAAAATACATGAAAACTTAAAACATTAAAAACACACGTGCAGATAACTTAACTATACAAGTTTTTTAACATAACTCTTCAACTAAATCAAAACGTTAACAATACGAAAGTTTACGTTTCCTACTTCTACGATTGCTACAATGGCATGATAGAAAATAAATGGTCTATGGAGTTAGTGTAACTCAACGGACTTACTTCGTTGACTTAACTATAAACATGTGTGGTAAAGAAATAACTTATAAGCTTATAACACTAATACAACGCATTACCTTAGTGTATATTCAAGTAACTCAACACGTATAGTTATGCTAACTTAATGAGTTAAACATGTGCAACTTACGTGACATAATAAAGCATTTAATTTCAACACGTGCATAATTCTAACTTAACGAGTTCAAATATTTTGGATAGTTACAACTATAAATATCTGAAACTTATATGCATTTCGGATAGTTAGCCCCTAACCTTCCAAAAGATAACTTAAGTCAAGTTTCTAGATTGCAACATGTGTCCTTAGTAATTCTTATGATAAAAAAGGTATTTTGGATACTTGCAAACCTAACTATCCAATGCTTAGACACATTTCAGATACTTAACATCTAACTTACTAAAAATCCACTTAAGTCATGTATTAAGGTTACAACACATGTACTTCAAGAAATAATAAAGTATTCTTTAAATGTTTAAAACATAACTATCCAGTACATGAAATGTAACTCTCCGAAATAACAGATAATTCAGATACTTAAGAATTACAAAGCCTGTAACTCACTGATAGTGCAAAAATGTACTTAATTAATACTAATTCCTTGAAATTATGCAGATTCTTTCGTTAAGGCATCTAATAATGCAATTATAACATAATGACTTAATTCTCATATGATAAGCTAAATATTATGCAATTAACTATTAATATTACGCACTTTTTCATTGTAAAGAAGGTGATTCAAGAAGAATTAAATAGACAATTAGATACTGAAAATCTAGAAGGAAGTGAAAATATAGATGGAGACTTAAACATAGAAGTAGAAGGAGACCAAGAAGAATTTAATATTGAAGACAAAAATGTTAAATTAGGAGCTCTAGCTTTTGATGGTCAATACCTAGATTTAAAACCATTACCTCCTAAATTAATCTATAAATTTCTAGAAGAAGAACGAACTTGTCCAATAATTGTAGCATCAAATTTAAAGGAAAATCAAATATCTAAATTAAAAGATGTAGTAAAGAAATATAAAGAAGCAATAGGTTGGACTATGGCTAACATAAAACGATTAAGTTCAATTATATGCCGTCATCATATATATTTAGAAGAAAGTGCTAAACTAGTTAGAATTCCTGAAAGAAAATTAAATCCAAACCTTAAAGAAGTAGTCAAGAAGGAAATTGTGAAATGGTTAGATAATAACATAATATATTCGATTTCTAACATCTCATGGGTTAGTCCAATCCATGTGGTTCCTAAAAAATCAAGGTTAACTATTATTAGGATTGAAAATCAAAACTTGATACCCACTAGAATTCAATCAGGTTAGAGAGTGTGTATAGATTATAGGAAGATGAATGTTATAACTAGGAAATATCATTTTCCCTTACCTTTTATAGATCAAATGTTAGAAAAATTAGTAGGGCAAGAGTATTTTTGTTTCCTAGATGGGTATTCAGGATATAACCAAGTTCTAGTAGCATTAGAGGATTAAGAGAAAACAATTTTCACATATCTTAATGGAACTTTTGCTTTTAAAAGGATGTCATTCGGATTATGCAATGCACCAGCTACTTTTCAAAGATATATACAAGGTATTTTTATTGGAATGACTAAAGATTTTTTGAAAATATTTATAGATAACTTTACAGTATATGGTACTTCATTTGAAGTATGTTTGAAGAATTTAGAACTAGTGTTGAGGTGTTGTGTAGAGAAAAATTTGATTTTGAGTTGGGAAAAATATCATTTTATGGTGAAATAAGGAATAGTCTTAGGACATGTTGTTTCTATGAAAGGACTAGAAGTAGATAAAGCTAAAATAAAAGTTATTTCAAATTTACTAGAACCTAAAATAGCAAAAGATATTATATTATTTTTAGGGCATACAAGATTTTACAAGAGATTTATTAAAGATTTTAGCGAAATAGCTAGACCATTGACCAATTTGTTAAAGGATATTTGAACTTTGATGGAAAATGTAAAGAAATTTTCTTTAATCTTAAGACTAGCTTAATTACAACTCTTATAATACAAGCACTTAATTGGAATCACCTATTTGAGTTAATGTGTGATGCATCTAATTTTGCTGTAGAAGCTATGTTAGGGCAGAAGATAGAAAAATCTCCTAAAGTGATTCATTATGCGAGCAAAACTCTAAATGATGCTTAAGTTGATTACACAACTATTGAAAAAGAGTTATTAGCTATTGTATTTACCTTAGAAAAATTTAGATCATACTTAATAGGAACTAAAGTGATAGTATACATGGATCATTTAGCTATAAAGCATTTAATAGCAAAGAAAGAAACTAAACCTAAACTGATCCAGTGGATATTATTATTGCAAGAGTTTGATTTAGAAATTAAAAATAAGAAAGGATGTGAAAATATAATAGTAGATCATTTGTCAAGGTTACAAATAGAAAAATCAAACATTAATATTAAGGATCATTTTCTTGATGAACAATTAATGACAATAGAAATAATGCATTGGTATGCAGACATAGTTAATTATTTAGTTACAAGATTAACAACTGAGGATTGGAATAGACAGAATAAGAAATTATTCTTTTCAAGAGTAAAATATTACTATTAGGAGGACCCTTACTTATTTTAGAAATGTCTTGATTTAGTCATAAGAAGGTATGTCCTAGAAACTAAATATCATAGCATATTATCTTTCTGTCATGACCAAGTATGTGGAAGGCATTTTGGTTCAAGAAAAACTGCAGCCAAAGTTTTACAATGTGAATTTTGTTAGCCAACACTATCTAAAGATGCTCACAAATACTGTTTAAGTTGTTTAAGATGTCAACAAATAGGATGGATATCAAAGAGAAACTTGATGCCTCTAAATCCTATTGTTGAAGTCGAGATCTTTGATGTATGAGGAATTGATTTTATAGGTTCATTTCTTATGTTTAATTAGTTTAATTATATATTGTTAGGTGTGAATTATGTATCTAAATGGATAGAAGCTATTCCTAGAAAAACTAATGACAACAAAGTAGTAATACATTTTATAAAAACTAATATAATTGCTAGATTTAGAGTACCTAAAGTGATTATCAATGATAGGGGAATTCATTTTTGTAATAGAAGTTTTGAAGCTTTGTTTGACCAAAAACGTAGTCTTAGTTCAATCACAGTCTAAGAGAAAATTATATATATCATTATTAATATATATATAGTATTGTCATATCTGTTTGATTGGAAAAAAATATCAGTTTGACCAAAGGTCAAAAAATTATAAAATCAAAGTCAGTCAACTAGAGATTCTTCGATTTTGATCGAAGCTAAAATTATATTTATATTATTTTAATAGATAAAGCTTTGTTGGGAAGTCTATTGAGTTAAGTTTAACTCAACGAACTTAGTCCATTGAGTCTATTGGTAAGTCTTCGAACTTATTTCATTGAGTAAACTAATTACTCAACGAAGTACTAGAGTAAGTCCATGAACTTAGTTCGTGGAGCTAACATGTAACTCAACGGAGTAGTAAGAGAGAGAAGCGTAATTCTATGTGGGAAATAACCTAATAACCAAAAATCATTATCAATAAAAATCATTATCTGTAGAAATCATTTAGCACTTAGCACAACAAAAATCAGAATTTATTCCATAAAGCAACAAAGTTGAAGATGGCTCAAAACTAGTGGGACGAGATTAACATTAGAGAGTTCCTTAGAAAATTTGAAGACCAACATTCACTAAAGAGGATTCAAAACATGACTAGGGAAAATGAGTTACAATAGGTAGAAGAAGACATTTTTCATTTTACAAAAAGGATAGTAGATTTAAATGTTAGAACACCAAGCATTTTGGAAACCAAAATGAAAGTGGCAATTGAAATTGTCATTGTAGGATCGAATGGCTACATAAGAGGGGGGTGAATTGTGTTTTTCAACATTTTCAAAAATAATTGAAACTTCAAATTCAAAAACAAGTTGAGACATTGTTTTAATCAAATCATTTTATTCAAGGTTTCAATTACAATATACAATTCAATTCTCCTCAGAAATTGTAAATGTAATTATATAATGATACCATGTTTCATCTAATCAAATTTATAACTACAAACAGAGAAAACTAATTTGCGGAATTTAAAACATTTCTCTCTATTTGAGATTTTTCTTCTTCTTTTTCTTCTGCAATTCTTCAATGACAAATATCTGACTTTCTCTACTTCATTGAATTTGTTTTCTTTTAATTCTTCAAATCTTTAGTGACATATATCTGACTTTCTCTTCTTCATTGAATTTTCTTCTATCTGAGAGCTTTTCCCTAGAGAGGTGTTTTGATCCTTGAAAATATATTTCGTTTGGTGTGTAGGGATAATTGATCAACGAGAATTCTATGCCTTTTATTTTGTATCTTCATTTCATGCATATCCTCCACATTTAAGCACTATCAGTTTTCCACATTTTCTCTTTTTCCTTCATCGAAATACACACGTTCTGACCCACGTTTTCTTTTCGAATTTTCTTTAATCATTAATATTGGATCTCTAAAAAATTTCTTGCAAAATAAACTTTCTTGTCCAAAACTTTCATCAAGTGTAATAACAAATCATTGTGTTAATGTTAACTAAATGAGTAAAACAAGTATATTTATAACTTAACGTATCTAACTTAATGAGTTCATCATGTACCAAATCATGTGACAAGTACTATAGCTAATTCAACGAACTAAGTCTGTGGTGTTACGCTAACTCAACAAACCAGTAAAAATGTCTTTCGAAAGATTAAATGCTAACTCACCGAAAACTGTTTAATTATTGGATAGTTAAGTTTTCTAAGTATCTAAAATACATTTTTATCATAAAACTAGTGAGACACGTGTCGAGACCTAGAGACATGACTTAAGTTATCTTTTAGAAGGTTTGAGTTTCGGATAGTTATGGTTGTAAGTCTCTGAAAATCCTGATAACTCACTGATCTAGTAATAAATAAATGTTTTTATAGTAAGGTATTTATCACGTGCAATAATAATAACTTTAAGTTTATAGCACTAACTTAACGTGTTACCTTAGTGTTCAATATAGCAATTCAAGGTGCATTTACACCTACTACCAAGCACTGACTCCTATAAGAACTTTGGAGTTAACTGTGTTTGGGCGAGAGCAGAACCAGGATAGGTGACCACTTGGGAAGTTCTCGTGTAGTGCCTATGGTCAGTAGTGTTGGCTCTACTCAAGCATTGGCAAGCTGTAGCTGTGTGCACCACTTACCAAAGTGGGCCTAGCAAGGCCCCTTACAAGCTTTTGTCTCCTTGGATACTTCTGGTGTATACCAGGCCATTTGAGTGTCCATTGAGACTCACATGTTATCACCTCCATGGATACTCCTAGTGTATACCAAGCTGTTTGAGTGTCCATGAAGGTTCACCTTCTATCACCTCTAAGGATACTCCTAGTGTTCACCAGGCTATTTGAGTGTCTAAGGAGGACCCTTAAAAAAAAAAAAAAAAAAAAAGCAATTCGATGCATGTAGTTATGTTAACTTAACGAGTTAAACATGTACAACTCACATGATGCAATATAACATTCATAAACCTTAATTTCACCACATGCGTAATACTAACTTAATGAGTTCTTCTCTTCATTTTAACCATTTGTTCACTAACTTAACGAGTTCTCATGTGACCTTTATACAAATAACGCACTAACTCAACAAGTTGTCTTAACGAGAAATAGGGAACTACTTTGCTTAGCTAAAAAGACTTTCCTTAAAACTTTTCGCTCTCTTTTCTTAGTACACCAATTCTTAAGAAATTTAGCACAATGTGGCATTTTCTACAATAAGTCTAACAAAGGAATGTTAACTTGTACTTTTTCAAAAATTTCTCTAATTTTTTCTTGTTTTTCAGGAAATGTTTGTTGTAATCTTTCAAGATAGGGTACTAATGATTGTGATTTACAAGATTCTTTTTCTTTCATTTCATTTGTTTGATCATTTTTAGTCTTATTTTCAGATTCAAATTTTTCTTTATTGATTTCTAGGTTTTCAAATACTACGCTTTCATTATCCTTTTGAATTTAGTTCTTATCCTCCTTCATATTACTTTCTTTCTGAATTCTTGGTAGTATATCAGTTCCAGATCTCAATGTTATACATACATCTTCCAAATTTTCATTACTTTCATGATGTTCTTATATTTCATTTTCATAATTTTGATCTTCAAGTGTTTTTAGTTTTAACTTACATTCTTTTATTTCTATTGCATGGGTATTTTCTCTTGTCTGTATGTCTTGCAAATTATGCAAATCTATAACATTAAAGTTTTCATTTGTGTTTTCCTATTGCATAACTTGTAATTTCATTGTAAATTCGTCCAATGCTTTTAGTTTTCTTTCCAAATCATCTAATCTCATTGCATCCAATTTTTAATCAATTTTCATTATAGTTTTTTTAGTTTCGTATGTGATATCAATTTTAGGTTTTGAATATTCTTCCCTATAGTTTAATTGGTTGACTTCTTGTTGCTGACACATATATTGTTCTAGTTTGTCCATGTTTTGGTCTAAGCTATGCTTCAATCTGTCATACCTATCCCAAACATCCTTGTCTCTCAACATATTACACATTCTAAACTGACCATTAGTTGGGTAAACTATAGGATTCTCATACTCAACTCTATTATATTGAATATAATTCATTTGTTGTTCATGTGATCTAACCATCTGCAATCGTCTCAGTTTAAAATAATCAGAGATGTTATGACCTTCCAAATTGCAGAATTCACATATGCTAATTACAGGTTTCAGAAATCTTTGAGCATAAGTATATGCCATATTCTCAATTATAAAATAAAACACACAACACTCCCTCTACTATTAAAACAAAACAGCACTCATAGTTGCTTAGCTTCTCAATCCCCAACAACAACATTAGAAAACTTGTATTGTTGTGAAAAGTTAAATCATAAACTTATTTATATAGCGGTGCTAGCAAACTTGTTTGATTTGTTTTTATGCTTATATCAATAATTACTTTTAGAAGTAAACAAACAACCTTTCACACAAATTAGATATTAAATCCAATTTGTATTTTTAACTGCAAGTGCATAGTGTATATTGTATTTGTGTGCAAGTACAGGTTGATCCTATAGAGATTGAGTAAGAATTGTGTACTGTTCTTATTTTTATATTAGAGTTTATATGTGTTCAATTAAATACTCTGTTAAGTTATAGTTAAGACAATGGACTTAGTTCGTGAAATTATGGTTAACTCAACGAACTAATCTCGTGGACTTAAGTTAACTCCACGAGCCTACCTTTCTAGTTAAATAGTACTATTTACAAAGGAATTCAGCCAACCATTGGGTAGTTCCACAGAATGTAAATAACACCAATTAAGCTCTTTAATTTTAGTTAATATTAGATTTGTCATTAAGCAACACTAACATTCAAATATTTCAAATAGTAATCATTAAAATCTTTAGGTATCTAGGACGAATCAATTTCAGTAAACAATAAAACTATTTTCTATTTTTCTAAATCAAACAAACATAAAACATTCACAATACTAACAATGATAACATTAATCATGATACAAAAACAAACAATATAGCACTTTAATACTAAATGTAAACACAGATAATTTGTTGTTTTTGGTATTTTTGTTTTGATATATTCCTAAAGATAAATGAAAGGTGAAATGTAAAAATCTCTATCGACAGTAAAAACTTCCATCACCACATGCGACGCAATTATACCACTAAAAACTTAATCACTTACAATCTTGCCTCCTCTCCCTATAGAATCGAGAATCAAGAATTGTAAGATGATCTCCTCTTCAGCATACTGGCATCAACCCGAAACCAAGGCTAGAAGCTTTACGATCTCCTGAAATATGAGTCAGTGCTTGGTGAAAATGGCTTCCCTTCCCGTGACACAATCATTCCTCACAGTGGTTGTCAGTCACCGTGTTTGGCTCGGAATCGACCCGACATCAGGAAAGTATCCTCACAGACCTTCGATGGTTGATGAATTTGGTGGTGGTGTGGAGCTTTAGGAAACTTCCGACACTTCCTGCAATTAGCACGGTTCTCCACTCCTGCACACACACTTTTCTTCGTCTTTCTCCTCTTCTTTTATATTTCTTTCAGTAGTAACTACTTCTACTTAGATGATCGATTGGATTTCCTTCATTCATATTAATGATGGTGATTTCTTCTTCATTCCATGAGTGAATTCCTGCATGATACGTGCAATCGTTGTTTTCCTTCGAATTTCCTATTTCTACAACTACTATAGTGGCATATTAGAAAATAAATGGGCCATGAAGTTACAACTAACTCAACGGACTTACTTCGTTGATTCAATTATAAAACACGTGCAATAAAGTAATACCATATAAGCTTATAACACTAACACAATGCGTTATCTTAGTGTATATTTAATTAACTTAACACATATAGTTATGCTAACTTAACGAGTTAAACACGTGCAACTCACGTGATATAATAAAGCATTTAAATTCAACACATGCATAATTCTAACTTAACGAGTTCAAATATATAACTTACGATTTTTACTCAATAACTTGATGAGTTCTCACATGATCTTTTTATACCTTTAAACCTGTAACTTAACGAGTTAGCACGTGATCTTTCAACAAAAAGAACCCTAACTCAACGAGTTGTTACTCTACACCTGTACATGATATAAATATATGCAAATAAAATAGATCATGCTTAATACTATAAAACCACAATTAAATCAGGTTTTCAGATAACGACACGTGTCCTTAGTAAGTTTTATGATAAAAAGATATTTCGGATGCTTGCAAACCTAACTATTCGATGCTCAGATGCATTTCAAATAGTTAGCAGATAACTTACTGAAAATTCACTTAAGTCATGCATTAAAGTTACAACACATGTACTCTAGGAAATAATAAAATATTCTTTAAACATTAAAAACATAACTATTTGGTACATAAAATGTAACTCTCTAAAATAACAGAAAATTTGGATACTTAAGAATTAAAAAGCCTGTAATTTACCAACAGTTCAGAAATGTACTTAATTAACGCTAATTCCTTGAAATTATGCAAATTCTTTCATTAAAGTATATAATAGTGCAATTATAACATAATGGCTTAATTCTCATATGATAAGTTAAATATTATGCAATTAACCATCATTTAACCGTTAATATTATGCACTTTTTCATTCTAAACAGTATATCTTGCAAATTATGTAAATCTGTAACATTAAAGTTTTCATTTGTGTTTTCTTATTGCATAACTTGTAATTTGTTTGTAAATTCATCTAATGCTTTTAGCTTTTTTTCAAGATCATCTAATTTCATTGCATTCAATTTTTGATCAATTTTCATTATGATTTTTTTAGTTTTGTATATGATATCAATTTTAGGTTCTAAATATTCTTCCCTATAATTTAATTGGTTGACTTCTTGTTACTGACACATGTATTATTCCAGTTTGTCCATGTTTTGTTCTAAACTACGCTCTAGTCTGTCATACCTATCCCAAACTTCCTTATCTCTCAACATATTACACATTCTAAATTGACCATTAGTTGGGTAAACTATAAGATTCTCATACTCAGCTCTATTATATTGAATATAATTCATTTGTTGTTCATGCGATCTAACCATCTACAGTCGTTTGAGTTTCAAACAATCAAAGATGTTGTGACCTTCCAAATTGCAGAATTCACATATGCTAACTATAAGTTTCAGAAATCTTTGAACATAAGCATATGCCATATTCTCAATTATAAAATAAAACACACAACACTCCTTCTGATATTAAAACAAAACAGCACTCACAGTTGCTTAGCTTCTCAATCCCTGGCAATAGTGCTAGAAAACTTGTTTGGCTTGAAAAGTTAAATCATAAACTTGTTTGATTTTATTTTTATGCTTATATTAATAAATTCTTTTAGAAGTAAACAAACAACCTTTCACACAAATTAGATATTAAGTCCAATTTGTATTTTAACTACAAGTGCACAATGTATATTGTATTTGTGTGCAAGTATATGTCAATCTCACAAAGATTGAGTAAGAATTGTGTACTATTTTTTCTTTAAATTGGAGTTTATATGTGTTTAGTTAAGCACTCCGTTGAGTTACAGTTAACTCAACGGACTTAGTTCGTGGAGTTATGGTTAACTCAACGGACTAACCTCATGGACTTAAGTTAACTTCATGAGCCTATCTTTCCAGTTAAATGCTGTTATTTATAAAGGAATTCGGCCAACCATTGGGTGGTTACACAGAATGTAAATAACATCCATTAAGCTCTTTAATGTTAGTTAATATTAGATTTGTCATTAAACAACACTAACATTCAGATATTTCATACAGTAACCAATAAAATTTTTAAGTATTTGGGACGAATCAATTTCATTAAACAATAAAACTATTTTCTATTTTCTGAATCAAATAAGCATAAAACATTCACAATACTAACAATGATAACATTAATCACGATACAAAACAAACAATACAACACTTTAATACTAAATGTAAACATAGATAATTAGTTAGTTTTGGTATTTTTGTTTTGATATGTTCCTGAAGATGAGCGAAAGATGAAATGTAAAATCCTCTATCGATAGTAAAAACTTCCGTCACTACATGCGACGCGATTACACTACTAAAAACTTAATCACTTACAATCTTGCCTCCTCTCCCTATAGAATCATGAATCAAGAATTGTAAGATAATCTCCTCTTCAGCATACTGGCATTAACCCGAAACCAAGGCTAGAAGCTTTATGATCTCCTAAGATATGAGTTAGTGCTTGGTGAAAATTGCTTCCTCACAGTAGTTGTCAGTCACCGTGTTTGGCTCGAAATCGACCCAACATCTAGAAAGTATCCTCACAGACCTTTGATGGTTGGTGATTTTGGTGATGGTGTGGAGCTTTAGAGAACTTCTAACGCTTCCTGTAGTTAACGTGGTTCTCCACTTACACGCACACACTTTTCATCTTTCTCTTATTCTTTTATATTTCTTTCAATAATAACTACTTCTACTTAAATGATTGATTGGATTTCCTTCATTCATATCAACGATGGTGATTTCTTCTTCATTCCACAAGTGAATTCCTACGTGATACGTGCAATCGTGGTTTTCCTTCGAATTTCTTGTTTCTGCAACTGCTATAGTGGCATGTTAGAAAATAAATGGTCCGTAGAGTTAGTGTAACTCAACGGACTTACTTCATTGATTTAACTATAAAAACACGTGCAATAAAGAAATAACTTATGAGCTTATAAAACTAACAAAACGTGTTACCTTAGTATATATTCAAGTAACTCAACACGTATAGTTATGCTAACTTAACGAGTTATACATGTGCAGCTCACGTGACATAATAAAACATTTAATTTCAACACGTGCATAATTCTAACTTAACGAATTCAGATAACAACTTACAATTTTTACTCACTAACTCAACGAGTTTTCATATGATCTTTTTACACCTTTAAACCTATAACTCAACGAGTTGTTACTATGTACCTGAATAATCTTTTAACGTTTAAAACATAACTATCCGATACATGAAATATAACTCTCCGAAATAATGGACAATTCGGATACTTAAGAATTTCAAAGCCTAGAATTCACCGGCAATTTAGAAATATACTTAATTAATGCTAATTTCCTGAAATTATGTAGATTCTTTCGTTAAAGCATATTACAATGCAATAATAACATAATAGCTTAATTCTCGTATGATAAGCTAAATATTATGCAATTAACCATCATTTAACTGTTAATATTATGCATAGTTTTTATTTTGAATAGGAGTCAAGAATCTACTAAAAAATATCAAGAAATAAGGGGGTATGACATTATATATAGTAGGCCAATAATTGAACTGGAATGAAAGATATCAAAGAATTGTTTGAATTCTAAGGCCTATTGAAATTTATTTCAAAGACAAGTGGGCATGTAGTATATGAAAACTTAATGTCTTGCTTTTATGCTGTTGAGTATTTTTGTTTTGATGATGTGTGCTGAATGAAAATAATCATATTTGCTCAATTACTATTGCTTGTGAAAAGAAATTAAAATCATCAATTAATACAGAAAAAGCTTACTGATATAAATACTTGTCTGTATTAGATCTGAAGTTAATAACTAGTTGTTTCGTTGCATTAATTTCTCATTTAGCTAAACGTTAAGTTAACGTGTGTTTTTATTGAAAATCATGATATGTTTTAAAGTTATATCTTCTGTATCATAAACAGTGCACGTTTAGACAACTCGTTAAGTTAGAGTTTTGTTTGTATAGAGGTCACGTGAGAACTCGATAAGTTAGAGGCTTAAAGGTTAAAATAGGTCACGTGATAACTCGTTAAGTTAGTGAGTAAAAGAAGAGACGAACTCGTTAAGTTAGTGTTATACACGTGGTGAAATTATAAGTTACGAATGTTGTATTGTATCACGTGAGGTGCACATGTTTAACTCGTTAAGTTAAGATAACTAAACGCGTTGAATTGCTATATTGAACACTAAGGCAACGCGTTAGGTTAGCATTATAAACTTAAGTTGTTATTTTTGCACGTGGTAAAATTCTTATTATAAAAACATTTGTTTATTACTGGTTCATTGAGTTATCATAACACAATGGAAATAGTTCGTTGAGTTATCATAACACAACGGAGATGGTTCGTTGAGATAGCATAACACCACAGACTTAGTTCGTTGAGTTAGCTACAGTACTTGTCACGTGAAATGGCACATGAGGAACTCGTTAAGTTAGAAACGTTAAGTTATATATATACTTGTATTACTCGTTTAGTTAACATTAAAGTAACGACTTCTTATTACAATGATGAAAAACTTTTGGACGAGAAAGTTTATTTTACAAGAAATTTCTCAGAGATCTAGGACTGATGATTAAAGAAAATTCAAAATATAAACGTGGGTTAGAATGTGTGTGTTTCGATGAAGGAAAAAGAAAAGACGTGGAGAAGTGGAAAACTAGTAGGGTTAAACGTGAAGGATATGCATGAAATGAAGATACAATATAAAAGGCATAGAATTCTCGTTGATTAATTTATCCTTGCACACAAAACGAAAAATCTTTTCAAGGATCAAACCATCCCTGCACACGAAAAGAAAAATCTTTTTTAAGGATCAAAAACACCTCTTCGGGAAAATCTCTCAAGTGGAAGAAAGTTCAGTGAAGCATAAAAAGGTAAGATTTTCGTCACTGAAGATTTGAAGTATCAAAAGAAAGCAAATTCGGTGAAGCATGAAAAGACAAGATATTTGTCACTGAAGAATTGCTGAAGAAGAAAAAGAAGAAGAAGAAAGATCTCAAACAAGGAGAAAAGTTTTAAATTCCGTAAATTAGTTTTCTCTGTTTGTAGTTATGAAATTGTTTAGATGATAATGGTATCGAAATATAATTGCATCTACAATTTCTGAGGAGAATTGAATTGTATATTGTAATTGAAACCTTGAATAAAAATGATTTTATGAAAACAATGTCTCGACTTGTTTTTGAGTTTTAAAGTTTAAATTATATTACAGAAAATATTAAAAATACACAATTCACCCCCCACTTGTATAGCTATACGATCCTACAAGTGGTATCAGAGCTTTGTTGATAATCTTTGATATAAAATCGATACCAACTTATTAAATATCATTGCTTATTCTACCTTCCTTGTTTTTAAACAAAAATTAATATCTGAGCATACGTTTAACTTTCTTGATTTAAGGCTCAAATTGTTTTAAAGTTTTTAGACTGTTTAAAATCAAATAGGTTGAAAAATCTAAGGTAAAATGGCTACTAGAAATGGTAACTTTTCTTTATATGAAGGCCAAAATCTTAATTGTCCTCCTTTATTTGATGGAATACATTTTGAATATTGGAAATATAGGATGACTATTTTTCTTCAAAGTATAGATCATAAGTTGTGGTTCATGATTTCTAAACCATATACTCTGTTAACTACCCCTTATAATACTTGGACAATTACTGAAAAAGAAAATGAAACTCTGAATGCTAAGGGCTTAAATATTTTATTTTGTGCATTGAGTTATGAACAGTTCAGTAAAGTGTCATCATATAAATCTGCTTATGAGGTGTGGCATGCATTAGAAGTTTCACATGAAGGTACTTCTCAAGTTAAAGAGACAAAAATAAACATGTTGATTCATAAGTATGAACTCTTTAAGATGCATGAAGATGAAAATATTTCTAAGATGTTTTCCAGATTTCTTGATATCATAAACTCTTTAAAATGTTTAGGAAAGAATTTTGAACAGAAGGATTTAGTGAGGAAAATTCTCAGATCCCTAAGTTCTAAATGGTCTCAAAAAGTAACATCAATTGAGGAATCACGAGATTTAAATGTTTATACTATGAATGAACTTATAGGAAATTTAACAGCTTATGAAGTTCAATTAAATGAATCACTAAGTCACAACAAACTAAAAATGAAGAAAGAAATAGCCTTTGAAATTAATTCAGATTCTGATATATTTACTGATTCTGACGAGGATTTGATTTTGCTGATTAGGAAATTCAAGAAAGCATGGAAAGCTAGGAAACAGCAAAGGAACAAAAATGATAAACCCTCAACGTCAAAATCATTGAATGACAAGAATTCTTCATCTAGAAAGTATGTATGTTACAACTGTAAGAAACCTGGGCACCTTTCTCCAGATTGTCCTATGAGGAAAAATGAAAAGCAAAGTAGGACAAATTAGAAGAAGACGCCTCAGAAAACTTAGAAAAAGTTTTACAAGAAAAAGGCTTTGAAGGTCACTTGGGATGACACATCTGAAGAGTCTGAATCTAAGGAATCAACATCAAAATCTTCACATTCAGAAGGAGAACAAGAGTTAGAAGACGTTGCTCATGTGTGCTTCATGGCAGATGAGTCTGAGGTAATATCTGATCCTGAAAGTCATTCAGATTTCAACTTTGATGAATTATTATGTGCTTATCATGCATTATTACAAAAACTTAAAGTATGTAAACTGGAAAATAAGAATATTAGAAAATCTTCATCCATTATGGAAGAAGAAAATTGTTTCCTGTCTACTACTTTAGAAAAGTTTAAATGTGATAATGAAAATCATGCTAGAGATTTGCAAAAATTTAGATTTAATGAATATATCTTGCATGAACAAATACAGAATATAAATGCTGAAAAATTAAAGATAGAATCTGAAAATGAAATGTTGAGAAACAATATAAATGAACTTAAATTAGAGATAGATAAATTAAAACTGAGAGAGCAAGATTTAAATTCTACCATTGAGAAATGGAATTTAAGTCAAACTAAGTTAGACAAACTAACTAGTACCCTTACGGTGTCTTATAAATTTGGCTTAGGATTTGATTATCCTGAATATCCTAAATCTCAAGCCAATAAAGGATTTATTAGTTGCAGTTCAAGTAAATCTAAGACTAAAATTCCTTTTATTATAAAACAAGGTAATAAATATGTAGAAGTAGGTACTTCAAGGGATGAATCATGCAGTAATAATATAAATCAATGTGATTTGTTAAATTGTACTTCTAACATGACTATAAATGTTTCTAAAAATCTTCTTTCTTGTTCTGGAAATTCAGTTTCTAATGTTTCTAAAATTTCAGACAATTGTAGTAAACTAAAAATTCAGAAACCTGAGCATGTAATTCAATACACTGGTATTAGACCAAATACTCATTCTACATGTGATAAAACAAAAAATTCTTGTGCAGAAAAAGATTTTGTATGTACGGAAAATTTTAATACAAGTACAAAATCTTAGTATGAACTTACTGAAATGTATAAGCATGACCAAAATAAATTAACAACTGATAAAAATATGTTTGTTCTTGATTATACTACATCTGAAAACAAAAGAATAATTGCAAAAGCAATAATGCTATATGTGAGTATGAAGCTAATGATAAATCAATAGTACTTACAACTAATAAGAATATAAATGATAATGTTAAACTATTTTTAATCAAAAAGAAGAAATATGCGTTTAATGAACTTGGTCCTCAACAACATTGGGTACCAAGAAAAATTTTTTCTTAATTTGTTGCAGGAGGAAACAACATCAAAATGGATCTTGGATAGTGGAGCGTCAAGTCACATGACCGGACAAAAAAGTCTATTACAAAATTTTACAAATACCATGAAAGGAAGTGTAACATTTGGAAACAAAAGTAAAGATAAAATCATAGGTATGGGCAATGTTCAAATAACTCCTACTTGTGTTATTTTGAATGTACTATATGTAGAAAACCTAGGATTTAATTTGCTAAGTGTCATAAAACTAACTGAAAATGGATATTAAGTAGTGTTTGAAGATAATGTATGCAAAATAATTGATAAAAATACAGATTGAATTAAGTTTATTGCTAAAAGAAAATGTTCTGTATGTATTTTATCTTTACCTTCTAGTGTAGTTGATTTAAATTCATGTTTGCTAGCTGAAACTAGTGATGCATATCTATGGCATAGAAGGATTGGGCATATAAATATGAGACTGTTACATAAACTATCTAGAAAACATTTAGCGAGAGGTTTACCAAAGATTAAATACTCAAAGAACTTTATGTGTGATGCATGTGAGTTAGGTAAACTTCACAAAAACTCTTTTAAATCCAAAACTGATATTTCAAACAAGAGAGTCTTAGAACTTATACATATGAATCTATTTGGACCAACAAGAATCATGAGTCTTGGTGGTAAACGGTATGTATTTGTTTTAGTAGATGACTTCTCTAGATACACTTGGGTATATTTTCTAGCATCTAAGACAGAAGTTTTTGAAAAATTTAAAATGTTTTGCAATTTTGTTCAAAATGAGCAAAGTGTCTCTATTCAAAAACTTAGGAGTGATCATGGAACTGAATTTGATAATGATCAAATGGATAACTATTGTAATGAGCATGGCATTGATCACAGATTTTCTTTTCCAAGAGCACCGTGTCAAAATGGTGTTGTTGAGAGAAAGAATAGACCACTTCAAGAAATGGCCAGAACTATGTTGAATGAACATAAGTTACCTCAAAATCTTTGGGCTGAAGCAGTAAATACAGCTTGTTATGTTATTAACAGAAGTCATTTAAGACCTTATGTTAATAAAACTCCTTTTGAAATTATGTTTAATAGGGTTTCAAAAATTTCCTATATGAAACCATTTGGGTGCAAGTGTTTTATTCTTAATACTAAGGATAAAAGGGATAAATTTCAAGCCAAATCGGATGAAGGAATTTTTGTAGGTTACTCTACTAGAAGTAAAGCCTATAGAGTATATAACAAGACCTCTAGGATTATTGAGGAAACCCTCTATGTAAGCTTCAATGAAAATTCTCTTAGAGAATCTCAATCTAAAGCTGATAATGATGATATGATCAATTTTCCAAATGAGTTAGAGATCAATAGAGAGATTGATGATTTATCTGAGAAAATCAAAAATATGAACTTAAATGATCAAACTAATGATGAAAGTGATGGACTTTCAGATGTTGATGAGAATATTGAGGAAAATCAGAGAAATTGGCGTTATTCTTCATCACATCCCATTACTCAAGTCATTGGTAATATTAATGAGGGAGTTAAAACTAGAGCTTCAGTAAATTTAAATAGTATGTGTATGTTTGTTTCTATGGTGGAACCAAGGAATATACAAGAAGCATTATCTGATGAAAATTGGATAGTGGCAATGCAAGAAGAACTAAATCAATTCATCAGAAATGATGTATGGGAATTAGTTTCTCCACTAGAAAATCAATCCATAATAGGTACAAAGTGGATCTTTAGAAACAAAACTAACGAAACTGGTCAAATTATAAGGAATAAAGCTAGATTAGTTGCACAAGGGTATACACAGGAAGAAGGATTAGATTATGATGAAACTTTTGCTCCTGTGGCTAGGTTAGAAAGTATTAGAATATTATTGGCCTATGCTTGTTATATGGATTTTAAATTATATCAAATGGATGTAAAGAGTGCATTTCTAAATGGTTTAATTAATGAAGAAGTCTATGTAAAACAACCACCTAGATTTGAAGATATTAAAAATCCTGACTTTGTATATAAATTGAAGAAAGCCTTATATGGTTTGAAGCAAGCACCTAGATCATGGTATGAAAGATTGTCTACTTTTTTAATAGAAAAAGGTTATATCATGGGAAAAGTGGATCATACTCTATTTATTAAGAGAGATGGTAAAGATCAGATTGTTGTTCAAATATACGTGGATGATATAATCTTTGGAGCAACCTTTGATAAGTTGATAGAAATATTCTCTGAAGAGATGACTAATCAGTTTGAAATGAGTATGATAGGAGAACTTTCATATTTTCTAGGACTTCAAATTAAGCAAATGGATAAATGTATATTTTTAAATCAGGAAAAATATGCAGATGAAATGCTTAAGAAATTTAATTTTAATGATACAAGGATTCGAGGAACTCCTATGAGTACTACTTTAAAGTTAGATATTGATGACATAGGAAAATCTATAGATCAAAGAAAATACAGAAGTATGATTGGTTCTTTACTTTATTTGACTGCTAGTAGACCTGATATTATGTTTGCTGTGTGTGTTTGTGCTAGATTTCAATCTAATCCTAAAGAATCACACTTAATTGCAGTTAAAAGAATATTTAAATATATACAAGGAACTAAAAATTTCAGACTATATTATTCTAAGGATAGTTCAATAGATCTTATAGGATATACTAATGCTGATTATGCAGGATCTAAATCTGATAGAAAGAGTACCAGTGGCACATGTCAATTATTGGGAAATAATTTGGTGTCATGGTTTAGTAAAAAGCAAAACTGTGTAGCACTTTCTACTACAGAAGCTGAATATGTCGTTGCTGCACTGTGTTGTACTCAGATTCTTTGGATAAGGCAAACTTTAGAAGATTTTGAATTATCTTATGATACAACTGAGATTTATTGTGATAGTAGTTCTGCAATAAATCTTTCCAAAAATCCTGTATTACATTCAAGAGCAAAGCATATAGAGGTTAGACATCATTTTCTAAGAGATAACGTAATTAAAGGAAAAATTAATTTAGAATTTGTGTCTAGTAAAAATCAATTAGCTGATATATTTACAAAACCTCTAGACGAAAATACATTCTGCAACATTAGATTAAATTTAGGTATTTGTAGGCTATGTGATGTGTAAAATGCTTAAACTCCACATAAAAAGATAAATATTATTGATGATGTTGTTCACCTCATAGATATTATATACTTATTATAAATATCTAAAGTAATATCTAAACTGCTGCTTAAGATACTATGTATTTATTATAAAATCATAGTAGTATCTTATTGATTTTAAGTAGTTTATCAATTTTAATAGTTTTTATGATTTTAAGTGGAAGTGTAAATGAAAAACATTAAATACTTCTGACATTCTAAAATTTTGATTAAATGTTTTCTTTGAATCAAGGAAAATGCATATGATCATGCATAAATTTGACTTAATTGATTAAACTTGTAGAATAAGTTATATGTAACTCATCTTAAACTGTTAATCAAAAGTATAAGCTTATTGAAACTGATTCATATTCTCAATACAATCATAGAAGTAAAAATTGTATGAGATTTGTGTTTTATTGCATCAGTATTAATGGAATACATATATACTGTGCTTAAAATGAAAAGTGCTTACAAAGTGAAAATCTTTGAGAGTTTATTGATTAGTTTGATCACGAGCCTTTTGTACTTGAGCAGATAGGTATGTAAGGATTGTTGTCCTAAAAAAGGATTCTTTAAATCTGGCAACCTAAGGTCCTGATCAGATCTAGGATTGTTGACTGAAAGCTCATTATAAAAACATTTGTTTATTACTGGTTCGTTGAGTTATCATAACACAACGGAAATGGTTCGTTGAGTTATCATAACACAACGGAGATGGTTCATTGAGATAGCATAACACCACAGACTTAGTTCGTTGAGTTAGCTACAGTACTTGTCACGTGAAATGGCACATGAGAAACTCATTAAGTTAGAAACGTTAAGTTATATATATACTTGTGTTACTCGTTTAGTTAACATTAAAGTAATGACTTCTTATTACACTGATGATAAACTTTTGGACGAGAAAGTTTATTTTGCAGGAAATTTTTCAGAGATCCAGGACTGATGATTAAAGAAAATTCGAAATATAAACGTGGGTTAGAACGTGTGTGCTTCGATGAAGGAAAAAGAAAAGACATGGAGAAGTGGAAAACTGGTAGTGGTTAAACCTGAAGGATATGCATGAAATGAAGATACAGTATAAAAAGCATAGAATTCTCGTTGATCAATTTATCCTTGCACACAAAACGAAAAATCTTTTCAAGGATCAAACCATCCCTGCACACCAAAAGAAAAATCTTTTTTAGGGATCAAAAACACCTCTTCGGGAAAATCTCTCAAGTGGAAGAAAGTTCAGTGAAGCATAAAAAGGTAAGATTTTCGTCACTGAAGATTTGAAGTATCAAAAGAAAGCAAATTCGGTGAAGCATGAAAAGACAAGATATTCGTCACCGAAGAATTGCTGAAGAAGAAAAAGAAGAAGAAGAAAGATCTCAAACAGGGAGAAAAGTTTTAAATTCCGCAAATTAGTTTTCTCTGTTTGTAGTTATGAAATTGTTTAGATGATACATGGTATCGAAATATAATTGCATCTACAATTTCTGAGGAGAATTGAATTGTATATTGTAATTGAAACTTTGAATAAAAATGATTTTATGAAAACAATGTCTCGACTTGTTTTTGAGTTTTAAAGTTTCAATTATATTTTAGAAAATATTAAAAATACACAATTCACCCCCCCTCTTGTGTAGCCATACGATCCTACATATGCAAATCTAAGAGAGGAAGAAGAAATTTTAATTTTGAATGTGGAGGAGATAAATATATAGATCACTCTAGAGCTCCTTCACAATATATTTGGATTAAAGAATGAAGTAATTGAAATTCTAGAAGAAACAACTACTATGGAGTGGACAGAACAAGAAATAAAGCAGTGCATAGCCAGTGATCGTCGTGTGTCATTACTTAACAAACTAAAGTACTTAAATGGAAAGGCACACATGGTGGTGACTATATTGGTGAAAACTGTTTATCAAAGACAAGGTCGTGACATAAAACTTAGTCAATTTGTTAAGTGGGCCACATAAGCAATTGTAAATAAAATTCAAGTAAATTGGTGTAAGGTATTTATCTTTAAGCTCAAAGCAGTAAAGAAAAAATTATTTTATGGAGATATGATTCCACTACTGATGGTGGAAGAGATAGACTTCATGAAATGGACACCAAAAAGGATGAGATCTAGAGCCATTTCAGTGGAGTATAGAAATTATATTGTTGTTGACACTACCAATATAGCTGGACCTTCTAGAGAATCTATAGGAGCTTTAGAATGTATAAATCAATTAGAATTATAGTTAGAAAAGCTACAGAAGGAAATAGAAGATTTAAAAAGAATATAGTAATTTTTGTATAGAGATTTGTAATTAATGTAATTAGAAATGTGTAATTAAATAATATATATATATATATATATATATATATGAATGTTTGACAAGCAATACAATGTTGAAATTTTATGATTGCAAATGATTGGAATAATTCAAAGTTGTATTGAAATCCTGAATATATATATATATTCATTTGAAATATTACAGTACTGTTCAAAATTATGATTATAAATGATGTAATTTTTCTTTATCAACGTGAATTTAATTATAGGAATGATTTATTTAGTGATTGTTACGTTGATAATATGCAAGAAAGGAATATGAAAGTTAATATGAGAAATAGGTCTTAGTGCAAAAGTTTTCCTAAGTGTTAACTCAATGAAGTTAGTCCATTGAGTTAACCTTAACTCTATGAAGTTGTCATAGAATATAAGGTCACTTCGTTGAGTTATCTATAACTTAACGAAGTTAGTTAGTGGAGTTAGCAAGTAGAAGCCTAGGTTAGTCCATTGAGTTAACTATAACTAAATGAGGTTAGCTCGTTAAGTTAGGAATAGTAATCGAGGTCACTCCATTGAGTTATCTATAACTCAACAAAATTAGTCCGTGGAGTTAGCTAAACGATTTTCTTACCTCTACGAGTGAGACTTTGTATGTTTAGCGGTTACTGTAATTTAAAATTGAAAAGTAGAGCACATAACCATAAATATAGGAATCATACTACATGTTACAAGACATGTTCTTGCAACAAGATACATTTGTAATATGGACGTACATTATAAAAGCAAAATAAAATGTTATTTACTAGATACTAATATTAAGTGAAGAGAATTCATTAGGGAACTAGAAGGAGAAGCAACTGATTCAACTGCATTCGTCAACAACTTATTATCTTATTAGAGCAAAATGTGAGACTGGTATGTAATTAACTTTCTGAAATTTACTATATGTTGAAAGTTTATGAGCACATGGATTTGTTCTCCTAACACTAAACGATTAGGTAGAACACCTACACAAGATTATTTAACACAGAAGTATATTGAAAAATTTTCTTAAATTGAATTTAATGAAATCCTTAAAGGTATCACTAACCTTTCATTAGAGGAAAACAAAGAAATGGTTGTTCCAGTAGAAAAACCATTAGGAGAAATTCTTTATCCTGAGTTAGTAGATGAACCTTTATGTATTCGATTACCAAACTTTGAGGGAGATAGGTTTGAACTAAAATCTAATTACATTAGTCAATTACCACATTTTCATGGATTGGAAAGAGAAGATGCCTATTACTTCCTTAGAGAATTTAACGA
This sequence comes from Cymodocea nodosa, assembly GCA_036874045.1. Classification (NCBI taxonomy): domain Eukaryota; kingdom Viridiplantae; phylum Streptophyta; class Magnoliopsida; order Alismatales; family Cymodoceaceae; genus Cymodocea; species Cymodocea nodosa. The sequence goes on from CM072341.1 coordinate 2,336,802, forward strand.
GGTTTGTTAAACGATGAAAATGCCTAATATGAGTATAGATGCTATTAAACTTAGATATATTTCCTTCGTTTTAAAAGATACAGCTAAGAGATGGTTATATACTCTATCTTCTGATTCAATTTCTGTGTGGACTGAATTTTGTTCAGTTTTTCTGGAAAAATATTATCCCACTCATCAAACGATTAAGAAGAAAAAGGAAATATTAATGTGTAGTGTTTATCTGTTTGTGAACTTCTATTTGATTTGTTTTTATGCTTATATCAATAATTACTTTTAGAAGTAAACAAACAAACTTTCACACAGATTAGATGTTAAATCCAATTTGTATTTTTAACTGCAAGTGCATAGTGTATATTGTATTTGTGTGCAAGTACAAGTCGATCCCACAAAGATTTAGTAAGAATTGTGTACTGTTCTTATTTTTATATTGGAGTTTATATGTGTTCAATTAAGCACTCCATTGAGTTACACTTAACACAATGGACTTAGTTCGTGAAGTTATGGTTAACTCAACAGACTAACCTCGTGGACTTAAGTTAACTCCATGAGCCTACATTTCTAGTTAAATATTGCTATTTATAGAGGAATTCGGCCAACCATTAGGCAGTTCCATAGAATGTAAATAACATCAATTAAGCTCTTTAATGTTAGTTAATATTAGATTTGTCATTAAGAAACACTAACATTCAGATATTTCAAATAGTAATCATTAAAATCTTTAAGTATCTAAGATGAATTAATTTCAGTAAATAATAAAACTATTTTCTATTTTTCTGAATCAAACAAATATAAAACATTCACAATACTAACAATGATAACATTAATCACGATACAAAACAAATAATACAACACTTTAATACTAAATGTAAACACAAATAATTTGTTGTTTTTGGTATTTTTGTTTTGATATGTTCTTGAAGATGAGCAAAAGGTGAAATGTAAAAATCTCTATCGATAGTAAAAACTTCTGTCACTACATGCGACGCGATTACACCACTAAAAACTTAATCACTTACAATCTTGCATTCTCTCCCTATAGAATCACGAATCAAGAATTGTAAGATGATCTCCTCTTCTGTATATTGGCATCAACCCAAAACTAAGGCTAGAAACTTTATGATCTCTTGAGATATGAGTCAGTGCTTGGTGAAAATAGCTTTCCTTCTCGCGACGTGATTACTCCTCACAATGATTGTTAGTCACTATGTTTGGCTTGGAATCGACCCGACATCAAGAAAGTATCTTCACAGACCTCCGATGGTTGGTGATTTTGGTGGTGGTGTGGAGCTTCAAGGAACTTCCGACGCTTCCTACAGTTAGCGTGGTTCTCCACCACTACACACACTTTTTCTTCGTCTTTCTCCTTTTCTTTTATATTTCTTTCTATAGTAACTACTTCTGCTTAGATGATTGGTTGGATATCCTTCATTCATATCAATGATGGTGATTTCTTCTTCATTCCATGAGTGAATTCTTGCATGATATGTGCAATCGTGGTTTTCCTTCGAATTTCCTATTTCTGCAATTGTTATAGTGGCATATTAGAAAGTAAATGGTTTGTGGAGTTACAGCTAACTCAATGGACTTACTTTGTTGATTCAACTATAAAACACGTTCAATAAAGAAATACCTTATAAGCTTATAACACTAACACAATGCGTTACCTTAGTGTATATTCAAGTAACTCAATGCATATAGTTATGCTAACTTAATGAGTTATACATGTGTAGTTCACATGATATACTAAAGCATTTAAATTTAACACGTGCATAATTCTAACTTAACGAGTTCAGATGCACAACTTACAGCTTTTACTCACTAACTCAACGAGTTCTCACATGATCTTATTACACCTTCAAACTTGTAACTCAACGAGTTGTTATTGTGCACCTGTACATGATATAAATATATGCAAATAAAATAGATCGTGCTTAATACTATAAAACCACACTTAAATCAGGTTTTAAGATCACGACACGTGTCCTTAGTAAGTTTTAAGATAAAAATATATTTCAGATACTTGCAAACCTAACTATCGATGCTTAGACACATTTCGGATAGTTAACAGATAACTTACCGAAAATCTACTTAAGTCATGTATTGATGTTTCAACACGTGTACTTTAGGAAATAATAAAATATTCTTTAAGCATTTAAAACATAACTATCCGGTATATTAAATATAACTCTCCAAAATAACAAAAATTCAGATACTTAAGAATTTCAAAACCTGTAATTCAACGATAGTTCAGAAATATACTTAATTAACGTTAATTTCCTGAAATTATGTAGATTCTTTCATTAAAGCATATAATAGTGCAATTATAACATAATAGCTTAATTCTCATATGATAAGCTAAATATTATGCAAATAACCATCATTTAATCATTAATATTATGCACTTTTTCATTCTAAACACTTTCCCCATATTTAAATTTTGCTAGTCCCTTAGCAAACTACTAAGATTTAACTAGTTGATTTTTCTAAAGTGCTAAAATTAATTCTTCATTTTTGTATCTTCAGAATATATAAATTAGATTACTATAAAGATATTCTATATTTTTTAGTAATCTATTTTAGCATTCTTTTCTCCTCAACCTGCAAATACATTTAAACATATGTAAATTACATACAAAATATATTTGCATCACATAGGTGGTAATTATATTATCATCTTCTTCTTTTTTTCAAACATCTATTATCGAGAATTTTCTAATATGATTTCTAGAATAAATTTCAACTATATACGAATCAAAACACAATCCAACTCAATGTGCTTAAAACAAGTAGAATAATGAATTGTATTTTAAATAAACAACTTCAAAAGTTTAATCTAGATTCATACTTCAATAATCTTAGATAACAGAAAATATACTTGATTCAAAAGATTTCTGTATTTCACAAAACACTTTTATCTTTTCAGAATAGTATATGTATATTTGTACTTTAAAAGTTAATTTGAAAAGTTTGAATCATACAAGAGCTTTCTAGTGTACCCATGTATCGAGCTTTTAATCAACAATCCCAGATCTGATCAGGATCTTAGATTGCCAAATTTAAAGAGTCCTTTTTCAGGTTAACAATCCTTACATACCTATCTACTCAAGTACAAAAGGCTCGTGATCAAACAAGTCAATAAACTCTCAAAGTTTTTCTCTTTTTTTTCTTCTTTTTTTCTTTTCAACATAGTATATATACATATTTCATTAATACAGATGCAATAAAACACAAATCTCATATAATCCTACTTCTATTATTTACTGAAAATATGAAACCATATCAATAATCTTATACTTTTTCTATAGTTTAATAAGATTTACACATAAATCATTCTACAAGTTTAATCAATCAAATTAAATGTATCTTTGATCATATGTATTTCATTTAATCCAAAAATCAACATTTCAGCTCTTTAGGATTTCAGATAATTTACTAAGTTTCAGTTAAGCATTCTGATTTCTTTTTAAAATTGTGAAACTATTAAACTCATAAAATTTAGCAAAAACATAAGATACTATATCTAGATTTCTTTTCATTGTAAAATTTATAGCATCTTATATAAGATTCTAAATATAACATTCAAGTAGTTACAGTTCTTAAAAATTTGACAATTTCAATTATCAGATAGTTATAGGAAATTTCAATTTCAATTTCCATAGAAATTTGCAGCACCATTCTAATTCCTCTAATTAACAAAATTACTTAGCTTTTAACAAAATTACTTCCCCCTCATACCTATATTTTGTATTGTCCTTAATGTAAAAGATTTTACAGTAAATATAGTAAATGTTAGTAAGCATGAATATAGTTTCGTTGACTTAGCACCTAACTCAACGAACTTAATTCATTGAGTTAATGAATAACTCCACGAATTGAGTTTAAATGTAAATTTAGGATAAGTAATCAATTACATACCTTGTTCTTTTGTATCTCCTTAAATATCCTTCGACTTTTAATTCTAAAAAACTTTTCATTCACAAATAAAAGTAAAATATATAACATTTAACAACAAAACGTAAATTGTTAAATTAGTATCTTGTGTGGAACCTAGGCTCCTATGCCTTTGGTGGCTCACAAGTAAGCCAATTGGTTTCCTAGAACAGATACCAACAAACTCGATTGATATTTTATTTTATTTTTTTCTTTTTATTATAAAATAAATGTAGAATTCACCCAACATTAAAAGTACAAAATCACAGTTCAAGAACATGATTGAAAAGTAGTAATGATTGGAATAAACATGTTAGTCCAAGCAAAATTTTTAGGTATAATTCTTCTTGCTATTAATTCTGTTTTAATGTAGTCTGTTTTCCTTTTTAACTTGTAAACTTGCAGTATGTTATCAATACTAAATATAAGTGTATTACCATTAATAAATTGAAATGCAGAAAGGGATCCTTTTCTATTCCAAGATAATGTAGTTGTTTCTATTTCTACATATATTTCAATATATTCCTCTTCCCACTTCCATTCATTTAGGTCTTTCATAATCCATATTTAAAATTTCATCATTTCATCCCACCATCTTATCAAACATAAAGTAGGATCATCATATTCATTATACGACATTCCTAATTGAATTTTATCATGTTTTATAGATGATGATTTGGCTATATCACTAGGTATAGGCAATATTTCTATAAAGTCATCATCATAATTATCTATGCTTACTATGTATAAATTAGATCTAAATGCAACTAATATATTAGACACTAAATATATATATCCATCAAGTATAACATATATATTGTTAATTAATGCTTTCTATCTTAGATATATCATAGTATTTTTTGTCCAAGATATATTCAGAAAATTATACACGCTTAAACATAAATCTTCATCCCAATTTCTAGTTGGTCTCCAGTAATATAATTTTTTAGGAATGATCAAATTTTTATCAGAAAATGTTAAAGCTGACCCACAATTTTCAGTTGATACTTCAAATCTATTAGGCCTTCCTATATTCCATTCTTCTCTAGTGATAGAATTTCTAATCAAAATATCAGGTAACAGAATTGCATACCTTGGTTTAGTTCTATAAATAATTAATCATTCATCTATCCGCATAATATGATCTATTCCTTCTAATGTATTGGGTGAAATTCCACCAGTTTTTTCCATATTTAGATATTCATAGCTGATTTAACTACGATTAAATGACTTCCATAAAAATCTATTTCTAATCTTAGTCATTTTTGTAGCTTGTAGTCCATGAAAATATTTTTCTCTAACACATTCTTTAATTTCTTTTGACACACAACACAATCTACATAGATCTTTAGCTGATAAGTTACTCAATACTTCACTCAGTGCATCCAGTGGTAATTTCATCAATTCCATCTGTTGTGATTCTATATAACATAAACAAAAATTTAACAGAGATAATAATTAACATAGCTACTTACATACTCTTGTGGAGTTAGGTCATAACTCAACGGACTAAGTTCGTTGAGTTAAGTAATAACTCTACGATATTACTACTATAATTAAACTTACATTTTTTCCTTTTTTATATTTTTCTACTTACAATATTATACATAGTTACTTTAGTTATACTGCTTCATTCAGTTTCCCTCCCATAGGAGGTATCAATTTCATTAACAATTCTATTGACAAGGTTAGGTACTGCTTGCATTGGTAATCCTCCCGTAGGTCTAACTTCTATTGATTCCTTCTATCTAGGGGGTATATTTCTATTCATATTTTGATTTTGAGTGGTAATATTTTCAAATATATGATCTAGACGATTGTTTAATTGTTGAATTATCTTTTCTAACTTCTCTATTCTAGATCCTTGTTCAATTAATGCTTCATAGCTTATATTTTTCTCATGTATATTTTCTCCTCCTTGGAAATTGTTATTTCTCCAAGATAGGTTCGGGTGATTTCTCCAATTAGGGTTATAAGAATTTTCAAAGTTATCTTCGTAGTTTCTAACATAAATAATATCTAAGTCATTAATGTTTGCATTCTTTTCTGCTAGCTTTTGATTTAATGATAACTCTTCTATTTTCTTAGTTAATTCAATTAATTTAACTTCAAGCATAGTGTTTGAATCTATTTCATGCATTCCCCTTGGTAATATTCTTTTATTTGTAATAGCTTCAACTAAGTTTTCCTACTATGCAGTTCTTTTTACAAAGTTTTCTAAGTATGTCTATACTTCTTCACTACACAGTTTTAAAAATCCATTCTAACAAGTAGATTCTAATAAAGATTTCGCTTAAACATCTATGCCTTCATAAATTATACCTATTAATTGTGCTTTACTCAATGCATGATGTGGACATTGAGTTAGTAAATCTTTAAATCTTTCAAAATATTTCCAAAATGATTCTCCCTGTTTTTGGCTACACATTAATATTTCCTTTTTCTTTTTAATTGTTTGATGTGTTGGATAATATTTTTCCAGAAAAACAGAGCAAAATTCAGTCCATACAGAAATTAAATCAGGTGATAGAGTATATAACCATCTCTTAGCTGTCTTTTAAAGCAAAAGCGATATATCTAAGTTTAATAGCATCAATACTCATGTTCGGCATTTTCATCATTTGAAAAACTTCGTTAAATTCTCTAAGGAAATAATAGGCATCTTCTCTTTCTAATCCATAAAAGTGTGGCAATTGACTAATATAATTAGATTTCAATTCAAACTTATGTCCCTTAAAGTTTGGCAATCTAATACATGAAGGTTCATTAACTAGTTCAGGATACAGAATTTCCCCTAATGATTTTTCTACTAGAGTAGTCATATCTTTGTTATCTTTTAAAGAAAGGTTTGCTACACCCCTAAGGATTTCGTTAAAGTCCAATTCAGAAAGTATTTCAATACACCTTTGTATTGAATAATATTGTGTAGGTGTTCTTACTAATCGTTTAGTACTAGGAGAACGAATCCATGTACTCATAAACTCTTAACATAAAGTAAAATAGCAGAAGATTAATTACATACCAGTCTGATGCTTTATTTTCAGTAAATAGTTATTGATGGATGAAGTTGAATTAGCTGTTTCTCCTTCCAGTTCCACAACAAATTTTCTTTTCTTTCCTCAAGTGCTAGTAACTTGTAAATAACATTCTATTCTATATTTATAATGCACGTCCATAAGGCAAATGAATCTCGTTGCAAGAATGTGTCTTGTAACGTGCAGTACGGTTCCTATTTTTATGGATACATGTTCCACTTCTAATTTCAAATTTTAGTAACCGCTAAACCCACGAAGTTTCATTCGTGGCTAAAAGAACTAACCTCGTTGAAAGTGCATAATATTAACGATTAAATGATGGTTAATTGCATAATATTTAGCTTATCATATGAAAATTAAGCCATTATGTTATAATTGCACAGTTATATGCTTTAATGAAAGAATATGCATAATTTCAAAGAATTAGTGTTAATTAAGTATATTTCTGAACTGTCGGTGAATTACAAGCTTTGAAATTCTTAAGTATCTTGGAGAGTTATATTGCATGTACCGGACAGTTATGTTTTAAATGATAGAAGAATATTTTATTATTTCCCAGAGTACACATGTTGTAACCTTAATGCATGACTTAAGTGAATTTTCGGTAAGTTATCTGCTAACTATCCAAAATGCATCTAAGCATCAGATAGTTAGGTTTGCAAGTATCTGAAATATCTTTTTATCATAGAACATACTAAGGACACATGTCGTTATTTGAAAATCTGATTTAAGTGTGGTTTTATAGTATTAAGCATGATCTATTTTATTTGCATATATTTATATCATGTACAAGTGCACAGTAACAACTCATTGAGTTAGTGTTCTTTTTGTTGAAAGATCACGTGCCAACTTGTTGAGATACAAGTTTAAAGGTATAAAAAGATCACATGAGAGCTCGTTGAGTTATTAAGTAAAAACTGTAAGTTATTTATCTGAACTTGTTAAGTTAGAATTATGCATGTGTTGAATTTAAATGCTTTATTATGTCATGTGAGTTGCATGTGTTTAACTCGTTAAGTTAGCATAACTATACACGTTAAGTTAATTGAATATATACTAAGGTAACACGTTGTGTTAGTGTTATAAGCTTATAAGGTATTTCTTTATTGCACATGTTTTATAGTTGAATCAATGAAGTAAGTCTGTTGAGTTAGCTGTAACTCCACGGACCATTTATTTTCTAATATGCCACTATAGTAATTGTAGAAATAGGAAATTCGAAGGAAAACCACGATTGCATGTATCACGTAGGAATTCACTCGTGGAAAGAAGAAGAAATCACCATCGTTGATATGAATGAAGGAAATCCAACCAATTATCTAAGCAGAAGCAGTTACTATTGAAAGAAATATAAAAGAAGAGGAGAAAGACGAAGAAAAGTGTGTGTGCAGGAGTGGAGAACCATGCTAACTATAGGAAGCGTTAGAAGTTCCCTAAAGCTCCACACCACCACCAAATTCACCAACCATCAAAGGTCTGTGAGGATACTTTCTTGATGTCGGGTTGATTCCGAGCCAAACATGGTGACTGACAACCACTGTGAGGAGTGATCGTGTCGTGGGAAGGGAAGCCATTTTCACCAAGCACCGACTCATATCTTAGGAGATTGTAAAACTTCTAGCCTTGGTTTCGTGTTGATGCCAATATGTTGAAGAGGAGATCATCTTACAATTCTTGATTCATGATTCTATAGGGAGAGGAGGCAAGATTGTAAGTGATTAAGTTTTCAATGGTGTAATTGCATCGCATGTAGTGACAGAAGTTTTTACTATCGATAGAGATTTTTACATTTCACATTTCATTCATCTTTAGGAACATTTCAAAACAAAAATACCAAAAACAACAAATTATATATGTTTACATTTAGTATTAAAGTGTTGTATTATTTGTTTTGTATCGTGATTAATGTTATCATTGTCAATATTGTGAATGTTTTATGTTTGTTTGATTTAGAAAAATAGAAAATAGTTTTATTATTTACTAAAATTGATTTGTCCTAGATACATAAAGATTTTAATGATCACTATTTGAAATATCTGAATGTTAGTGTTGCTTATTAACAAATCTAATATTAACTAACATTAAAGAGCTTAAATGGTATTATTTACATTCTGTGGAATCGCTCAATGGTTGACTGAATTCCTTTGTAAATAGCAATATTTAACTGGAAAGGTAAGCTCATGGAGTTAACTTAAGTCCACGAGGTTAGTCTGTTGAGTTAACCATAACTCCACGAACTAAGTCCGTTGTGTTAACTATAACTCAACGGAGTGTTTAACTGAACACATATAAACTCCAATATAAAAATAAAAATAGTACACAATTCTTACTCAATCTCTGTGGGATCGACCTATACTTGCACGTAAATACAATATACACTATGCACTTACAGTTAAAAATACAAATTGGATTTAATATCTAATTTGTGTAAAATATTGTTTGTTTACTTCTAAAAGTAATTATTGATATAAGCATAAAAATAAATCAAACAAGTTTTTTGGCACTACTATATAAACAAGTTTATGATTTAACTTTTCATAACAATACAACTAACTTCGTTGCCTATTTGCTAACTCTACAGACTAACTTTGTTAAGTTATAGATAACTCAACAAAGTGACCTTATATTTTATTATTGACCTCGTGGAGTTAAGGTTAACTCAACAGACTTAGTTTGTTGAGTTAACACTTAGCAATTTTTTCTAAAACTTACTCCTCGTATTAACTTCTATATTTTTTCTCTACATTTTGTCAACTTAATTAAAGTTAAATACATTTCATTAATGTACTGTTCTAACTTAAACTCATTTAAATATGAACATTATATGCATATTTAACTTACAGTTCATTTCATGTTATGTAGAATTTACATTTTACTTTTTATTATGTAGATATATTCAGACTTTATCCAAGTATCGTGCGTTTAACTATGCCATTCATAAAATTGTAAAACTTTTAAACAGTCTTACACATCTTTAAATAGCTATATAATATTCAATTCAACTTTAAATCATTCGTTCACAATTACACAAATTCAGAAATATTTGAAATTCAAACATTCATTTATATAAATAGTTTACATTTACATATAGTCTGATATTTTTCAATACAATATAAGTAGATGAACAATACATTTAGTTCTTCCTATGTTCATCTACTTCCTTCTAGAGCTTTTCTAGTTATTGTTCTAATTGATTTATACATCCAACAACTCCTATAATGTCTCTAGAAGGTCCAGATATCTCAACAACTGTAGTATTATCATTTCTATATTCCTTCACTGTAATGGCTCTAGATTTTATCTTCTTGGATGTCCATTTCATGAAGTCAACACTATCCACCATCAGTAGTGGAATCAAATCTCCATAAAATAGTTTCTTCTTTGTTGCTCTCAACTTGGAGATAAAAACTTTGTACCAATTAATTTGAATTCTGTTTACAATTGCATATATGGCCCATTTAACAAACTAACTTAGTTCAATATCATGGCCTTGTCATTGGTAGACATTTTTAATCAAAATGTTAGCTACCATGTGTGCTTTACCATTTAAGTACTTCAATCTGTTTAATAATGGCACACCAGGATTGATAGCTAAGTAGTCTTTTATTTCTTTTTCTAGCCACTCGATTGTAGTTGTACTCTCTAGAATTTCTATCCCTTCATTTTTCACTCCAAAAATGTTGTAGAAAAGCTCTAGTGTTATCTATACATTAACTTCTTCCATGTTGGAAATTAAATTTCCTTCTTCCTCTCTCAAGTTTGCATAAAAACAGAGCACTAAATTTTCATATACAGTATGCCCTCTCTATTGAGAAATAAATTGTAGTAGACCTTGGAACTCAAATAATTCTTTAATGTCATTCATGTCATCCTAGTTTACTAGTCTACAATATATAATATCATAACGCTTAATCTCTTAATATTTATTATATGCTTCCTGACTCCAAAAGTATACTTCATTTAGAACTGTTGCTTCAACCAGGTTAGAAATTTGAATTTATTGCTTTAGAGGGGTTTGTCCTTAAATTTTTTCCTCAATTTGTAGAACTTAAGCTTGTTGGAAATTATCCGAAGATTCCTACATTTCAGCTTCTCTTTCTATCTATGGTGGAGAGCCAATAGAACTCTCCACTCTTCTTTCTTGAATTCTCTCAATTATTTGCTGAAGAGTCTCTCCCTCTTCAGTGGAATCTATCGAATCATTTTCTTCTTGTTCCATATGCTTTTGTTCAGTTTCTTGTTTAGTTTCTTCTCTTTCTTCTTCCTCCTAACTACCAATCTACATTGCCACTATTCTTTCTGATTTTGTGGCAGATTGGGATGGAGTCACGGGCAAATCAACTTCTGCCCTAATTTCAATTTCTTCTATTTGTACAGGCAGTAGACTAATTTCAGCCTATTTTTCTTCTTCTCTTTGCTCTTGCTACTGTTGCCCCTACTCATCCTTAGATTCGGATAGCAGATTAACAAAAATGGGCTCTTTAGGCCCTTCTGATAGTCTAGGCTTAGGTTTAATCTCTACTTGAACTTTAGGCACTATCTCTTTTCCTTTCCTTTTCCTTAATAACTGTACCTGATTTTCCTCTTCCTCCTCTAAGAGTAAGTCTACAAAAATAGGCTCTGTAGGCCCTCGAGCCACAAGTACTGACTCTTCTTGTTTTACTTTTTCTATAATTACTGGTCCCGAAGGACCAACTTCAGTTTCTCTTATAGCCATTGATCTAACTGCTTCCTGATGCTGCTCTACTTTAATTTTATACTGGGCCTTCAACTTATCTGTGACCCTTTTCTTGCAAAGTGCATCATATAGTATATGTGCCTTGGCCAAAGCCATTTCTTCATCATCTCCTTGGTCTTTTGCTATTTTGACCAAGCTGGCAAACTCTTTATCTACTTCTTCAATTCTTGGCCAAGCAAATGCTACTCATTTTAATGGTTCTGTTGGTGGAACTGAAGGTCTTACTTGTTCTACAATAACTGGTTTTTCAGTAGTCGGCTCTTCAGCTACAAGCTCTTCCACTACTTTCCTCTGTTGCTCCCAGATTTCCCACCGGGCATGTCTAGCAATATGTCTTGTAAACTAGAGTTGTGACTTGCGTCGGATTAATTCTAGGGCAACCTCGTTGTTTGGCCTGATTTTCCTTTCTCTATTCATAGCAACTTCTGTTGCTACTTTAATCCTTTTTTCACAATTTGAGGTATTGTAATATCTAAATCTACTAAAACTTTCCTCCAATAGAAGATGTCAGATTCTACCTTTTCTAGTTCTTTTTCCCGAGTTATGTTCCAAATCTTTTGTCTTGTATGCCATTCTTCTGATTCTTTGAGAAATCTCGTGGTGTCAACTGCCTCCTAGAACTCAGGCATCATCTTGTCTTCGTGGTGTGATGGAATGAAACATGATCACTCTAATCTCTATTATTCTAAGTTCTAAATGATTCTACAGATAATGCCCCCAAATCCTAAGTTTTAGTATAAATAAACCCTATGTTTTTGGCGGGTAATCGGTCATTTTCCTGTGCAAACTCTTGCTATCTTACTCACTTCTTCATGGAGTTATGATTAACTCCACGGACTAAGTCCATGGACTTAACTACAGTACTCTGTTGAGTTACAATTAACTCAATAGAGAAAGTTCATTAACTTATCCTAGACTCAACGAAGTAAGTTCGTTGAGTTAAGCGTAATTCAACGGACCTCCCGTAAAGTTATAACTAATAAAAATACTTATAATAATAATTTTTAATTCGATCAAGACCGAAGAATTTTCGATCTGACTAACTCTTAATTTTTCAATATTTTAGAATTTTAGTCAAACCGTTATATTCCTCAGTCGAACTAAAATTAAATACTTTTTTTTTTCTATTAGTTGAACCAATACTATCTTCGGTAAAACCAACATTTTACTCAATATAATATATAGATTTTTTTATGTTTTTTTATGTTTCAATCAGATAGATGGATCTTGTTGGTTGAATCGCAACAATTCTTTTCTTTTAATATATGTTTCGATAAAATCGATAATTTCTTTTGGTTGAACCGTGATTATGTTTAAATAAAGTTTTTTTTTAAACAATAATACTTAGATAATTTCTTACTTAGTAATGCTCTAGTAGTCCTCTACTCTTACTTCTTCTATAATTCCAAAGAAACTTTTTGAAATCTTTAGAATAAGTCTAAGTCTTTGTCCATTTACTTTAAATATATTCTAATTTTTAGGATTTTCAATTTCAATAGCTTCATAGGAATAAATATTTCGAATTATATAAGGTCCTTCCCATCTAGATCTTTTTCCTAGATAGTTATGGAGTCTACTCATGTAAAGATATACTTTTTGTCCTATTTCAAAGGTTTTTGGAATAATTTTTGTTATGTGAAGAGCGAGTGCGGAAAAAGAGAAGCTTGGACACGTGGAGAAGAAAGAAGAAGACAAAGAAGGAATAACGTGTGCAACAACAAATAATTTAACATGGTTCCCCAATTGGGTACGTCTACGGATGGAGCTCAACTAATTGATTCTTCTCTAGGTGATCACAAATGGGATACAAGATTCATCATACTCCTAAAGCACACATTAGGGGCCTATTTATAACATTTGTGCACCCCAAGTGACCAAGGACAAAAATACCACTACGTGTGACTAATTAACTTAAGACACATAATAACAATCTCCACCTTGTCTTGAATTTACAAAAAAAAACTCCACCTAGAACCAAACAACAATAATAATACTCCATCACAAAAGACCCGAAGGGTCAACTATAAGCAAACACATTAAGTAAGTCTAAGCAATGCTTAAACTTGCTTTCAAGAACGCCTTTCGTAAACATATCAGCTAGATTGTCATGTGTGTTGATCTTCAAAATCTTCACACGATCTTTAGTTCTAAGAAAGTGATAACGAACATCAATGTGCTTTGTCCTGTCATGAAACACATTGTCCTTCGTTAAGCTGATGGCACTGAGATTGTCACAAAAATTTCTACCTTATCATATCGTAGACCAAAGTCTCCAAGTAATCCCTTCAGCCAAATACCTTCTTTTGCAACTTTTGTCATTACCATATACTAGGCTCTATGGTGGATAATGAAACTGTAGGTTGTAGAGTAGATTTCCAACTAACAATGGAATCTGCCAATGTAAAGACAAATCCCGTTAGGGACCTACACTGATCAACATCACCTACAAAATCTGAATCAGAATATCCAACCATACTATAGTTATGCTTAACTCCATAAATCAGTTCTACATCAGACGTGCCCCTCAAGTACCTAAAGATCCTCTTCATGGCCTGCTAATGACTCTTCCCTAGATTTGACATAAACCTGCTTACAACATTAAGAGGGTAAGCAAAATCTGGATGAGTACAAATCATGGCATACATGAGACTACCAATAGCCTGTGAATATGGAACTGTCTTCATGTACTCCTTCTCTGACTATGTCTGAGGTACCATAGCAATTGATAATCGCAAGTTCCTATCATAGGGCGTTTCGATGGCCTTGCTTGAAGCCATGCCAAACCTACTCAGAATTTTCAGAACATAACTGTGCTGATGGAGAAATAACCTTCCAATGTTCCTGTCACAATAAATCTCCATCCCAAGGATTTTACCTACCAATCCTAAATCCTTCATTGCAAATTTAGTTTTCAATGTGTCTTTCAAAAACTGTATCTCATTGACATCTTTGGTTGCAATCAAGATGTCATCCACACACAAGAGCAAATAAACAAATTCATCTTTAATTTGTTTAATATAGACACATGAATAAAAATTGCTACAAATAAAACCAACATCTGTGATAAAAGAATCAAATTTTTTATACTACTACTTGGGAGACTGTTTTAGCCCATACAAAGATTTCTGTAACTTACAAATGAGGTTTGATTTACCTCTTTCTACAAAACCTGTTGGTTGTTCCATCTAGATGTCCTCATCTAAATCACCATGCAAGAAAGCTGTTTTCATATCTAATTGCTCAAGTTCTAAATCCTTTACTGCAGTAATTGCCAAAAGGACTCGAATGAAGGTGTGTCTAACTACTAGTGCAAAGACTTCATTGAAGTCTACACCCTCCTTCTGTGAAAAACATTTTGCTACCAATCTTGCCTTGAACACCCATTTGTAACCAACAACATTCCTATCCTAGGGATGTTTTACCAACTCCCAAGTCCTATTCTTATGCAAAGATTGTAGTTCTTCTTGCATAACTCCCATCCAATGTATGGCTTCTGGACCACTAACGGCAGCATTAAAACTAGGTGGATCAACATCCTCCACTTCACTAGCTACCTGAAGGGCAAAAGCAACCATATTGTTGTAGCCATACCTTTATGGAGGGTGAACATCCCTCCTAGGATGATCTTTAGCAACACACCTTCAATGTGTGTTCTCCACAAACTCATCTCCATGGCCATCTTCCAAAATCAAACATTGATCTGTATCAACAAGAACAAACTTATCAGAAATCAACGATTGATTCTCCACTTGCTTAAGAGTACTAGGTGGATCCAAAACTGTTGGCTTTTCTTTCTCGTGCATCAAAGAAACCTCATCAAAGGTAACATCCCTGTTATGAATGATATTTCTTGTTTCTTTATCATATATTCTATACCCTTTTACTCTCATTCCATATCCCACAAAGATGCCTTCCTTGGCACACGGCTCCAATTTACCATGATTCACATGGTAATAAGCAGGACATCTAAATATTTTCAACTTAGAGTAGTTTGCCACTTTATCCATCCATACTTCATAAGGGATCTTGTCGCCAATTGCATTAGATGGCGATCTATTTACCAAATAGAAGGCTATATTAACAACTTCAGCCCAAAAACATTTTTCTAGCCTAACATGCGAGAGCATACATCTAGCTCTCTCCAATAACGTCCTATTAAGATGTTTTGCAACTCTATTTTGTTGTGGAGTTTCCTTGACAATATAATGCCTAGTTTTACCTGCATCTTTGCAAAAAATATTAAATTCATTTGAGTAGAATTCTAATCCATTATCTATTCTCAAGTATTTTACTTTTCTCTCTACTTAGTTTTCAACAATAGCCTTCCTCTGTTTAAAATTCTTGATGGCCTCACTCTTGTACTTCATAATGAAAACCCAAGTCATATGACTAAAGTCATCAACAATGGAGAGAAAATACTTAGAACCTACTAAGGAGGGTTGTTGAGATGGTCCCCAACAATCTATATGGACATAATCCAACTTCTCCTTGGTGGAATGTTCTACTCTTCCAAAAGAAACATGTTTATGTTTCCCATAGATGCAATGCTTGCGTAAATCAATATCATTAAAGATATGACCATCTAACCTACCAAGTGTGCTGAGCTTCTACATTCTCTTCAGACCCAAATGTCCTAACTTGGAATGCCAAATAGCTGACATAGACTACTGATCACTTACTGTCACAACTGTTGATCCAATGATAGGCTTGCCTTGAAGAATGTATAAAGGTCCATCCTTGATTCCCTTCATTACTACTAGGGAACCCTTGAAAACGTGGAGTTTACCTCCTCCACCTAAAAAACTGAAACTTTTCTGATCAAGAGCCATCAATGAAATCAGACTCTTGCCCAACCTTGACATATGCTAAACATCTTTCAAGACTTTAACTGTCCCATCATACATCCTGAATCTAACAGATCCAATACCTGCTCTATCACAAACATCATTATCTGCTAAAGTGACCTAACCACCATCTACCTCCTCATATGTATGGAAATATTCTCTGTTGGGAGTCATATGATGTGATGCATCAAAATCCATTATCCAACTCTAATCAGAGTAGACACTATAGCAAACAGTAAGGGAAAAATCATAGTCAGATCCTGAGTCTCAATTTTCAACAACTATTGCATTTCCCTTAGTCTTCAATTTAGGGCAGTTCTCCTTCCAATGCTCCTTTTCCTTGCAATAATTACAAGTGTCCTTGGAAATTCTGCCTCTAGACTTACTTTTGCCTCTTCGCCTATTGTCTCTTCTACTCTATCGTCCTCTAAACTCTGAATGATGCACTGTCAAACCTGATCCGCCAGCATCATTGCTACCTATTCAAGGTTTATATGTTATGAAATTAACACACAACTGAGTTTTAATATTTATAACCGCAAGCGCATGGAGTCAATTATAGAAAGCATGCAAGAATGGGTCGAGTCCACAGGGATCAGCAATTAATCATAAAATTCACTAGAGTTATAGATATGCCACATGTAAATGCATTCTCATCACATGTTTGCCTTAACAATCATGTGAATGTTGGATATGACTTCATATAGAGTTGAATCAGTAACAAGAAACCTCATTCATGTCCCCCTCTATCCATCACTTAAGAGAAAGCATCACACAATAATTAATCAATACACTACACACACAAAAATAACATAACACTATGCTAAGCTTCCAATTCTACTACAAAACTAGCATACATGGACTTATAACCATACATCTAAATCCATGTATGCTCTAATCTACTAAGTGTAAGCTATGTACAATCCAAATCAAGTAAATCAGGAGGTTAGAGTTAAGTAAAAAATGACTAAACTATGTTAGAGTTAGAGGAACAAATGTTTGAGAAGAATCCACACAAAGACACAAAATCAAACACATAAGAGGAAAAAACTCAAACTAAACTTAGAATTGACAAACATTGATATAACCACGAGAATTCAACATTACAATAAGGGGAAATATGTGGAAAACATGGAATGAACACATAACAACCATACAACATCAAAACAGGAAATACAAACAACTCCATCTCAACTCATAGTCCATCTCCTCACCTTAAGCCCACATCTCCAATGGTCTTTCCATAAGGGACATCACCTCCTTGCTTCAGCCACCAAAGATGTCTACCTTCTCCACCAATTCTCCATGCCTAATGCAGCTTGATCCTTCCACGGAATTGAGGTCCAACGCCGAAAGGAATGCAACAATGTGTAGAACAAGGGAGTGCACTCTTAAAGATACTTCACTACACCTCTACTTGTCTCTCCAATGCTCCTCTCCTCCATGGATTTAACACCTCAAGGAGTAATTGTAGTAGCAATTCAACCTCCCTAATGGTGAAGAATGCTGGAGGAGGAAGTGGAGAGAACAAGGAAAGGGAGAGACCTACCTCCAATAGCCTTTTGGAAGAGAAAACACCAAGAGTGGAGCTCCTTCACCTCCTTGCTTGGAGCACCAAGGGGGATTCCAAATTTTGGAGTTGGAGAGGGGGTGAGCTCATGGGTTACAAGGCCTATTTATAGAGATTTTTGATCATCCAAGAGTTGATGATCCCAAAGCTTGATCCAAGGGCCAACATTCACTTATAACAAATTCCATTTAACTCATGCATGTAATGTTAGTAATACATGCCAAAAATAACTCTAGTTATGAACTTGAAATATATTTATTTCTAAGGTATGTAACATTCATTTTAACATGTTTACCAATGTGAAATGTAAGTTCATCAATGAATGAATCAATTAGTAACATGTATTTAAAATCATTCATAATCAATGTCACATTATTGCATTTAATGTCCACAAGTTCATAACCATAGTGTGTAAAATATATGTGGCCATATCAAATTATTTCAATACCTTGATGACCTTTAAAATCTCTTTCTTGGCCTAAGAATTATTAAATCATACATTCAAGCATATGAACATATAGTATGTTTCGTGAAAATTGCAATAAATGGGTGCATTTGTGCACATATTCATGCAATGTCATAAAAATGTGATTAACATGTATTTTCTTGTATAAGTGCATATAACTTGAGTTTCAAGACATAGAATGCATGAATTATCATATAAAAATGTGCACAAATATCATCTATACACTACCATGAGTAGCCAAATGTCTCAATTCCCTAGAATGAAGATTTAATCTTACCTCCTTTAAGGTAATAGTATCTTTACCAACCACAAAAGATTACACAAAGTTCTCAAAAGAGAGAGGGAGAGATACCAACAAGATGAGAGCAGCATCCTCATCTTCCATAGTAACACCAATGTTCCTCAGCTCCATGAGAATGGTATTGAGCTAATCCAAATGTTGCTTCAATGGTGTACCTTCCTTCATTCTGAGAGAGAACAACCTTTGCTTCAACAATAGCTTATTCGTGAGAGACTTAGTCATATACAGAGATTCTAACTTATTCCAAAGACCCAAAGCTGTATTTTCATCTACTACCTCAATGATTATCTCATCTGATAAACATAGTAGAATAGTCGAATGTGTCTTCTCCTATTGCTATTCAAATTCGGCAGACTTCTTATCTAGGGTTGTCTCCACATTTAAGGGAGCCCAAACACCTAGCTGTTTCAAAAGTGCTTTCATCTTAATCTGCCACAAACTAAAGTTGTTCTTGCCATTGAACTTCTCAACCTTCAAGGCTGAAGATGCCATAATAATAGAACAACACAAATAAAGCAAGCAAATAATAAAGAATTCAGACAACAAACAAGCACCAAATTTGTTATCCCAAAGCTATAGATGAATCATTCATTCAAAATATCCCAACCAACAAATGCAGCTACCAAATTCAAAAGATCACTTGCAAAGAATGCCAAGAAAACAAAGATGAGCCAAAATCACACATAATGCCTCAAGAAAACAAAAGGAATTCCCAAAAAAGATTCCAAAAAATTCCAAGATTTTCAAAGAATTCCAAAGAATTCCAAAGATCTCCAAAGAACTCCAAAGAATTGGCCACCCTTGGTCTATAATCGAAAGACAAAAGAAATTCCGCAGAATCACAACAATAAACTTCAAAAGTTATGATAGAAATTCTTACTACTTGTCCCACCAACGTGGAAACAATAGATGACCAAGTGCATGCTGACAAGATTCAAGATCGCAGGCGTCGAACAAAAGCTCTAATCACGGACACTTGTCGCAAGCAAAGATCGCGAGTGCAGATCACAAACGATGAGCGCAAGCATAGATCGCGAACGGTGATCACGAGTGTAAGTCGCGAGTGAAGGTCGCATAAGCAAACCGCAGGCATAGATCGCGAACGGTGATCACGAGTGTAAGTCGTGAGTGAAGGTCGCATAAGCAAACCGCAGGCATAGATCGCGAACGGTGATCACGAGTGTAAGTCGCAAGTGAAGGTCGCATAAGCAAACTGCAGGCATTGGCGTCGGGCAAAGAACACTAACGATGGCCGCTAGTGTCAGGCGAGGATGCGAGCGACGGGTGCTGGTGCGGGCAAAGGATGCTAACGATCAAGTGCGGGTGTTGGCGTTGATCGAGGATGCGAGCAATCAAGCACGGGCGTTGGCATCAAGCGATGGCGCAAGCGTTGGGTGTTGCCATTAGCAATGGGCGGTGGCGTCGCTGGTTTTAGGTGCTGGCTACGTGCATTGGCCAAGATCTTTCTTTCTTCTTTCCAAGACTAGTCCACAACCAACTCCCCAAGCTTTGCTCTGATACCACTTGTTATGCAAAGAGCGAGTGCGGAAAAGGAGAAGCTTGGACACATGGAGAAGAAAGAAGAAGATAAAGAAGGAATAACGTGTGCAACAACAAACAATTTAATGTGGTTCCCCAATTGGGTACATCCACGGATGGAGCTCAACTGATTAATTCTTCTCTAGGTGATCACAAATGGGATACAAGATTCATTGTTTGCGTTTTCCTAGCACTACACCAGAATATCTGATTAGATCTCCAATAACGTACCAGAAAAACTTGGATTTGTTACTTCTGTTTTTACTTAGTTAATTTATCTTTATGCCTATTCTTTTTCTTTAAGAAGTAAACAAACAACCTTTAATACAATTTAGATATTAAGTCCAATTTGTACTTTAATTGCAAGTGCATAGTGTCTATTGTATCAGTGTGCAAGTACAAGTCGATCCCACAAGGAATTGTTGAAAAGTTTATATAATCAAATTTATATAACCTGATACTGTCCGTTTGTTAACAATCAAATTTATATAATCAATAAGCTCTCCGTTGAATTACAGTTAACTCAATGGATAAAGTTTGTTGAGTTATGGCTAACTTAACAGACTAACCTCATGGACTTAAGTTAACTCCACGAGCCTGTCTTTTCTTTTTAATATTGCTATTTATAGAGGAATTCGGCCAACAATTGGGCGATTCCACAGATTGTAAATAACATCAATTAAACTCTTTAATGTTAGTAAACACTGGATTTATCATTATTCAATACTAACATTCAGATAATTCAAACAGTAACCATTAAAATCTTTAAGTCTTTTGAATGAACCAATTTCAGTAAACTGTAAAACTAAAACAAACATAAAAAAAATCACAACACTAACAAAGATAACATTAATCATGATACAACACAAACATACAACACTCAAATACAACATACAAACATAGATAGATTGTTTTTGGTATTTTTGTTTTAATATGAATATAGAAATGGGCAAAAGGTGAAATGTAAAGTAATCTCACTCGACAGTAAATACTTTCGACACTACTTGCAATGCGATTACACCACTGAAAATTAAACCACTTACAATTCTGTCTCCTCTCCCTATAGAATTGCAAGTCCAGAATTTCAAGATAATCTTCTCTTCAACATACAGGCATCAACCCGAAGCCAAGGCTAAAAGCTTTACGATCTCCTGAAATATGAGTTGGTGCTTGGTGAAAATGGCTTCCCTTCCTGCGATGCGATCACTCCTCACAATGGTTGTCAGGCACTGTGTTTGGCTCGAAATCGACCCGACATCAAGAAAGTATTCTCACAGACCTTCGATGGTTGGTGATTATGGTGGATATGGTGGTGGTAATGATGGTTGGTGTGATACTTTGGAGAATTTCCGATACTGCCTATAGAAAGCCCGGTGCTCCTCCTTTGTATACACTGGCCGCCCATCGATCACACCTGCACTTCTTTTTCTTCTTTTCTTTTATATTTCTTCAGTAGTAACTGCTTCTACTTGAATGATCGGTTGGATTTCCTTCATTCATATCAACGGCGATGATTTCTTCTCCCTGCGTAATACATGCAATCGTTATTTTTCTTCCAACTGTCCTGTTTCTACAACCGCCACAGTGGCATATTAGAAAATAAATAGTCCGTGGAGTTACAAATAACTCAACGGACTTTCTTCGTTGATTAACTATAAAACACATGCATAAATTTAACTATCCGATGCTCAAGTGCATTTCAGATACTTATAAACTTAACTATCTGATGCTCAAATGCATTTCGGATAGTTACATCTAACTCACCGATATATAACTTAAGTAAATCTACCAAATCTTGACACGTGTCAGTAGTAGTTTAATAATAAAATACCCATTTCGAAGAGTTACAGGTCTAACTATCCGATGCTCAGATGCATTTTGGATAGTTACAGCTAACTCACCGAAAATCCACTTAAGTCACTTTACCAAAACATGACACGTGTCCATAGCTATTTTATAAATAAAAAGAGATTTCGGAGGGTTACACATATAACTGTTCGATGCCCAACTGTAATTTCAGATATTTAGAGATAACTCACTGAAAGTTCACTTAAGTCATGCATTATGGTTTTGACATGTGTACTTTAGGAAATAATAAAATATTCTTTCAAAACATAACTATTCGGTAATATAAACATAACTATTCGACATGTTCGGTTTGTTAAACATAACTATCCAAAATATCATAAAATTTGGATACTTAAGAATTTCACAGCCTGCAACTTACCAATAGTTCAGAAATGTACTAAATTGACATTAATTCCCCAAAATTAAGCAGATTCTTCAATTAAAGCATATAACAGTGCAATTATAACATAATGGCTTAATTCTCATATGATAAGCTAAATATTATGCAATTAACCATTATTTAACCGTTAATAATATGCACTTTTTCATTCTAAGCATTCATCGTACTCCTAAAGCACACATTGGGGGCCTATTTATAACATTTGTGCACCCTAAGTGGCCAAGGACAAAAATACCCCTACGTGTGACTAATTAACTCAAGACACATAATAACAATTTTCTTATCATGCTAGAACTTCATTTTCTCTTTTTCTTTTACAATTTTTGAATAAGCTTCATTCTTAAATTCTTCTAATTCAATCAATTGCATTTCCTTGTTTTCAGCAGCTTGATTTAAATTAGTGTTTAGAGTTTTTAATACCCAATAAGCTTTATGTTCAATCTTAGCAGGTAAATAGCAACTTTTTCCATATACTAGTCTAAAAGGTGACATACCTAAGCTTGTCTTATAAGTAGTTCTATAAGCCTAAAGTGCTTTTATTAATCTATTAGCCCAATCTTTTCTAGTAGGATTTACTACTTTTTCTAAGATTAACTTAATTTGTTTGTTTGCACTTTTCTAATTTCTCTATTCTAGATCCTTGTTCCAGTAATGCTTCATAACTTATATTCTTCTCATTCATATTTTCTCCTCCCTGGAAATTGTTGTTTCTCCAAGATAAATTTGGGTGATTTCTCCAATTAGGATTATAAGAATTTCCCAAGTTATCTCTCTCGTTTCTAGCATAAATAATATCTAAATCATTTATGTTTGCATTCTTTTCTACTAGCTTTTGATTTAATGATAACTCTTCTATTTTGTTTGTTAATTCATTTAATTTCACCTCAAGCATAGTACTTGAATCTATTTCATGCATTCCTCTTGGCAATATTTTTTTATTTGCAATAGTTTCAGTTGAATTTTCCCACTGTGCAGTTCTTTTTGCAAAGTTTTCTAAATATGCCCATGCTTCTTCACTACATAACTTTAAAAATCCATTTTGACAAGTAGATTCTAATAAAGATTTCATTGTAACATCTATGCCTTCATAAATTATACCTATTAATTCTACTTTACTCATTGCATGATGTGGACATTGAGTCAATAAATCTTTAAATCTTTCAAAATATTTCCAAAATGATTCACCCTGTTTTTGGCTACACTTTAATATTTCTTTCTTCTTTTTAATCGTTTGATGTGTTGGATAATATTTTTTCAAAAAAATAGAGCAAAATTCAGTCCATGTAGAAATTGAATCAGGCGACAGAGTACATAACCATCTCTTAACTGTGTCTTTTAAAGAAAAAGGGATATATCTAAGTTTAATAGCATCTATACTCATGTTCGGCATTTTCATCATTTGACAAACTTCATTAAATTCTCTAAGGAAATAATAAGCATCCTCTCTTTCTAATCCATAAAAGTGTGGCAATTGACTAATATAATTATATTTCAATTCAAACCTATCTCCCTCAAAGTTTGGCAATTGAGTACATGAAGGTTCATCAACTAATTCCAGATACAAAATTTATCCTAATGGTTTTTCTACTGGAACAGCCATCTCTACGTTCTCTTTTAAAGAAAGGTTAGCTATTCCCCAAAGAATTTCGTTAAAGTTCAGTTTAGAAAATTTTTCAGTACTCCTCTGCAATGAAAATTCCTAGGTAGGTGTTCTTACTAATCGCTTAGTGCTTAGAGAATGAGTCCATATGCTCATAAATAAATAGCAGAAGATTAATTACATAGAAGCTTTCCATTCAATAAATATTTGTTGTTGGATGAAGTTGAATCAACTGCTTCTCCTTCCAATTCCTCCAAAGCATTCTCCTTTCTTTTAAAAGTGCTGGTAACTCGTAAATAACATTCTGGTTTATATATATAATGCACATCCATAAAGTGAATAAATCTCGTTGTAAGAACGTGTCTTGCAACGTGCATCGTGGTTCCTGTTTTTATGGATACGTGGACCACTATTAATTTTAAATTTTGGTAACCGCTAAACCGACGAAGTTTCGTTTGTGGTTAAAAGAATAACCATTCTGCTTAATCCATGAACTAACCTCGTTGAGTTATAGATAACTCAACGGAACACAGTCGGTTACTATTGCTAACTCCACGGACTAACTTCGTTGAGTCATAGATAACTCAACGGAATGACCTTATATTATATTACTGACCTCGTGGAGTTATAGTTAACTCAACGAACTTACTTCGTTGAGTTAACACTTAGCAACATCTAAGTTTACTCTCGTAAATTTCTCTCTACTTTTTTTTTTTTTCATTTTGCTAACTAAAATAAAGTTAAATCTATGTCATTAATGCATCATTCTAATCAAAATTCATTTAAATCTGAACATTATATAAAGATTTAACTTGCAGGTCATTTATGCAGAATTTACATTTTACCTTGCAACATGTAGAAATTTTTAAGCATTTATCTTGTCATTTAGCAAATTGTAAATCTGTTACATATTCATTCATAAAGTTCCACAAATTATATAATATTCAATAAATTCCATTCATTTCATATTCAAAACACGTATGAAAATTACATCTGAAAAATTATATTCATTAATATGAATCAATTACATTACAAGTACATCATACAATTTCATACAATTTTACACAAGTAGACGAACAATACAATTTAATCTCTATTCCTAAGTTCATCTACTTCCTTCTGGAGTTTTTCTAATTGAAGTTCTAATTGATTAATTCTTTCTACAACTCCTATAATGCCTCCGAAAGGTACAGCTATCTCTGCAGCTACAAAATTTTTGTATTCTTTCATTGAAATGATTCTTGATCTGATCCTTTTTGATGTCCATTTAGTGAAATTGATACAGTCCACCATCAGCAGTGGAATCAAATCTCCATAAAACAATTTTTTCTTTACTGCTTTCAGCTTGGAGATAAAAACTACAGACCAATTTATTTGAATCCCATTTACAACTGCATATGTGGCCCATTTGACAAATTGACTTAATTCTATGTCATGGCCCTATCGTTGATAGACATTTTTAATCAGAATGTTAGCTACAATGTGTGCCTTACCACTTAAATGCTTCAATCAGTTTAATAAAGGTACACCAGGATTGATAGCTAAAAAATCTTTGATTTCCTATTCAGTCCACTCGACGACAGTTGTATCTTCCAAAATTTTTATTCCTTCATTCTTCAATCCAAAAATGTTATAGAGAAGCTCTGGTGTTATCTGTACATCAGCTTCCTCCACGTTTGAAATTAATCCTCATTCTCTTTCTCTTAAATTTGCATAAAAACAGGGCACTAAATTCTCATATACTACATGCCCTCTCTCTTGAGAAATGAATTGCAATAGACCTTGGAATTCAAATAGATATTTGATTTCTTGCATTCCATCCTAATTTACTGGTCTACTGTAAATAATATCATAACCCCTTATTTCTTGGTATTTGGTATAAGCTTCCTAACTACAAAAATGTACTTCATTCAAAATTGTTGTTTCAATCGGGTTAGGAAGGTGACTTTGTTGTTCTAGAGAGGTTTGTACTTGCTCTTCCTCTAACATAGGCTGCATTTGAACATTTTCTACAGATTCTTGAATTTCTATTTCTATTTGTGGTGGTGAGCCGGCAGAACTCTCCACTCTGTCTTGAATTCTTTCCATATATTGCTGAAGCGTTTCTTGCTCTTCAATGGAATCTGTGAAATTATTTTTGTCCAAATGGCTTCTTTCATTCTCTTCATTTTCTACTCTTTCTTCTTCCTCCTGACTACCAATCTGTTCTGTTACTATTCTTTCTGATTTTGTAACAGATTGGGATGGAGTCACAGGCAATTCAGTTTCTACCCTAATTTCTGTTTCTTCTTGTACAGGCTGCAGACTAATTTCAGCCTGATTTTCTTCTTTTCTTTGCTCCTACTGTTGCACCTCCTGCTCCTCCTCAAAATCGGATAGCAGGTTAATAAAAATTTGCTCCATAGGCCCTATAAAAATTGGTACTTCAGATTTAATTTCCTCATTTTCAAGCACTTTTTTTTTTCCTTTCTTTTTTCTGATTAGTTATGCCTGTTCTTCCTCTTCATCTTCTAAAATTAAATCTACAAAAGTAGGCTCTGTAAGCCTTCGAGCCATAGGTACTGGCTCTTCCTGTTTAACTTTTTCTATAATTACTGATCTCGAAGGACTAGCTTCATCTCCTTTTGCAACAGGTTTGGCAGTAGCTGCTACCTGATACTGTTCAACTTTTATTTTATATTGGGCCCTTATCCTTTCTTCGACTCTTTTTCTCTTAATGGCATTGTTGAGTATTTTTTGATGATATGTGCTGAATGAAAATAATCATATTTACTCAATTACTATTGCTTGTGAAAAGAAATTAAAATCACCAATTAATACAGAAAAAGCTTACTGATATAAATACTTGTCTGTATTGGATCTAAAGTTAATATCTAGTCATTTCGTTGCATTAATTTCTCATTTAGCTAAACGTTAAGTTAACGTGTGTTTTTATTGAAAAGCAAGATATGTTTTAATATTATATCTTCTATATCATGAACAGTGCATGTTTAGACAACTCGTTAAGTTAGAGGCTTAAAGGTTAAAATAGGTCACGTGATAACTCGTTAAGTTAGTGAGTAAAAGAAGAGACGAACTCGTTAAGTTAGTGTTATACACGTGGTGAAATTATAAGTTACGAATGTTGTATTGTATCACATGAGGTGCACATGTTTAACTCGTTAAGTTAACATAACTAAACGCGTTGAGTTGCTATATTGAATACTAAGGCAATGCGTTAGGTTAGCGTTATAAACTTAAGTTGTTATTTTTGCACGTGGTAAAATTCTTATTATAAAAACATTTGTTTATTACTGGTTTGTTGAGTTATCATAATACAACGGAAATGGTTCGTTGAGTTATCATAACACAACGGAGATGGTTTGTTGAGATAGCATAACACCATAGACTTAGTTCGTTGAGTTAGCTACAGTACTTGTCACGTGAAATGGCACATGAGGAACTCGTTAAGTTAGAAACGTTAAGTTATATATATACTTGTGTTACTCGTTTAGTTAACATTAAAGTAACGACTTCTTATTACATTGATGAAAAACTTTAGGACGAGAAAGTTTATTTTGCAGGAAATTTTTCAGAGATCCAAGACTGATGTTTAAAGAAAATTCAAAATATAAACGTGGGTTAGAACGTGTGTTTCGATGAAGGAAAAAGAAAAGACATGGAGAAGTGGAAAACTGGTAGTGGTTAAACGTGAAGGATATGCATGAAATGAAGATACAGTATAAAAGGCATAGAATTCTCGTTGATCAATTTATCCTTGCATACAAAAAGAAAAATCTTTTCAAGGATCAAACCATCCCTGCACACCAAAAGAAAAATCTTTTTTAGGGATCAAAAACACCTTCTCAGGGAAAATCTCTCAAGTGGAAGAAAGTTCAGTGAAGCATAAAAAGGTAAGATTTTCATCACTGAAGATTTGAAGTATCAAAAGAAAGCAAATTTGGTGAAGCATGAAAAGACAAGATATTCGTCACTGAAGAATTGCTGAAAAAGAAAAAGAAGAAGAAGAAAGATCTCAAACAAGGAGAAAAGTTTTAAATTTCGCAAATTAGTTTTCTCTATTTGTAGTTATGAAATTGTTTAGATGATACATGGTATCGAAATATAATTGCATTTACAATTTCTGAGGAGAATTGAATTGTATATTGTAATTGAAACCTTGAATAAAAATGATTTTATGAAAACAATGTCTCGACTTGTTTTTGAGTTTTAAAGTTTAAATTATATTACAAAAAATACACAATTCACCCCCCTCTTGTCTAGCCATACGATCCTACAAGTGGTATCAGAGCTTTGTGAATAATCTTTGATATAAAATCGATACCAACTTATTTAATATCATTGCTTATTCTACCTTCCTTGTTTTTAAACGGAAATTAATATCTGAGCATACGTTTAACTCTATTGATTTAAGGTTCAAGTTGTTTTAAAGATTTTAGACTGTTTAAAATCGAATAGGTTGAAAAATCTAAGGTAAGATGGCTACTGGAAATGGTAATTTTTCTTTATATGAAGGCCAAAATCTTATTCGTCCTCCTTTATTTGATGGAATACATTTTGAATATTGAAAATATAGGATGACTGTTTTTCTTCAAAGTATAGATCATAAGTTGTGGTTCATGATTTCTAAACCAAATACTCTATTAACTACTCCTTATAATACTTGGACAATTACTGAAAAAGAAAATGAAACTCTGAATGCTAAGGGCTTAAATATTTTATTTTGTGCATTGAGTTATGAATAGTTCAATAAACTGTCGACATATAAATCTGCTTATGAGGTGTGGCATGCATTAGAAGTTTCACATGAAGGTACTTCTCAAGTTAAAGAGACTAAAATAAACATGTTGATTCATAAGTATGAACTCTTTAAGATGCATCAAGACGAAAATATTTCTGAGATGTTTTCCAGATTTCTTGATATCATAAACTCTTTAAAATGTTTAGGAAAGAATTTTGAACAGAAGGATTTGGTGATGAAAATTCTCAGATCCCTAAGTTCTAAATGGTCTCAGAAAGTAACATCAATTGAGGAATCACGAGATTTAAATGTTTATACTATGAATGAACTTATAAGAAATTTAACAGCTTATGAAGTTCAATTAAATGAATCACTGAGTCACAACAAACTAAAAATGAAGAAAGAAATAGCCTTTGAAATTAATTCAGATTCTGATATATTTACTGATTCTGACGAGGATTTGATTTTGCTGATTAGGAAATTCAAGAAAGCATGGAAAGCTAGGAAACAGCAAAGGAACAAAAATGATAAACCCTCAACGTCAAAATCATTGAATGACAAGAATTCTTCATCCAGAAAGTATGTATGTTACAACTGTAAGAAACCTGGACATCTTTCTCTAGATTGTCCTATGAGGAAAAATGAAAAGCAAAGTAAGACAAATCAAAAGAAGACGACTCAGAAAACTCAGAAAAAGTTTTACAAGAAAAAGGCTTTGAAGGTCACTTGGGATGACACGTCTGTAGAGTCTAAATCTGAGGAATCAGCATCAAAATCTTCACATTCAGAATGAGAACAAGAGTTAGAAGACGTTGCTCATGTGTGCTTCATGGCAGATGAGTCTGAGGTAATATCTGATCCTGAAAGTCATTTAGATTTCAACTTTGATGAATTATTATGTGCTTATCATGCATTATTACAAAAACTTAATGTAAACTAGAAAATAAGAATATTAGAAAATCTTCATCCATTATGGAAGAAGAAAATTGTTTCCTGTCTACTACTTTAGAAAAGTTTAAATGTGATAATGAAAATCATGCTAGAGATTTGCAAAAATTTAGATTTAATGAATGTATCTTGCATGAACAAATACAGAATATAAATGCTGAAAAATTAAAGATAGAATTTGAAAATGAAATGTTGAGAAACAATATAAATAAACTTGAATAAGAGTTAGATAAATTAAAACTGAGAGAGCAAGATTTAAATTCTACCATTGAGAAATGGAATTTAAGTCAAACTAAGTTAGACAAACTAACTAGTACCCCTGCAATGTCTTATAAATTTGGCTTAGGATTTGATTATCCTGAATATCATGAATCTCAAGCCAATAAAGGATTTATTAGTTGCAGTTCAAGTAAATCTAAGACTAAAATTCCTTTTATTATGAAACAAGGTAATAAATATGTAGAAGTAGGTACTTCAAGGGATGAATCATGCAGTAATAATATAAATCAATGTGATTTGTCAAATTGTACTTCTAACATGACTATAAATGTTTCTAAAAATCTTGTTTCTTGTTCTGGAAATTCAGTTTCTAATGTTTCTAAAATTTCAGACAATTGTAGTAAACTGAAAATTCAAAAACCTGAGCATGTAATTCAATACACTAGTATTAGACCAAATACTCATTCTGCATGTGATAAAACAAAAAATTCTTGTGCAGAAAAAGATTTTGTATGTATGGAAAATTTTAATACAAGTACAAAATCTTGGTATGAACTTACTAAAATGTATAAGCATGACCAAAATAAATTAACAACTGATAAAAATATGTTTGGTCTTGATTATACTACATCTGAAAACAAAAAGAATAATTGCAAAAGCAATAATGCTATATGTGAGTATGAAGCTAATGATAAATCAATAGTACTTACAACTAATAAGAATATAAATGATAATGTTAAACTATTTTTAAACAAAAAGAAGAAATATGCGTTTAATGAACTTGGTCATCAACAACATTTGGTACCAAGAAAAAGTTTTTCTTAATTTGTTGCAGGAGGAAACAACATCAAAATGGATCTTGGACAGTGGAGCGTCAAGTCACATGACCGGACAAAAAAGTCTATTACAAAATTTTACAAATACCATGAAAAGAAGTGTAACATTTGGAAACAAAAGCAAAGATAAAATCATAGGTATGGGCAATGTTCAAATAACTCCTACTTGTGTTATTTCGAATGTACTATATGTAGAAAACCTAGTATTTAATTTGCTAAGTGTCATAAAACTAACTGAAAATGGATATTATGTAGTGTTTGAAGATAATGTATACAAAATAATTGATAAAAATACAGATAAAATTAAGTTTATTGCTAAAAGAAAAGGTTCTGTATGTATTTTATCTTTACCTTCTGGTGCAGTTGATTTAAATTCATGTTTGCTAGGTGAAAGTAGTGATGCATATCTATGGCATAGAAGGATTGGGCATATAAATATGAGACTGTTACATAAACTATCTAGAAAACATTTAGTGAGAGGTTTACCAAAGATTAAATACTCAAAGAACTTTGTGTGATGCATGTGAGTTAGGTAAACTTCACAAAAACTCTTTTAAATCCAAAACTGATATTTCAAGCAAGAGAGTCTTAGAACTTATACATATAGATCTATTTGGACCAACAAGAATCATGAGTCTTGGTGGTAAACGATATGTATTTGTTTTAGTAGATGACTTCTCTAGATACACTTGGGTATATTTTCTAGCATCTAAGACAAAGGTTTTTGAAAAATTTAAAATGTTTTACAATTTTGATCAAAATGAGCAAAGTGTCTCTACTCAAAAACTTAGGAGTGATCATGGAACTGAATTTGATAATGATCAAATGGATAACTATTGTAATGCGCATGGCATTGATCACAAATTTTCTTTTCCAAGAGCACCGTGTCAAAATGATGTTGTTGAAAGAAAGAATAGATCACTTCAAGAAATGGCTAGAACTATGTTGAATGAACATAAGTTACCTCAAAATCTTTGGGCTGAAGTAGTAAATGCAGCTTGTTATGTTATTAACAGAAGTCATTTAAGACCTCATGTTAATAAAACTCCTTTTGAAATTATGTTTACTAGGGTTCCAAAAATTTCCTATATGAAACCATTTGGGTGCAAGTGTTTTATTCTTAATACTATGGATAAAAGGGATAAATTTCAAGCCAAATCGGATGAAGGAATTTTTGTAGGTTACTCTACTAGAAGTAAAGCCTATAGAGTATATAACAAGACTTCTAGCACTATTGAAGAAACCCTCCATGTAAGCTTCAATGAAAATTCTCTTAGAGAATCTCAATCTAAAGCTGATAATGATGATATGATCAATTTTCCAAATGAGTTAGAGATCAATAGAGAGGTTGATGATTTATCTGAGAAAATCAAAAATATGAACTTAAATGATCAAACTAATGATGAAAGTGATGGACTTTCAGATGTTGATGAGAATATTGAGGAAAATCACAGAAATTAGCGTTATTCTTCATCACATCTTATTACTCAAGTCATTGGTAATATTAATGAGGGAGTTAAAACTAGAGCTTTAGTAAATTTAAATAGTATGTGTATGTTTGTTTCTATGGTGGAACCAAGGAATATACAAGAAGCATTATCTGATGAAAATTGGATAGTGGCAATGCAAGAAGAACTAAATCAATTCATTAGAAATGATGTATGGGAATTAGTCTCTCCACTAGAAAATCAGTCCATAATAGGTACAAAGTAGATCTTTAGAAACGAAACTAACGAAACTGGTCAAATTATAAGGAATAAAGCTAGATTAGTTGCACAAGGGTATACACAGGAAGAAGGATTAGATTATGATGAAACATTTGCTCCTGTGGCTAGGTTAGAAAGTATTAGAATATTATTGGCCTATGCTTGTTATATGGATTTTAAATTATATCAAATGGATATAA
Organism: Cymodocea nodosa; assembly: GCA_036874045.1. Classification (NCBI taxonomy): domain Eukaryota; kingdom Viridiplantae; phylum Streptophyta; class Magnoliopsida; order Alismatales; family Cymodoceaceae; genus Cymodocea; species Cymodocea nodosa. The sequence continues at coordinate 2,369,723 of CM072341.1, forward strand.
ATAGTGCATTTCTAAATGGTTTAATTAATGAAGAAGTCTATGTAAAACAACCACTTGGATTTGAAGATATTAAAAATCCTGACTTTGTGTATAAATTGAAGAAAGCCTTATATGGTTTGAAGCAAGCACCTAGATCATGGTATGAAAGATTGTCTACTTTTTTAATAGAAAAAGGCTATATCATGGGAAAAGTGGATCATACTATATTTATTAAGAGAGATGGTAAAGATCAGATTGTTGTTCAAATATACGTGGATGATATAATCTTTGGAACAACTTCTGATAAGTTGATAGAAATATTCTCTAAAGAGATGACTAATCAGTTTGAAATGAGTATGATAGGAGAACTTTCATATTTTCTAGGACTTCAAATTAAGCAAATGGATAAAGGTATATTTTTAAATCAAGAAAAATATGCAGTTGAAATGCTTAAGAAACTTAATTTTAATGATACAAGGATTTGAGGAACTCCTATGAGTACTACTTTAAAGTTAGATATTGATGACATAGGAAAATCTATAGATCAAAGAAAATACATAAGTATGATTGGTTCTTTACTTTATTTGACTGCTAGTAGACCTGATATTAAGTTTGCTGTGTGTGTTTGTGCTAGATTTCAATCTAATCCTAAGGAATCACACTTAATTGCAGTTAAAAGAATATTTAGATATATACAAGGAACTAAAAATTTCAGACTGTATTATTCTAAGGATAGTTCAATAGATCTTATAGGATATACTGATGCTGATTATGCAGGATCTAAATCTGATAGAAAGAGTACCAGTGGCACATGTCAATTATTGGGAAATAATTTAGTGTCATGGTTTAGTAAAAAGCAAAACTGTGTAGCACTTTCTACTACAGAAGCTGAATATGTTGTTGCTGCACTGTGTTGCACTCAGATTCTATGGATAAGGCAAACTTTAGAAGATTTTGGATTATCTTATGATACAACTGAGATTTATTGTGACAGTAGTTCTGCAATAAATCTTTCCAAAAATCCTATATTACATTCAAGAGCAAAGCATATAGAGGTTAGACATCATTTTCTAAGAGATAACGTAATTAAAGGAAAAATTAAATTAGAATTTGTGTCTAGTAAAATCAATTAGCTGATATATTTACAAAACCTCTAGATGAAAATACATTCTGCAACATTAGATTAAATTTAGGTATTTGTAGGCTATGTGATGTGTAAAATGCTTAAACTCCACATAAAAAGATAAATATTATTGATGATGTTGTTCACCTCATAGATATTATATACTTATTATAAATAACTAAAGTAATATCTAAACTGCTGCTTAAGATACTATGTATTTATTGTAAAATCATAGTAGTATCTTATTGATTTTTAAGTAGTTTATCAATTTTAATGGTTTTTACGATTTTAAGTGGAAATGTAAATGAAAAACATTAAATACTTCTGACATTCTGAAATTTTGATTAAATGTTTTCTTTGAATCAAGGAAAATGCATATGATCATGCATAAATTTGACTTAATTGATTAAACTTGTAGAATAAGTTATATGTAACTCATCTTAAACTGTTAATCAAAAGTATAAGCTTATTGAAACTGATTCATATTCTCAGTACAATCATAGAAGTAAAAATTGTATGAGATTTGTGTTTTATTGCATCTGTATTAATGGAATACATATATACTGTGCTTAAAATGAAAAGTACTTACAAAGTGAAAATCTTTGAGAGTTTATTGATCAGTTTGATCACAAGCCTTTTGTACTTGAGCAGATAGGTATGTAAGGATTGTTGTCCTGAAAAAGGATTCTTTAAATCTGACAACCTAAGATCCTGATTAGGTATGAGATTGTTGACTGAAAGCTCATTACACGGGTACATTAGAAAGCTCTTGTATGATTCAAGTTTTTCAAACTAACTTTTAAAGAAAATTATCAATATTTACTGTTTTGAAAAGAAAAAGTTGTTTCATTAATTATAGATATCTTTGAATCGCATATAGTTTATACCAATATGACTACTGATTTATTGAATCAACATTAGTACTTTTGAAAACATTTATTTGAGATACATTCTTTTATTCTCCTTGAATTAATCGAATTGAGTTTAAAGTTGTGTTTTGATTCATATACAATAGGAATTGATTCTGGAAATCATTTTTGATGATGTCAGGATAACGGAAGTCTCTGAAAAGAAAATGTAAAGTATAGTTATACTTAGCATCTATTGTCACTACAAGTATATTTTGTATTTTGATTGACTATATTTGAAGTATATTTGTAGGGGGAGCATTAACAATGTCAAAAACAGATTAATATAATTTAAAATACAAATCTTAGTTAATCTGAATTAATGTCCTCTTAAAATCTTGATGAAATAATTTAAAAAGACAAATAAACTATTTTAGATTCAAAAGACAAAAAGTTAAAATAGTTTACTATGTTCTCAAGATAATCTTAAGTTTTAGCATGTGTGTTGTTTTCGGAACGTTTCAGTTGAAAGCATCCGAAAATTGTTTTAAGTGTACTAACTAGACGTTATGTTAGATAAGGTAACGTGTAAAACTGCCTTTAAACAGCGTTTTACTCGTTAGGTTAGTTAACTCAACGAGTTATACTTGAATATTTCGGGTACTTTGATTGAATAAGCTTTATTCAATATTTATTTTATTTCTAAACCCGACTTCTCTTCACGTTGAGTTATATGCCTAAAAACCCTATTTAAACACTTATTACACGGGTACTTAGGTTATTTGTAAACTTTGTCAAGAAAATCTTTCCCGCTTGTTGCTGTTACAACCTACGACAATGGTCTCCAAGTTCTACAAAGGTCGTGACAGAGGAAAAGGCAAAAGCAGAAGAGATGCAAAAGGAAAAGAAATAGAGAATGATGAAGTACCACGTACTTGGTTCAAGAAAATATTTCGAGTGGACAAAAGGTTAGAAGAACTTTATAGAGATTACTTCTTTTCTCAGGATATATTAGATGAAGTTAGACAAAAACTTCAACATACTGATGCAAGTATCACATACATGGGTATTCGAAGTAAATATGATAGAGAACACAGAATGAAATGTGCTGAGATTGCATTTTTGGAACAGTATGCAAAATATTTGGAAAAAGGTGTAGGTTCATCAAATAGAACTCCTCAAACTCCTATAAACGGTACAAGACTACATGTATTTGAGGAAGAGCATGAATCAGCTATCCCTACTCCTTTTTATTCAAAACAAGTAGAATCAAATATTGCTGTAGACAAAACAAAAGTTGACAGTCTTCGAAAGGCTGTTGCAATAGAAAGTGCCTTAGAAGAATTAAAGCAGAAAACTTTTATGGAGCAATTTGAAAAGAAAACAGCAATACTTGAAAAGGAGAAACAGAAATGTTATAGAAGAAGGAAAGTCAGAAAAATTATGTCTAAGGAAACAAAGTCTTCTAAAAAAGGAAAAGCAGATGAAAATTTATTTCCAAAGGACAATGTATGTCTAGACATTGTACCTTATTGTGCATCTGGTAAACTCATCAGTTCCGAACACACCGAAACTGATGAAGATAATGAGACTTTATTTTCCCTTGCTAGAAAACTTGAGAAGAAATCCACGTCAAATATAAGCTCAAGTTTTTCTATTAGTATAAGTCCTGATGATGCAGAAATTGACAAATCAGAGCATCAAGCACCTGACATTGAACAAGTTATTGCAGATATAATTGACAATGTTGAGGCAGTAACTAGTTCAAAGGCTGACTTGTTTGGAATAGCAGATATTGAAAATGTTAAGATTCCAGAAGAGCTAAAAGTTAACCAGCCTTCTACGGAATCTATAGAAGCAAAGTCTAAGAATTCATAGCATGAATCAATGGAAATATCTGTTAAACAAAATGAACAATTACAAATAGATACATCGGCTGTAGAATTTGTGGAAAAATTGTACTCTGAACATTCTATAGAGACTGAACAGATGAATGTTGAGCATATTGACAATGTTCCTAACACTGTTGAAGCTGAAGAAACAAGCTTACCTGAGCAGCTTCAAGATAATATTTTGGAAGAGGAACAACATGACATTCATTTTGAAGAAGAGGTTCCTGAAGATGAATTAAACTCTGAATCACGACTTCAGGTATCACCTTCTTTGTGTACAATATTAAAAATTCAAGGTAATGCAATTCATTTTAGATCTAAAGAAGCATTGCAGAAATACAATAATCTGATTACATGTTAGATTCTACATGCTCGTCCAATAAAATTTAGAAATTTGATGGAAATAAGAGATTTGTTTGAGTTTCAAGGCATCATTAAATTCTTGCCAGTAAGAACGAAATGGAAGCAATACATAGAGCTTATTGCAACTTTTTATAACAATCTTGACAAGAATGGAAATTTTCTGAAAACTCAAATAAATGAACAGGAGTTTATATTGTCTCCTGAGTTAATTTTTGAAGTTTTAGGATTAAAGAATGAAGGTGTTGTTGTTACCAACAGATTTGACATAATAAGACAACTGGAATGGAACATTCAGTCTTTATCAAAAATTCCAGATGTATATTCTGAAATGAGATTAATGAAAAATCTGAATGTAGAGGTAAGGTTTATTGCAAATATATTGCATGCAAATTTATTTCAGAGAGTTGGACACAATATGGAAGTCAGCAGAAGTTGTTTATATGCAACTTATAGCTTGCTGAATAGAATTCAAATAAATTGGTTTGATGTTTTCACTTCTCAACTACAGCATATGAGTTCAAAGTTATTTTATGGTGATATTGTATGTAGAATCCTTGCAAGCCAATTGACTTTATCCGACTGGCCCTCTGAAACTAAAGGCATGAGAGCATTTAGTGTCAAAGATTTGCAAAAATTCCAGGCCATGCATAAACCTCAACGACAACAACAACAACAACCTGATACAGACCATATACAACAACAACAACAAAGTTATTCAGTTCAAGCAGAACAGCAAACCCAGCTACCTCCTGACTTAGATGCAGTGCTTAACGACATCAGAAATGATATTAGGCATCTAGGAGATAAAATATGTAATGCTATAAGTGATATACTTAGGAGGGGTCGATAACTGTTTTTGTTTGTTTATGAATACAAAATGTAATGTTTATATTACTTGTTTGATTCATTGAACAATACATTTTTCTGTAAATGTGTTCAATTATTATTCTTGTTTACAGAAATCGTTGTTGTAATTCTCTTATATACATATATATATTCTCTGTAATTATCTTTTTGATTAATGACAAAAAGGGGGAGAAATATTATAAAAAGATGATTATGATCTTAATTGCATATATATATTATAAAAGGAGATGCTATTTAAATGGTTATTGTAATCTGACAGATGATAATTAGAAAACTGATACTTATATAATTATTGACATCTGAGAGTTTTAATTCTAAGAGGTAAAAATTTACACAAATAATAGAAATAAGCTTAAATGAACTTAAGTCAACAAACAAGTTTGTTGAATTAAAAGTTAACCCAACGAAGGTGCTTTGTTGAGTTAAACATATTTCATAATTGATTTAATATGGTTTTGTCATCATCAAAAAGGGGGAGATTGTTGAGTATTTTTTTGATGATGTGTGCTGAATGAAAATAATCATATTTGCTCAATTACTATTGCTTGTGAAAAGAAATTAAAATCATCAATTAATACAGAAAAAGCTTACTAATATAAATACTTGTCTGTATTAGATCTGAAGTTAATATCTAGTCGTTTTGTTGCATTAATTTCTCATTTAGCTAAACGTTAAGTTAACGTGTGTTTTTATTGAAAAGCATGATATGTTTTAATGTTATATCTTCTGTATCATGAATAGTGCACGTTTAGACAACTCGTTAAGTTAGAGTTTTGTTTGTATAGAGGTCACGTGAGAACTCGTTAAGTTAGAAGCTTAAAGGTTAAAATAGGTCACGTGATAACTCGTTAAGTTAGTGAGTAAAAGAAGAGACGAACTCGTTAAGTTAGTGTTATACACATGGTGAAATTATAAGTTACGAATGTTGTATTGTATCACGTGAGGTGCACATGTTTAACTCGTTAAGTTAACATAACTAAACGCGTTGAGTTGCTGTATTGAACACTAAGGCAACGCGTTAGGTTAGCGTTATAAACTTAAGTTGTTATTTTTGCACGTGGTAAAATTCTTATTATAAAAACATTTGTTTATTACTGGTTCGTTGAGTTATCATAACACAACGGAAAACCTTCTCAGGGAAAATCTCTCAAGTGGAAGAAAGTTCAGTGAAGCATAAAAAGGTAAGATTTTCGTCACTAAAGATTTGAAGTATCAGAAGAAAGCAAATTCAGTGAAGCATGAAAAGAAAAGATATTCGTCACTGAAGAATTGCTGAAGAAGAAAAAGAAGAAAAAGAAGAAAAAGAAGAAGAAGAAAGATCTCAAACAGGGAGAAAAGTTTTAAATTTCACAAATTAGTTTTCTCTATTTGTAGTTATGAAATTGTTTAGATGATACATGGTATCGAAATATAATTGCATCTACAATTTCTGAGGAGAATTGAATTGTATATTGTAATTGAAACCTTGAATAAAAATGATTTTATGAAAACAATGTCTCGACTTGTTTTTGAGTTTTAAAGTTTAAATTATATTACAGAAAATATTAAAAATACACAATTCACCCCCCTCTTGTGTAGCCATACGATCCTACAGGCATCATATAAAATATGTGCCTTAGCCGTAGCTATTTCTTGAGTATCACCTTGGTCTCTTGCTGTTTTGACCAAGCTAGTAAATTCTTTCTCTTCTTCTTCAATTCTCGACCAAACAAATGCTAATCATGGCAAAGGTTTTGTTGGCTAAACTAGAGGTCTTGACTGTTGTTCCTCAGGAACAGGTCTTTCAGTAGTCGATTCTTCCTATTCTCTTGCTCGTTGACCCATAAAATCTATTCCACACACATCAAAGATTTCAACCTCAACAATAGGATTAAGAGGCATCATATTCCTCTTTGATATTCTTCCTATTTGTTGACATCTTAAACAACTTAAGCAATATTTATGAGCATCTTTGAATAGTGTTGGCCAATAAAATCAACATTGCAGAATTTTTGCAGTAGTTTTCCCTGAACCAAAATGCCCTCCATAAGCTTGGTCATGACAGAAAGACAATATGCTCGGATATTCAGTTTTTGGAACACACCTCCTTAAAACCAGATTAGGACATTTCTTAAATAAGTATGGGTCTTCCCAATAGTAATATTTTACTTTCGAGAAAAATAATTTCTTATCTTGTCTATTCCAATCCTTAGGTGTTAAACTAGTAACTAAGTAATTAACTATGTCTGCAAACTAAGGCATTATGCTGATGGTCATTAATTGTTCATCAGGAAAATTATCCTTAATTTCAATATTTGATTTTTTCTTTATTAGATGTTTTAGGACTGAATGATTCGTGTATACTATTACTTTAGCTCCAATCAAATATGATCTAAACTTTTCTAAAGCAAACACAACAGCTAATAGTTCTTTTTCAATAGTTGTGTAATTAACTTGAGCATCATTTAAGGTTTTGCTTGCATAATGAATCACTCTAGGAGATTTTTCTATTTTCTGTCCTAACACTGCTCTTACAGCAAAATCAGAAGCATCACACATTAATTCAAATGGATGGTTCCAATCAAGTGCTTGAATTATAGGAGTTGAAATTAAGCTACTCTTAAGTCTGAAAAATGCTTCCTTGCAATTTTTATCAAAGTTAAATGGGACATCTTTTAATAGATTAGTTAAAGGTCTAGCTATTTTGCTAAAGTCTTTAATAAATCTTCTATAAAAACCAGCATGTCCTAGAAATGATCTAATATCTTTTACTGATTTAGGTTCTAGTAGATTAGAAATTACTTCTATTTTAGCTTTATCTACTTTCAACCCTTTCTTAGAAACAACATGCCCTAAGACTATTCCTTGTTTAACCATGAAGTGACATTTTTCCCAATTTAAAACTAGATTTCTTTTCACACAGCGTTTTAATATTTGGTCTAAATTGCTTAAACAAACTTCATATGTGTTGCCATATACAGTAAAATCATCCATAAATATTTCTAAGAAATCCTCAGTCATTCTAGTAAATATGCCCTGCATACACCTTTGAAAGGTAGCTGGTGCATTGGATAATCTGAATGGCATTCTCTTAAAAGCATAAGTTCCATTAGGACATGTGAAAGTTGTTTTCTCTTAATCCTCTAATGCTACTGGAATTTGATTATAACATAAATACCCGTCTAGGAAACAAAAATATTTTTGCCTTACTAATCTTTTCAGCATTTGATCTATAAAAGGTAAGGGAAAATGATCTTTCCTAGTCATAACATTCAGCTTTCTATAGTCTATACATACTCTCTAGCCTGATTGAATTATAGTAGGTATCAAGTCTTGACTTTCATTCCTAATAACTGTTAATCCTGATTTCTTGGGAACTACATGGATTGGGCTAACCCACGAGCTATCAGAAATCAGATAAATTATGTCATTATCCAACCATTTTACTATTTCCTTCCTGACTACTTCTTTAAGGTTTGGATTTAATCTCCTCTCAGGAATTCTAACAGGTTTAGCATTTTCTTCTAAATATATATGGTGACAACAAAAAGTTGAACTTAACCCTTTTGTATCAATCATAGTCCATCCTATTGCTTCTTTATAACTCTTTACTACATCTTTTAATTTAGCTATTTGATCCTCTTTTAAATCTGAAGCAATAATGATTGGACAGGTTCGTTTCTCTTCTAGAAATATATAAGTTAATTTAGGAGGTAAATGTTTTAATTCTAAATGTTGCCCATCAGAAGCTAGAGCTCCTAATTGAACATCATCATTTTCTAAATTAATTTCTTCTAGATCTCCTTCTATATTTATGCTTTCACTTTCCTCTAAAGTTTCAGAATTAATTTGCCTATTTAATTCTTCTTGAATCACATCATCTAACATATCTCCTTCATCCTCTAAAAAGTCTATGGTATGTAAGGACATTTCTAATTCCTCAAACCTTTCTGGTTTGAAAATATTTAATTGAGTATCCTCATTATCATATGCTAGCTTCATTACTCTAGTTTTACAATTTATAACAACCCCTAATGTTGCCAAAAATGGTCTTCCCAAAATTAAAGATGTATCACTATTTTTATGCTTAATTTGTTGGGAATCCAAAATTACAATATCAATAGGATATATAAAATTTTTGATTTTAATTAAGACATCCTCTACTTTTCCTTTAGGATATCTTATACTTCTATCAGCTAATTAAATAACCGTACTAGTAGGAGTTAAACCTTCTAATCCTAAGGATGCAAATATATCACTTGGCATAACATTTATACCTGCACCTAAGTCTATTAAGGTTCTTTCTAAAATGGTATTTCCTATGATGCATGATATAACAAGGATTCTAGGATCAGATAACTTTTTAGCAATTTGTGGCAAAAATAGGGAACTACTTTGCTCAACTAAAAAGACCTTTCTAAGAACTTTTCGCTCTCTTTTCTTAGTACACCAATCCTTCAAAAATTTAGCACAAGGTGACATTTTCTGCAATAGATCTAACAAAGGAATGTTAACTTGTACTTTTTCAAAAATTTCCCTGATTTTTTCTTATTTTTCAAGTATTGTTTGTTGTAATCTTTCAAGATAGGGTGCTAAAGATTTTGATTTCAAAGATTCTTTTTCTTTCATTTGATTTGTTTGATCCTTTTTAGCTTCATTAGTAGATTCAGATTGTTCTTCAGTGATTTCTAGATTTTCAGCTATTACATTTTCATTATCATTTTGATTTTTACTCTTATCCACCTTCATATCATTTTCATTTTGAGTTCTTAGTGGTATATTAGTTCCAGATCTTAATGTTACACAAACATCTTCTAGATTTTCATTACTCTTATAATGTTTTTGTATATCATTTTCGTAATTATGATCTTCAATTGTTTTTAGTTTTAAAGTGCATTCTTTAAATTCTCTTGCATTAATATTTTCTTTTGGCTATGTATTTTGCAAATTATGTAGGTTTATAACATTATAATTTTCATTGTCCTATTGCATAACTTGTATTTTCATTGTATATTCGTCTAATGCTTTTAGTTTTCTTTCTAGATCATCTAATTTCATTGCACTCAATTTTTGATCAATTTTCATTATGATTTTTTTAGTTTCGTAAATTATATCCTTGTTAGGTTCTGAATATGCTTCCTTATAATTTAATTGGTTGACTACTTGTTGCTGACACATAAAGTATTCCAGTTTGTCAAGGTTTTGCTCTATACTACGCTCCAATCTATCATACCTATCTCAAACTTCTGTGTCTCTCAACATATTACACATTCTATACTGACCATCAATTGGGTAAACTATAGGATTCTCATACTCAGCTCTATTATATTGAGGATAATTCGTTTGTTGTTCATGGGATCTAACCATCTGTAAACGTTTCAGTTTCAAATAGTCAGAAATGTCATGTCCTTCAGAATTGCAGAATTCACATATGCTAATTACAGGTTTCAGAAATCTTTGAGCATAAGCATATGCCATATTCTCAATTACAGAAGAAAACACACAACTCTGGCTATTAAAACAAAACAGCTCTAACAATTGTTTATATCAATTCAATTCAATTCTAGTCAATTCAATTCAATTTGATCCCCCGGCAACGGCGCCATAAAACTTATTTGCGTTTTCCCAGCACTACACTAGAATATCTGATTAGATCTCCAATAACGTACTAGAAAAACTTGGATTTGTTACTTCTGTTTTTAAATAGTTAATTTATCTTTATGCCTATACTTTTTCTTTAAGAAGTAAACAAACAACCTTTAATACAATTTAGATATTAATTCCAATTTGTACTTTAACTACAAGTGCACATTGTCTATTGTATCAGTGTGCAAGTACAGGTCGATCCCACAAGGAATTGCTGAAAAGTTTAGAACTGTTCGTTTGTTAACAATCAAATTTATATATTTAATAAGCTCTCCGTTGAATTACAATTAACTCAACGGATAAAGTTCGTTGAGTTATGGCTAACTCAACGGACTAACCTCGTGGACTTAAGTTAACTCCACGAGCCTGTCTTTTCTTTTTAATACTGCTATTTATAGAGGAATTCGGCCCACCATTGGGCGATTCCATAGATTGTAAATAACATCAATTAAGCTCTTCAATGTTAGTAAACACTAGATTTATCATTATGCAATACTAACATTCAGATAATTCAAACAGTAACCATTAAAATCTTTAAGTCTTTTGAATGAACCAATTTCAGTAAACTGTAAAACTAAAACAAACATAAAAATATCCCAACACTAACAAAGATAACATTAATCACGATACAACACAAACAATACAACACTCAAATACAACATACAAACATAGATAAATTGTTTTTGGTATTTTTGTTTTAATATGAACATGGAAATGGGCGAAAGGTGAAATGTAAAGTAATCTCACTCGACAGTAAATACTTCCGACACTACTTGCAACGCGATTACACCACTGAAAATTAAACCACTTACAATTTTGTCTCCTCTCCCTATAGAATTGTGAGTCTAGAATTGCAAGATAATCTTCTCTACAGCATATAGGCATCAACCTGAAGCCAAGGCTAAAAGCTTTACGATCTCCTGAAATATGAGTCGACGCTTGGTGAAAATGGCTTCCCTTCCCACGACGTGATCACTCCTCATAGTGGTTGTCAAGCACTGTGTTTGGCTTGGAATCGACCCAACATCAAGAAAGTATTCTCACAGACCTCTGATGGTTGGTGATTATGGTGGTGGTAATGATGGTTGGTGTGATACTTTGGAGAATTGCCAATACTGCCAGCAGAAAGCCCGGTGCTCCTCCTCTGTATACATTGGACATCCATCGATCACACTCGCACTTCCTTTTCTTCTTTTCTTTTATATCTCTTCAGTAGTAACTGCTTCTACTTGAATGATCGATTGGATTTCCTTCATTCATATCAACGGCGATGATTTCTTCTCCCTATGCAATACATGCAATCATGGTTTTTCTTCCAATTGTCCTGTTTCTGCAACCGCTATAGTGGCATATTAGAAAATAAATAGTCTGTGGAGTTACAGATAACTCAACGGACTTTCTTCGTTGATTAACTATAAAACACGTGCATAAATTTAACTATCTGATGCTTAGATTCATTTCGGATACTTATAAACTTAACTATCCGATGCTTAGATGCATTTCGGATAGTTACATTTAACTCACCGATATATAACTTAAGTAAATCTACCAAATCTCGACACGTGTCAGCAACAGTTTAATAATAAAATACCCATTTCGGAGAGTTACAGGTCTAACTATCCGATGCTCAGATGCATTTCGGATAGTTACAACTAACTCACCGAAAATCTACTTAAGTCACTTTACCAAAACATGACACGTGTCCACAGCTATTTTATAAATAAAAAGAGATTTCGGAGGGTTACACATATAACTGTTTGATGCCCAGCTGCAATTTCAGATAGTTAGAGATAACTCACCGAAAGTTCACTTAAGTCATGCATTATGGTTTTGACACGTGTACTTTAGGAAATAATAAAATATTCTTTCAAAACATAACTGTTTGGCAATATAAACATAACTATCCGACATGCTCGGTCTGTTAAACATAACTATTTGAAATATCAGAAAATTTGGATACTTAAGAATTTCACAGCCTGCAACTTACTGACAGTTCAGAAATGTACTAAATTGACATTAATTCCCTAAAATTAAGCAGATTCTTCAATTAAGCATATAACAGTGTAATTATAACATAATGACTTAATTCTCATATGATAAGCTAAATATTATGCAATTAACCATCATTTAACCGTTAATAATATGTACTTTTTCATTCTAAACATTCATCGTACTCCTAAAGCACACGTTGGGGGCCTATTTATAACATTTGTGCACCCCAAGTGGCCAAGGACAAAAATACCCCTACGTGTGACTAATTAACTCAAGACACATAATAACAATTTTCTTATCATGCTAGGACTTCATTTTCTCTTTTTCTTTTACAATTTTCGAATAAGCTTCATTCTTAAATTCTTCTAATTCAATCAATTGCGTTTCCCTATTTTCAACAGCTTGATTTAAATTAGTGTTCAAAGTTTTTAATACCCAATAAGCTTTATGTTCAATCTTAGCAGGTAAATGGCAACTTTTTCCATATACTAGTGTAAAAGGTGACATACCTAAGCTTGTCTTATAAGCAGTTCTATAAGCCTAAAGTGCTTTTATTAATCTATTAGCCCAATCTTTTCTAGTAGGATTTACTACTTTTTCTAAGATTAACTTAATTTGTTTGATTGCACTTTCTACTTGTTCACTTGTTTGCGGATGAAATGATGATGCAATTTTGTGATTTACTCCATATTTCTTCATTAAGGCTTCAAAACATCTATTACAGAAATGAGTTCCTATATCACTAATAATAACTTTAGGTATTCCAAATCTAGCAATTATATTAGTTCTTATAAAATGTATTACCACTTTGTTGTCATTAGTTTTTGTAGAAATAGCTTCTATCCATTTAAATACGTAATTCACCCCCAACAATATATAATTAAATTGATTAGACATAGGAAATTGACCCATAAAATCTATTCCTCATACATCAAAGATTTCAACCTCAACAATAAGGTTCAGAGGCATCATATTCCTCTTTGATATTCTTCCTATTTGTTGACATCTTAAACAACTTAAGTAGTATTTATGAGCATCTTTGAATAGTGTTGGCCAATAAAATCCACATTGTAGAATTTTTGTAGTAGTTTTCCTTGAACCAAAATGCCCTCCACATGCTTGGTCAAAGCAGAAAGACAATATGCTCTGATATTCAGTTTCTGGCATACACCTCTTTAAAACCAGATTAGGACATTTCTTAAATAAGTATGGGTCTTCCCAATAGTAATATTTTACTCTTGAAAAAAACAATTTCTTATCCTATCTATTCCAATCCTTAGGTGTTAAACTAGTAACTAAGTAATTAACTATGTTTGCATACCAAGGTATTATGTTGATGGTCATTAATTGTTCGTTAGGAAAATTATCCTTAATTTCAATATTTGATTTTTCTATTTGTAATATTGATAAATGATCTGCTACTACATTCTCACAACTTTTTTTATCTTTAATTTCTAGATCAAATTCTTGTAATAATAATATCCATCGGATCAATCTAGGTTTAGTCTCTTTCTTTGCTAATAGGTATTTTAAAGCTGAATGATCCATATATACTATTACTTTAGCTCCAATCAAATATGATTTAAACTTTTCTAAGGCAAACATAACAACTAATAGTTCTTTTTCAGTAGTTGTATAATTAACTTGAGCATCATTTAATGTTATGCTTGCATAATGAATCACTCTAGGAGATTTTTCTATCTTTTGTCCCAACATTGCTCCTATAGCAAAATCAGATGCATCGCAAATTAATTCAAATGGATGGCTCCAATTAGGTGCTTGTATTATAGGATTTGAAATTAAGCTAGTCTTAAGCTTGAAAAATGCTTCTTTGTAATTGTTTAGAATGAAAAAGTGTATAATATTAACGGTTAAATGATAGTTAGTTGCATAATATTTAGCTTATCATATGAGAATTAGACCATTATGTTATAATTGCATTGTTATACGCTTTAATGAAGGAATCTGCATAATTTCAGGAAATTAATGTTAATTAAGTTTATTTCTGAACTGTTGGTGAATTACAAGCTTTGAAATTCCTAAGTATCCAAATTTTCTATTATTTCGGAGAGTTATATTGCTTATACCAGACAGTTATGTTTTTAACGATAGAAGAAAATTTTATTATTTCCTGGAGTACACGTGTTGAAACCATAATGCATGACTTAAGTGAATTTTCAATAAGTTATTTGGTAACTATCCGAAATACATCTGAGCATCGGATAATTAAGGCTTGTAAGTATCCGAAACATCTGAACTAGTTATTTCTTTATTGCACGTGTTTTATAGTTAAATCAACAAAGTAAGTCCGTTGAGTTATCTGTAACTCCACGGACCATTTATTTTCTAATATGCCACTGTAGTAGTAGTAGAAGCAGGACATTCGAAGGAAAACCATGATTGCACGTATCACGTAGGAATTCACTTATGGAATGAAGAAGAAATCACCATCGTTGATATGAAAGAAAAAAATCCAACCGATCATCTAAGTAGAAGCAATTACAACAAAAACAAATATAAAAGAAGAGGAGAAAGACGAAGAAGGGTGTGTAGAGGTGGAGGACCACACTAACTGTAGGAAGCGTCAGAAGTTCTCTAAAGCTCCACACCACCACCAAAATACCAACCATTGGATGTCTGTAAGGATACTTTCCTGATGTTGGGTCGATTTCGAGCCAAACACGGTGATTGACAACCATTGTGAGGAGTGATTGTGTCACGGGAAGGAAAGCCATTTTCACCAAGCATCAACTCATATCTCAAGAGATCGTAAAACTTCTAGCCTTCGTTTTGGGTTGATGCCAGTATGCTGAAGAGGAGATCATCTTACAATTTTGGATTCACGATTCTATAGGGGGAGGTGGCAAGATTGTAAGTGATTAAGTTTTTAATGGTGTAATCGCGTCACATGTAGTGACGGAAGTTTTTACTATTGATAGAGATTTTTACCTTTCACTCATCTTCAAGAACATATCAAAACAAAAATACCAAAGACAACAAATTATCTATGTTTACATTTAGTATTTAAGTGTTGTATTGTTTGTTTTGTATCATGATTAATGTTATCATTATCAGTATTGTGAATGTTTTATATTCGATTCAAAAAATAGAAAATAGTTTTACAGTATACTGAAATTGATTCATTCCAGATACTTAAATATTTTAATGGTTAATGTTTGAAATATCTAAATGTTAGTGTTGGTTAATGATAAATTTAATATTAACTAACATTAAAGAGCTTAATTGATGTTATTTACATTTTGTGGAACCGCCCAATGGTTGGCCAAATTCCTCTGTAAATAGCCATATTTAACTAAAAAGATAGGCTCGTGGAGTTTACTTAAGTCCACGTGGTCAGTCCATTGAGTTAGCCATAACTCCATGAACTAAATCCGTTGTGTTGACTGTAACTCAACGGAGTGCTTAATTGAACACATGTAAACTCTAATATAAAAATTGGAACAGTACCCAATTCTTACTCAATCTCTGTGGAATTGACCTGTACTTGCACACAAATACAATATACAATGTGCACTTGTAGTTAAAAATAGAAATTGGAATTCATATCTAATTTATGTGAAATGTTGTTTGTTTACTTCTAAAAGTAATTATTGATATAAGCATAAAAATAAATTAGACAAGTTTAAGAATTATCTTAACAACCCCAAATAGCAATTTTTATCAAAGTTGAATGGGACATCTTTTAATAGATTAGTTAAAGGTCTAGCTATTTTGCTAAAATCTTTAATAAATCTTCTATAAAATCCAGCAAGTCCTAGAAATGATCTAAATCTTTTACTAATTTAGGTTCTGGTAGATTAGAAATTACTTCTATTTTAGTTTTATCTACTTCCAACCCTTTCTTTGAAACAACATCTTAAACAAGGCTATTCCTTGTTTAACCATGAAGTGACATTTTTCTCGATTTAGAACCAATTTTTTTCCACACAGCGTTTTAATACTTGGTCTAAATTGTTTAAATACACTTCATATGAAGTTCCATATGCAGTAAAATCATCCATAAATATTTCTAAAAATCTTCAGTCATTCTAGTGAATATGCCCTACATACACCTTTGAAATGTGACTAGTGCATTGCATAATCCGAATGACATTCTCTTAAAAGCATAAGTTCTATTAGGACATATGAAAGTTATTTTCTCTTGATCCTCTAATGCTACTAGAACTTGGTTATATCCTATATACCCGTCTAGGAAACAAAAATATTCTTGTCCTACTAATTTCTCTAAGATTTGGTCTATAAAATGTAAGGGAAAATGATCTTTCCTAGTCATAGCATTTAGCTTTCTATAGTCTATACACACTCTCCAACTTGATTGAATTCTAGTAGGTATCAAGTCCTGACTTTCATTCCTAATAACTATTAATTCTGGTTTCTTGGGAACTACATGGATTGGACTAACCATGAGCTATCAGAAATTGGATAAATTATATCATTATCTAACCATTTCATTATTTCCTTCCTAACTACTTCTTTAAGATTTAGATTTAATCTCCTCTCATGAATTCTAACTGGTTTAGCATTCTCTTCTAAATATATGTGGTGACAGCATATAGTTGCACTTAACCCTTTTATATCAGTCATAGTCCATCCTATTACTTCTTTATAAGTTTTTACTACTTTTAATTTAGAAATTTGATCATCTTTTAAATCTGAAGCAATATTGATTGGACATGTTCGTTTTTCTTCCAGAAATATATAGGTTAATTCAGGAGGTAAAGGTCTTAAATCTAAATGTTGACTATCAGAAGCTAAAGCTCCTAATTGAACATTTTCATCTTCTATATAAATCTCTTTTTGATCTCTTTCTACAATTATGCTTTCACTTACTTCTAAAGTTTCACAATTTAGTTGCATATTTAGTTCTTCTTGAATCACATCATCTAGCATATCTCCTTTATCCTCTAAAAAGTCTATAATATGTAAGGACATTTCTAACTCCTCAAACTTTTCTGGTTTGAAAATGTTTAATTGAGTATCCTCATTATCATATGCTAACTTCATCATTCCAGTTTTACAATTTATAACAGCCCCTGATGTTGCTAAGAATGGCCTTCCCAAAATTAAAGATGTATCATAATTCTGATGCTTAATTTGTTGGGAATCCAAAATCACAATATCAATAGGATATATGAAGTTTTTGATTTTAATTAGGACATCCTCTATTTTTCCTCTAGGGTATCTTATACTTCTATCAATTAATTGAATAACAGTCCTAGTAGGGATTAAGCCTTCTAATCCTAAGGATGCAAATATATCACTTGGCATAACATTTATACTTGCACCTAAGTCTATTAAGGTTCTTTCTAGAATGGTATTTATTATGGTGCATGATATAACAGGAATTCCAAGATCAAATAACTTTTTAGGAATTTGTGGCAGAAATAGGGAACTACTTTGCTTAGCTAAAATGACTTTCCTTAAAACTTTTCACTCTCTTTTCTTAGTACACCAATCCTTAAGAAATTTAGCACAATATGGCATTTTCTGCAATAAGTCTAACAACGTAATGTTAACTTGTACTTTTTCAAAAATTTCTCTAATTTTTCTTATTTTTCAGGAAATGTTTGTTGTAATTTTTCAAGATAGGGTGCTAATGATTGTGATTTACAAGATTCTTTTTCTTTCATTTCATTTCTTTGATTATTTTTAGTCTCATTTTCAGATTCAGATTTTTCTTCATTGATTTCTAAGTTTTCAGATGTTACATTTTCATTATCATTTTGAATTTTGTTCTTATCCACGTTCATATTACTTTCTTTTTGAATTCTTGGTGGTATATCAGTTCCAAATCTCAATGTTATACATACATCTTCTAGATTTTCATTACTTTCATGATGTTCTTGTATTTCATTTTCATAATTTTGATCTTCAAGTTTTTTTAGTTTTAACTTACATTCTTTAAATTCTATTGCATTCATATTTTCTCTTATATGTATGTCTTGCAAATTATGCAAATTTGTAACATTAAAGATTTCATTTGTGTTATTCGTTAAGTTAGTGTTATACATGTGGTGAAATTATAAGTTACGAATGTTGTATTGTATCATGTGAGGTGCACATGTTTAACTTGTTAAGTTAACATAACTAAACGTGTTAAGTTGCTATATTGAACACTAAGGCAACGCGTTAGGTTAGCGTTATAAACTTAAGTTGTTATTTTTGCACGTGGTAAAATTATTATTATAAAAACATTTGTTTATTGTTGATTCAGTGAGTTAAAGTTTTTCGAAGACTTACAACTGTAACTATCCGAAACTTAAACTGTTTTAGGTGAGTTATCGTTTAACCTTCTGAAAGAAAGATTAAGCTAGTTCATTGAGTTCGCGTAACACCACAAACTTAGTTCTTTGAGTTAGCTACAGTACTTGTCACGTGAAATGGCACGTGAGGAACTCGTTAAGTTAGAAACGTTAAATTATATATATATACTTGTGTTACTCGTTTAGTTAACATTAAAGTAACGACTTCTTATTACACTTGATGGAAAATTTTTGGACGAGAAAGTTTATTTTGCAGGAAATTTTTCAGAGATCCAGGATTAATGATTAAAGAAAATTTGAAATGTAAACGTAGGTCAGAACGTGTGTATTTCGATGAAGGAAAAAGAAAAGACGTGAATAAGTGAAAAATTGGTAGTGGTTGAACGTGAAAGATATGCATGAAATAAAGATACAATATAAAAGGTATAGAATTCTTGTTGATCAAATTATCCTTGCACATCAAAAGAAAAATCTTTTCAGGGATCAAAAACACCTTTTTGGGGAAAATCTCTCAAGTGGAAGAAAATTCAGTGAAGTAGAAAAGGTCAGATTTATATCGCTGACGATTTGAAGTATCAGAAGAAAGCAAATTCGGTGAAGCATAAAAAGACAAGATATTCGTCACTAAAGAATTGCTGAAGAAGAAAGAAGAAGAAGAAGAAAGATCTCAAACAGGGAGATGTTTTAAATTCCGTAAATTAGTTTTCTCTATTTACAGTTATGAAATTGTTTAGATGATACATGGTATCGAGATATAATTGCATCTACAATTTCTAAGGAGAATTGAATTGTATATTGTAATTGAAACCTTGAATAAAAATGATTATATGAAAATAATGTATCGACTTGTTTTTGAGTTTTAAAGTGTCAATTATATTCGAAAATATTGAAAAACACAATTCACCCCCCTCTTGTGTAGCCATACGATCCTACAAGTGGTATTAGAGCTTTGTTAATAATCTTTGATATAAAATCGATACCAACTTATTTAATATCATTGCTTATTCTACCTTCCTTGTTTTTAAACAAACATTAATATCTGAGCATACGTTTAACTTTCTTGATTTAAGGCTCCAGTTGGGTTAAAGTTTTTAGACTGTTTAAAATCAAATAGGTTGAAAAATCTAAGGTAAGATGGCTACTGGAAATGGTAATTTTTCTTTATATGAAGGCCAAAATCTTAATCGTCCTCCTTTATTTGATGGAATACATTTTGAATATTGGAAATATAGGATGACTATTTTTCTTCAAAGTATACTATTTAAATTTACTGAAGCTCTAATTTGAACTCCCTCATTTATATCACCAATGACTTGAGTGATGGGATGTGATGAAGAATAACGCTAATTTCTATGATTTTCCTCAATAATCTCATCAACATCTGAAAATACATCACTTTGATCATTAGTTTGATCATTTAAGTTCATATTTTTAATTTTCTCAAATAAATCTCCAATCTCTCTATTGATCTCTAATTCTTTTGGGAAGTTGATTATATCATCATTATCAACTTTAGATTGAGATTCTCTAAAAGAATTTTCATTGAAGCTTACATGAAGGGTTTCTTCACCAGTTCTAGAAGTCTCATTATAAACTCTATAGGCTTTACTTCTAGTAGAGTAACCTACAAAAATTCATTCATCTACTTTGATTTGAAATTTATCCTTTTTATCCTTAGTGTTAAGAATAAAACACTTACACCCAAATGGTTTCATATAGAAAATTTTTGGAACCCTATCATAGATAATCTCAAAAGGAGTTTTATTAACAAGAGGTCTTAGGTGACTTCTGTTAATAATATAACAAGCTGTATTCACTACTTCAGCCTAAAGATTTTGAGGTAAATTATGTTCATTTAACATAGTTCTAGCAATTTCCTGAAGTGATCGATTCTTTCTCTCAACAACACCATTTTGAGAAGGTACTCTTGGAAAAGAATATCTATGATCAATGCCATGATCTTTACAGTAATTATTCATTTGATTATTTTCAAATTCAGTACCATGATCACTCCTAAGTTTTTGAACAGAGACACTTTGTTCATTTTGAACAAGATTACAATACATTTTAAATGTTTCAAAAACTTCTATTTTAGTTGTTAGAAAATATACCCAAGAGTATCTAAAGAAGTCATCTACTAAAACAAATACATACTGTTTACCACTAAGACTTATGATTCTTGTTGGTCCAAATAGATCCATATGTATAAGTTCTAAGACTCTCTTACTTGATATATTAGTTTTGGATTTAAAAGAGTTTTTATGAAGTTTACCTAACTGACATGCATCTCATATGAAATCCTTTGAGTATTTAATCTTAGGTAAACCTCTCACTAAATTTTGTTTAGATAATTTATGCAATAGTTTCATATTTATATGTCCAATCCTTCTATGCCAAAGATATGCATCACTAGTTCAGCTAGCAAACATGAATTTAAATCAACTGCACCAAAAGGTAAAGATAAAATACATACAGAACTTTTTCTTTTAGCAATAAACTTAAGTTCATCTATAATTTTATCAATAATTTTGCATACATTATCTTTAAACAATACATAGTATCCATTATCAATTAGTTTTATAACACTCAGCAAATTAAATCCTAGGTTTTCTATATACAGTACATTCGAAATAACACAAGTAGGAGTTATTTGAACATTGCCCATACCTATGATTTTATCCTTGCTTTTGTTTCCAAATATTACACTTCCTTTCTTGGTATTTGTAAAATTTTTCAGTAGGCTTTTCTATCCAATCATGTGACTTGATGCTCCACTATCAAAAATCTATTTTGATGTTGTTTCCTCCTACAAAACAAATTAAGAAAAACTATTTCTTGGTACCCAATGTCTTTGAAGACCAAGTTCATTAAAAGCATATTTCTTCTTTCTATTTAAAAATAGTCTAACATTATCATTTATATTCTTATTAGTTGTAAGTACTATTGATTCATCATTAGCTTCATACTCACTTATAGAATTATTGCTCTTATAAACATTTTGTTTATTTTTAGATGTAGTATAACCAAAACCAAATCGATTTTTATCAGATGTTAATTTATTTTGGTCATGCTCATACATTTCAATAAGTTCGTACCAAGATTTTGTACTTGTATTTAAATTTTCAGTACATACAAAATCTTTTTTCACATGAATTTTCAAATAAAGAACAAGCAGAACTAGTAATTGGTCTAATAACAGTGTTTTGAATTTCATGCTCAGGTTTCTAAATTTTCAGTTTACTACGATTGTCCGTAATTTTAGAAACATTAGTAACTAAATTTCTAGAACAAGAAACAAGATTTTTAGAAACATTAATAGTCATGTTAGAAGTATACTTAGATAAATCACATTGGTTTATATTATTGCTGCATGATTCATCCCTTGAAGTACCTACTTCTACATATTTATTACCTTGTTTCATGATAAAAGGAATTTTAGTCTTAGATTTACTTGAACTGCAACTAATAAATCCTTTGTTGGCTTGAGATTCAATGTATTTAGGATAATCAAATCTTAAGCCAAATTTATATGACACTGCAAGGCTACTAGTTTGTTTGTCTAACTTAGTTTGACTTAAATTTCATTTCTCAATGGTGGAATTTAAATCTTGCTCTCTCATTTTTAATCTATCAATCTCTAACTCAAGATCATTTATACTGTTTCTCAATTTTTCATTTTCAGATTCTATCTTTAATTTTTCAACATTTATATTTTGTATTTGTTCATGTAAGACACATTCATTAAATCTAAATTTATGCAAATTTCTAGCATGATTTTCATTATCACATTTAAACTTTTCTAAAGTAGTAGATAGGAAATAATTTTCTTCTTCCAAAATAGACAAAGAGTTTCTAATATTCTTATTTTCTAGTTTATAAACTTTAAGTTTTTGTAATAATGCATGATAAGCACATAATAATTCATCAATGTTAAAATCTGAATGACTTTTAGGATTAGATATTACCTCAGACTCATCTACCATGAAGTACACATGAGTAACATCTTCTAACTCTTGTTCTTCTTCTGAATGTGAAAATTTTGATGATAATTCCTCAAATTCAGACACTTCTGATGTGTCATCCCAAGTGACCTTCAAAGCATTTTTCTTGTAAAACTTTTTCTGAGTTTTCTGAGCCTTCTTTTTTTGATTTATCCTACTTTGCTTTTCCTTTTTCCTTATAGGACACTATGGAGAAAGATGTCTAGGTTTCTTAAGTTTGAGTACTCATTGTTGAATTTTTTAATTTACCTGAAGGTATATCTCTATGAATTTTCTTTTGTAAACTGAATAAAATAAAAGTCAGAAAGTTTAAATTATTAAAACTACTACTTATTTCTATATTTAACTTACAAGAAACGAGAGAGATTTTATATTGGGTCTTAGCAACCCACTTAAGTAAGCTATTTGAATTAATGACAAATCTATTGGGGCTTAGCAACCCACTTAAGTAAGGTATTTGAATTAATGACAAATCTATTAGGGCTTAGCAACCCATTTAAGTCAGCTATTTGGAATTAATGACAAATCTATTAAGGCTTAGCAACCCATTTAAGTTAGCTATTTGGAATTAATGACAAATCTATTAGGGCTTGGCAACCTAATTTTAAGTACACCATAGTTTATATTTACTACATTAATGTAGGGGGAGCAAAGCAAAACAATAGTAAATCTACTTAAGTGAAAAGTATTTTGGAACTTACACGATAAAAAGTTAGACTCATTTAGTTAGTTTAACATATAGTTATAAATTTCACCTGATATCTGCCATTTTATCTCGCATATAGATAAATAACCATTTGATTTTTTCATATAGTTATGTTTTATTATCCTATAAACTCAAATAGTTAGGTTTTTATTTAAGTTTCTATTTTATATTCTTAAATTTTATCTCTTTAAGAAACTCGAACAGTTATGCTTAAGTCTTCGACTTTCCAACATATCTATCCAAGAAACTCGAACAGTTAACACAGTATTATTATATTTTTATGAAAAACTTAAAATATGATAGTAACTATTCTAGTTTGTCATATAGTTATGTGTTTCATTGTCCATAAAACTCGAATGGTTATTATAAGTCTTTGAGTTTCTCATTTTACTCAGCCAGTAGTTATTTTCTTTATACGAACAGTTATGCTAAGTCTTCTACTTTGTTAGGTTGTAATTCTCGTACAGTTATTGTAAACTTTCGAGTTATTTATGATTAACAAATCTTATATTTATGATTTCAATGATTGAATCTGTTTATCTATTTATAAACTCGAAGAGTTATAAATATTGGACTAACAACCTTTTGTGTTTCTACCTTCATAAAACCCTATATTGAAAATCTT
The DNA here is from genome assembly GCA_036874045.1 of Cymodocea nodosa. NCBI lineage: Eukaryota > Viridiplantae > Streptophyta > Magnoliopsida > Alismatales > Cymodoceaceae > Cymodocea > Cymodocea nodosa. Next base: position 2,394,028 of record CM072341.1, read on the forward strand.
TACTTCCATTAAGTTCTACAGAGAAAAGTAGAGATTAATCAACAATGTCAGGATGTGATAGAATGACAAAAGTTCAGAAAAGGGAAATTGAACTATAGAAAATAGAAAGCAAGATTCAAGACATTTATTCTAGGCATATGTTTTCTAATGAAGTTTTGCATGAAATTCAAAAAACTATTCAAGACGAGAAAAATTTATGTTGGAAGTATATTAGAAATTATGATGAAACATAGTTTAGACTAAAATAGACTAAACTTTTTGCTTTACAAATATGGAAAAGAATGTTACAACCTAACCCTAAGGTTGTTACAAGTTCTAGACACATACCTGAAAAATCAATATAGTCTATCACTTATTATGGAAAGAAATGGGGACCAATGATAGAAAATGCCAATAGGGAATTAGAAAATTTATATTCCCAACATTATTTTCCCTCGACTATTTTAAATGATATACAGAAATTTCTTACTAAACAGAAAACTGAAATCTAGAAAATGGGCCTTTGAAGTGAAGGACAGAAAATTTATCGATTGAAAATGGCTGAGGTAGAGAGTTTAAAACTCTATATACTGTTATTACCATCTAGGCAATCTGGTGAAGGACCATAGGTGCTTTTAACAGGAGAAATTAAGAAAACATTGAAACCTTTTGAAAATCCTGAGACACTGTAGACATATAGTCAAAAAAGAAAAACAATAGAATATTTTGGACTAACTACAAGTGCACAAGGTATATTGTAGCAAAGAGAAGAATCTTTGAAAAATGGAAAACTATGTTTCATTGTACAAGCTAAACAAGATTTTGTTTCAGGAATCCCAACAAATGTGACAAATATCAGATTACAAGCATATACATTAAGGTATTGTGCCACATTAATCCATAATGTTTCTTTCAATATAATGGATAGTTTTTCACATCATGCTGTAACATAACGTTCTTTTCCTACGGAAACAAAAAATGTAGGAAATTTTGATGATACATATATAGATGATATCAATTTTGATGATAGTTTTGATAACATAAAAACTGAGTTTATGAATTTTGAAGATATTTCATCTGAAGAGGAATGTACAAATATTTTTCCTCTTATTGTATCTCGGATTGAGAATTTTAATTTTTGATATAGTTGCTTATACTACATTGTATATATCTAGTTATGTCTATTACAATATACATGTTATTTGTTAATAACTATATATAATCAGCAAAATACACAATTACAAATAGAATATAAAATTGCTGAAGTCTCACATATAGAAATTATAGAAATACAAAATAATTCTATAGTATAGACAAATATAAAATATTCTTTAATATAAAGACAGTTGTTCTATAGACCACTTATAGAAATAAATGTTGCTAATAGAGAGAATACTACACAAACTATTGATACTGATATACAAATGTTAGTTGTTGATATGTTTGACGAAGATCAAATAGAGGAAGCTCAACATATTCTTGATACAATAATAACAGATATTTCAAAATTTATACGAGCTTTGATAGAAATTCCACAAGTTTTGAAAGAACTGAATATGTAGATGTTGTTGAAAATTTTGAAACAAGTCTCAGGTCAGAAACTCATGATAGGAAAATACCTAATCTTGAACAAAATTTAGAAGATAGTATACTTTTATGGTTCAGAAGTAGATCTTGTTATGACAAATTTCAAACATATAAAATTTTTATAGTTTTATATTCAAGACTAGTTAAGTTTGAAGGAATGACAAACATTAGAGAAATGTTTGAATTTCAAGGCTTGTTGACTCTGCTTCCACAATAGTTAGGCCATCTTAGTATACCCGACATTGTAAGTTGTTTTTATTCAAACTTAGCAGTAGAACATGATGTTCTTGTTTCAAATATTCAAGAATCAGATATATATTTTACTCCAAAAATACTTTATCAAATACTTGGACTAAAAAATAGAGTTAAATTATCAAAAAGAAAACAGGTTTATTAGTTGGGATGGGAGATCAAAAGTTTAGCAAAAGATCCAACTATCAACAATCAACTGAGGTTATTAAATGATTTAAATGGCCAAACACAATTTATTGCAAAGATATTGCATGCTTCAATTTTTTAGAGATTTGATCATGAAGCAAAAGTTGACAGATGCTCTATTTATGCAACTTATGCATTGATTAACCATATATAGGTGAACTGGTATGATATTTTTATTTATCATATTTTAAATTTGCAGAGTAAATATTTTATGGTGATGCAATTTTAAGACTTGTGGGAAGTCAAATAGATATTACACAATGGCCATAGAAAAAGTTAAAATCACAAACTTTCTCTACAAAAGAATTTCATAAATATCAGGAAACAGATACACCTATGATTCGACAGCAATAACAACAATAATAGGATCAGCAAAATCAATAAGAGTAGCAACAACAACAGTCAGAGCAGTTTATAGAAGAACAACAGTAACATATAGTATACGAACAACATATAGAAAGACATAGATTTCTTACAGCAATAGACACAAGCTTCACATTCAGATTTAGATCAAGTAGTAATTGATCAAATAAACAAAGTAAGTATAGAAATTGCATAGAAAATTTCAAATACTTTGTTAGATATTTTTCGAAGACAAAGAGGCTTGTAAATAAACAAATTATGTATTACATGATTTCATTAATTGTAATTTGTTACCAAAAATTATATAAACTGTTTACACAATTTATGTTACATACTTGTTTTCAACAACATTTGTTTAAAACAATTATTATCTAAATAGTTTTATTTTTATCCACATTTTTGAGTTATATAAGTTTAAAAGTTCTTTTTGAAAAATTGACTTAGCATATTTTCTTCCTTATATATATGTCAAATTTTTTATAATGCCAAAAAGGGGGAGAAAGTTTATTTGACTTATTAGGTTTTGCCATCATCAAAAAGGAGGAGATTGTTAAGAATTTTGTTTTGATGATGAATATTTTATTATAGTTTATAAATAAGTCTAAATAAAATTTTTCTAAGTATAATAGTCATGTAATTATATGTCGACAAGTTTTCAGATAGTTAACTTTTGGATAGTTAAGATTTTCAGATAGTTAAAGTTTTCAGGTGGTTAACTTTTAGATAATTAAGATTTTCGGATAGTTAAAGTTTTTGGATAGTTAGACTTTCAAATAGTTAACGTTTCGATTTAGTCGAAGAGTTATGTTAAAAACTCATATAGTTAAGTTATCTACACGTGTGTATTTAATGTTTTAAATTTTCACGTGTTTTCCATGTGCATTCGGTAATGAAAATCGAAGGGTTAGATAACTGTTTGAGTTTTTATACGTATGGATAGATAATTGTTCGAGTTTTTATACGTATGGATGGATAACTATTCGAGTTTTATAAAATGACTAACGAACAGATAAGTTTTCTTGTTTTAGTCACGTGTTTTGCAGGTACAAGAATTCGAAGAGTTATAGATAAGTGTTCAAGTTTTTACAAGAGTTAAAGGATAAGTGTTCAACTAAAGTGGTGACTTAGAAGATATTCTACAAATCTCTAGGAAACTAAAGTTTTAGTAGATCTACGATATGAAATCGTGGAAATTCAAAAAGATAGTAGAGATAGTGGAAATTCAAAATAAAAAGTGGACACTAAAAATAAAGAGTGGACATAGTGGAAATTCAAAAATACAATGGAGATTGTGGATAATTTGAATTTGAAATTAGTACATGGGATTATGGATTAAGTGGATGAACATGCTAAACGTAAAGTCATAGTTCGACTACTATAAATAGAGGGTACGAGCTGCACTACGATCATCCCACATCCCAATCTCAAACACCAAGTTTGAGTATTCAATCTCATTTCAATAGAAGAAGTTCGAATTTCAAACAATTTCAAAAAAGGAGCTACAACGTAAGAAGTCTAGGAAATTTAATAACTAGAGAAGAAGAGATACAGAAGCTGAGCAAAAGGAAGGAAAAAGAGCTACGTGCATAAAGATCAGGTTTCATACAATTCAAAATAGTTTAGAATAAGGATATTATTTTCTCTTTGAATTGTATTTCAGATTTTATTATATCAGAACTGACAAGTAGAGAATTGAGCTGAAAAGAAATTATAAATTCTATCTTTAAAGTCTATAAAGATTAGAATTTTATTTACGAGTGTTTTGTGCTTTTATTTTATCTGCTAGTAATTTTAATTGCTAAAGACACAATTCAACTCTCTCTTATGATACGATGATCCTATAGTAATCCTCTTAAATTCTAAGTGTTATAAATTTAATAATCAAACTACACATAAATAATTCACAATATCACATTAAACAGGAAAAATAAATAAGTGGAATTAAATTCTTTCTCCCTATTTGTGAAACCCTTCTCTTTAGTTCTTCAAATCTTTGATGATTGAACTTTTTGAATTGATTATCTTCACTGAGGTTGAGAAATTTGGAGAGACTTGATCAATACTTTGAGAGGTTGCACGAGTGGCTATTCTCTTCTTTCCAATAAGCACCTTGATCAACGTAAATACATGCCTAAATAATTAGTAATTGTCATATGCGCATTCCACATCCATCCACTACTTGATTAACATCCACTCATCACATCTTGATCCATGTTCCTCTCAATTAATCTTGATCTTTCAATAATAAATTAGTATTTTTAAAAGATCTCAACCTTCTAGAAGAAACACCACGTTTCTCTATAACTCGTTGCTCTAGATCATCATCGTAGATCATTTGCAAAAACAAACATTCTCAACCAAATTTTTCAACTCGTATAAAAACATCTTGTTACATTAGTACTAACTTAACACATCACAGAATAGAATATGTAACTCAGCGAGTTCAGCATGTGATATAAATCAAATGTTTTTACAATAACAATTTATCATGCACGAAAATAACTTTTTTTTTTAAGTTTTTATAATACTAACCCAACGCATTGTCTTAGTACTCAAATATACAACTCAACGCGTACAATTATGCTAACTTTATAAGTTAAACATATGCAACTTACATGATTTCAATATCATTTATAAAGTAAAATTCAATACATGCATTATACTAACTCAACGAATTATAGAATACAACTTGAACATAAATTATAATGTTTCTAACTCAACGAGTCACTCACGTGCATAACATGTGATACATAAATATGAAAATTAAAACATATCATGCTAAACATTATAAAATTACGTTAAACTAACTCAATGACTAGTTGTATCAATATAGTCTAACTAAATGATATATTCTTTAACTTAGTAAATTTCTTGATCTAATATAGAAAATATATAACGTTTAAATAATTTCTATATAGAATGATGTTTTAAATTTACTTCTTAAATAACAAAATTAATTGATTAAATATGATTAATTTACATTTTACACACATCATCAAAACATAATTCTTAACAACTAAAGCCTATATCCACAAGTGTTGGTGGTGTTTCTTTTCTTTCTTTATCTCATACAATGGAGTAATAATGGCACACCTCACAAAAATGAGGTTACAACCCTATTCATAGAGTAGGGTTAGTTACGTATAAGTACAAGAGTCTAAAAAGACTCTAGACCAAAAAAAACAAAATGGAGACTTAGGGGCTGTTAGTGCACGCTGGAAAGTCCAGACGGAAGTGAAATGGAAAGTTCAAAAGGAAAGTAAATAGAATGTCTGGAATGTCAGAATTTCCATAGGGGTTTAGTGTATCTATCGGAAAGTTTAGAAAGTTAGAATTCCTATGGGGTTTTAGTGCACGCCAGAATGTTTGGAAATTGAAAAAATAATGAAATAAATTCTAATACACTATTTAAAATTGTGTAATTGATACATTAATTTGTAATTTTATACCTAAAAATAATATTAATTTATTTGATATTCAAATATAATTATGTACATTAAATGTTTTTAATTGTACATTAGGAAATATAGAATAATAATCATCAAAATGCAAAAGGTCCCTAAAAGATAAGCATACTTTTACCATTAAAAATCTACATCTTCATTTTTTCTTTGTAAATTAAATTTTATTATTAATTCTTAGATATATATGTCTAATATTATTCTCTCTTTTTCTTAAATTTTTTATATTATTTTAATTATTACATTATATTTTATGTGTATTTATAATTTTTTTTAAAATAATATAAAGATGTTATATCATTATTAATCCATTGTTTACCATTATTATTTTAATATATATGTATGTATAGTTACTTAATTTGGCAAAAGCGAGAATGTCTTTGTTGAGCAGAAGAATAAAATATTTACTGATATATTATTATTACTTACATATTTACTTATTGGAAAATGGTTGAACCGTAAATATATTGGTTCAACCGATAGATTATAAACTATTAATATTTATTAATATTGAAAACGGTTGAATCGATGATCTTTCGGTTCAACCGATAGATTATAAACTATTAATATTTATTAATATTGAAAACGGTTGAATCAATAATCTTTCGGTTCAACCGATAGATTATAAACTATTAATATTTATTAATATTGAAAACGGTTGAATCGATGATCTTTCGGTTCAACCGATAATTTATGTTATATATATATATATATTAATCGGTTGAGTAGAGGGCTTTCCATATTTGTAATTTTTTATGATATTTTTGAATTGGTTGAACCGAACATGTTCGGTTCAACCGATACAAATATATATATATAAATATATATATGTATATATATTTGCATCGGTTGAACCGATAATGTTCGGTTCAACCGATACTTTTTATATATATAAATATATATATATATGTATATATATTTGTATCGATTGAACCGAACATGTTCAGTTCAACCGATACTTTTTATATATATAAATATATATATGTATATATATTTGCATCGGTTGAACCGATAATGTTCGGTTCAACCGATACTTTTTATATATAAAAATATATATATATGTATATATATTTTTTGAATTGGTTGTTCGGGAAACCGATACTTTATATATATATAAATAAATATATATATATGTATATGTATTTTAAACTAAATTGTATTTAAAGATTAAAATAATAAGAATAATTTATAATCTATGGTTTGAACTAATAGATTTAAGATTTCAACCAAAATATATTATAAAACACTACCTAAAATTGTGTAATTAATACATCAATCTGTAATTTTATTTTTAAAAATGAAAATAATATTAATGACTTGAAAAAGTATACATGCTCTAATTATTACAACATAAATTTAAAAAGTAGTCTAAAAGTACAAAGCATCTAAAGTTTTACAACATCAATCTACACAATAGTCCAAAGATACAAAGCATTCTACTTATTACTTATTAAGATCCAAAGGTATAATATAAATGGACTTAAATAGTCCTTCCATCCCACATTACCATCATCATATCCTCACGCATCTTATCAGCTAATTCTTTTCGTTGTTCTTGACTCGTTCCAACCTATGAATGTCCATCCATATGCACTTCTCCTGTTGGTTGTATATCATCAGTAATATTTAATTCTTCTAACTCATCTTGCAAATCTTCAAGTAAATCTTCTTTATCAGCCAATCGAATGAAATTGTGAAGTAAAAAACATGCGATCACAATCTTCACTTGTGTTTCATATGGATATGGCATCTGACCTCGTAAGATTGAAAAACGATGTTTCACAACTCCAAATGTACGCTCAATGACTGTTCTTAGTTGTGAATGCTTGTAGTTAAAGTTTTCTACAGCATTACTAGGAAGTCTATCATTAACATAATCAGATAAATGATAGCGTACACCTCGAAATGGGCAAATATACTATGGTCGATTGGGATATCCAGCATCTACCAAGTAAAACTTACCTATAGAAGAATAGAAATTAGTATGATAATGTGCATATTACTTGAAAATATACTAATTGCATTTACTTAGAGGAACTTTGAAACCATTAGGTCTACTAATTGCATCTTGAAGGATACGAGCATCAACTGCTGATCCTTCCCAACCAGCTAAAATATATGTAAATCTCATATCAAAATTACATGCTACCATCACATTTTGAGACAATTCACCTTTCCTATTTCTAAATCTAGCTGTTTCTTATCCAAAAATAGTTGCTTTGATATGAGTACCATCAATAGCTCCAATGCAATCCTATACACATTAAACATCATTTAATTCCTTAAATAAGATAAAAACTACAATATATATACAAAAGTGAATACATACCTTAAAATATGGATAAACATTTACATCATCTGCAATTCGACTTGGTGTTGAAGATAAAGGTCTTGCTATAAGCACATGATGTAGACGTATTATAGCATTTAATACTTCATTAAAGTATTTGCTAACACTCCAACTTGAACGACTAAATCGCTCAACTATTACTCCATACCTTTGATTTTGCCCTACTGTGACAAGGAACATGGCAAATTTCTCTTCTACACTAATGTTGTCGATATCAGCAATAACTCCTTCATTTCTCATTAAAGAACAAAAACTTTTAAACACACTTTGACTCATTCTGTAAATCTTCTGACAATTGTAAGCTTGATGAGGTTGACAAGGATCTAGTAATCTTTTAATGTAATCTGCACCTTCTTTACTATATATACGACTTGTGTTATTGTATAGTAATAGTGACGTACTTGCCATTTTTGCTAAAATTGTCCATGACATTAATAGACGTAGTTGCCTTCTTCTAGCCACTTCTTCTTCATCCAGTATGAATGAAATTGCATTATCAACTGTAGTAGTAAACATGTCACTGGGATTCATCCTCACCTACAAAATAACAAGAATATTACGAATTTACCATTTCACATTTCAATATATAAAAGACATTTCACATTTTTAAGAAAATAAAAGACATTTCACATTTTTAAGAAAATAAAAGACATTCGATGTTTCAACTAATAAAAAGCATTTTACATTTCATAATGATAAGTCATTTCACATTTCAATATATAATATCCATTTTACATTTCATCCATATATGACCTTCCACAAAAAGATTTCATCCATAAAAGATTACATTCACGAAAACACTTCATAAACACAAGAAGTTCAAGATTGGAAAGAAAGTGAATTCATGCACAAAACATACATTTCATCCATTGTAACCATATGCTCACTTCCTAAACCTCAACCATCCATAACGCATTTCTACTGGTAAACTTAAGAACATTTTACAAAATTCTGGCTTTTGGAATAACTCCATAGCTTCATATTGTTCTTCTGTAGAAAGACCTTCAATCTGAAGTAACGCTGCAACAGCATGATCTAAATAGTTTTTAGTCTTTCTTTAATATCAACCAACCTTTCCTGTACTTCAACTAATTTTTTTTGTGTATCAACCAACTCTTTAAATTGCTCGTTCCGTGTAGCTTGATTTTGTTGATCTATTTCACACATATGCATAATGGCTTTTGATGCATCTTTAAATGAATCTGCTATGATTTGATGGGACACTGCATGAGGTCTTGCTCGTCTCTTCTTCTTCTCAATTGCCACCCTTGAACTTCCTCCTGATGAAGGAGGTAAATCAAAATCCATGTCCATTGTTTCCTGAGTGGTATTGAAAGTGTTCATTTCCACATCCTGCGTGTTTGGTACAAACTCTACCTCATCACTTTGTTTAGCCATATTCCTAGTGGCCATACTACCTTCAAATATTTGTTGCAATTGCTCAAATATCAAGCATGGTTTGCCTTTGTAGCTTTCACACTCTGGATGTGCCTATAAAAAGAAAATTGTAGTCAAATGGAAAAAGATAAAGATTACAATATTTTATAAGTCATAAGTGATTAAAAAATTAACCTTAACGAACTCTTTCCAAATCTCATCATCAATGTCAGTGTAACCTTGGATGAAATTCCAACCCCATCCACTCTGGTTGGTAATTTTGGAGTAATTTCGATACATTAGTCGCCAAATTTTTAAGCGACTTTCTACATTTTTCCTTGTGATACCTGTGTTTCTTCTAGTATTGTATTTTTCAATTATTTCATCCCAAGTGCTACCTTTGATTTTTCCATCATGAGTTTTCTTAGTTCCTTCATTCAATACTTCTGCTAAAATATCTAAGAAATACACATCTGCTTCAGCATTCCAACTAATGTAACTTCTACCTCTACCTGTCCTTCCCTTATCAGGAGTACTCATTTTCTACACAAGCACAGTTTCAACAACTACAATAAAACATATGGAATAACAACAATAATAAAAATATTCATATGCATTTGCAAATACCATTACATTCATATTTTTGTCAAAATCATATAAGAGAATTGCAAAAGTAAAAACAAAGTAAAACAATTAATCATTGGACATGCTACACACGTCATGTAAAATGAAATTTGTGGGAGTTCTACACAAAAGATTGGTCAAATCTTCTATGTGATGTTTGACAAAGGTTTAATTGATTCTTATAACTAATGTGCATCTATTGAACAAAGTGACATTTGAAACTCATAACATGAAGGAAGAAAATAGTATTATAAACTATTTATAATGGAAACAAATGTTCGACTAGAATTTTTTTTCCTAGATCTCAAAGCAGCATAACAAAATAAAATCCAAACTCTTGCAAAGGTGGTAGTTAAGAATACCCAGCTATCAAGCAATGTTTCATCTTTCTCACACATACTACAGATTCCATAAGTTAATGCTACTTTCAATCATCAATGAAAATTAGATATAATAAATTAGCATCAAATGTACAAATCCAGCAAATAAGAAAAGGACCTACTTGCTTATGAAATAACTTCACAAATGTAAAAAGTATATGTGAAAATCAGGAATGTTGGGATTAAAATTTGTAACATGTGAAAGAAAACCATTTTGCAAGTAAATTTACAAATTTTCATATTAACGAATCAAAACTAAGTTAACCATTCACAAGATAAAGGCTACCAATCAAAAGAGAAATTTTGATTACATATTCTAGGTAGCAGTATAATTATGCAAAAAGGTGTATGCTGAAAAATGTGGCTGATAACTCATACACTGTCTTGAAAGTAACTTTTTAATTGATTTGTTCCAAGGGAAAATTGACCTACAAAATATATGTAATACTAGTTCAGAAGTACACAGAAACTTACCAACTCAAGAAGACGTTTTTTACCATCAACTTGTTGCTGGCTCAAGCAAACATCACCATTAGTAGATCCCTTGGTTAACAACAACAATCTATTTCGATTTTCACCAGTCAAACATGACAGAGTCAACACTTTCTTTCCACTTAAACATGTTTGACTAGTATTATAAACATGAGATCTAGTTTATTACCTTCGTGCATCAGTAAAGCATGCAATAAAATTGGGGAAAAAAATATTCTTCCATTGCACTCGTGTATCAGATGCTATTATAGTGCAAAAAACAACGTCACTTCGAGTTTATTGAAAGTGAATAAAGATTTGTATCTTTAGGCCAAACCTATTGGGTGGGCAACGACAGGCGACAATAGCTTCGAGCGACAGCGACAGCTTCAGGCGACAGCGAGGGCTTCAGGTGACAACGGCGGCTTCAGGCGACAGCGAAGGCAAGGGTGGTTTCGGTGTGAGGAGGTTTCAACGGTGCTACGCGTAGGAGGCTTCCGTGAGGGCGAGCAGTGAGCGCGATAGTGAGCGCGACTGCCAGTGCGAGTACGATGACGACTGTGAGGGCAAGTGCGAGTGGCAAGCATGACGACGAGCACAACTGCGAGTGCGACAACAACGGCGAGCATGAGGGAGGGTGAGTGCGTGCGTGAGAGGGTGAAAATCGTGTGCCCTCTAGGTGAAAATCGCGTGCGCGAGGGTGGGAAAATTTCCGTCGGAAATGGAAATTGAATCTTATATATGGACGGAAATGTGTAGAATTCCTTTCCGTCAATTGACATGCACACTAACGACTTACAAAAGGAAAGTTTAAACTTTCCTTTCCTTTCCATGAATTCCGATGTGCACTAACCCTCCCTTAAGGACAAACTTGTTGAAGCTTGTAGAACATTCAACCAAATCTTTTGGAATGACGGAGACTTTGGCCTTAACTATTCGAGCCTCTTGGAGACTTCTATCTTAACTGTTCAAATCCCTAGAGACTTTAACTCTAACTCTCTAGACCTTACAGAGACTACAACGCTAACTTTTTGGACCTTTAGAGACTACATCTTAACTACCTAGACGCTCGGAGACTTAAGTTTTAATTCTTTGGACCTTACAGAAACTTCAACTCTAACTCTTCGAGTTACATTAGAAACTTAAGTCTTAACCTTTCAAGCTTTCTCAAAGACTTAAGTTCTAACCATGCAAACCCTATCATGTGTTGATTTAAGTTACATATGTGACTTCATAAACTATCTGAGAAACAATGGATATTTTATCTTATAAGCGGATGGATACTTAGCTAAATTAACTGATTTCTTGCCATTTCCTATGTAGGTGCAAATGCCGGTTAGAGTATTTTCTCCACACTCAATAGATTCATCCCAGAAAAGGTTGATGGAATTGAAATTTTTATATGAAGTGGCCTATAAGACGACTTGGTTTAGATGGTGGGAACAGCAGTTCCGGTGTGGAAGCTTTAGGGTGAAGGAAGAGGCATTCTCTAAGGCCATCAAGCTTATTGTGTCACAAGATCTGAACAGTCTAATCAATGACTTCGAGATGATTAGATGGGAGACAAAGTTGAAGTGATCATCTCCACCTATCTAAATAGAGTGGTTGGCCATGGCCGACCATGGCTCAACGCCGTAGACAACCTCCTCCAAATAAAATGACACTAGGCAAGGCGATCGAGCCCAGTCAAGCATGTCAAATCTCCATCATGGTTCCCCTAGCTGGGGAGCTCCTCCACAGCCATCACTAGCTTGTGGCCTACTTCAATACATCAATGGTAGGGGAGGATGAGTCTGTAGACAATCATGTGGGGTGGTTCAAGGAGTCCCTCAATGCTACATTGGGAGAGTGCCGTTATTCCTTGGGAGGCTTCAACATGTACAAGGGGGACAAGGAAAGTAACTTTGAGGTCAAGTTCAATGACGTGGGGTTGAAGCTTGTGTAAGTTAGAGCGAAGGTTACCATCTTGGAGTTCATGGAGATGAAAGAGAGAGATGGGTGAGAAGGCATCCTGGCCTATTGGTTCGATGTCCATGAGATGAACCCCTAGTTCTTTATTCATTGCTATGTTCAAGTTAATTATTTAAAATGGCAAGACCAATGCTGACATAGGCTATGCCAATGAAATAATAGTGGCATCCCACAAGGTGGTCTTTTGCCAGCAATAACAAATGGAGAAGGACATGCTCTGGATATACAAGAACATCCTATTAAGGGGAAGAGCGGTTGAGACGATGTTGCATGGAAAGCACTAAATAAAGTACTAGCATTAATTCTTGGAGATGAAGAAGACAACCAACTCTGGTTCTACCATCAGTGGATGCTATGGGAGAGTGAGATGATGTTGGGAGAGCTAACACAACCACTTCCTACGATGGAGATTGTGGCAATGGCACCACACGCACCTGTGTTAAGCTTGAGGAAGGTGGCAGAGAGTGTGAAATCAATGTTACTAAATTCCTGCAAAATTAAGGCCGGATTGTGTAATTTGTTTGGTCTGACCAAATAAATATTTGATTTCATCGAACATTACTAATGTTTGATATTCTAACTAAACATTGTTAAGGAACTTTTATTTAACATTATATTGTAATTTTTTTTTTTGAAATATTTTGCTTGTGTTAATGTAAAAATATTTTGTATGTAAAATTTTTGATTTAATCAATATAATGTAATGAACATTTGAGATCGATTTCAAGGGTGTTATAATTATTATTTTTAATAACAAGATTTTATATTAACTTTTGAAGAATATTTATTAATAACAAATGTAAATTATCACTAATTTTTTATATATTTATTTTCTCTATAGTGACGGATGTAATATGCCTAAAATGACAAACACATTCGTTACTATAAGTATATCATATTACGATGAATTAATTTTTTATATATTTATTTTATCTAAAGTGGTAGACATAATATACCTATATTTATTTTATCATGTTATGACAAATTATATAGTAGATGAATCTGTTATATATAATGACTGATGTTATTTATATATAGTAATGGACTATATCCATTACGATATTTATCCCATTGTGATAGATGTAATGTTAGATTCTGTCACAATATATATGGTAATGGATTTTTAACATCCGTCACTTATACATATAATACTTAGCAGTTACAGTGATAGATGCCATAGTGATGGGATTTAAAGACTATAGTAATGGATTTCATCCATCACTATAGTTCAATTTTCTTGTTGGAGATGACAATATTTTAATATATAAATAACCACTTGTAACTATTAAATAAAGTAGTTATTTCATTTTGAACCAAATGCAATAACTCATTTAGCCAGAGTTAGTGATTTTTATAGTTTATGTTAAGATTCGATTCCTGATAAATGTAAAAACTACTACCATTATACAAAAAGAAGAAGAAGTTATTTCCTTGTGATAGCGTATATAATAACAAATATTGAGATAATTTAGTTGATCTTCAACTACGTTACGAGAGCTCTATATAAAATATTGTGATAACAAGTTACAGAATTAATATAATTTCTACTAAAATATAATTTATCCTTCAAATGTGATTTTTTATAATGTATGATGTAAACTTTCTTTTGTATGAAAGTTAGAAATATTTTTTGTTCGGAACAAGCACAAAGCTTTTGATAACCAGTAATGGTGGCTCGTTCTGGCAAGTGGTGGTAATGGGCAACGATTAGACTTTTAAGAAATTGAAATTGGAAAAAGACGGAGACAATTCAAATAACACTAATAACTTGCACCAGAGATCCATTAAAAAAAAAAAAAAATTTTAAATGTTTATTCTAATACGGCTTAGTACAATTAAATTTATGACATAAATGAAAGCAAAAGCATCGTTGCCGAAGCCGCCCTTTTTCGCTGGCGTCATGGCACGGCCTTGCATGACAATAGCAGAGCCTCAGGTCCAATGGCTGTGCTGACACGACATGACTCGAGAAGAGCTCTTGTATTTCCGAAATTAATAAAAAGATGTGGTTAGAAAAATTGAAATCTTGGTAAAGAATACGAGATAGTAAAGAATTATCATCGACCGAGAGTCGATTAGATGTCAGATCTTTATTCAAGTAAAAATAGAAACCTTATCTGGATCGCCATCGAGTCATAATAATTTCCTGGTTAATATGGAAAAATTTATAACGTCTAACAATTGATCTTTCCCATCACCCGAGCGACGACGGCTGGCAAGGAGGGCGAAGCAGAGCAGAGAAGAGAGAGGATGCAGTGGGTCCCACATAAAAAAACCATGTCAGCGTCCAGACATGTAAAAATGGAACATGCTTTTAATCACTGATGAGTGATTTGTCTCACCCCATTTGATACACTAGTTGGTTTTTATTTTTTATTTATTGTATCGTTCCTTTGTGTTTTATTTAAATTGATGAAAAATATTAAATCAGGTGATTCTAATTTGGTGAAAAATCTTAACCGATTAAACTACGTGGTAGAGTTGATTGCACCATCTGTCTTTTAACCTGCAGACAAATCTATTTATTCGTAGAAGTCTAATGTTGCCGTTGATGTTAAAAATTGAAAATACATATTCATCTTATAATTTAGATTATATCAATTTAAAATTTATTAACAATAAAGATTATATTTAAAATAAATAATTTTAAATAAAAGACATATATTTATAAATGTGTCAAATCATTCTATTAATCAGTGCGACACATTTTTTGAATCACACTAAGTTAATTATGTACTCGGTCGGACAGCGTGATAGAACCTGTACAACCTGTTTTGAGCAGGGAGGAGAGTATAATCGGATTTTTTCAAAAAGATTAATATATTATTTATAAAAATAATATTAAAAAATAAAGAAAATTTTTATTCATACGGATTTTACAGTACAATACGAATGACCCGTGGGGTCAATACGATCTACTGTGATATCTTTGTGTATCTGTGAGTCGTTTAAAATAATGTTTTTTTTTTTTTCATATGAACTTGAAAAATGAATCTGAGAGCCGATCCGGTTTGCATCACTTTCTGACCGACGGATTTACTGCCATGCTCTCTCTTCCTCTCTTGTCTTCCCGAGCCTCCTCCGACAACTCACATGTTCCCGATTCCCACGCCAATCTGATCTACCTCTCGCGGTCTCTCGCTCCACCTCCCTCCACCCTTTCCAGACTGAAAGCCACCACCGGACCTGCAAATGCAGATGGGTTTTGCTAGCCCATTCTCGCCAGGGAGCACTTGTCGGGCCAGCCGATGTTCCTGATTCCGACCCTCGACCTGGGTCGGCAGGGTGTGGGTGGTGGTGGTTGTGAGGAAAAGAAAGATGTTCAAAGCGAGGTGGAGGAGCGATAAGAACAAGATCAAGGTCGTTTTCCGGTTGCAGTTCCAGGCAACGCAGGTACGTGGCCACCAACCGACCAACCAACTATCGTAGTGTAACTTGAAGTGGGTCGCTTTCAGGTTTTCGATAGGAGAATCTGCATGTAGATTCGACACGATGGAAGAGTGGGGTAGTGAACGATCTAGTCGTGTAGTGGCAATGGCAATCATGATGTGGTGGTGGTTGGTAGGTTGGTAGCTGGGTGTTTGTCTGATTTCACAAGTTTGTTTCTGCAGGTGCCTCGGCTGGGATGGGAAGGGCTGGTGGTGTCACTGGTCCCGGTGGATGGGGGAAAACCCACAGCCAAATCGGAGAATGCTGTGGTGGTTGATGGTGGATGTTCCTGGGAGAAGGCAATCTTTGAGACGGTGAAGCTTTCACGAGATCCCAAATCAGGGAAGATAAATGATAAAACCTATCGATTTCTCCTATCAGCAACCGTGAGTGGTGCACGCCCACAACACGTTTGATTTCATCTCTTTTGAAGTTAGACACACTGCTTCTTGCTTTGCACCGGTAACTGGATTTCCTTTGGATGTGTAGGAATCGCCAAAGACAAGGCTCTTGGGAGAAGCCACCTTCGATTTTGCGAGCTATGCTGAAGTGTCCAATCCTTTCTCTGTCACGCTTCCTCTCAAGGGATCTAGTTCGAATCCCATCCTGCATGTAAGTCCTCCTGTGTTTACCTAGATTTGTAAAGTAGTGAGTGATCTACTTGTAGTCATGTTCAGGATTTCATGGATGCGTCTGCTGGTATCACAGGCTGTAACTGGGATATCATCTAAGTGATGTTGGTATTTTTCTGCACAAATCTGGACCCCAACCGGTTGTGCAAGAAAATACTTACATCTACTCTCTTGGAATGCAATCAGAATCTATGTTTTATAAGTATCTCAGACACTTGTTCACAACGAAATGTCATGAAATCAGTATCTACTTTCCTTTGTTCTATCCTTTTGGAAAGTTCATCATAGGAGCACTAATTTTTCTATACCACTCAATTCAGGTTATGATTCAGAGAATGCAAGATGCTGTTGAAGGAAGGTAGAATCAAGGAAAAAAAGAGTTTATCCGTTGGTTTTGTTTTCTGTTTGATCTATGATGATTTTCATGATAATCATTTTCTTTATGTGTGGTGCAGAGAATGTGAAGAGAATGAGGATTGTTGGCAAAGGACTTCACATAATCAATCCCAAAATCATGACGAGGTACCGGATAAGGTGTATAATGCATCTGGTACTTTTAGCTTGGCAGAGGTGAGGTTCAAGCTCTTCAGAAATTTGCTTATCCTCTTATTGGTATTATTCAAAGCTAGTTAAAGATGATTTCCCCTGATATTTTTCCCTTAATGTATAAATAGCAGAAAGGTTTCAACTGTTTACAAACATATAGCTCATGTTTAATGTCAACAATTCATTAGAATGAATTTATTAATAGGAAATCACACATAATTATGGATAGACATAGGATGAATTTCTTTTAGCTGGAATTGAATCAACACCTTCCATCATTACACTCCTGTTCAGATGTAGGATGCCTATCCAGAAGTTTTTGCCACTCAATCACTTATGATGGAATCATCAAAGATTTGATCTTTTTTAACCCCATCTGTAATTCACTAAGGGCATGGGAAACAAAGATAAGAGGTATCATGAAATATCCAGCAATAGAAAGAAAGTAAAGGGTTGAAAAGAAACTTCTTAGCATTCATTGATATCAGATGAACCCATATCAGCATTTCCAGCAAATATTTTCCAATCATAAATAATTATTAAAATAGTGCATAATTATTGGTGATAAACATAGATTGACTTTCATGTTTTGGAATCAAATTAATAGCTTCGATCGTTATACTTAAAACATATGTTGTGTTGATCATAAGCCAATTGCTGCCATTTAATAGAGAATATTTTCAAATCTCAAAAAGTTTCTTACAATTTTAAAAGCAAATGTATAGAATTCCCGTCTACATTAAATGGTGTTCATATGTTTACTGCAATCCCTGTCCAAAGTGAGCACTCTAATATGTGAAGTAGCTTGTGGTTCTCTATCACTAGTCTCTAGCACTTTAATCATCTATGATTGTCTTTTCTAGTTTATCTGCAATTTAATTGTTTAGTATAAATGACTTGATGATGAACTTTGGTGCATTGACAAGGTTCCTCCAGTATGACATGGACTCTTGGAAGCTTTGGATTTAATTCTTGGAAACATCTATGCACAATTGGATCATTTCTAATTCTCAAACCTCAAGCATTGGGCTTGCCTTTTTTTCTATTATCCAAGACTTCTGTGACAACATTTGTCAGCGATATTTAGAAACTTCAATGTAAAAATATGTGGATTAATGATACTTTCAATGAAAGGAAATATTCAATAACTCTGAATCTTGATCTTTTTCACAGAAATTGCATTTATAGATTTATGGATATCTCTAATGTTTAGGAAGAAACATCCCATAAATCTGACTTGATCTTTTGAAAAAACTGCATTTATATTGAAACCTGAGACAAATTTTATATGTATCTTACCGACCACCATTAAACAGGACTCAGGACTACTAAACAGCTCCATTCAATCAAAAGTCCCATCCAGCAGTCATTCTCTGCATGTTAAATCCAATTGGAATCTAATGAAGTCAACAAGCTTTGGTGCGATATCAGCATTAGAATCAGACAATGGCTTGCACCAATGTACTCTTAAACACACCAGTTTAAGGTTTGATAGCATCAACATGGATTCAAGTAGCTTCTTTTCCTCTCATGCAAATGGCAATGGCTATCAAAAATCTGCAACCAATTCCTACAATTTGGTGACTCAATGTGGAGATCATCGAAGGTCAACCACTGAATGCTCTATCACTTCCGCTCCTGATGCAAGTTCAGATGGATCAACAAACAGCTTGGAAGATACTGGACTGAAGGAGAGACTTAAAGGAGGATCAGACATGTCTTCTGAGAAACTGAAAAATGAAATTGTTTTCTTGGCAAGACAGTTAGAAGTATCAGAGCTGGAATTGCAGGCACTTAGAAAGCAAGTTGTGAAGGAGAGAAGGCAGAGAGAAGATCTTTCCAAGGAATTTTGTATCCTAAGTGATGATAGAGACACTCTAAAAAAGAAGTATGAACTACTCAAGGCATCTGAGTTTGATATTGGGATAGAACGGATTAATGGCTTTCAGATCAATGGAGAAGATTTTAAACCCTTGTTAGAGGAAATGAAACAAGAGCTGAACCAAGAGAAAAATTTAAATGCTAATCTTCATTTACAGCTACAGAAGACACAAGAATCTAACGAGGATTTAATTCTTGCTGTTAAAGATTTGGAAGAACTATTGGAGCAGAGAGCTAGAGACATAACGTGTACTTGCTCTAACCAGCTATCTGTTAAACCAGCAGCTAATAAGAACTGCTTAAAAACCAGACATGAATATGAGTCATCTGCCCATAAAAGAGAGACTAGTAAGGAATTTTCTGTAACAATTTCTGAGCATGAGGAGGATGAAGAACTTGAAGTTCTAGCAAAGGAGCAAGATGACATGGAATTAGAATGTTCACTTGAACAAAAGATTGCAGAGTTGAATGGTCAGATTGAATTGTACAAAAAAGACCGTGATGTCAAAGACATGCAAATGGAACAACTAGCTCTAGACTTTGAGATTGTAAAACAAGAAAATCACGATCTCTCTGTAAAGCTGAAGCAATCACAGCTGCGGGAACAACTAAAGATGCAGTATGAATGTTCATTGCACATGTCTACGATTAATAACCTTGAAGCTCATGTTGGGTACCTAGAGAAAGAACTTGAGAAACAGTTGGAGATGTTTGAAGCAGATCTAGCATGCATCACTAAGGCCAAAGTGAAACAGGAGCAAAGGGCAATACAAGCAGAGGAAGCATTGTGGAAGACCAAACTTAACAACACCCATACTGCTGAACATCTTCAGGAGGAGATTAAAAAGCTCTCTGTGCAAATGTCAACTGTGTTTGACTCAAACGAAAATTTAACCAAGCAAGCATTAGCTGAAGCTACTGAGTTGCGTTTACAGAAAGCTCATCTCAAAGAATCACTAGAGAAAGCAAATGAAGAGCTGGTATCAATTAAACATCAATACAAAACTCAACTTCGTGAGCTTCTGTGGCAGATAGATTTGAAGATGGAAGATGTGGATCGGCTGAAATTGAAACATAAAAATAAGAATGATGCATTAAAAAATCAAAATACATCTATTTTCATAAAGCAGAAAGCTCTTTTAGAGGAGATATCAGTGCTGAATTCTGCAGTAGAGGAGCTTTCACAGGAAAACCGTAAGCTTTCTGAACAGTTAAAGCAAAAATGCAATCTGATAGCCAATATGAAACAAGAGAGAAGCCAGGAAAAAGCTGCACTAAGTTCACAAATTGCTTCCATTAGAGAGGAAGCAAAGAAATCAATGGAGGAATTAATCAACTTAAGGCATCTGACGGATGTGAAGGAAAATGTTATCACAATATTGAGATCAGATATGGAAACATTGGAAGTACAGTATAATGGGTTAAAGAATGAAAGCCTCATGAAGGAAGCAGCCTTGGCTGAGAACGAAGTTGAAAAAGAAAGCCTAATGAAGGATATATTGCAATTAAAGGATACCCTACAGAAGAAGGAAGAAGCAATTACCCTCAATGAGAAGAAGCTAAAGGAAAATACCATAAAAGTTGCAAATTCAGATGGAGAAACAAAGACCTGTTCAAGAAATAAGAACACATCTGCTACAGTTCTTTATGGTTCCGAGTATCTTGTTAATTTGCCGGTAAAAATAAAAAATCTTGAGGTAGGTCATCAATGACGATTATCATTTGATACACAAGCAATATACTGAATTTGCCCATTTCCAATCTTGGCCTACCAGCCAATACCCAAAAGTCATTTATCCAGATACATGAAATATGGTAGGAATTTGAGCAATGATATGTAAGTTGAATAAGTTGGTTAAATCATTTTCAACAATTTTCCTATAGGATGAACTGAAGATGAAGGATGCTGCAGTGGAGTCACTAAAGTATTTTTGCTCAAAGAAGAAGCTTCTTGGCAGCAGATGTGGAGGACTAGAAAATGGTTTGATAGAGATTAAGCAGAATGGTTCACAGGTGGTCCATAAGGTCTGTACATTCCACACTGCTTAACTAAATAATGCTGAATATTTGTGCGGATGAGTACATAAAGAAGCTATTCCAAACATAATGCCTCCATTTGTCATATAATTATCTTACTTTCACAAAGCATAATAGGAACAAGGATTGATATTGTGTGGCAAACCCTCAAATGCAAATTATTTTGCTGCTTTATCATATTCAGACTTGTTTCTGTTGAATTGCTTGAGCGTTATGGTTCCTGAAAGGTCATTAACATATTTTTAGGCACACCTAGCAAAATGCTCGTAACATCTATTCCCCTTTCTCGGTTAATCCTTTAGAATTTTCTCCATATCTCTTAAAGAGAATTCGTGTTGGTATGAATTCCCGTAAATAATGAAAAGGGAAAAGAACATGCTTTCCACTTTATCTATATTACCATATGATCATGTGCATGACTAGAAAGTATGCCAACAATAAATTTCTATTTCTGTTTCTTTCTGGATTAAAGATGGAGATGCTTAACATGCCATTTATACACAATATTTGGAGATCACATATTCCAAGTACATTTCTTTGTATAAGCATAGTCTGTTCAAAAATCACATTAGTGCCCCATTCAATGAATTACTTATCTAGTTAGATATTACACCTTTTCCTTGAATGATTCATCTGATGTGTTTATTCTATATCTACTTTTCCTGAAATGGGAAGAACCAGGTAATTTTATTACACATGCAACAAGTTTAATATTCTATTTTCAGGATGGCATGGTCATTGACGATAACCTAAAAGCCACCAACATGTGTCAAGCAAATAATGAAACAAGACGCTTATCAGCATCTGAAATAGACGATGTGAAGAATATATGCAACAGAAACGGCACAAACAGCCTTATATTCAGGTAAAATTCCCCAAAAGTATATAGGAAACAGTCGCTTTTTATGGTTCCTGGAAAACATATCGGCTGTTTTTCAAAATCCTAACATTTCTCTGGTAACACACCATGATCATGCTTCTAAAGCAACGCGTCAAGTCCAAGAATGATACCATACTCGAATGGCTTTCACAATCACCAGAATAACTCAGATGAATTATCGTCACGTGAAATGGCAACTCTGAAAGAAAAGAATGAAGCCATGGAGATTGAGCTGAAAGAAATTCAGAAAAGATACTCCGAAATAAGCCTGAAATTTGCAGAAGTGGAAGGTGAAAGGCAGCAGCTTGTGATGACAATCCGTTCTCTGAAAAATACCATGAAAATCTAATCTTCCTTTGTTAATCAATACCAGTGTTTTTGTATATATGGGTGCCTAGAAGCTCTCCCCAGCTCTGGTATTGCGATGATGACATGTATAAGCATGACTACTGCTTTTCTTGATGTGTATAATTTATCTAGCGGTAGAGCCTGAGAAGGAACATCCTGACTTTCGGACCATGAGACCGATTCATTCTTTTAATAATCAGGGGATGGCCTGCCGGTTTGCATTACATGAGTTTAATAACATAATGACTTTGAAGTTAATCTAATAATTTACCATATGCATTTTCTCACTTTTGAGGGAAAAAATGATTTTTATTGAAATCCCTTGTCTACATTATTGGGATTTTAGAACTCATTTACCTATGCCTTCTCCGTGCTTAAAGTGAATTCTTGCAGGTACCTTTTATTTGGTAATGCGATGGATTAAAAAAAGCTGAGTTAACTCTTTAACTATGCCATCACAAAGGGGAAGTAAAGTTTAAAGTTGACATAGAACAAACATGCAACAATAAAAAACTTCAGAAAATTAATTATTTCTTTCTCCTTCAATCTCGTCTCTCCATCTGTTCAAGATAAAATTGGTAGACTTACTAAAATTATCAACATTAAAGGTTGCAACGTTGTGAATGATTTTGAGTGTTTCATTTTGATTAAGCTTCTTTGATAATAAATAGTCTGCAGGCTTTTTAACCAAAAGATGACCAAATTAACTATGCAATTGGATATTGAGGAGAACCAAAAATATGATTATTCTATTCTAACCAATAGATTCAAATAAAAGAAATCGATAAGGTATACTAGACCTTTGGATGATGACGAATAAAATTTGTTTGTTTAGCATGGAAATTAATGTGCAAGAAAATAATACAGAAATTATAAGCAAATCACAAAAGAAAAGGACAAAAGTAATTTATAGTAATTTCTCAAATTAGACATGCACATTCCACAAGTTTTCTGTTTGTGCTTATTTACTAAATCTAATGTTTTTATAGGTTTAACATTAACATTTACACTTAGTATTTAGCTAGACTTAGTACTCAACCCTCAACTTGATGTTTTATAGAAAAACAATGCAATCTTTAATATTTTTTAGGTTAACATTATAACCTCGTATGCTATTTTTGGGTCTAGCACCATCCTCTACTTGATAAAACTCAACCAAGTGCAAAATCATTTATTATATTAAGGAGTTTCACCTCAAATCGAGGTGTCCACGCTAAAACTAATGAACTTCTCACTACAGCTCAGTGAGATAGATTTTTGAAATGTTTAAATACAAAACTAAATTAAAATTAAATCATTTAAGCCCACATATAATAAGAAATAAATCACAAAAATGTTTCTAATTTTCCTATTAACTAGTATTGATTAAAACTACGTGACAATGAAGTTCTTCAACACACTTAGAAGTACTTCACGTGGAACTTCAATGTAGCAATGCATAATTTTCAATCTCTACTTTATATAATCTTTTCTTTAACCTTAGATACTTCAAAATGATATTAATCCAGAGTTACAAATATTGTTGATGTGAAAGTACATGAGAACATCACTTCTTACATTGAGAAACTACTAACATATATAAGGTAGAAGTTAGAGTCTTAAAACATAGAAAGTGTATCTATAAGGATTATTAGAATTTGTAATAAATTGTTATATCGTTATTTGAATTTTGACATAGCTGTTCTCCTGGTCGTACCTTCCATCTTGCACATACTATTCATAGATCAATATGTCATTGTTCCTTATACTGTTTTGTTTTTTTTCTTTTTAAATTGCTATAAGCTACACCTAATTAGTACATAAGAGGTAAGTCTAGATCATATCAAATTGATATGATCCTATTAATCGTATCAAATTGATATGTTTCTATTAAATCTTCTTTTAGAAAATGATATACTGGTGACTCCATCAATATCCCATTCACTCATCCTAGCCTATAGATGATATAAGGGTGTGCTGTTGTCTAGTAATAATGTATCATTTTCCTATTTAGAAACTTCTATTGATCATTATATATCATAAAATGCTATATTGTTAAACTCAATGATATATCAAAAATTGGTTTAGTAACTTTGTTAGGTTATTGTTCATCCAAAAATGATATGTTGTTCATATAAATAGTATGCTGATTTTCTAATTTAATGAGTTTGGTAAGCTCATTTTCAACCAAAATAATATGTTGATTTACCAATCGATAAAAAGTTTTCAACGACAGTTTACATAATTTCTCAACATATATATTACTCAATAATATATTCTAAGTTGCTATTTATACAAAATTTCTATCTAAATATATATCATTAAGTTTTGTTTTATCAAAACCTCATGAGAAAGATTTTTCTAACAATTTTAATGTGAGGGAAAGAATTACATATCATCAAGTTTTGTCATTATTAAAAAGAAAGGGATTATTAAGAAAATCTTTCTAATGAGGTTTTGATGAAACAAAACTTAATGATATATATTTAAATAAAAATTATGTATAAATAGAGACTTAGAATATATTGTAGATTGTCATTGAAAATGGTCTATTGATTGGTAAATCAATATATCGTTAAGAGTTGAATAAGAGCTTGTCAAATTTACAGAAATAGAAAATCGATATACTATTTGTATAAATGGTATACCATTTTTAAATGAATAGTAACTTAGTAAAGTTACTAGACTAATTTTTAGTATACTCTTGAGTCTAATGATATACCATTTTATATAATATACAATGATTAATTAATGTCTCTAGATAGGAAAATAGTACAGTGTTACCTAACAATGACACATTGTTAGATTATTTGTAGGTCAAGATGAACAAATGACATACCGATATAAAGACACTAACATATCGTTTCTTTGATATAGGTGTTACAGGTCTTTAGTGAATGAAAGATGAGCTCAAATGGACAAAACATAGTTTGTTCTTGAGAAAGTCAAAAATGAACAAACGATGTACCAACGGAGTCACCAGTATATCATTTTCTAGAAGAAGATTTAATAAAATCTAAAGATTAGATGACCAAGACTTGTCTTTTATATACCAGTTGGGTGACAACTTGTAGAAGTTTGAAAAATGCATATCGATACAAGGAACATACTGATCTATAAATGGTATGTGGAGAATAGAAGGTTTGACTGAGAGATAGTTATGCCAAAATTCAAATAATGACATACCAATTTATTACAAATTCTAATAAATATACTTTTTATGTTTTGAAACCCTAGTTTCTATCTTATATATACTAGTAGTTTCTTAACAAGAGAAGTGACACAACTTTTACATCAACAATATTTGTAGCTCTAGATTAACAACATTTTGAGACATTCAAGGTTAAAGAAAAGATCATACAAGGTGGAGATTAAAGATTACACACTAATACATTAAAGTTCGACATGAAGTATGTTTATAGGTGTTGAAGAGGTTCATTGTTATATGTTTTCAATCAAGATTAGATAATAGGAAAGTTAGAAAACATTTATGCAATTTCTTTCTTATTGTTTGTGGGCTTAAATGGTTTTGTTTTGATTTGGTTTTACATTTAAACATTTGAAAAACCTATCTCATCATGTTGTGGTGAGAGACACATTGATTTTGGCACATGTACCTTAGTTTGAGGTGAAACTCCTTGATATAAAGAGTGATTTTACACTTGATAGGGTTTTACCAAGTGAGGGTTAATGTTAGACTTAGAAATAATATTGAAGGCTGTAGTGTTAATTTAGAAAACACTAAAGATTATAGTGTTAGTCTTAAAACACTAATGTTTTATAGAAAAACATTAGATTGAAAGTTGAGTGTTGAGATTAGAAAAGTACCAAGTATAAATATCGATGTTGAACTTATAAAAATACTAGATTTAGTAGATAGACACAAGTAGAGAACTACTATAAATTGCTTATGTCCTTGTCTCTTATAGTTTGCTTGTGATTTTGTATTATTTTCTTGTAAATTGATTTCTACATCAAACAATTTTGTGAACCATATTTTATTTAAATTTATTTGATCAAAATATTTTTTAAATAATTAAAATTCACTATTTACTCCTCTTTTAGTGAAGCAAATTGATCCTAATAATAACCAATAAAGATATGACTTGTAATTTTCATACAAAGATTGTAAGTGGATCAGGTTATATTCCCTCTGAATTTTCTTTCGTAAAAGGTTTATTTTGGATAAAGAACCCAATAACAATTTTGGGTTTAATAGAGGCATTTGCTTTCCAAATTTGCTTGGTAAGGTTGAATCTGAGACTCCCATAAGCAAGATTGGTAAGCAACTCCGGTCTAAATAAATAAGAGCTTTTAGCTTTAGCCACCGTCAATTTATAGTGAAGGTAATTTTGGGTGTTAAAGATCGAACAAATGATGCCTAAGGTACTTTCTTTACTTACTTAGATGATTCTATTCAAGAAGAAAGCTATTATAAGAAATAAAAGAGGAGATAAGGGTCTCTCGCAAAGACCATTAGGATTTTTAAAGTATCCTTTAAAAGTCCCATTAATGAGAAGAGAGAAATTTAAAGTTGTAGTACATATTTTAACTCATCTTTGCTATCTTTTTCTAAATCTCGACTCCCTTGTACATTTAAATAAAAAGGATCAGTTAACATTGTCGGTACTTTTTTTTAATAGAAAAAAAATCAGTACAATTATGTCTAATATTGTAAGTACCTGCTGTTGATTTTTTGTTGAACCGTACCGTCGGTTGTCTACTCCTGTTAATTTGCTCACTATTCGATTACAATATTCTTTTACCTATAAATATTTTATTTTGTCACTTTTAATATTTCTATTTTCCCGTAAAATTACGTAGGCTTATGTCTACTCCTCGTTACTCTTGTCTTTATATTTTTCGTGAATTACACGTCACGTCTTGTCTCGATACGTTGTACGCAAATACGTGATTTTACAAGACGTGTCCGTCCCATGATCGACGTGTCAAGAAATTCCACGCGTCCTTCGCAGAACAGACGACGTGGCGAGCGGTCCTGGTGCAGCACAGCAGAAGACCATCCTCGTCTCCTCTCTCCCCCGTCTGTCGCCTCTTCTCAGCTCAGCTCTCGTACTTCCGGTCGTCGGAACGTCAAAGATCCGCCCGTGGCTTCTTCCACCCGTCCTCGGCAATGGAAGATCCTGAAGGAGCAGAACCACGTAGAAGAGAAGGTAAGATTGGCGGCCTACCGCCTATCGCCGACGCGGGAGGGACATGAGGGAACGGGAAAAGAGAACCCACAAATCCGCGAAGCTCCTATAGTTGCAGGGCGGAGCTCATTTCTATCAATCCATAATAACTCCATTGGATTTCTTATGATTTTGCATTGATAATGCATGCTACAGTTTACGAGAGCGAGGTCGTTCGCAGTGTCGGCCTGGTGGAGGAAGAAGATACCGGCGCACCGAAGGGCCAGAGTGCGGCGTTCATTCCTGGGAGCTACCTCACCGACCAGATATACACAGGTGTTTGTTTTCTCATAAAACCCAAGAATATCTACATCTATATATGTGTGTGTGTGTGATCAATAGTCGACGCCGGTTGCAGAGGGGCCAGAGCCCGGAATGGTGAGAAGCAGTGGAGGCACTGATAGGAAGGCAGTTGGAGAATGGGAACCTGAGGCAAGTGAGAAACTGCGGAAAGAACGAAGAAGCTACGTCGCCGCATCTGCCCTTGCCGAGAAAGCAGCGTCGGTGAAGCATAAGGTCGTGGCAGCGACAAGGAAAGAGGTGCCTGAGTCGGTGCCCTCACCGGAGGGAGTTGGGAAGGGCAAGCAAGACAAGGGTATTTCTCTAAGGGAGTATTTGGCGGAAAAGCTAAGCCCCGGGGAGGAAGACAGGGCTGTGGGCGAGTCAGGGGTTTCGCGGATGGCCTGCAAGGGGGCGATGGCGAAGGATGGGAGGAGTGAGAGGAATGTGAAGCAAGGACGAGGGGTGGTGAGGATGATCAAGAGCGCAGCGACTTCTCTGCTTGGCGGAGGGGGTGGTGGCGCTTCTCGGTGTTCTTGGGGTGGCCGAAGCACCGGGAATCGATCGAAACAGAGAGAGCTCTGATGGATATAATACATGGTTTTGGGTTTATGGGGGTGGTGTGTCTGTAACTAATTTTCTAACAGCAACTTCCTCTTTAAAGAAAAAAGACGTACGTCACAAAAACTTAAAAATTTAAAATAAAAAATAGATTATAAATTCTTTAAAAATAAAATATTAAATATTAATATTAAATTTAATTTTAACATCAAATACAAATATTAAATATCAATAAATTTTAATTTTAATATTAATAAAAATGCATAAATTTAAAGTGCATGAATTAAATACAAGTGCCTGCTGTGAAAATTGTTTAATAGACCAATCGTTAAGAATAACAATATTAACATGATTAAGTACTTAATATACTAATTACGCAACTTCCGTCCACTTTGTTAAGTTTTTCTCAGGCTATCACGTGGAGGCGTAGAAACAAAACCTTTGGACTTCACGGGCGTCAACTCTCAAATATCAAGTTTTATTTCATTAAAGGTAAATTGGATTTAATTAAACCCCGAACTAACAACATTAAATATCAATCAAGTAGATTAAGGGTTATTCATCTCGACTTTTCTTCGGATATATTCTATTAATTCAAATTTACGAATAAATAAATTTAAATCTCAGACGTTGAAATAATAAGGAGACGGATGATCACAAAGTCAATCACGATCATAACATGTTCATGATCATTGATGTGATCAGAGCACTTTACCCAACATGCACACTATCAGATGACGTGAGAAAAGGGCGTCAAGAAACAGAATTTTCTTCAAAAAAAAGTTTCATAGGTTTACCAGGAGCTAGCGTGTTTCGATGAGACCCAGGATCTCAGCAAGCCATCACCATCTCTTCTTCCAAACCTCCGACGAGCTCGTGATCAAGATATATATATATATGGTTCATTTACTTGGAGAATTGCTGAAGAGAATGCGTTGATCAGATCAAGGAGGGCGGTAGACATGGTCGCGAGGAGGCTGCCGTCGACTACCAACCACCCGTCAAACTCTTCTTCTAGGTCAGGCAAACGGACATGGTCGTGCACTACTGGTCTGGCCGTCTTCACTCTTCTCGCCGGTGTCCTGGTTTACTCCGGTTACGTCGACGTCGCTGTGAGCTTCTTTCTTTTGTTTCTCTGAAAGAAGATAATGAAGAAATATAATTTTTTTTTTTTAATAATACGGTGGTAGCTTATGACGTGGCCTGCCCGCCCGTCACGTGAAGCTAAACCCAGACGTGGGCGAAATCCACCACCACCGCTCACCTGCCCACCGCAAGGCGGCAGCAACCTGACCTGCCCACACCATCCACCGCCAGTTGAAGCGGTGGATTCCAACGCCGACAAGGCTTCTTCCCCTGAATGCCCAGAGTACTTCCGGTGGATCCACGAGGACCTCCGTCCGTGGAAGGAGACGGGGATCACAAGGGAGATGTTGAGGGCAGCGAGCAGGACGGCATACTTCCGAATGGTGTTGGTGAAGGGTAGACCCTACGTGCACTGGTACCGGAGGTCTCCACACAACGTGCATCGGAGGGCTGTCTTCACCGTGTGGGGTCTCCTCCAACTCCTACGGAGGTACCCCGGCCGCGTGCCCGACTTCGATCTCACCTTCGACTGCTTCGACTTCCCGAGGATCAGAGTCGCCGGCGACCCTCCACCCAAGGGTCCACCTGCACTGTTCCACTACTGCGGCGACGACAGCACGGCGGACATCGTGTTTCCCGACTGGTCCTTCTGGGGTTGGTATAGCACCGGCGACGTTATATTACACTGCTGCATGTGGTGTACGTACCTCGATGATCGACCAATATTCCTTGCTTCATAACGTAACTGTGCACGCTTGATTTGTGTTGTTGTAGGCCGGAAACCAACATCAAGCCGTGGGAGGAGCTGTCGGAGGAGATGAAACAGGGAAACAGTAAAACCCGATGGGTGGATCGGGCGCCGTACGCGTATTGGAAGGGCAACCCCGCCATGACTCCCCAGAGGAAGTACTTGGTCCACAAGTGCAATGTTTCCGCCGCTGGAGACTGGAACGCTCGCCTCTTCGTGCAGGTCCATCCTCAACCCTAATTTACTTCTTAATTCGACATTGCACTTTTTGATCATATTCTCTTATAATTTCTCTGATCACGCAGAATTGGGCGACGGAGACGAGGACGGGATTCCAAACATCTGAGTTGTCCAGCCAATGCAATTACAGGTACAACAAAATTGCATGTATATATATACAGAATATTCTGCCTAAATAATTTATTTTACAACATTATGAATGACATCTTGATGTAAAAATATTATGAATATCTAGAAACAAATGGACTCTCACAGTTGATTTACGAATGGTAGGTATAAAATTTACATGGAGGGGAAGGCATGGTCGGTGAGTCAGAAGTACATCATGGCGTGTGATTCTCCAAACCTGCTGGTTTCCGCCAACTTCTACGAGTTCTTCACCAGGAGTCTGATGCCCATGCAACACTATTGGCCGGTGAAGACCGTGGAGAACTGCACCTCCATCAAGTTCGCCGTCGCCTGGGGAAACCAACACCAGAAACAGGTAGGTGCATGCATGGTGGCTCGATCGATCTTTCTGGTACGATGGCGGCCGGTAATTTAAATTGCATGCCAAGCCACATGGAGCTCTTATATAATTTGATTGATCGCTGGACAGGCGGAGGCAATAGGGAAGGAAGGGAGCGACTACATCCTGGAGAAGGTGAAGATGGATTACGTGTACGACTACATGTTCCATCTATTGAACGAGTACTCGAAGCTCCTCAAGTTCCAGCCCACCCCGCCGCCCAACGCCGTCGAGTACTGCTCCGAGATGATGGCTTGCGGTGAAGAAGGGTTGAAGAGGGACTTCATGATGAAGTCCATGGTAAACGTCTCCCGGTCTTCTGACCCGTGCAGGTTGCCGCCTCCGTTTAATCCGTCGGAGTTGGAAGCCATCCGGCGGAAGAAGGTAGAGGCGATGAAGCAGGTGGAGGATTGGGAGCGAACGATGAAGGCGGATTAATTAATTAATTAATTAGCTCCCACAAACACACACACAAACTACAACCATACCTGTGATTAATAACGTTGGTATGAATTATGTAATGGAACTAATGATGTCTATTTTGAAGTGATTATAAGCATACGAACGCTACTAGAAAATCAACCTATAGTAATAGACAAAATTAGTCGCCATGGTGAAGTTTTTATACTCAAAATTAGAATGTAAACAAGAGAACGTGAATTCTCATTCTAAGGAGGTATGAAATTAAAATTTGTTTTAAAATTTTTTTATATGTCCTTTAATTATTGATAAATGATATAAACATTTAATAATATAATTATATAATATGTCAATTGATTAATATATTAAATTTACTAATTAATTATATTTTTATTAATTATTTAATTAAATAATTAATTAAAAATAATTATATTATATTATTATCATTCATAAATATAATATTCTAATTTTATCAAATTATATACTATACACAAATACTTGAATTTCAATTTTCATTGAATTCTTAAATATACATAAACATCTATATTTTAAATACTATTTTCATCTAATTCTATAAAATTTTAATTCTATCAGAATTTCAATTCTAGAAAATTTCAATTTTATGTGCACAAACAAAGTCTTATAGGCAAAAAAATCGTTACTATAGGCTTTTTGAAATCCGTCACTATATTTGCCATCACAACAAGTTAGTGACAATTTTTGAAATCTGTCACCATAGGTAATGAAGGTAGGTCTCTTGAGATAGCTATCGTCACGATAACTTAATCTATTACGATAGATAACAAATCTATTGGAACAATTTATATCCATTACAATAGAAGAATCTATTTAATAGATATATGTCCTATTGTGATAGTTGTTATCTATCACAATATACCTAAAAGTAGTGATAGTTTAATCTGTCAGAATAGAGATATAGGTTTGTCACTATAGATATACACAAATTGTAAAAATATATATGTTTATTATTAATTATATATATAATGAATATCAAGATACAACGATGAAACACTAAAAATAAAATTTTAAATGCATATTAATTAAAATAATATTTTAAACCCCAAAATTCAATTACACAAATTTTGAGTACACTTGTTAATATTTCATCTCATGACATAATGTCCATATAATAAATTTCTAAAATTATTGTCTTTGACCTCCTCTTGCATCATTAACTTACTTTGCATCATTAATTTCCACCTACAACAATAAGGAAAAATAATGATAATTAGAGAAGAAGAATAACATGTTAATTAATAAAAATGTAAACATCTATCTCAATTTTATACAAAATACTCACCATAGTTTTAACCTAAGCAACATTTGTTAGGATTGCTAGAGGAGGGTTGAATGGTAATTTTACAATTTTTATAAATTTTAAATCTAGTTAAATTTAATTAACAAGATGGTTAAGAATCATTCATAATAGCCAAATAAATAAAGGATACATAGTAGGAAAATAAAAATAGCATAAAAGGAACTTTTAGGTAGTTTATCCTTAATGACTAGTCCACCCTTAAGCATAACTTAGACTTTTACTATATCATAACGCTACCTTTGAGGTCAAAGCTAGAACCAACCAAATTGAATGAATTTTTAGGTCGAAGCTCTAAATAAACTTAAAGTGAAGCTTTCAAGTTGTTGAACCAACAATTTTTACAAAATAGAATTGAATCTTGGAGATCCCTGTGTTGAGATTTGAACATACTTTCTTCAAGAGTTGGAAATCTAAAAATTCTGCATAAGAAGTTTTCTTCAAAAATGTTTTCTGTTTACTTGATTTTTGCTCTCTTCTTTTTCTTTCATGTTTTCTAGTTACTTTTATACCCTTGTAAGAGTAAATCATGTGTGATTAAAACACAAGTTTTATATTTATAATTAATTGCAAGTACACAATGCCCATTGTAATAAGCAATGCAAGTGTAGGTCATATCCATAAGGAGTTTGTCTTAATTAAATTTATTGAAATGATTATTTAATAAAACATCCACACCATTAAGTCCAAAAGAAAATTCTAATAATATGTAATTAAGTTACAAATTACCTAAATACAGTAGGAATTCAAAGATAGCTCAATACTTATTAAATCCAAGAGTTAATAGGTAGAAAACTTAAGAAAATTAATGTGTCTCATCTCTAAAATCATAGAAATTAAACCCAACTTCTAACTCTCTTTACTTCCAACTTGGACATTGAAAAATCTAAAAAAATATTAGTTAGTCATCAAGTTATCTTTAAAATGGTAATAATTTCCTAGACTAACTCATTCTAAAGTGTTGCCTACGTCCACAAGTGTTGGAGCTCTTCTATTCTTTTGTTTCGATGCACACAACTCTTGTGCATATACAACCCTATTTATAGGGTAAAATATAAACCCTAATTACAACAATTACAAGTTTACCCTCATCTTCCATCGAACATTGTAGTCGATTTTCAAGAAACACTCCTAAAAACCCCTAGCTGCATTACACGCCAACCCAACACCTAGCTTCCAACTAATGAGCTGGGTTCTAGGTGAACACTCTTGGTTGTGGCATTGACTTCTGCCATCTAACCACAACTTCCATTGTCTACACTCGAAAGATAGTCTACACACACTTGTCGTAACAAGGATCTCATTTCTTCCTTCATTACTAACTTCTACTAATTTGCATCACTTTGCTTTAATACCTTTGAATAAGATTTAGGCTCTCTACCATCAATTAAAAGTAGATAATTGAAAAATAGTACGAATCTCTCAAGTAGCCTTGAGATCCATGTAGACCTCTTGAGTTGAGGAGTGGGCAAGTCCTTCTCCTAAAGTTGTTCATCTTCATCAACTTTCTATTTAGAAACATCATTAGTGACCTCCTCACTAATGTCTTTAGCAACATTCTCCTCTTCAATCTCTAAAGGGGTTGATTAGCTTCTATAATTCTCAACTTCATAAGCATCCTTGTGCTTCTACAATCAGATTCATTAAAAGTGACATATTTGCCTTTAATTACTTTCTTGCTTATTTCATCCCAAAACCTATAGCTAAAGTAATTCTCACCATAGCCAATAAAATAGCACTTCTATGCCTTTGGATCCAATTTACCCTTCTTGTCATCTTTAACATGGACAAATCTCAAAGATCTAAACACTCTTAAGTGAGAATAGGAAGCATTCTCCTCTATCCACAACTCTTGTAGAATCTTAAAGTTCAAAAGAACTAAAGGCCCTCTATTTATCAAGTAGGTTGTTGTACTAACTACCTTAGCCCAAAATGACTTTGGGAACTCTACAAGCAACCTCATGCTTCTAGCTCCCTCATTTAGGGTCATATTCATTGTTAGGAATTTTGTTTTGATGATGAATATTTTATTAAAGTTTATAAATAAGTCTAAAGTATATTAGTCACAAAATTAAATGTTAATGATTTTTAGTTATCAGAAAGTTTCATTTAAAATTTTGAATAGTTAACTTTCAGATAGTTAAACTTTCGAATAGTTAACGTTTCTATTTAGTTGAAGAGTTATGTTAAAAAGTTGTATAGTTAAGTTATTTACACATGTATTTTTAATGCTTTAAGTTTTCACGTGTTTTCCATGTACGTTCGGTAATGAAAATCAAAGAGTTAGATAACTATTTGAGTTTTTATACGCTTGGAAGGATAACTGTTCAAGTTTTATAAAGTGACTAACAAATAGATAAGTTTTCTTGTTTGAGTCATTTATTTTGCAAGTGCGAAAACTCGAAGAGTTATAGATAAGTGTTCGAGTTTTTACAAGTCTTAAAGGATAAGTGTTTGACTAAAGCAATGACTTAGAAGATATTCTACAAATCTCTAGGAAGAATGATTTTTGATTAATCTACAATAGGAAATCGTGGAAATTCAAAATGATAGTGGAGATAGTAGAAATTCAAAAAAATAATAGAGATCGTGGATAATTTAAATTTGAATTAATACGTGAGATTATGGATTATGAATTAAGTGGATGAATATGCTGAACATGAAGTTATAGTTCAACTACTATAAATAAAGGGTACGAGTTACATTATGATCATCCTAAATTCCAATCCTAAGTATTCAATCTCTTATCCTAAATTCCAACCAAGTCAGAGTATTCAATTTAGAATATTCAATCTCAATCCAGAAAAATTCTCCAATATCAGAAGAAGTTCGAATTCCAAGCAAATTCAAAAGAGAAGCTACAACGCAAGAAGTCTAAGAGATTCGATAATAGGAGAAGAAGTGATACAGAAGCTGAGCAAAAAGAAGAAAAGAAACTACGTGTAAAAAGATCAGGTTTGATTATACAATTCAAATAAGATTAGAATAAAGATTTTATTTTCTCTTTGAATTGTATCTTGGACTATATCGTATTAGAACCGACAAGTAAAGAATTGTGCTAAAAAATGATTGTAAATTCTTTTTTTAATCAATAAATATTAGAATTATATTTGTGAGCATTTTGTATTCTTGTTTTATCTGCTAGAAATTTTTAATTTCTAAAGACACAATTCACCTCTCCTATTGTAATATTATAATCCTACAATTGGTATTAGAGCTTTTATTTAGGAATCAGTTTTTCCTTTTATAAGTTAGGATCATTTGTTAAAAATGGCTAGTATTTCAAATAATGAAATTCTGGTAATGATTGAAGGACAGATTAGTACTCGTCCTCCAAGGTAGCAATTATAACTATTAGAAATATAAGATGAAAGTATTTTTTTAGTTAATTGATTTTAAATTATGGCACATAATTAGTAATCCTATAGTGTTAGCCACAACTCTATATGATACTTGGACTTTTGATGAAAAGGAGCGAATGACACTGAATGCTAAATGTTTAAACATATTGTTCTATGCTTTATCTCATGATCAATTTAATAAAGTATCTATATATCAAATTGCATATGAGATATGACATGCATTAGAAGTTGCTAATGAAAGTACTAATTAGGTTAAAGAATCTAATATTAATATGTTAGTATATAAATGAGTTTTTTAAAATACACAAAAATGAATGTATCTCTGACATATTTTTCTGTTTTCTTGAGATTGTAAATTCTTAAAAATCATTAGCCAAGAATTTTGAGGGGAAAAATGATCTAGGCTGTTAAGGACAGAAATTAGAGAATTGCTATGGACATTGAAATCAAGGCTCTACAAGAGAATGAGAAATGGGAAATAGTTAATTTGCCACTTAATTGGAAACCCGTTAGGGGTAGTGGATATATAAAATTAAATATAAATAAAAAGCTACAAAAGGATACATCTACAAGGAAGATAGTGACTTTCAAAAAACTTTTACTCGTAACTAAAATGGTAATTCTTAGGACCTCCCTTTCTATAGTTGTGAAGAATTGGCCTCTATAACAAATGGATGTCATCAATGTTTTACTTTCTGGAAATTTTAAAGAAAAAGTTTACATGAGTCTTCTTCCAAGTTTCAACGGTAAGGGAGAGTTAACGAATAAAGTTTGTCATCTAAAGAAATCTATTTATATCCTCTAGAAATTAGTTCAATTAATCGACTAACGTACTTTTGAATGCAAGATTTGTGCAATCAAATATTTGATTATTTACTCTTCATATACAAAAGGGATCAAGTACAACTTATCATTCTTGTGTATGTAAATGATATCTTGATTGCAAGGAATAGTTTTTACTACATACTCAAGTTTAAAGTGATTCTTCAAAATAAGTTTAAAATCAAAGATTTGAGTAAGTTGAAAGTAATTCCTCGGTTTAAAGTTTGCTCACTATAAACATGGCATTAATGTAAATCATCATAAAAATACACTTAAACTTTTAACAAACTGTGGTCATTTAGGAGTAAACCCAACTAAAACTCCCATCAATGATCATCTTCAACGTGATTATGATGATGCAATGTTATGAAAGATCACATCGAACATAAAGCGTTAATAGGAAACTCAATTTATTTGACTACTACTAGACTCAATATTTGTTATATTGTTAATCACTTAGGCCAGTTTATGACCTAACCCTACAATGAGCACTATGAAGCTGCTCTCCACGTGGTGAAATATCTAAAAGGTAATCCCCAACAATGTATTTTTTCTATTGTGATAATTCACCCAAATTAAAATATTATGTTGATTCTAATCGAGGGAATCGTGTTTTTTCCAGAAGATCCACTATTGGATACATTGTTACTTTGGAAACTCTCCCACGTCATGGTAAACAAAAAAACAACATGACTTAGAACCTTGCTGAAGTAGAATATCAAGCAATGGCTTATGATACACTTGAAATAACATGACTGGCTTATTTGTTATCTGATTTGAACTTCCAAGTGCAAAGGCCCATACAAATATTTTGCGATAACAAAGCTACCATGCACATAGCCACCAACCATGTATTTCATGAACGTATCGTAAGTATATTGAAATCAACTGCCACATCACTCGTGACAAAGTATAAGGGAGTTATACGACCAGTTGTTGTAACATCAAATCACCAAAGGTCGATGTCTTCACAAAACAACTACAACAGAAGGACTTCTTTCAAATAATCAACTAGTTGGGAGTGCACTCCATGCACACTTCAATTTGAGAGGGAGTGTCAAAATGACCTTAACGGTCATCCATTATATTCACTTATCTATCATTCATTTTGGTTATTGACCCAACGGTAAGACTTTATAGGTACCCTTAATATTTAACCATCACCTTCTTCTAATTAGGGTTAATTCAAGTCATTTAGAGAAACCATTCAAGAACCCTTGAGTTTGTTTGTGCATGTTTACCATCAAGAAATGAAATGACAAAAAATTATTAAAATGATGGTAAATGGAAATGATAAGACATGATGAGAAATACAAGGTTATTTATGCATGCATGGGAAATGATGGAGAATGAAGTATTTAATAGTTGTAAAAAATGATAGGAAATGTATTATTTAATAATTTTAAAAATATTAAATAATAAATTAACAAAATTACTATCAACTTAAAAAATAATATTTTAAATAATATAATATATATTAACAATTTATTAAATACAAATGTAACATGTGAAATAACTTATATACAATATACACATGTAAAATAACTTATCATTGCAAATATAATTTATTACAAGTAATTTATAACAAAAATATTAGAAGTAATTGCTAGCAAGTTCCTCAAGCATTTTAGTCATTTTTTTCCTCACACAAGGGAAGTAATATATTTTATTTCTAAAATATTTAATTACTACTTTAGATATTTATATATTAAATTCAAAATATTTATATTTTATATTCAAAATATTTCAATCTTTTTATTTTAAATATTTATGTTTTCTATCTAAAATAATTTGATTTTTAGATATTTATATTTTCTATACAATTTATTTTTCCTCCCTTTTTCTTTTCTTTTCTTTTCTTTCTCTTTATTCTTTATTCTTTTGTTTTTATATATATATTTTTACTACCCATTCGTCTTCTTCAGCATTGACGGAGCTCCGTTGACTACCGCTACAATCGCGCTACCGCCCGACAGCCAGTTGAGGTCGAGCACCTGATCGCCACGATGCCGCTTGAAATTGGTTTGTGACTGACGATTACAGACTAATGCTCGGAAATAGAAAGACTTGGGGCGACGAGCTTCGGCTGACGACGATTGCAGTGACAATGGCGACCAAACGGACGAACGCTGACGACGACGATTACAGCGACGCAGGCAGGCGAACGGGCGAGACAATATGGGAGTTTCGCGAATCGGAAAAATGGGGTTTTTGGTTATTGCAGAAGAGGGGACACGGAAAAAGAAAATTTTTGGGTTAAAAGAAAATCGAGACGGGAAAAATAAGATTTGATTTACCATGTGCACAGGTAACCATGAGAAATAATTTCTCCCTATTTCTTCTTCTTTCGTTTCTCATGGTTATCATGTGTACAAAACCCCACTTAATCTTTAAGGGAAACCCCCCTTAATCTTTAAGGGACTTTGTCTCAATGTTTTGCTGAGAGAGTTTGCCGAACTTCTTTCTTAGGTGTTTTTGTTTGACGACGTTTTGTTGTTTTAATTCTTTGTTCAAGCTCTATTTTTGTTGGCTCACTTTACTAATCCTCGGAACTTGATTTCTGTTTGAATGTATTCGAAACTTCAACGATAGAACCTTATTTTCTTTTATCAAATACATATTTCTAAGAGAACCTAGAGGCTCCTCTCGACGTTTCCGTATGCAAACGTCGATCGGCGGTGACAGACTCGCACATTGCCGGATCAGGAGGAGGCACGACCATCGATCTCAGGCAGTTTTCGATTTTCCCCTACAGCTTTGTTTCGTTGGTGGCATGAATTCAGGTCTCGAGGATTTTTTTTCTTTTTTTGGTTTTTTGAATGGTTGATTTTGAAGGACGTTAAATTTTGATTACTTTTCTTCTAATGTGATGAGAATTAATGAATGTTTACGTAAATCGTTCGCGATTAGGGGCAGGTAGATGATCACCAAAGTCTATCTCACATCATGTTCATGACATAATTATTAACGTGATCAGAAGCACTTTACCCAGTGCACAAGCAACCAGGTGGCGTGAGTGGGGGGGCGTCAACAGACAAGATTTTCTTAAAAAAATGGTTTACCAGGAACTAGCGTGTTTCGAATCTCGATAAGATTCGAACGCACGGTGACGAAGACCCAGGATCTCAGCAAGCCATCACCATCTCTTCTTCCAAACCTCCGACCAGCAACCTGACCAAGGAGGGCGGTAGACATGGTGGCGAGGAGGCTGCCGTCGACTACCAACCGCGCGTCATCCTCTTTTTCTAGGTCAGCCAAACGGAAATGGTCGTGCACTACTGGTCTGGCCGTCTTCACTCTTCTCGCTGGCGTCCTGGTTTACTCCGGCTACGTCGACGTCGCTGTGAGCTTCTTTCTTTTGTTTCTCTGAAAGAAGATAACGAAGAATTTTTTCTTTTTTTTTCTAATACGGTGGTAGCTTATGACGTGGCCTTCCCGCCCGTCACGTGAAGCTCAATCTGGCGAACTCAGACGTGGGCGAAACCTACCACCACCACTCACGTGCCCACCGCATGGCGGCAGCAACCTGACCTGCCCACACCATCCACCACCAGTTGAAGCGGTGGCTGCCAACGCCGACGAGGCTTCTTCCCCTGTATGCCCAGAGTACTTTCGATGGATCCACGAGGACCTCCGTCCGTGGAAGGAGACGGGGATCACAAGGGAGATGTTGAGGGCAGCGAGCAAGACGGCATACTTCCGAATGGTGTTGGTGAAGGGTAGACCCTACGTGCACTGGTACCGGCAGGCCCCTGACAGATTGCATCAGAGGGCCGTCTTCACCGTGTGGGGGCTCCTCCAACTCCTACGGAGGTACCCCGGCCGCGTGCCTGACTTCGATCTCACCTTCGACTGCTTCGATATCCCGAGAATCAGAGTCGCCGGCGACCCTCCACCCAAGGGTCCACCTGCACTGTTCCACTACTGCGGCGACGACAGCACAGCGGACATCGTGTTTCCCGACTGGTCCTTCTGGGGTTGGTATAGCACCGGCGACGTTATATTACACTGCTGCATGTGGTGTACGCACCTCGATGATCGACCAATATTCCTTGCTTCATAACGTAACTATGCATGCTTGATTTGTGTTGTTGTAGGCCGGAAACCAACATCAAGCCGTGGGAGGAGCTGTCGGAGGAGATGAAACAGGGAAACAGGAAAACCCGATGGGTGGATCGGGCGCCGTACGCGTATTGGAAGGGCAACCCCGCCATGACTCCCCAGAGGAGGTACTTGGTCCACAAGTGCAATGTTTCCGCCGCTGGAGACTGGAACGCTCGCCTCTTCGTGCAGGTCCATCCTCAACCCTAATTTACTTCTTAATTCGACATTGCACTTTTTGATCATATTCTCTTATAATTTCTCTGATCATGCAGAATTGGGCGACGGAGACGAGGACGGGATTCCAAACATCTGAGTTGTCCAGCCAATGCAATTACAGGTACAACAAAATTGCATGTATATATATACAGAATATTCTGCCTAAATAATTTATTTTACAACATTATGAATCACATCTTGATGTAAAAATATTATGAATATCTAGAAACAAATGGACTCTCACAGTTGATTTACGAATGGTAGGTATAAAATTTACATGGAGGGGAAGGCATGGTCGGTGAGTCAGAAGTACATCATGGCGTGTGATTCTCCAAACCTGCTGGTTTCCGCCAACTTCTACGAGTTCTTCACCAGGAGTCTGATGCCCATGCAACACTACTGGCCGGTGAAGACCGTGGAGAACTGCACCTCCATCAAGTTCGCCGTCGCCTGGGGAAACCAACACCAGAAACAGGTAGGTGCATGCATGCATGGTGGCTCGATCGATCGCTCTGGTACGATGGCGGCCGGTGATTTAAATTGTATGCCAAGCCACATGGAGCTCTTATATAATTTGATTGATCGCTGGACAGGCGGAGGCAATAGGGAAGGAAGGGAGCGACTACATCCTGGAGAAGGTGAAGATGGATTACGTGTACGACTACATGTTCCATCTATTGAACGAGTACTCGAAGCTCCTCAAGTTCCAGCCCACCCCGCCGCCCAACGCCGTCGAGTACTGCTCCGAGATGATGGCTTGCGGTGAAGAAGGGTTGAAGAGGGACTTCATGATGAAGTCCATGGTAAACGTCTCCCGGTCTTCTGACCCGTGCAGGTTGCCGCCTCCGTTTGATCCGTTGGAGTTGGAAGCCATCCGGCGGAAGAAGGTAGAGGCGATGAAGCAGGTGGAGGATTGGGAGCGAACGTTGAAGGTGGATTAATTAATTAATTAACTCCCACAAACACACACACACACACAAACCAGAACCATGCCTGTGATTAATAAAGGTAGGTATGAATTATGTAATGGAACGAATGATGTCTATTTTGAAGTGATTATAAGCATACGAAACGGTTGTTTTGGATTTGTAACTGAAGCAGCTAGAAATGATGCAGCAAATTAAGGAGAAAGAGAAAACTGTTAAGAATTAATGATACTTGTTACCCTAAATCCACTTGAATATGTACACCAAATTAAACATTAGAATATTTGTAATATGCATTATTAATTATCATCCACCCTCTCTCTCTCTTTAAGGTGAAAGAAGTTAACATTAATGGCCTTTAGCTATGAAAGCCTGTTACCAGTTGAAAACCACCAGTGAATTAAAGTAGAGTTTCAACAACTGGTACCATAGGGCAACTTAGAAAATAAGTAGAAAAATAGAAGAAGATGTGTGATAGCAAAAACACTCTAAGTGAAGCAAGGAAGTAAAAATGCTAAAACTTGAAATGGAGTAAAAGAGATTCCAAAACAAGCTACTTTCATCTTTGTCAGCCCACCTCGGCGGCAAGATTTGATTCTGTTTCATTGGTTACCAACATTAATTTTTAAGGCATTCAGCTCTATTGGGTCGTCCTTGTA
This sequence comes from Cymodocea nodosa, assembly GCA_036874045.1. Lineage (NCBI taxonomy): Eukaryota > Viridiplantae > Streptophyta > Magnoliopsida > Alismatales > Cymodoceaceae > Cymodocea > Cymodocea nodosa. The sequence continues at coordinate 2,437,220 of CM072341.1, forward strand.
AAGATGCAGCGTGCCAGTTTCAAAGCGATTGAGCCTTATTAAGGTTGTTAGCTCCCACACCTAAGGATAAATTTTTTTAGCCAAAAGGTCGTTTATTCTAAAATTTTGGAACGCCCAAATGGGAACTACCTTGTTGTTGTTCGTTGATTTATAAATGGTGAGTGGTGCTACATTGCAATTTGGTCTCCAAGAATTTCTACATCTTGATCAAAATCAAGAGGTCAATCTCAAGTCACGATCTGAAGAGTTGTGTTTGACATGAATTTATCAATCTCCATCTGCCTACAATTATGAATGTTAATCTCTCTAGTGAGTTTGTTGTCTTGATTATCAGAATGTGGGTAGATTTTATCACTCTTTCCGGCCACTATAATCCATACTGCATCATGATGACGTCTAACCTGTTAGGTATTTGATTAATACAATTTTGACGATGACAAAATCAATTATGCCTTGTGAATGTAATGATGTAAAAAAAGAAGATTTTTACATGTATATATAAGTTGCCCTAAGTAGATATAGAAAAGGAACACGAAAATGACCAAGCAAGGTACAGAAGAAACTTAGACGTAGAAAATGCAAATTCTTAGGAGGCTGAAAATTTACAATAATTGATGTAATTTTCATTTTATTTAGTCATTGGTGAAAATGCAAATTCATAGGAGGTTTTCATCCTCACACAAGGTTTTCCACACATTTTAGGATCCTTGAATCGTTATTAAGCTTATCTTTTTTATCATCTTGTGGTCGCAATGTTACTATTTATTAAGATAAGAGGACGCCTGTTACCCGTGTACAACGCGTGAAAATCATTACCAAATTCGATAGATTGAGGAAGAGAAGTCAGGGGAGGAGGAGAAGCAAAATAAACATGAACATGGAAGTATTTTAATTTCTTTCTAACAAAATGAGGAGGATTTTTGCAGCAGAGATATAATTATAATGGGCCGGCGGAATCAGCCCACTACCGAAAAGCAAAAGTAATGGAGATAGCCCCAATACAAGGAGATACTGGGCTCATTTTATTTGTAGAATCATAGTGTTCCGTTTTCCCGTCGATTGTTAAGAATAAAAAGGAATATCACTCTGTAGTAAGAGGAACCCCCTACTCACCACTCCTGTGCTGTTGATCTTATACGTCACACTTATGTTTGTCATAGGAAACCTCGCTTTGCACACTTACCATACGGAGCAAACAAGAGAGCCCACGAACAAATACTATCGTAACCAATGTATATATATAGAAAAAGTGTGCATAATACGATATGCTTTTTCGAAAAATTAGGACATTTTCTAGAGATTCGAACTCCCAGTAATAAAAACGATGAAGAAGTTCTTCACCGTCCGGATGCATAATACAGTGCTAGTCTAATAGTTTCTCTACTCTTACGGTAACGTTGACGATGGAATAAGTTAAGGTGATGATTTCTGTAACTAGTCATATATGTAACCCTATCCGTCAGTTGTCATGCATGCTATTACAATATATATAACGTGACAGGCATATGGCAATGAAAGCATCTGACATCTGGAAACTACCTCTAACATTGTTTAATTCGACGACAACTACTTCCATCAAGTGAAATTAAAATAAAAAATGGTACCGCACATGTTCTCCAACCAACGTTGAAAATAAAATGACGGGGTTCTACACAGACGAGAGGGAAAATGCCAATTGAATCGCGTTGACGCCGTAGAGACAGATCAAATTAAACTGTTCTCTTATTTATTATATCTCATGTTGGAAGAAAGAGATTGATAACCTTATTTAGTATAGCTAATAGTCTATCATCTATTTATATCATATCGACCAACGATATAATTTAATTACACTGAATTATATTAAATCGTTTTTTTTTTTTTTTTAACACGCTGATGCTAGGAACTTGTAAAAGTCTAGTATATTGATATTAGAGCAGACTTCTAAATTTTACAAATTTGATATATCAATTTTATAGTCAGTACATTCAAAAGTTCTATCTGATTCTCAATATATTATTTTTATAAATATTATATTACTTAAAAAAAAATAAAACAAATTTTTGTCATGCCAATCCCACATACTCAAACTGTATTATTTCAATTAATGACATAGTTTGTCCTAAGTTAAGTTATTAGGTTTAATTCATATATATATATATATATATATAAGAAAAGTAGTATTGTAAGTGCTTATATCATTCATGTCGATCTAAACAGTATAAATCACACTTAAAATTTTAAAAAAAAGACAAAAATGTAATTCATTTTTCCATGAACTTTTATATCAGGTTGAATTTTTTTCTTTATAAAAATTATGTCACAAAGTAATTAACACTTTATATGTAAGTACCCAACGACACTTCAAATATTCTTATTAAATTTTTTAACAAAGATGATAATTTTTTATTCATTAAATTCAAATAAAAGTTTAAGATATCCTTATTCCAGTCAATTAAATTATACATGTGATTTTCTATCTATCTTGGTGTTTGTTACTTCTGTTTTTAATTGTTTTAATTTATCTTTATGTTTATATCAATAATTACTCTTAGAAGTAAACAAATAGCCTTTCACATAAATTAGATATTAATTTTAATTTGTATTTTAACTACAAGTGCACAGTGTATATTATATTTGTGTGAAAGTACAGGTCGATCCATAGAGATAGAGTAAGAATTGTGTATTATTCCGATTTTTATATTGGAATATATGTGTTCAGTAAGCACTCTGTAGAGTTATAGTTAACACAACGAATTTAGTTCGTGAAGTTATGGTTAACTCAACGGACTAACCTTATGGACTTAAGTTAACTCTACGAGCTTATCTTTCTAGTTAAATATTGTTATTTATAGAGGAATTCGGCCAACCATTGAGCGGTTCCACAGATTGTAAATGACATCAATTAAGCTCTTTAATATTAGTTAATACGAGATTTATCATTAAGCACTACTAACATTCAGATATTTCAAACAATAACCATTAAAATCTTTAAGTATCTGGAACGATTCAATTTCAGTAAATTGTAAAACTATTTTCTATTTTCTAAATCAAACAAACATAACACATTCACAATACTAACAATGATAACATTAATCACGATATAAAACAAACAATACAACCCTTTAATACTAAATGTAAACACAGATAAGTTGTTGTTTTTGTTTTGATATGTTCTTGAAGATGAGCGAAAGGTGAAATGTAAAAATCTCTATCGACAATAAAAACTTATGTCACTACATGCGACGCGATTACACCACTGAAAACTTAATCACTTACAATCTTACCTCCTCTTCCTATAGAATCGTGAGTCTAGAATTGCAATATGATCTCCTCTTCAGCATACTGGCATCAACTCGAAACCAAGGCTAGAAGCTTTACGATCTCCTAGGGTATGAGTCGGTGCTTGGTGAAAATGGTTTCCCTTTTCGCGACGCGATTACTCCTCACAGTGGTTGTCAGGCACTATGTTTGGCTCGGAATCGACTCAACATTAGGAAAGTATCCTCACAGACCTTCGATGGTTAGTGATTATGGTGGTGGTGTGGAGCTTCAGGGAACTTCCGACGCTGCCTACAGTTAGCGCGGTCCTCCACCTCTACACACACACTTTCTACGTCTTTCTCCTCTTCTTTTATATTTCTTTCTGTAGTAACTACTTTTTAGATGATCGGTTGGATTTCCTTCATTCATATCAACGATGGTGATTTCTTCTTCCTTCTGTGAGTGAATTCCTGTGTGATACATGTGATCGTGGTTTTCCTTTGAATGTCCTGTTTCTGTAACTGCTACAGTGGTATATTAAAAAATAAATGGTTTGTGGAGTTATAGATAACTCAACAGACTTACTTCGTTGATTTAACTATAAAACACGTGCAATAAAGAAATAAGCTGCTAACATAACGCATTACCTTAGTCTGTATTCAAGTAACTCAACGTGTACAGTTATACTAATTTAACTAGTTAAACATGTGCATCTCACGTGATATACTAAAGCATTTAAATTCAACACGTGCATAATTCTAACTTAATAAGTTCAAATATTTCGAATACTTAAAAATCTAACTATCCAATGCTTAGATGCATTTCGGATAGTTAGTAGATAACTCACCGAAAATTCACTTAAATCATACATTAAAGTTTCAACACGTGTATTCTAGGAAATAATAAAATATTCTTTAAGCAATTAAACATAACTGTTCAGTACATTCAATATAACTCTCTGAAATAACATAAAATTTAGATACTTAGGAATTTTCCAGCCTGTAATTTATCGATAGTTTAGAAATGTACTTAATTAACATTAATTCCCTGAAATTATGCAGATTCCTTCATTAAAGCATATAACAGTGCAATTATAACATAATGGCTTAATTCTCATATGATAAGCTAAATATTATGTAATTAACCATCATTTAACCGTTAATATTATACACTTTTTCATTCTAAACACTTCTCCCATACTTAAATTTTGCTAGTCCCTTAGCAAACTAAGATCTAACTAGTTGGTCTTTCTAAAGTGTTAGAATTAATTCTTCATTTTGTTCTTCTTCAGAATACATAAATTAGATTACTATATAGATATTTTGTATTTTTTAGTAATCTATTTTAACTTTGTTTTCTCCTCTTCAACCTACAAATATATTTAAAACATATGTAAATTACATACAAAATATATTAGCATCATATAGGTGTTACTTATATTATCATTTTTCTTCTTTTCAGCATCTGTTATCCTAAATTTTCCAATATGATTTCCATAATAAATTTCAACTACATACGAATCAAAACACAATCCAATTCAATATGATTAAAACAAATAGAATAAAGAATTGTATCGTAGATAAACAACTTCAAAAGTCTATTCTAGATTCATACTTTAATAATCCTAGATAACAGAAAATATACTCGATTCAAAAGATATCTATATTTCACAAAACACTTTTATCTTTTTAAAATAGTATATGCATATTTGTACTTTAAAAGTTAATTTGAAAAACTTGAATCATACAAGAGCTTTCTAGTATACCCATGTATTGAGCTTTTAGTCAACAATCCTAGATTTGATCAGGATCTTAGGTTGCCAAATTTAAAGAGTCTTTTTTAGGTTAACAATCCTTACATACCTATCTGCTTAAGTACAAAAAGCTCGTGATCAAACAAGTCAATAACCTCTTGTTTGCTTGGCCAACATGACACCAGAAAAAGTTGGATTTGTTAACTTCTGTTTTTACTTAGTTAATTTATCTTTATGCCTATTCTTTTTTTAGAAGAAAACAAACAACCTTTCACACAAATTAGATATTAATTCCAATTTGTATTTTAACTGCAAGTGCACAGTGTCTATTGTATTAGTGTGCAAGTACAGGTCGATCCCATAGGGAATTGCTTAAGAATTGAGAACTGTTCCATTTTTAACAATCAAATTTATATATTCAATAAGCTCTCCATTGAGTTACAATTATCTCAACGGACAAAGTTCATTGAGTTATGGCTAACTCAACAGACTAACCTCGTGGACTTAAGTTAACTCCATGAGTCTATCTTTCCTATTTAATACTGATATTTATAGAGGAATTCAGCCAACCATTGGGCAGTTCTACAGATTGTAAATGACATCAATTAAGCTCTTTAATGTTAGTAAACACTGGATTTATCATTAAGCATACTAACATTCAGATAATTCAAAGAGTAACCATTAAAATCTTTAAGTCTTTTAAACGAACCAATTTCAGTAAACTGTAAAACTAAAACAAACATAAAACAATCATAACACTGACAAAGATAACATTAATTACGATACAAAACAAACAACACAACACTCAAATACAAAATACAAACATCGATAAGTTGTTTTTGATATTTTTGTTTTAATATGAACATGGAAATGGGTGAAAGGTGAAATGTAAAGTAATCTCAGTCGACAGTAAATACTTCCGTCACTACATGCGATGCGATTACACCACTGAAAATTAAACCACTTACAATTCTATCTCCTCTCCCTATAGAATTGCGAGTCTAGAATTGCAAGATGATCTCCTCTTCAGTATATAGGCATCAACCCGAAACCAAGGCTAGAAGCTTTACGATCTCCTGAAATATGAGTCGACGCTTGGTGAAAATGGCTTCCATTCCCACGACTCGAACACTCCTCATAGTGGTTGTCAGGCATTATGTTTGGCTCGGAATCGACCCGACATCAGGAAAGTATCCTCACAGACCTTTGATGGTTGGTGATAATGTAGTGGTGATAATGGTTGGTGTGGTACTTCAGAGAATTGCCGACATTGTCTGCAGAAAGCTTGGTGCTCCTCCTCTGTACACACTGGCCATACCCATCGATCACACATCCTTTACTTCTTTTTCTTCTTTTCTTTTATATTTCTTTAGTGGTAACTACTTTTGCTTGAATGGTCGGTTGGATTTCCTTCATTCATATCAACGACGATGATTTCTTCTCCCTATGCAATACGTGCGATCGTGGTTTTTTCCTTTCAACGGTCCTATTTCTGCAACCGCTACAGTGGCATATTAGAAAATAAATAGTTCGTGGAGTTACAGATAACTCTATGGACTTACTTCATTTATTTAACTATAAAACACGTGCATAAATTTAACTATCCGATGCTTAGGTGCATTTCGGATACTTACAAACTTAACTATCTGATGCTTAGGTGCATTTCGGATACTTACAAATAACTCACTGATATATAACTTAAGTAAATCTACCAGATCTCGACACGTGTCAGCAGCAGTTTAATAATAAAAGAAATATTTCGAAGAGTTACAAGTCTAACTATCCGATGCTCAGATGCATTTCGGATAGTTAAAGATAACTCACCGAAAATTCACTTAAGTCCCTTTCCCAGAACATGACACGTGTCCACAACTATTTTATAAATAAAATGAGATTTCAGAGAGTTACACATATAACTATCCGATGCCCAACTGCAATTTTGGATAGTTATAGATAACTCACCGAAAGTTCACTTAAGTCATGCATTATGGTTTCGACACGTGTACTTCAAGAAATAATAAAATATTCTTTTAAAGCATAACTGTTTGGCAATTTAAACATAACTATCTGATACATGTTCAGTATGTTAAACATAACTGTCTGAAATATCAAAAAATTCAGATACTTAAGGATTTCACAGCCTATAACTTACCAACAGTTCAGAAATGTACTAAATTAACATTAATTCACCGAAATTAAGCAGATTCTTTAATTAAAGCATATAACAGTGCAATTATAACATAATGGCTTAATTCTCATATGATAAGCTAAATATTACGTAATTAACCATCATTTAACCATTAATATTATGCACTTTTTCATTCTAAACAACTCTAAAAGTTTTTTCTCTCTTTTTTTTTTCTTTTTTTTTTCCTTTTTTTTTCTTCTCAACACAATACATATATATGTATTTCATTAATACAGATGCAATAAAACACAAATCTCATATAGTCCTACTTTTATTATTTACTGAAAATATGAATCCATATCAATAAGCTCATACTTTTTCTATAGTTTAATAAGATTTACACATAAATCATTCTACAAGTTTAATTAATCAAATTAAATGTATCTTTGATCATATGCATCTCATTTAATCCAAAAATCAACATTTCAGCTCTTTCAGGATTTTAGATAATTTACTGAGTTTTAATTAAGCATTTTGTTTTCTTTTTAAAATCGTGAAACTGTTAAACTCATAAAATTTAGTAAAAACATTAAATACTATATCTAGATTTATATGAATAGTAAAATTTTGTAGCATCTTATATAAGATTCTAAATATAACATTCAAGCAGTTACAATTCTTAAAAATTTTACAGTCTCAATTATCGGATAGTTATAGCAAATTCATAAAAAAATTTCAATTTCCGTAGAACTTTTGCAGTACCATTCTAATTCCTCTAATTAACAAAATTACATGGCTGTTAATCTAATTACCTCCCCCCATACCTACATTTTGCATTGTCCTCAATGTAAAAGACTTTATAGTAAATGTTAGCAGGTAGGAATATTGTTTCGTTGACTTAGCACCTAACTCAACGAACTTAATTCGTTGAGTTAATAAATAACTCCACGAATTGAGTTTAAATGTAAATTCAAGATAAGTAATCAATTACATACCTTGTTCTTTTGTATCTCCTTTCATATCTTCCGATTTTTGATTCTGAAAAACTTTTCATTCACAAATAAAAGTAGAATATATAACAAAATAACAAAACATAAGTTGTTAAATTAGTGTCTTGTGTGGAACCTAGGATCCTATGCCTTTGGTGGCTCACAAGCAAGCCAATTGGTTTCCTATAACAGATACCAACAAATTGGATTGATATTTTGTTTTTTTTTTCTTTATAAAATAAAACTAAAACTAAAATTTTTCTTTCTTCCTTTTTTTCTAAAAATAAATGCAAAATACACATAACATTAAAATTACAAAATCAGAGTTTAAGAACATGATTGAAAAGTAGTAACAAATGGAATAAATGTGTCAGTCCATGCAAACTTTTTAGGCATAATTCTTCTTGCTATTAATTCTTTTTTAATGCAGTCCGTTTTCCTTTTTAGCTTGTAAACTTGTAGTATGTTATCAATACTAAATATGAGTGTGTTACCATTAATGAAATGAAATGCCAAAAGGGATCTTCTTCGGTTCCACGATAATATAGCTGCTTCTATTTCTACATCTATTTCAATATATTCCTCTTCCCACTTCCATTCATTTAGGTCTTTCATAATCCATATTTGAAATTTCCTCAATTCATCCAACCATCTTATCAAACATAAAGTAGGATCATCATATTCATTATACCACATTCCTAATTGAATTTTATCATATTCTGTAGACGGTGGTTTAGCTATATCACTAGGTATAGGTAATATTTCTATAAAATCATCATCATAACTATCTATGCTTACTATGTACAAATTAGATCTAAATGTAACTAATATATCTGTGACTAGATATATATATCCATCAAGTATGACATGTATGTTGTTAATAAATACTTTCTGTCCTAGATATATCATCGTATTTTTAGCCCAAGATCTATTTAGAAAATTATACACACTTAAGCACAAATCTTCATCCCAATTTCCAACTGGTCTCCAATAATATAATTTTTCAAGAATGGTCAAATTTTTATCAAAAAAGATTAAAGCTGACCTATAATTTTCAATTGGTACTTCAAATCTATTAGGCCTTCCTATATTCCATTCTTCTCTTGTGATAGGATTTCTAATCAAAATGTCGGGTAACAGAATTGCATACCTTAGTTTGGTTCTGTAAATAATTAATCCTTCATCTATCCCCATAATATGATCTATTCCTTCTAATGTATTGGGTGGAATTCCAGCATTTTCTTTCATATTCAGATATTCATAGCTGATTGAACTACGATTAAATGACTTCCATAAAAATCCATCTCTAATCTTAGTCATTTTTGTAGCTTGTAGTCTATGAAAATATTTTTCTCTAATACAGTCTTTGATTTCCTTTAATATACAACACAATCTGCACAGATCTTTAGCTGACAGGTTACTCAGTGCTTCCCTTAGTGCATCTAATAGTAATTTCATCAATTCCATCTGTTGTGATTCTGTATAACATAAACAAAAATTTAACAGAGACAAAATCAACATAACTATTTACTTACCCTCGTGGAGTTAGGTTATAATTCAATGGACTAAGTTCGTTGAGTTAAGTAATAACTCTACTACTAACTATAATTAAACTTACACTTTTTTTTTTCTTTTTATATTTTTCTACTTACTATATTATACATAGCTACTTTAGTTATAATGCTTCATTCAACTTCCCTCCCATAGGAGGTATCAATTTCATTAACAATTCTGTTGATAGGGTTAGGTATTGCTTGCATTGGCAATCCTCTAGTAGGTCTAACTTCCATTGATTTCTTCTGTCTAGGGGGTATATTTCTATTCATATTTTGATTTTGAATGGCAACATTTCCAAATACAAGATCTAGACGATTATTTAATTGTTGGATTATCTTTTCTAATTTCTCTATTCTAGATCCTTGTTCAATTAATGCTTTATATATTTTTGTCATTTATATTTTCTCCTCCTTGGAAATTGTTGTTTCTCCAAGATAGATTCGAGTGATTTCTCCAATTAGGGTTATAAGAATTTCCAAAGTTATCTTTCTGGTTTTTAGCATAAATAATATCTAAATCATTAACGTTTGCATTCTTTTCTACTAGCTTTTGATTTAATGATAACTCTTCTATTTTCTTTGTTAATTCAGTTAATTTAACTTCAAGCATAGTGCTTGAATCTATTTCATGCATTCCCTTTGGCAATATTTTTTTTTCTGTAATAACTTCAGTGGAGTTTTCCCATTGTGCAGTTCTTTTTGTAAAGTTTTCTAAATATGCCCATGCTTCTTCACTACACAATTTTAAAAATGCATTTTGATAAGTAGATTCTAATAAAGATTTCGTTGAAACATCTATGCCTTCATAAATTATACCTATTAATTGTGTTTTACTCATTGCATGATGTGTACATTGAGTCAGTAAATTTTTAAAAATATTTCCAAAATGATTCTCGTTGTTTTTGGCTACACATTAATATTTCCTTTTTCTTTTTAATCATTTGATGTGTTGGATAATATTTTTCCAGAAAAATAGAGTAAAATTCAGTCCATGTAGAAATTGAATCAGGTGACAGAGTATATAACCATCTCTTAGCTGTGTCTTTTAAAGCAAAAGGGATATATCTAAGTTTAATAGCATCAATACTCATGTTCGGCATTTTCATCATTTGACAAACTTTGTTAAATTCTCTAAGGAAATAATAGGCATCCTCTCTTTCTTATCTATGAAAGTGTGGCAATTGACTAATATAATTAGATTTCAGTTCAAACCTATCTCCCTCAAAGTTTGGCAATCGAATACATGAAGGTTCATCAACTAATTCAGGATACAGAATTTCCCTTAATGGTTTTTCTACTGAAGCAGTCATATCTTCGTTCTCTTTTAAGAAAGGTTAGCTACACCCCTAAGGATTTCATTAAAGTCAAATTCAGAAAATATTTCAGTATGCCTCTGTGTTAACTAATCCTGTGTAGGTGTTCTTACTAATCATTTAGTGCTAGGAGAATGAATCCATATGCTTATAAACTCTTAACATAAAGTAAAATAGCAGAAGATTAATTACATACCAGTCTGAAGCTTTGTATTTAGTAAATAGTTGTTGACGGATGAAGTTGAATTAGCTGCTTCTCCTTCCAATTCCCCAACGAATTTTCTTTCCTCTCCTTAAGTATTGGTAACTTGCAAATAACATTTTGTTCTCTATTTATAATGCACGACCATAAAGCAAATGAATCTTGTTGCAAGAACATGTCTTATAACGTGCAGTGTAGTTCCTATTTTTATGGATATGTGTTCCACTTCTAATTTCAAATTTCAGTAACCGCTAAACCCATGAAGTTTCGTTTGTGGCTAAAGGAATAATCATTTAGCTTAATCCATGGACTAACTTTGGTTACTGTTGCTAACTCCACGGACTAACTTCGTTGAGTTACAGTTAACTCAACGAAGTGACCTTATATTTTATTACTAACCTCATGGAGTTAAGGTTAACTCAATGGACTCAACGAACTTACTCTGTTGAGTTAACACTTAGCAAATTTCTAAAACTTACTCATTGTATTAACTTCTATATTTTTTTTTCTCTCCTGCATTTTGTCAACTTAAATAAAGTTAAATACATGTCATTACTACAGTGTTCTAAGTAAAACTCATTTAAATCTAAACATTATATGCATATTTAACTTGCAGTTCATTTCATGTTATGCAAAATTTACATTTTACTTTGCAGCATGTAGATATTTTCAAGCATTAACCAAACATCATGCATTTAATCATGTCATTCAGTAAATTTGTAAATCTTTTAAACAGTCTTGCACATTGTTTAAACAACTATATAATATTCAAGATAGTTCTCTATTATATCATTCCCAAACATGAATGAAAAATACATCTAAAAAATATACATTCATTTATATGAATAGTTTACATTACAATCAATCAAATATTTTTCATACAAATATAAGTACAAGTAGACGAACAATACAATTTAATCTTTCTTCCTAATTTTATCTACTTCCTTCTGGAGTTTTTCTAATTGTTGCTCTAATTGATTTATCCTCTCTACAACTCCTGTAATGCCTCTAGAAGGTTTAGTAATCTCAGTAGCAGCATAATTTTTATATTGTTTCATTAAAATGGTTCTTGATCTTATCCTTTTGGACGCCCATTTCGTGAAATCAATACTGTCCACCATCAGTAGTGGAATCAAATCTCCATAAAATAGTTTCTTCTTTACTGCTCTTAGTTTGGAGATAAAAACTGTAGACCAATTAATTTAAATTCTGTTCACAACTACATATGTGGCCCACTTGACAAATTGACTCAGTTCTATATCATGGCCTTGTCATTGGTAGATATTCTTAATCAAAATGTTAGCTATCATGTGTGCTTTACTATTTAAGTGCTTCAGTTTATTTAATAATGGCACACCAGGATTACTAGCTAAACAATCTTTTATTATTTGTTTTGTCCACTCGACTGCAGTTGTACTTTCCAGAATTTCTATTCCTTCATTCTTCAGTCCTAAAATGTTGTGGAGAAGCTCTAGTGTTATCTGTACATCAGCTTGCTCCACGTTGGAAATTAATCCACTTTCTCCTTCTCTTAAATTTGCATAGAAGTAGGGCACTAGATTCTCTTATACTACATGCCCTCTCTGTTGAGAAATAAATTGCAGTAGACCCTGGAACTCAAATAAATCCTTAATTTCTTGCATACCGTCCCAGTTTACTGGTCTACTGTAAATGATATCATAACCCCTAATCTCTTGATATTTATTATATGCTTCCTAACTCCAAAAGTGCACTTCATTCAAAACTATTACTTTAGTCGGGTTAGGAATTTGAATTTGTTGTTCCAGAGGGGTTTGTTCTTGAATTTCCTCTTCCATGTGCTGAACTTGAATTAGTTGGGAATGCTCTGGAGATTCTTGTATTTTTGCTTCTGCTTCTATCTATGGTGGAGAGCCGGCAGAACTCTCCACTCTTCTATCTTGCATCCTCTCTAAAATCTGCTGAAGAGTTTCTCCTTCTCTAGTGGAATCTGTCAAGTCATTCCTTTCTTGTTCAATATGCTCTTGTTCAGCTTCTTGTTCAGTTTCTGTTCTTTCTTCTTCCTCCTAACTACCAATCTGCATTGTCATTGTTCTTTCTTCTATATTTATGCTTTCACTTTCTTCTAAATTTTCAGAATTTGGTTGCCTATTTAATTCTTCTTGAATCACATCATCTAACATATCTCCTTCATCCTCTAAAAAGTCTATAATATGTAAGGACATTTCTAACTCCTTAAACTTTTCTAGTTTAAAAATGTTTAATTGAGTATCCTCATTACCATATGCTAACTTCATTACTCTAGTTTTACAATTTATAACAACCCCTGATGTTGGTAAGAATGGTCTTCCTAAAATTAAAGATGTATCACGATTTTGATGCTTAATTTGTTGGTAATCCAAAATTACAATATCAATAGGATATATGAAGTTTTTAATTTTAATTAAGGCATTATCTATTTTTCCTCTAGGGTATCTTATACTTCTGTCAGCTAATTAAATAATAGTCCTAGTAGGAATTAAGCCTTCTAATCCTAAGGATGCAAATATATCACTTGACATAACATTTATACCTGCACCTAGGTCTATTAAGGTTCTTTCTAGAATGATATTTCCTATGATGCATGATATAATAGGAATTCCAGGATCAGATAACTTTTTAGGAATTTGTGGTAGAAATAGGGAACTACTTTGCTCAGCTAAAAAGACTTTCCTTAAAACTTTTCGCTCTCTTTTCTTAGTACACCAAGATCAAATAACTTTTTAGGAATTTGTGGTAGAAATAGGGAATTACTTTGCTTAGCTAAAAAGACTTTCCTTAAAACTTTTCACTCTCTTTTCTTAGTACACCAATCCTTAAGAAATTTAGCACAAGGTGGCATTTTCTGCAATAAGTCTAATAAAGGAATGTTAACTTGTACTTTTTCAAAAATTTCTCTAATTTTTTCTTGTTTTTCAGGAAATGTTTATTGTAATCTTTCAGAATAGGGTGCTAATGATTGTGATTTAAGAGATACTTTTTCTTTCATTTCATTTGTTTGATCATTTTTAGTCTCATTTTCAGATTCAAATTTTTCTTCATTGATTTCTATGTTTTTAGATATTACATTTTCATTATCATTTTGATTTTTGTTCTTATTCACCTTCATATTATTTTCTTTTCGAATTCTTGGTGGTATATTAGTTCCAGATCTTAATGTTATACATACATCTTCCAGATTTTCATTACTTTCATGATGTTGTTGTATTTCATTTTCGTGCTTATGATCTTCAACTATTTTTAGTTTTAACTTGCATTCTTTAAATTCTATTGCATTGGTATTTTCTTTTGTTTGTATGTCTTGCAAATTATGCAAATCTGTAACATTAAAGTTTTCATTTTTGTTTTCCTATTGCATAACTTGTAATTTCATTATAAATTCGTCCAATACTTTTAGTTTTCTTTCCAAATCATTTAATCTCATTGCTTTCAATTTTTGATCAATTTTCATTATGATTTTTTCAGTTTCGTAAATGGTATCAATTTTGGGTTCTGAATATGCTTCTCTATAGTTTAATTGGTTGACTTCTTATTGCTGCCACATGTATTGTTTCAGTTTGTCCATGTTTTGCTCTAAGCTAAGCTCCAATCTGTCATACCTATCCCAAACTTCATTGATCTCAACATATTACACATTCTAAACTGACCATCAGTTAGGTAAACTATAGGATTTTCATACTCAACTCTATTATATTGAAGGTAATTCATTTGTTGTTCATATGATCTAATCATCTGCTGTCATCTTAGTTTCAAACAATCAGAGATGTAGTGACCTTCCAAATTGCAGAATTCACATATGCTAACTATAGGTTTCAGAAATCTTTAAGCATAAGCATATGCCATATTCTCAATTATAGAATAAAACACACAACACTTCTCTTGCTATTAAAACAAAACAGCACTCACAGTTGCTTAGCTTCTCAATCCCCGACAACGGCGCTAGAAATTGCTTGTCTTGGTGTTTGTTACTTCTGTTTTTACTTGTTTTAATTTGTCTTTATGCCTATATCAATAATTACTCTTAGAAGTAAACAAACAACCTTTCACACAAATTAGATGTTAATTCCAATTTGTATTTTAATTGCAAGTGCATAGTGTATATTGTATTTGTGTGCAAGTATAGGTCGATCCACTAAGATTGAGTAAGAATTGTGTATTGTTCTGATTTTTATATTGGAGTATATGTGTTCAGTAAGCACTCCATTGAGTTATAGTTAACACAATAGACTTAATTCGTGGAGTTATGACTAACTCAATGGACTAACCTTGTGGACTTAAGTTAACTCCACGAGCCTATCTTTCCAATTAAATACTGCTATTTACAGAGGAATTTGGCCAACCATTAGGCGGTTCCACAGATTGTAAATAACATCAATTAAACTCTTTAATGTTAGTTAATATGAGATTTATCATTAAGCACTACTAACATTTAGATATTTCAAACAGTAACCATTAAAATCTTTAAGTATCTGGAACGATTTAATTTCATTAAACTATAAAACTATTTTCTATTTTCTAAATCAAACAAACATAACACATTCACAATATTGACAATGATAACATTAATTATGATACAAAACAAACAATACAACCATTTAATACTAAATGTAAACAAAGATAAGTTGTTTTTGTTTTGATATGTTCCTGAAGATGAGCGAAAGGTGAAATGTAAAAATCTCTATCAACAGTAAAAACTTCTGTCACTACATGTGACGCGATTACACCACTGAAAACTTAATCACTTACAATCCTGCCTCCTCTCCCTATAGAATCGCGAGTCTAGAATTGCAAGATGATCTCCTCTTTAGCATATTGGCATCAACTTGAAACCAAGGCTAGAAGTTTTATGATCTCTTGAGATAAGAGTTGGTGCTTGGTGAAAATGGCTTCCCTTCCCACGATGCGATCACTTCTCACAGTGGTTGTCAGGTACTGTGTTTGGCTCAGAATCGACCCGACATCAGGAAAGTATCCTCATAGACCTTCGATGGTTGGTGATTATAGTGGTGGTGTGGAGCTTCAGGGAACTTCCGACGCTGCCTGTAGTTAGCGCGGTCCTCCACCTCTACACACACACTTTCTACGTCTTTCTCCTCTTCTTTTATATTTCTTTCCGTAGTAACTACTTCTACTTAGATGATCGGTTGGATTTCCTTCATTCATATCAACAATGGTGATTTCTTCTTCCTTCCACGAGTGAATTCCTATGTGATATGTGTGATCGTGGTTTTCCTTCGAATGTCCTGTTTCTGTAACTGCTACAGTGGCATATTAGAAAATAAATGGTCCGTGGAGTTACAGATAACTCAATAGACTTACTTCGTTGATTTAACTATAAAACACGTGCAATAAAGAAATAAGCTACTAACATAACACGTTACTTTAGTGTGTATTCAAGTAACTCAACGTGTATAGTTATGCTAACTTAACGAGTTAAGCATGTGCATCTCACGTGATATACTAAAGCATTTAAATTCAACACGTGTATAATTCTAACTTAACAAGTTCAGATATTTTGGATACTTAAAAATCTAACTATCCAATGCTTAGATGCATTTCATATAGTTAGCAGATAACTCACCGAAAATCCACTTAAATCATGCATTAAGGTTTCAACATGTGTATTCCAAGAAATAATAAAATATTCTTTAAGCAATTAAACATAACTGTCCGGTACATTCAATATAACTCATTATTTGTTTTTATATATGGTAGATTATATCATCATTTTCGAAGGAAAACTACGATTGCACATATCATGTAGGATTTAAATTGTAGAATGAAGAAGAAATCACCATCGTTGAATTGAAGGAAGAAGATTTAATCAATCATTTAGGCGGAAGCAGTTATTACTGAAAAAAATATAAAAAGAAAGGAGAAAGAATGAAGAAAAGTGTGTGGGGTAGAGAACTATGCTAACTACAGTAGCATCGGTAGTTCCTATAGGGCCTCCAACACCAACACCAAACCACCACTAAACACCAACCATCAGAGGTCTGTAAGGATACTTTCCAGATGTTGAATCAATTCCGAGCCAAACACGGTGACTGATAATCACTATGAGGAGTGATTGCATCACAGGAAGAAAAGTCATTTTCACTAAGCACCGAATCATCTCTCAGGAAATAGTAAAACTTCTAGCCTTGGATTTAGGTTGATGCCAATATACTGAAGAGGAGATCAACTTACAAATCTCGATTCGTGATTCTATAGGGAGAGGGACGTGTGATAATAAATGATTTAGTTTTTAATGGTGCAATCATGTCGCATATAGTGATGAGAGTTATTACTGTCAATAGAGAATTTTACATTTCACCTATTGTACATCTTTAGGAACATATCAAAACAAAAACAACCAAAAAACTCATTATTTGTTTTTATAATTAGTAATTTTGTGTTGTATTGTTTGTTTTGTGTTGTGAGTAATGCCATTATTGTTAGTATTGTTGAATGTTTTATGTTTATTTGATTCCAAAAAATAGAAAATTGTATTATTGATTACTAAAATTTGTTCATATATAATACCAAAATCTTAATGGTTATTATTTAAAATATATGAATGTTAGCATTGGTCAATGATAAATACCATATAAACTAATATTTTGTGAAATCACCCAATGGATGGTTGAATTTCTCTATGAACAGCAAATATAATTGGAAGTTACTAATAAGGCTCGTGAAGTTAACTTAAGTCCACGAGGATAATCTATTGTGTCAACTGTAACTCAACAAACTAAGTCTGTTGAGTTAGGAGTAAGTCAATGGAGTGCGTAATTTAACACATACAAACCTCTAGTTGTAAAAAGTAAAATAGTATGAAATTTTTATTTAGTCTCTATGGGATCGACCTATACTTGTACATTTATGCAATAGACACTATACACTTGCAGTTAAAAGTAAATTAGATTTAATATTTAATTTGTGAAAATTATTTGTTTACTTCTAAAAGAAAATATAAATACACATTTAAAGTAAACACTAAACAAACCAAACAAGTTTTTTGACACCGTTGCTGGGGACTGAAAAGTTTAACAACTGTAATGTTGTTTTGTTTTCATAGCATAAGGAATGTTGTGTGTTTTTATCATTGAGAATATGGCATATGCTTAAGCTCAAAGATTTCTGAAACCTATAGTTAGCATATTTAAATTCTACAATTTGGAAGGTCATGACATTATTGATTGTTTGAAATTGAGACAATTGCAGATGGTTAGATCGAATGAGTAACAAATGAATTATATCCAATATAATAGAACAAAGTATGAAAATCCTATAGTTTACCCAACCAATAGTCAATTTAAAACAAATAATGTGTCAAGAGACAAGGAAGTTTGGGATAGGTATGACAAACTTGAACGTAGTTTAGAACAAAACCTAGACAAATTGGAACAATACATGTATTATCAATAAGAAGTCAACCAAATAAACTATAAGGAAAATTATTTGGAACCTAAAATTGATATCATCAATGAAATTGAGAAAACCATAATGAAAATTGATCAAAAATTGAATACAATGAGATTAGATGGTCTAAAAAGAAAGCTAAATGCACTAGATGAATTTACAACAAAATTACAAGTTATGCAAGCTCAAAATGAGAACACAAATGATAATTTCAATGTTGAAGATGTGCATAATTTACAAAACATAAAGATAAAAGGAATTACCAATGAAATAGGACTTGAGAAATGTAATCCAATTGAAGAAAATATGGAAACAATCAAAGATCAAAATCATAAGAAAGAAATGGTGATACAAGAACATCATGAAAGTGTTGAAAATCTAGAAGATGTCTATATAACATTAAGATTTGGAACTTATGTGCCATCGAGAATTCAAAAAGAAAACAAAGTGGAGCTAAGTAAGAACAAACTTCAAAATGAAAAGAAACATGTAATGCCTAAAAACTTAGAAATCAATGAAGAAAAATCTAAATCTGAAAATGAAACTATAAATGACCAAAAGAAAGAAATGAAAGAAAAAGAATCTTTTAAATCATAATCATTAGTGCCCTATCTTGAAAAATTAAAACAAACATTTCCTAAAGAATAAGAAAAAAATTTGAGAAATATTTGAAAAAGTACAAGTTAACATTCCTTTGTTAAATTTATAGTAGAAAATGTCACCTTATGCTAAATTTCTTAAGGATTAGTGTATTAAGAAAAGGAATGAAAAGTGTTAAGAAAATTCTTTTTGGCTGAACAAAGTAGTTCTCTATTTCTACCACAAATTCCTAAAAAGTTATCTAATCTTAGAATCTTTGTTATATCATACACAATAGGTAATACAACTTTGGAAAGAACTTTAATAGACCTAGGTGTAGGTATAAATGTTATGCCTAGTGATATATTTGCATCCCTAGGATTAGAAGACTTAATCCCTACTAGGACTGTCATTCAATTAGCAGATAGAAATATAAGATACCCTAGAGGAAAAATAGAAGATGTCCTAATTAAAGTGAAGAACTTCATCTATCTAGTTGATATTGTTGTTTTAGATTCGTAAGAAATTAAGCATCAGAATCATGATAAATATTTAATTTTGGGAAGGCCATTTCTAACAACATCAAGGGCTATTATAAATTGTAAAAATGGAATGATGAGATTAGCATATGATAAAGAGGATACTCGATTAAATATTTTCAAACCAGAAGGAGATAAATAGTTAGAAATGTCCTTACATACTATAGACTTTCTAGAAGATGAAGGAGACATGTTAGAAGATGTGATTCAAGAAGAATTAAATATGCAACTAGATATTGAAAATTTAGAAGGAAGTGAAAATATAGATGGAGACTTAAACATAGAAGTAGAAGGAGACCAAGAAGAGTTTAATATTGAAGATGAAAATGTTAAATTAGAAGCTCTAACTACTGATGGTCAATACCTAGATTTAAAACCTTTATTTCCTAAATTGACCTATAAATTTTTAGAAGAAGAATGGACTTGTCCAATCATTGTAGCATTAGATTTAAAGGAAAATCAAATATCTAAATTAAAAGATATAGTAAAGACATATAAAGAAGCAATAAGATAGACTATGGCTAACATAAAAGGGTTAAATTTTACTTTATGCCATCATCATATATATTTAGAAGAGAATGCTAAACTAATTAGAATTCCTAAAAGGAGATTAAATCTAAACCTTAAAGAAGTAGGAAGGAAGGAAATTGTGAAATGGTTAGACAATGACATAATATATCTAATTTCTGACAGCTCATGGGTTAGTCCAATCCATATAGTTCCTAAGAAATCAAGATTAACTATTATTAAGAATGAAAGTCAAGACTTGATACCTATTAGAATTCAATTAGGTTGGAGAGTATGTATAAATTATAGAAAGTTGAATGTTGTGACTTGAAAAGATCATTTTTCCTCACATTTTACAAATCAAATACTAGAGAAATTAGTAGAGTAAGAATATTTTTATTTCCTAGACGAGTAGTCAAGGTATAACCAAGTCTGAGTAGCATTAAAGGATTAAGAGAAAACAACTTTCACATGTTCTAATGGAACTTATGCTTTTAAAAGGATGTCATTTGGATTATGCAATGCATTAATAATCT
This sequence comes from Cymodocea nodosa, assembly GCA_036874045.1. Taxonomy (NCBI): domain Eukaryota; kingdom Viridiplantae; phylum Streptophyta; class Magnoliopsida; order Alismatales; family Cymodoceaceae; genus Cymodocea; species Cymodocea nodosa. Next base: position 2,457,987 of record CM072341.1, read on the forward strand.
TTTAAAGGTGTATGCAAGGCATATTCACTAGAATGACTGAAGATTTTTTAGAAATATTTATGGATGATTTTATAGTATATGAGACCTCATTTAAAGTATATTTAAACAATTTAGATCAAGTATTAAAACATTGTGTAGAAAAAATTTGGTTCTAAATTGGGAAAAATGTCACTTCATGGTAAAATAAGGAATAGTATTGGGACATGTTGTTTCAATGAAAGGATTGGAGGTAGACAAAGCTAAGATAGAAATAATTTCTAATCTATCAGAACCTAAATCAGTAAAAGATATTAAATCATTTCTAGGACATGTAGGATTTTATAGGAGATTTATCAAAGATTTTAGCAAAATAGTTAGACCTTTAACTAATCTATTAAAAGATATTCCATTTAACTTTGATAGAAATTGCAAAGAAGTTTTCTTCAAGCTTAAAACTAGTTTAATTTCAACTCCTATAATACAAGCACCTAATTGGAGCTATCTATTTGAGTTAATGTGTGTTGTATTTGATTTTGTTGTAGAAGCAGTGTGGGAACAGAAGATAGAAAAATTTCCTAGAGTGATTCATTATGCGAGCAAGATTCTAAATGATGCTTAAGTTAATTACACAACTACTGAAAAAGAATTATTAACTATTATGTTTGCCTTAGAAAAAATTAGATCATACTTAATAAGAACTAAAGTGATAGTATATATGGATCATTTAGCTTTAAAACATTTAATAGTAAAGAAAGAAACTAAACTTAGACTGATCTAGTGGATATTATTATTACAATAATTTGATCTGGAAATTAAAGATAAAAAAGGATGTGAGAATGTGGTAGATAGTTAATTAATGGTCATAAACACAATACCTTAGTATATAGATAGTTAATTATTTAGTTATAGGTTTAACACTTAAGAATTGGAATAGACAGGATAAGAAATTGTTCTTTTTAATAGTAAAATATTACTATTGGGAAGACTCATACTTATTTAAGAAATATCCTAATTTAGTCATAAGGAGGTGTGTTCTAGAAATTGAATATCATAGCATGTTATCATTCTATCATAACCAAGCATGTGGAGGATATTTTGGTTCAAGGAAAACTACGGCCAAAATTTTACAATGTAGATTCTACTAGCCAACACTATTTAAAGATGCTCACAAATACTGCTTAAGTTGTTTAAGAAGTCAACAAATAGGAAGGATATCAAAGAGAAATATGATGCCTCCGTATGCTATTGTTGAGGTTGAAATTTTTGATGTGTGGGAAATTGATTTTATGGGTCCATTTTCTACATCTAATCAGTTTAATTATATATTATTGGGTGTAGATTATGTATCTAAATGGATAGAAGTTATTCCTACAAAAACTAATGATAACAAAATGGTAATACATTTTATAAAAACTAATATAATTGCTAAATTTGGAATACCTAAAGTTATTATTAGTGATAGGAAAACTCATTTCTGTAATACAAGTTTTGAAACCTTAATGAAGAAATATGGAGTAAATCACAAAATTGCAACTTCATATCATCTGTAAATAAGTGGACAAGTAGAAAGTGCAAACAATCAAATTAAATTAATTTTAGAGAAAGTAGTAAATCCTATTAGAAAATATTAAGCTAATAAACTAATAGATGCACTTTAGGCTTATAGAACAACTAATAAAACAAGCCTAGGTATGTCACCTTTTAGGATAGTATATGGAAAAGTTGACATTTACCTACTGAATTAGAACATAGAACTTATTGGGCATTAAAAAGTCTAAATACTATTTTAAATCAAGCTACTGAAAATAGAAAGATACAATTAATTGATTTAGAAGAATTTAGGAATAAAACTTATTCAAAAACTATAAAAGAAAAAGAGAAGATGAAGTTATGGCATGACAAGAAAAGTATTCTAAAAGCTTTTAAAATAGGACAAGAAGTATATTTTTACATGACTAGACTTCATAACCATCTAGAAAAATTAAGATCTAGATGAGCAGGACCATACATAATTTGAAACATTTATTCCTAAGGAGCTATTGAAATTGAAAATCCCAAAAATCAGAATATATTTAAAGTAAATGGACAAAGACTTAGACCTATTCTTAAATTTTCAAAAAGTTCATTTGGGATTAAAGAAGTAAGAGTGGAGGACTATTCAGGTCCTATTACGTAAATATATTTATATTGAAAAAACAAAACTTAAGTATATTTGTTGAGTATTTTTGTTTTGATGATGTGTGCTGAATGAATATAATCATATTTGCTCAATTACTATTGCTTGTGAAAAGAAATTAAAATCATCAATTAATACAAAAAAAGCTTACTGATATAAATACTTGTCTGTATTGGATCTGAAGTTAATAACTAGTCATTTCGTTGCAATAATTTCTCATTTAGCTAAACGTTAAGTTAACGTGTGTTTTTATTGAAAAGCATGATATGTTTTAAAGTTATATCTCTGTATCATGAACAGTGCACGTTTAGACAACTCGTTAAGTTAGAGTTTTGTTTGTATAGAGGTCACGTGAGAACTCATTAAGTTAGAGGCTTAAAGGTTAAAATAGGTCACGTGATAACTCGTTAAGTTAGTCAGTAAATGAAGAGACAAACTCGTTAAGTTAGTATTATACACGTGGTGAAATTATAAGTTAGTGTTATATATTGTATCACATGAGGTGCACATGTTTAACTCGTTAAGTTAACATAACTAAATGTGTTGAGTTGCTATATTGAACACTAAGACAACACGTTAGGTTAGCGTTATACTTAAGTTGCTATTTTTGCATGTGGTAAAATTCTTATTATAAAAAAACATTTGTTTATTACTAAATCGGTGAGTTAAAGTTTTTTCGGAGACCTACAGTCGTAACTATCCGAAAGGTAACTTAAGTCATGTTTTCAGGTCTTGACACGTGTCTCACTAGTTTTATAATATAAAGAGTTTTTTGGTGACTTACTTTTGTAACTATCCGAAACTTAAACTGTTTACGGTGAGTTATCGTTTAACCTTCCGAAAGAAAGGTTAAGTTGGTTCATTAAGTTAGCATAACACCACAGACTTTGTTCGTTGAGTTAGCTACAGTACTTGTCACATGAAATGGCACATGAGGAACTCGTTAAGTTAGAAACGTTAAGTTATATATATATACTTGTATAATGACTTCTTATTACACTGATGAAAAATTTTTGGACGAGAAAGTTTATTTTGTAGGAAATTTTTCAGAGATCCAAGACTGATGATTAAAGAAAATTCGAAATCTAAACGTGGGTTAGAACGTGTGTGTTTCGATGAAGGAAAAAGAAAAGACGTGGTGAAGTGGAAAACTGGTAGTGGTTAAACGTGAAGGATATGCATGAAATGAAGATATAGTATAAAAGGCATAAAATTCTCGTTGATCAAACAATCCTTGCACACAAAACGAAAAATCATTTCAAGGATCAAACCATCCTTGCACACCAAAAGAAAAATCTTTTTTAGGGATCAAAAACACTTCTTCGGGCAAAATCTCTCAAGTGGAAGAAAATTCAGTGAAGCATAAAAAGGTAAGATTTTCATCACTGAAGATTTGAAGTATCAGAAGAAAGCAAATTCGGTGAAGCATAAAAAGACAAGATACTCGTCACTGAAGAATTGTTGAAGAAGAAAGAAGAAGAAGAAGAAGAAAGATCTCAAACAGGGAGAAATGTTTTAAATTCCGTAAATTAGTTTTCTCTGTTTGTAGTTATGAAATTTTATATATGAAATATGGTATCGAAATATAATTGCATCTACAATTTCTGAGGAGAATTGAATTGTATAGTGTAATTGAAATATTGAATAAAAATGATTTTATGAAAACAATGTCTTGACTTGTTTTTGAGTTTTAAAGTTTCAATTATATTTCAGAAAATATTAAAAATACACAATTCACCTCCCCTCTTGTGTAGCTATACGATCCTACAAGTGGTATCAGAGCTTTGTTAATAATCTTTGATATAAAATCGATACAAACTTATTTAATATCATTGCTTATTCTACCTTCTTTGTTTTTAAATAGAAATTAATATCTGAGCATCCATTTAACTTTCTTGATTTAAGGCTCAAGTTGTTTTAAAGTTTTAGACTGTTTAAAATCAAATAGGTTGAAAAATCTAAGGTAATATGGCTATTGGAAATGGTAATTTTTCTTTATATGAAGGCTAAAATCTTAATCGTCCTCCTTTATTTGATGGAAAACATTTTGAATATTGGAAATATAGGATGACTGTTTTTCTTCAAAGTATAGATCATAAGTTGTGGTTCATGATTTCTAAGCCATATACTCCGTTAACTACTCCTTATAATACTAGGACAATTACTGAAAAAGAAAATGAAACTCTGAATGCTAAGAGCTTAAATATTTTATTTTGTGCATTGAGTTATGAACAGTTTAGTAAAGTGTCGGCATATAAATCTGCTTATGAGGTGTGGCATGCATTAGAAGTTTCACATGAAGGTACTTTTCAAGTTAAAGAGACTAAAATAAACATGTTGATTCATAAGTATGAACTCTTTAAGATGCATGAAGATGAAAATATTTCTAAGATGTTTTCCAGATTTCTTGATATCATAAACTCTTTAAAATGTTTAGGAAAGAATTTTGAACCGAAGAATTTGGTGAGAAAAATTCTCAAATCCCTAAGTTCTAAATGGTCTCAGAAAATAACATCAATTGAGGAATCACGAGATTTAAATGTATATACTATGAATGAACTTATAGGAAACTTAACAGCTTATGAAGTTCAATTAAATGAATCACTGAGTCAAAATAAACTAAAAATGAAGAAAGAAATAGCCTTCGAAATTAATTCAAATTCTGATATATCTACTGATTCTGACGAGGATTTGATTTTGCTGACTAGGAAATTCAAGAAAGCATGGAAAGCTAGGAAACAGCAAATGAACAAAAATGATAAACCCTCTCAACGTCAAAATCACTGAATGGCAAGAATTCTTCATCCAGAAAGTATGTATGTTACAACTATAAGAAACCTAGACATCTTTCTCCAGATTGTCCTATGAAGAAAAATGAAAAGCAAAGTAGGACAAATCAGAAGAAGACGGCTCAGAAACCTCAGAAAAAGTTTTACAAGAAAAAGGCTTTGAAGGTCACTTGGGATGACACGTCTGAAGAGTCTGAATCTGAAGAATCAGCATCAAAATTTTCACATTCAGAAGGAGACAAGAGTTAGAAGACGTTGCTCATGTGTGCTTCATGGCAGATGACTCTGAGGTAATATCTGATCCTGAAAGTCATTTAGATTTCAACTTTGATGAATTATTATGTGCTTATCATGCATTATTACAAAAACTTAAAGTATGTAAACTGGAAAATAAGAATATTAGAAAATCTTCATCCATTATGGTAGAAGAAAATTATTTCTTGTCTACTACTTTAGAAAAGTTTAAATGTGATAATGAAAATCATGCTAGAGATTTGCAAAAATTTAGATTTAATGAATGTATCTTGCATGAACAAATATAGAATATAAATGCTGAAAAATTAAAGATAGAATCTGAAAATGAAATGTTGAGAATCAATATAAATGAACTTGAATTAGATATAGATAAATTAAAACTGAGAGAGCAAGATTTAAATTCTACCATTGAGAAATGGAATTTAAGTCAAACTAAGTTAGACAAACTAACTAGTATCCATGCGGTGTCTTATAAATTTGGCTTTGGATTTGATTATCCTGAATATCCTGAATCTCAAGCCAATAAAGGATTTATTAGTTGCAGTTCAAGTAAATCTAATACTAAAATTCCTTTTATTATGAAACAAGGTAATAAATATGTAGAAGTAGGTACTTCAAGGGATGAATCATGTAGTAATAATATAAATCAATGTGATTTGTCAATTTGTACGTCTAACATGACTATAAATGTTTCTAAAAATCTTGTTTCTTGTTCTGGAAATTCAGTTTCTAATGTTTCTAAAATTTCAGACAATTGTAGTAAACTGAAAAATCAAAAACCTGAGCATGTAATTCAATACACTGGTATTAGACCAATTACTCATTCTGCATGTGATAAAACTAAAAATTCTTGTGTAGAAAAAGATTTTGTATGTACGGAAAATGTTAATACAAGTACAAAATCTTCGTATGAACTTACTAAAATGTATGAGCATGACCAAAATAAATTAAAATCTGATAAAAATCTGTTTGGTCTTGATTATACTACATCTGAAAACAAAAGAATGATTGTAAAAGCAATAATGCTATATGTGAGTATGAAGCTAATGATAAATCAATAGTACTTACAACTAATAAGAATATAAATGATAATGTTAAACTATTTTTAAACAAAAAGAAGAAATATGCGTTTAATGAACTTGGTCCTTAACAACATTGGGTACCAAGAAAAAGTTTTTCTTAATTTGTGTTGCAGGAGGAAACAACATCAAAATGGATATTTGACAGTGGAGTGTCAAGTCACATGACCGGACAGAAAAGTCTAGTACAAAATTTTACAAATACCATGAAAGGAAGTGAAATATTTGGAAACAAAAGCAAAGATAAAATCATAGGTATGGGCAATGTTCAAATAACTCCTACTTGTGTTATTTCGAATGTACTATATGTAGAAAACCTAGGATTTAATTTGCTGAGTGTCATAAAACTAACTGAAAATGGATATTATGTAGTGTTTGAAGATAATGTATGCAAAATAATTGATAAAAATACAGATGAAATTAAGTTTATTGCTAAAAGAAAAGGTTCTATATGTATTTTATCTTTACCTTCTGGTGCAATTGATTTAAATTGATGTTTGCTAGCTAAAACTAGTAATGCATATCTATGGCATAGAAGGATTGGGCATATAAATATGAAACTGTTACATAAACTATCTAGAAAACATTTAGTGAGAGATTTACCAAAGATTAAATACTCAAAGGACTTTATGTGTGATGCATGTGAGTTAGGTAAACTTCACAAAACCTCTTTTAAATCCAAAATTGATATTTCAAGGAAGAGAGTCTTAGAACTTATACATATGAATCTATTTGGACCAACAAGAATCATGAGTCTTGGTGGTAAACGGTATGTATTTGTTTTAGTAGATGACTTCTCTAGATACACTAGGGTATATTTTCTAGCATCTAAGACAGAAGTTTTTGAAAAATTTAAAATGTTTTGCAATTTTGTTCAAAATAAGTAGAGTGTCTCTATTCAAAAACTTAGGAGTGATCATGGAACTGAATTTGATAATGATCAAATGGATAACTATTGTAATGAGCATGGCATTGATCACAAATTTTCTTTTTCAAGAGCACCGTGTCAAAATGGTGTTGTTGAGAGAAAGAATAGATCACTTCAAGAAATGGCCAGAACTATGTTGAATGAACATAAGTTACCTCAAAATCTTTGGGCTGAAGTAGTAAATACAGCTTGTTATATTATTAACATAAGTCATTTAAGACCTCATGTTAATAAAACTCTTTTTGAAATTATGTTTAATAGGATTCCAAAAATTTCCTATATGAAATCATTTGGCTGCAAGAGTTTTATTCTAAATACTAAGGATAAAAGGGATAAATTTCAAGCCAAATCGGATGAAGGAATTTTTGTAGATTACTCTACTAGAAGTAAAGCCTATAGAGTATATAACAAGACTTCTAAGACGATTTAAGAAACCCTCCATGTAAGCTTCATTGAAAATTCTCTTAAAGAATCTCAATCTAAAGCTGATAATGATGATTTGATCAATCTTCCAAAAGAGTTAGAGATCAATAGAGAGATTGATGATTTATCTGAGAAAATCAAAAATATGAACTTAAATGATCAAACTAATGTTGAAAGTGATGTACCTTCAGATGTTGATGAGAATATTGAGGAATATCAGAGAAATTGGCGTTATTCTTCATCACATCTCATTACTTAAGTCATTGGTAATATTAATGAGGGAGTTAAAACTAGAGCTTCAGTAAATTTAAATAGTATGTGTATGTTTGTTTCTATGGTGGAACCAAGGAATATACAAAAAGCATTATTTGATGAAAATTAGATAGTGGCAATGCAAGAAGAACTAAATCAATTCATCAGAAATGATGTATGAGAATTAGTCTCTCCACCAGAAAATCAGTCTATAATAGGTACAAAGTGGATCTTTAGAAACAAAACTAACGAAACTGGTCAAGTTATAAGGAATAAAACTAGATTAGTTGCACAAGGGTATACACAGGAAGAAGGATTAGATTATGATGAAACATTTGCTCTTGTGGCTAGGTTAGAAAGTATTAGAATATTATTGGCCTATGCTTGTTATATGGATTTTAAATTATATCAAATGGATGTAAAGAGTGCATTTCTAAATGGTTTAATTAATGAAGAAGTCTATGTAAAACAACCACCTAGATTTGAAGATATTAAAAATCCTAACTTTGTGTATAAATTGAAGAAAGCCTTATATGGTTTGAAGTAAGCACCTAGATCATGGTATGAAAGATTGTCTACTTTTTTAATAGAAAAAGGCTATATCATGGGAAAAGTGGATCATACTCTATTTATTAAGAGAGATGGTAAAGATAAGATTGTTGTTCAAATATACGTAGATGATATAATCTTTGGAGCAACCTCTGATAAGTTGATAGAAATATTCTCTAAAGAGATGACTAATCAGTTTGAAATGAGTATGATAGGAGAACTTTCATATTTTCTAGGACTTCAAATTAAGCAAATGGATAAAGATATATTTTTAAATCAGGAAAAATATGTAGATAAAATGCTTAAGAAATTTAATTTTAATGATACAAGGATTCGAGGAACTCCTATGAGTACTTCTTTAAAGTTAGATATTGATGACATAGGAAAATCTATTGATCAAAGAAAATACAGAAGTATTATTGGTTCGTTACTTTATTTGACTGCTAGTAAACCTGATATTATGTTTGCTGTGTGTGTTTGTGCTAGATTTCAATCTAATCCTAAAGAATCACACTTAATTGCAGTTAAAAGAATATTTAGATATATACAAGGAACTAAAAATTTCGGACTATATTATTGTAAGGATACTTCAATAGATCTTATAGGATATACTGATGCTGATTATGCAGAATCTAAATCTGATAGGAAGAGTACCAGTGGCACATGTCAATTATTGGGAAATAATTTGGTGTCATGGTTTAGTAAAAAGCAAAACTGTGTAGCACTTTCTACTACAGAAGCTGAATATGTTGTTGTTGTACTGTGTTGCACTCAAATTCTGTAGATAAGGCAAACTTTAGAAGATTTTGGATTATCTTATGATACAACTTAGATTTATTGTGACAGTAGTTCTACAATAAATCTTTCCAAAACTCCTGTATTACATTCAAGAGCAAAACATATAGAGGTTAGACATCATTTTCTAAGAGATAACATAATTAAAGGAAAAATTAAATTAGAATTTGTGTCTAGTAAAAATCAATTAGCTGATATATTTACAAAACCTCTAGACGAAAATACATTTTGCAACATTAGATTAAATTTAGGTATTTGTAGGCTATGTGATGTGTAAAATGCTTAAACTCCACATAAAAAAAGATAGATATTATTGATGATGTTGTTCACCTCATAGATATTATATACTTATCATAAATATCTAAAGTAATATCTAAACTGTTGCTTAAGATACTATGTATTTATTGTAAAATAATAGTAGTATCTTATTGATTTTAAGTAGTTTATCAATTTTAATGGTTTTTACGATTTTAAGTGGAAGTGTAAATGAAAAACATTAAATACTTCTAACATTCTGAAATTTTAATTAAATGTTTTCTTTGAATCAAGGAAAGTGCATATGATCATGCATAAATTTGACTTAATTGATTAAACTTGTAGAATAAGTTATATGTAACTCATCTTAATTTGTTAATCAAAAATATAAGCTTATTGAAACTAATTCATATTCTCAATACAATCATAGAAGTAAAAATTGTATGAGATTTGTGTTTTATTGCATCTGTATTAATGGAATACATATATACTATGCTTAAAATGAAAAGTGCTTACAAAGTGAAAATCTTTGAGAGTTTATTGATCAGTTTGATCACAAGCCTTTTGCACTTGAGCAGATAGGTATGTAAGGATTGTTGTCCTGAAAAAGGATTCTTTAAATCTGGAAACCTAAGATCCTAATCAAATCTGGGATTGTTGACTGAAAGCTCATTACACAGGTACATTAGAAAGCTCTTGTATGATTCAAGCTTTTCAAACTAACTTTTAAAGAAAATTATCAATATTCACTATTTTTAAAAAAAAATTTTATTTCATTAGTTACAGATATCTTTGAATCGCATATAGTTTCTACCAATATAACTACTGATTTATTGAATCAACATTAGTACTTTTGAAAACATTTATTTGAGATACATTCTTTTATTCTCCTTAAATTAATCACATTGAGTTCAAAGTTGTGTTTTGATTCATATACCATAGGAATTGATTCTGGAAATCATTTTTGATGTTGTCAGAATAACGGAAGTCTTTGAAAAGAAAATTTAAAAGTATAGTTATACATAACATCTATTGTCACTACAAGTATATTTTATATTTTGGTTGAATATATTTGAAGTATATTTGTAGGGGAGGATTGACAATGTCGAAAACAGATTAATATATTTTAGAATACAAATCTTAGTTAATCTGAATTAATGTCCTCTTAAAATCTTGATGAACTAATTTAAAAAGACAAATAAACTATTCTAGATTCAAAGGACAAAATGTTCAAATAGTTTACAATGTTCTCAAGATAATGTTAAGTTTAGCATGTATGTTGTTTTTGGAACGTTTCAGTTAGAAGCATCCGAAACTTGTTTAAGTGTACTAACTAGACGTTATATTAGATAAGGTAACGTGTAAAACTGCCTCTATACAGCGTTTTACTCGTTAGGTTAGTTAACTCAACGAGGTATACTTGAATATTTCAGGTACATTGATTGAATAAACTTTATTCAATATTTATTTAATTTCTAAACCTGACTTCTCTTCACGTTGAGTTATACGCCTAAAAAAAAAAAACCCTATTTAAACACTTATTACATGGGCACTTTAGTTATTTGTAAACTTTGTCAAGAAAATCTTTCCCGCTTGTTGTTGTTACAACCTATGACGATGGTCTCCAAGTTCTATAAAGGTCGTGGCAGAGGAAAAGGTAAAAGCAGAGGAGATGCACAAGGAAAAGAAATGGAGAATGATGAAGTTCCACGTACTTAGTTCAAGAAAATATTTCGAGTGGACAAAAGGTTAGCAGAAATTTATAATGAATATTTCTTTCCTGAAGGTATACTAAATGAAGTTAGACAAGAACTCCAAAATACTGATGCTAGTATTACATACATGGGGATTCGAAGTAAATTTGATAGAGAATACAGAATGAAATGTGCTTAGATTGTATTTTGGAACAGTATGCAAAATATTTGGAAAAAGGTGTAGGTTCATCAAATAGAACTCCTCAAACTCCTATAAACGGTACAAGCTACATGCATTTGAGGAAGAGCATGAATCAGCTATCCCTACTCCTTTATATTCACAACAAGTAGAATTAAATATTGCTGTAGACAAAACAAAAGTTGAGAGTCTTCGAAAGGCCGTTGCAATAGAAAGTGCCTTAGAAGAATTAAAGTAGAACACTTTTATGGAGCAATTTGAAAAGAAAACAGTAATACTTGAAGAGGAGAAACAGAAATGTTATAGTAGAAGGAAAGTTAGAAAAATTATGTCTAAGGAAACAAAGTCTATTGAAAAAGGAAAATTAGATTAAAATTTATTTCCAAAGGACAATGTATGTCTAGACATTGTACCGTATTGTGCATCTGATAAACTCATCAGTTCCGAACACACTGAAACTGATGAAGATAATGAGACTTTATTTTCCCTTGCTAGAAAGCTTGAGAAGAAATACAAGCCAAATATGAGCTCAAGTTTTTCTATTAGTACAAGTCCTGATGATGCAGAAATTGACAAATCAGAGCATCAGACACCTGACATTGAACAAGTTATTGCAGATATAATTGACAATGTTGAGGCAGTAACTAGTTCACAAGCTGAATTGTCTAGAGTAGCAAATATTGAAAATGTTAAGACTCTAGAAGAGCTAAAAGTTAACCAGCCTTTTTCAGAATCTATAGAAGTAGAGTCTGAGAATTCACAACATGAATCAATGGAAATATCTGTTGAACAGAATGAACAATTACAAACAGATACACCAGCTCTAGAATTTATGGAAAAATTCTACTCTGAACATTCTATAGAAACTGAACAGATGAATGTTGAGCATATTGACAATGTTCCTAACACTATTGAAGTAGAAGAATCAAGCTTACCTGAGCAGCTTCAAGATAATATTTTGGAAGAGGAACAACATGACATTCATTTTGCAGAAGAGGTTCTTGAAGATGAATTAAACTCTGAATCACGGCTTCAGGTATCACCTTCTTTGTATACAATATTAAAAATTCAAGGGAATACAATTCATTTTAGATCTGAAGAAGCATTGTAGAAATATAATAATCTGATTACATGTCAGATTATGCATGCTCGTCCAATAAAGTTCAAAAATTTGATGGAAATGAGAGATCTATTTGAGTTTCAAGGCCTCATTAAATTCTTGCCAGTAGGAACAAAATGGAAGCAATACACAGAGCTTGTTGCAACTTTTTATAGCAATCTAGTCAAGAATGGAAATTTTCTGAAAACTCAAATAAATCAACAGGAGTTTATTTTGTCTCCTGAATTAATTTTTGAAGTTTTGGGATTAAAGAATGAAGGTGTTGTTACGAACAGATTTGACATGATTAGACAACTAGAATGGAACATTCAGTCTTTATCAAAAATTCCAAATGTATATTCTGAAATGAGATTAATGGAAAATCTGAATGTAGAGGCAAAGTTTATTGCAAATATATTGTATGCAAATTTATTTCAGAGAGTTGGACACAATTTGGAAGTCATCAGAAGCTGTTTATATGCAACTTATGGCCTGCTGAATAGAATTCAAATAAATTAGTTTGATGTTTTTATGTCTCAACTACAGCATATGAGTTCAAAGTTATTTTATGGTGATGTTGTATGTAGAATCCTGCAAGCCAATTGACTTTATCCGACTAGCCCTCTGAAACTAAAGGCATGAGAGCATTTAGTGTCAAAGATTTGCAAAAATTCCAAACCATGCATAAACCTCAACGACAACAACAACCTGATACAGACCATATACAACAACAACAACAAAATTATTCAGTTCAAGCAGAATAGCAAACCCCTCTACCTCCTAACTTAGATGTAGTGCTTAACGACATCAGAAATGATATTACGCATCTAGGAGATAAAATATGTAATGCTATAAGTGATATACTTAGGAGGGGTCGATAATTGTTTTTGTTTGTTTCTGAATACAAAATGTAATGTTTGTATTACTTGTTTGATTCATTGAACAATACATTTTTCTATAAAAATGTTCAATTATTATTCTTGTTTACAGAAAGAGTTGTAATTCTCTTATATATATATATATATATATTCTCTGTAATTATCTTTTTGATTAATGACAAAAATGGGGAGAAATATTATAAAAAGATGATTATGATCTTAATTGCATATATATATTATAAAAGGAGATGCTATTTAAATGGTTATTGTAATCTGATAGATGATAATTAGACAACTGATACTTATATAATTATTGACATCTGAGAGTTTTAGTTCTGAGAGGTAAAATTTACACAAACAATAGAAATAAGTTTAAGTGAACTTAAGTCAACAAACAAGTTTGTTGAATTAAAAGTTAGCCCAACGAAGGTGCTTTGTTGAGTTAAACATATTTCATAATTGTTTTAATATGATTTTGTCATCATCAAAAAGGGGGAGATTGTTGATTATTTTTGTTTTGATGATGTGTGCTGAATGAATATAATCATATTTGCTCAATTACTATTGCTTGTGAAAAGAAATTAAAATCATCAATTAATACAGAAAAAGCTTACTGATATAAATACTTATCTGTATTGGATCTGAAGTTAATAACTAGTCGTTTCGTTGCATTAATTTCTCATTTAGCTAAACGTTAAGTTAACGTGTGTTTTTATTGAAAAGCATGATATGTTTTAAAGTTATATCTTCTATATCATGAATAGTGCATGTTTAGACAACTCGTTAAGTTAGAGTTTTGTTTGTATAGAGGTCACGTGAGAACTCATTAAGTTAGAGGCTTAAAGGTTAAAATAGGTCACGTGATAACTCGTTAAGTTAGTGAGTAAAAGAAGAGACGAACTCGTTAAGTTAGTGTTATACACGTGGTGAAATTATAAGTTACGAATGTTATATTGTATCACGTGAGGTGCACATGTTTAACTCGTTAAGTTAACATAACTAAACGCATTGAGTTGCTATATTGAACACTAAGGCAACGCGTTAGGTTAGCGTTATAAACTTAAGTTGTTATTTTTACACGTGGTAAAATTCTTATTATAAAAAAACATTTGTTTATTACTGAATCGATGAGTTAAAGTTTTTTCGAAGACTTACAGTCGTAACTATCCGAAAGGTAACTTAAGTCATGTTTTCAGGTCTTGACACGTGTCTCACTAGTTTTATAATATAAAGAGTTTTTCGGTGACTTATTTTTGTAACTATCCAAAACTTAAACTATTTTCGATGAGTTATCGTTTAACCTTCCGAAAGAAAGGTTAAGTTGGTTCGTTGAGTTAGCATTACACCACGGACGTAGTTCGTTGAGTTAGCTATAATACTTGTCATGTGAAATGGCACATGAGGAACTCGTTAAGTTAGAAACGTTAAGTTATATATATATATACTTGTATTACTCGTTTAGTTAACATTAAAGTAATGACTTCTTATTACACTAATGAAAAAATTTTGGACAAGAAAGTTTATTTTACAGGAAATTTTTCAAAGATCCAAGACTGATGATTAAAGAAAATTCGAAATCTAAACGTGGGTTAGAACGTGTGTGTTTCGATGAAGGAAAAAGAAAAGATGTGGAGAAGTGGAAAACTAATAGTGGTTAAACGTGAAGGATATGTATGAAATGAAGATATAGTATAAAAGGCATAGAATTCTTGTTGATCAAACAATCCTTGCACACAAAACGAAAAATCTTTTCAAAGATCAAACCATCCCTACACACCAAAAGAAAAATCTTTTTCAGGGATCAAAAACACCTCTTCGGGCAAAATCTCTCAAGTGGAAGAAAATTCAGTGAAGCATAAAAAGGTAAGATTTTCGTCACTGAAGATTTGAAGTATCAGAAGAAAGCAAATTCGGTGAAGCATAAAAAGACAAGATATTCATCACTGAAGAATTGCTGAAGAAGAAAGAAGAAGAAGAAGAAAGATCTCAAACAGGGAGAAATGTTTTAAATTCCGCAAATTAGTTTTCTCTGTTTGTAGTTATGAAATTTTATAGATGAAATATGGTATCGAAATATAATTGCATCTACAATTTCTAAGGAGAATTGAATTGTATAGTGTAATTGAAATCTTGAATAAAAATGATTTTATGAAAACATTGTCTCGACTTGTTTTTGAGTTTTAAAGTTTCAATTATATTTCAGAAAATATTAAAAATACACAATTCACCCCCCCTCTTGTGTAGCCATATGATCCTAGAATATTTGTTGGTTCAATCGAAATATAGTATCAATTTAACCTATTGTCAAAGAAAATTTGTTGGTTCGACCAAAGAAAAATATCGGTTCAATCGAAATTAAGAAAAATAGTAAAATCAAGAGTTGGTCAGATCAGAGATTCTTTGGTTTTGATTGAATTAAAAAAAAATTTATATTATATTTACATTATTTTATTAGATATAACTTTTCAAAAAGTCCATTGAGTTAAGTTTAACTCAACGAATTTACTCCGTTGAGTTTAGGGTAAGTTCACAAACTTATTCTGTTGAGTTAACTATAACTCAACGGAGTACTAAGGTAAGTCCACGAAGTTAATCTATGGATTTAACTATAACCCTATAGAGTAGTAAGTGATAGAAGCAAAAAATTACGTGGGAAATAACTCAATTACCTACCAAAACTTAGGGCTTATTGAGACGTAAACTTAGGATTGAGGGCATTATCCATAAAAATCATTTAGCACTTCAAACAATAAAAATCCATTCCATTCTACAATGCCACAAAGTTGAAGATGGCACAGAACTAGTGGGACAAGATTGACACTATAGAGTTTCTCAGAATAGTCAAAGACTAGCATTTCCTAAACAAAATCTAGAATACCACAAGGGAAAAAGAGTTGCAACAGATAGAAGCTGACACTTTTCATTTTACAAAGAGGATAGTCGATTTAAATGTCAAAATACCAACTATTATGGAAACTAGGATAAAAGTGGCAACAGAAACCACTATTAATCGAGAAAGAAAATTAAGACCTAATAACGAAGTTGCCCTAGAGCTTATTAGACATAAATCCAGATTATGGTTTCTGCAAGAAATAGCCTACTATGCAAAGAAATTCTTAAATAGACAACAGCAACAAGAGGAACAACATCAATAAGAACAAACATAAACATCTACAGTAGTAGAATAACAACCAAAACCTTTAGTTCAACAAGTAGGACTTATGAAAAAAGTAGCACTTTTTTGTCTAAGAACTGAAGAGGAAATAAAAGAGTTCAAAGATTTAGTTAAACTGGGAAAAGAACGAGAAGAAGATGAAATAGCTTTAGCTAAGGCACATATTTTATATGATGCCATGCAAAAGAAAATGACTGTAGAAAAGTTGAAAGCCTAATATAAAATCAAAGTGGATCAACATTATGAGGCAATTAGAGTTATGTGTTTAGAATGAAAAAGTGCATAATATTAATAGTTAATTGATGGGTTATTGCATAATATTTAGTTTATCATATATGAATTAAGCCATTATGTCATAATTATATAATTACATGCCTTAATTATAGAATGTGCATAATTTCAAGGAATTAACGTTAATTAAATATCATTTCTAAAAGATTAGAAACCTAGTTTAAGTGTGGTTTTATAGTATAAAGCATGATATGTTTTATTTGCATATATTTATATCATGTGCAGGGTACAATAACAACTTGTTAAGTTAGTATTCTTTTTGTAAAAAGATCATGTGCCAACTCATTGAGATATAGGTTTAAAGGTGTAAAAAGATCACGTGAGAACTTGTTGTTTTAGCGAGAAAAATTGTAAATTGTATATTTAAACTCGTTAAGTTAGCATTATGCACATATTGAATTTAAATGTTATATTATTTCACGTGAGTTGCACATGTTTAACTCGTTAAGTTAACATAACTATACGCATTGAGTTACTTAACTAAATACTAAGGTAATGCGTTATGTTAGTGTTATGAGCTTATAAGTTATTTCTTTATTGCACATGATACATATATTACTATTTATTTAAGTTTGTTGAGTTAAACTTTACTCAATGAAGTAAGTCCATTGAATGATAGTTAAGTCAACAAAGTAAGTTCGTTGAGTTACACTAACTCCACAGACTAGTTATTTTCTAATATGCCACTATGAGTAGTTGTAGTAATAGGAAATTTGAAGGAAAACCATGATTGCACATATCACAAAAGATTTGAACTGTGGAATAAAGAAGAAATCACCATCGTATAATTGAAGGAAGAAGATCCAACTAGTCATTTTGTCAGAGGTAGTTACTACTAAAAGAAATATAAAAAGAAGAGGAGAAGAATGAAGTAGGGTGTGGGGTGTATGTGTGAAGAACCGTGTTATCTGCAGAAAACGTCGGTAGTTTCCTAAAGTACCACCATACCAACACCAACACTAAACCATCACAATTACCAACCATCGAAGGTGTGTGAGGATACTTTCCTGATGTCGAGTCAATTTTGAGCCAAACACGATGACTAACAACCACTATGAGGAGTGATTGCATCGTAGGAAGGAAAACCATTTTCACCAAGTACCGAATCATTTCTTAGGAGATCATAAAACTTCTAGCCTTGGTTTCGTGTTGATGCCAATATATTGAATAGGAGATCAACTTACAAGTCTCGATTCGCAATTTTATAGGGAGAGGAGGCACTATAAGTGATTAAGTTTTTAGAGGTGTAATCGTGTTATATGTAGTGATGGAAGTTATTATTGTCAATAGAGAATTTTGCATTTCATCTTCCACTTCATCTTTAAGGAACATATAAAAAAAAAACTATTTATTTGTTTTTATAGTTAGCATTTATGTGTTGTATTGTTTGTTTTGTATCGTGAGTAATGTTATTATTGTTAGTATTGTGAATGTTTCATGTTTATTTGATTCAGAAAATAGAAAATCATATTATTGATTACTAAAATTGGTTTGTACAAAATACTCAAAATCTTAATGGTTAATGTTTGAAATATCTAAATGTTAGTGTTAATTAATGATAAATACTAGATAAACTAACATTAAAAGCTTAATTGATATTGTTCACAATCTGTGGAATCGCCCAATGAATGGTTGAATTCCTCTGTAAAACAGTAAATTTAATTGAAAGTTACTAATTAGGCTTGTGGAGTTAACTTAAGTCTATGAGGTTAGTTTGTTGTATTAGCTGTAACTCAACGAACTAAGTCTATTAAGTTAGTAGTAAGTCAATAGAGTGCGTAATTTGACACATATAAAACTTTGGTTGTAAAAAGCAAAATAGTATAAAGTTTTAATTCAATCTCTGTGGGATCAACTTATACTTACACACTTATATAATAGATACTGTGCACTTGCAGTTAAAACAAGTTAGATTTAATATCTAATTTGCAAAAATTGTTTGTTACTTCTAGCAGAACTTATAAATATACATTTAAAAGTAATTGAACAACAAGATTTCTTCTAAACAAGTTTTGTGGCGCTGTTGCTAGGGAATGAAGAGCTAGACATTTGTAATAATGTTTTGTTTTAATATCATAAGGAGTGTTGTGTGTTTTTATCATTGAGAATATGACATATGCTTATGCTCAAAGATTTTTGAAACTTGTAGTTAACATATGTGAATTCTACAATTTAGAAGGCCATGACATTATTGACTATTTGATACTAAGACGATTGTAGATGGTTAGATCCAATGAGTAATAAATGAATTATATCCAATACAATAGAATTAAGTATGAAAATCCTATAGTTTACCTAACTAATAGTCAATTTAGAACAAGTAATATGTCAAGAGACAAAGAAGTTTGGGATAGGTATGACAAACTTGAATGTAGTTTAGAACAAAACCTAAACAAACTAGAACAATACATGCATTATCAACAAGAAGTCAACCAAATAAACTATAAGTTTAGAAATTCGACAACTAGAGAAGAAGAGATACAGAAGCTAAGCAAAAAGAAGGAAAGGAGCTACGTGCATAAAGATCAGGTTTTATACAATTCGAAATTAGTTTTGAATAGGGACTTCATTTTCTATTTGAATTGTATATCAGGCATTACTGTATCAAAACCGTCAAGAAGGAAATTGAGCTAAAAAGATACTATAAATTCTTTCTTTAAAGTTTTAAAAGAATAGAATTTTATTTACAAGTGTTTTGTGCTCTTGTTTTATCCACTGGTAATTTTAATTACTAAAGACACAATGAACCCCCCTCTTGTGATACAATGATCCTACAACAAATATATTAGTTGCATTTAGATCTAATTTATACATAGTAAGCATAGATAGTTATGATGATGCCTTTATAGAAATATTGCTTATACCTAGTGATATAGTTGAACCACTATCTACAAAACATGATAAAATTCAATTAGGAATGTGGTATAATGATCATGATAATCCTACTTTATGTCTGATAAGATGGTGGGATGAATTGATGAATTTTCAAATATAGATTATGAAAGTCCTAAATGAATGGAAATGGGAAGAGGAATATATTGAAATATCTGTAGACATAGAAACAACTACATTATCTTGGAACAGAAAAGGATCCCTTTCTGCATTTCAATTTATTAATGGTAATACACTTATATTTAGTATTGATAATATACTACAAGTTTACAAGTTAAAGAGGAAAGCAGACTACATTAAAACATAATTAATAGCAAGAAGAATTATGCCTAAAAAGTTTACTTGGACTAACATGTTTATTCCATTTGTCACTACTTTTCAATCATGTTCTTAAATTGTGATTTTGTACTTTTAATATTGTGTGTACTCTGCATTTATTTTATAAGAAAAAAGAAAAAAGAAAAAAAATTTAGTCTTAGTTTTATTTTATAAGAAAAAGAAAAAAACAAAATATCAATCTAGTTTGTTGGTATCTATTTTGGGAAACCAATTGGCTTACTTGTGAGCCACCAAAGGCATAGGAGTCTAGGTTCCACACAAGACACTAATTTAATAATTTATGTTTTGTTGTTAAATTGTTATTTTGTTATATATTCTGCTTTATGTGTGAATGACAAGTTTTTTAGAATCAAAAGTTGGAAGATATTGAAGGAGATACAAAAGATCAAGGTATGTAATTAATTACTTATCCTAAATTTACATTCAAACTCAATTCGTGGAGTTATTCAATAACTCAATGAATTAAGTTCGTTGAGTTAGGTGCTAAGTCAACGAAACAATATTCATGCTTGCTAACATTTACTGTATTTACTATAAAATCTTTTATATTGAGGACAATGCAAAATGTAGGTATGGGGGGGAGGTAATTAGATTAAATCCAAGTAATCTTATTAATTAGAGGAACTAGAATTGTGTTGCACAATTCTATGGAAATTGAAAATTTTGTATGAATTTGCTGTAACTAACCGAAAATTCCTATAACTATCCGATAATTGAAATTGTAAAATTTTTAAGAACTATAATTGCTTGAATGTTATATTTAGAATCTTATATAAGATGCTACAAATTTTACTATTAATACAAATCTAGATATAGTATCTTATGTTTTTGTTGAATTTTATGAGTTTAATAGTTTCATGAGTTTAAAAGAAATCAGAATGCTTAACTAAAACTCAGGAAATGATTTGAAAACTTGAAAGAGTTGAAATATTGATTTTTGGATTAAATGAAATACATATGATCAAGGATACATTTAATTTGATTGATTAAACTTGTAGAATGATTTATGTGTAAATCTTATTAAACTATAGAAAAAGTATGAGCTTATTAATATGGATTCATGTTCTTAGTAAATTATAGAAGTAGGATTATATGAAATTTGTGTTTTATTGCATCTGTATTAATGAAATACGTATATATATTATGTTAAAAAGAAAAGAAAAAAAGAGAGAAAAACTTTGAGAGTTTATTGATTTGTTTGATCACGAGCTTTTTGTACTTGAGCAGATAAGTATGTAAGGATTGTTGACTTGAAAAAGGACTCTTTAAATCTGATAACCTAAGATCCTGATCAAATCTAGGATTGCTAACTGAAAGCTCGATACATAGGTACACTTGAAAGCTCTTGTATGATTTAAGCTTTTCAAATTAACTTTTAAAGTACAAATATACATATACTATTCTGAAAAGATAAAAGTATTTTGTAAAAATATAGAAATCTTTTGAATCGAGTATATTTTCTATTATCTAAGATTAATGAAGTATGAATCTAGATTAAACTTTTGAAGTTGTTTATCTGAGATATAATTCATTATTCTTCTTGTTTTAATCATATTGAGTTGAATTGTGTTTCGATTCGTATGTAGTTGAAATTTATTTTAAAAATCATATTAGAAAATTTGGGATAACAGATGTTGAAAAGAAAAAAATGATAATATAATTACCACCTATGTGATGCTAATATATTTTATATGTAATTTACATATGTTTAAATATATTTGCTGATTAAAGAGGAGAAAACAAAGTAACATAGATTACTGAAAAATACAGAATATCTTTACATTAATCTAATCTATGTATTCTAAAGAAAAAATGAAGAATTAATTCTAGCACTTTAGAAAGACCAACTAGTTAGATCTTAGTAGTTTACTAAGGGACTAGCAAAAGTTAAGTATGGGGGAAGTGTTCAGAAAGAAAAAGTGCATAATGTTAATGGTTAAATGATGGTTAATTGCATAATATTTAGCTTATCATATGAGAATTAAGCAATTATGTTATAATTGCATTGTAATATGCTTTAATGAAAGAATCTGCATAATTTCAGGGAATTAATGTTAATTAAGTACATTTCTAAACTATCGGTGAATTACAGGCTTTTTAATTCCTAAGTATCTGAATTTTCTGTTATTTCAGAGAATTATATTTAATGTACCAGACAGTTATGTTTTAAACGTTTAAAGAATATTTTATTATTTCTTGGAGTACACATGTTGAAACCTTAATATACGACTTAAGTGGATTTTTGATAAGTTATCTAGTAACTATCTGAAATGTGTCTAAGCATTGGATAGTTAGGTTTGTAAGTATCTGAAATATCTGAACTCGTATAGTTAAGTTATCTGCACATGTGTTTTAATGTTTTAAGTTTTCACATGCTTTCCATGTGCATTTGGTAATGAAAAATCGAAGAGTTAGATAACTGTTCTAGTTTTTATACGTATAGATGGATAACTATTCAAGTTTTATAAAATGACTAACGAACAGATAAGTTTTTTTGTTTAGTCATATCCTTTACAAGTGCAAGAATAGAAGAGTTATGAGAAGATACAATATGAAGGAAAACCATGATTCCACATATTACACAAGAATTCACTCGTGAAATGAAGAAGAAATCACCATTGTTTAGAATGAAAAAGTGCATAATATTAACGGTTAAATGATGGTTAATTGCATAATATTTAGCTTATCATATGAGAATTAAGCCATTATGTTATAATTGCACTATTATATGCTTTAATGAAGGAATATGCATAATTTCAAGGAAATAATATTAATTAGGTACATTTCTAAACTGTTGGTAAGTTACAGGCTTTGAAATTCTTAAGTCTCTAAATTTTCTATTATTTCGGAGAGTTATATTGCATGTACTAGACATTTATGTTTTAAATACTTAAAGAATATTTTATTATTTCCTAGAGTACATGTGTTGAAACCTTAATGCATGACTTAAGTGGATTTTTAGTAAGTTATCTGCTAACTATCTGAAATGCATCTGAGCATTGGATAGTTAGATTTGTAAGTATCCGAAATATCTTTTTATCATAAAACTGCTTGAGGACATGTGTCACGTTCTGGAAACTTGACTTAAGTTATCTTTCGGAAGGTTAGGTGCTAACTATCCAAAATACATATAAGTTTCGGATACTTATAGTTATAACTATCTGAAACATTTGAACTTGTTATTTCTTTACTGCATGTGTTTTATAGTTAAATCAACGAAGTAAGTCCATTGAGTTATCTGTAACTCCACGGACCATTTATTTTCTAATATGTCATTGTAGCGGTTGTAGAAACAAGACATTTGAAGGAAAACCACGATTACACGTATCACGTAGGAATTCACTCGTGGAATGAAGAAGAAATCACCATCGTTGATATGAATGAAGGAAATCTAACCGATCAATTAAGCAGAAGTAGTTACTACTAAAAGAAATATAAAAGAAGAGGAGAAAGACGAAAATGGGTGTATGTGTAGAGGTGGAGGATCACGCTAACTACAGGAAGTGTCGAAAGTTCCTTGAAGCTCCACACCACCACCAAAATCACCAACCATCGGAGGTCTGTGAGGATACTTTCCTAATGTCGGGTCAATTTCGAGCCAAACACAGTGACTGACAACCACTGTGAGGATTGATCACGTCGCGAGAAGGGAAGCCATTTTCACCAAGCACCGACTCATATCTTAAGAGATCGTAAAACTTCTAGCCTTGGTTTCAGGTTGATGCCAGTATGCTGAAGAAGAGATCATCTTACAATTCTGGATTCGCGATTCTATAGGGAGAGGAGGCAGGATTGTAAGTGATTAAGTTTTCAGTGGTATAATCGCGTCATATGTAGTGACGGAAGTTTTTACTATCGATAGAGATTTTTACATTTCACCTTTCATTCATCTTCAGGAACATATCAAAACAAAAATACCAAAAACAACAAATTATCTATGTTTACATTTAGTATTTAAGTGTTGTATTGTTTGTTTTGTATCGTGATTAATGTTATCATTGTCAGTATTGTGAATGTTTTATGTTTGTTTGATTCAGAAAATAGTTTTACAGTTTACTGAAATTGATTCGTTCCAGATACTTAAAGATTTTAATGGTTATTGTTTGAAATATCTGAATATTAGTGTTGCTTAATGATAAATCTAATATTAATTAACATTAAAGAGCTTAATTGATGTTATTTACAATCTGTGGAACCACCCAATGATTGACCGAATTCCTCTGTAAATAGCAGTATTTAATTGGAAAGATAGGCTCATAGAGTTAACTTAAGTCCACGAGATTAGTCCGTTGAGTTAACTATAACTCTACGAATTAAGTCTGTTGTGTTAGTTGTAACTCAACAGAGTGCTTAACTGAACACACATAAACTCCAATATAAAAGTCGGAACAGTATACAATTCTTACTCAATCTCTGTGGGATCGACCTGTACTTGCACACAAATACAATATACATTATGCAATTGTAGTTAAAGCACAAATTGGAATTAATATCTAATTTATGTGAAAGGTTGTTTGTTTACTTCTAAAAATAATTATTTATATAAGCATAAAAGCAAATTAAACAAGCATTTCTAGCACCGTTTAACAAATATAAGTTCACAAATCCAATACAAGTCTTCTGGTGTCGTTGTATAAGCAAGTTTAAGAATTAACTTAACAACCCCAAACAAGTTTTCTAGCACCGTTGTCGAGGATTGAGAAGCTAAGCAACTGTGAGTGCTGTTTTGTTTTAATAGCAGGAGGAGTATTGTGTGTTTTATTCTATAATTGAGAATATGGCATATGCTTATGCTCAAATATTTATGAAACTTGTAGTTAGCATATGTGAATTCTACAATTTGGAAGGTCACGATATCTCTAATTGTTTGAAATTAAGACGATTGCAGATGGTTAGAGCACATGAACAACAAATGAATTATATACAATATAATAGAGTTGAGTATGAGAATCCTATAGTTTACTCAACTGATGGTCAGTTTAGAATGTGTAATATGTTGAGAGAAAAAGAAGTTTGGTATAGGTATGACAAACTGGAGTGTAGCTTAGAGCAAAACATGGACAAACTGGAATAATATATGTGTTAGCAACAAGAAGTCAACTAATTAAACTATAAGGAAGAATATACAGAACCCTAAATTGATATCATTTACGAAACTAAAAAAACCATAATGAAAATCGATCAAAAATTGAATGTAATGAGATTAGATGATTTGGAAAGAAAACTAAAAGTATTGGATGATTTTAGAATGAAATTACAAGTTATGCAACAGGGAAACACAAATGAAAAATTTAATGTTACAGATTTGCATAATTTGCAAGATATACAGACAAGAGAAAATATCAATGCAATAGAATTTAAAGAATGCAATTTAAAACTAAAAACAGTTGAAGATCATAATCACGAAAATGAAATACAAGAACATCATGAAAGTAATGAAAATCTAGAAGATGTATGTATAACATTAAGATCTGAAACTAATATACCACCAAGAATTCAAAAAGAAAATAACATGAAGGTGGATAAGAACAAAATTCAAAATGATAATGAAAATGTAATATTTGAAAACTTAGAAATCAATGAAGAAAAAATTGAATCGAAAAATGAAACTAAAAATGGTTAACAAATGAAATGAAAATGCCACCTTGTGCTAAATTTCTTAAGGATTGGTGTACTAAGAAAAGAGAGAAAAAAGTTTTAAGGAAAGTCCTTTTAGCTGAGCAAAGTAATTCCCTATTTCTGCCATAGATTCCTAAAAAGTTATCTAATCTTGGAATCCCTGTTATATCACGCATCATAGGAAATACCATTCTAGAAAGAACCTTAATAGACCTAGGTGCAGGTATAAATGTTATGCTAAGTGATATATTTGCATCCTTAGGATTAGAAAGCTTAATCCCTACTAGGACTATTATTCAATTAGCTGATAGAAGTATAAGATACCCTAGAGGAAAAATAAAAGATGTCTTAATTAAAATCAAAAACTTCATATATCCTATGGATATTGTGATTTTGGATTCCCAACAAATTAAGCATCAGAATCATGATACATCTTTAATTTTGGGAAGACCATAAAATTTATTAAGTGTTCAGAGTACAAATTTGATTAAACCTATTTAGAAAACAAGAACTAGAGAAATTGTATCTAAAAAGAGCTATTGAATAGAAAACATAAATCTATGTTTAAGAAATTTATGTTATTTACAAAATTGTCCCTTGAACTAGAGAAATTGTCCCTTGAGCTGTTGAATAGAAAACATAAATCTATTTGATTTTTAGACAAGAAATTTATGTTTTCTAATATCTTTAATCTATGTTTTTATGCTAAATTAAATTGATTAGACATAGGAAATGGACCCATAAAATTTATTCCCCACACATCAAAGATTTCAACCTCAACAATAAGGATTAAGAGGCATCATATTCCTCTTTGATATTCTTCCTATTTGTTGACATCTTAAACAACTTAAGCAATATTTATGAGCATCTTTGAATAGTGTTGGCCAATAAAACCCACATTACAGAATTTTTGCAGCAGTTTTCCCTGAACCATTATGCCCTCCACAAGCTTGGTCATGACAAAAAGACAATATGCTCGGATATTCAGTTTCTGGAACACACCTCCTTAAAACCAGATTAGGACATTTCTTAAATAAGTATGGGTCTTCCCAATAGTAATATTTTACTCTTGAGAAAAATAATTTCTTATCCTGTCTATTCCAATCCTTAGGTGTTAAACCAGTAACTAAGTAATTAACTATCTGCATACCAAGGCATTGTGTTGATGGTCATTAATTGTTCATCAGAAAATTATCCTTAATTTCAATATTTGATTTTTCTACTTGTAAACTTGATAAATGATCTGCTACTACATTCTCACAACATTTTTTATCTTTAATTTCTAGATCAAATTCTTGTAATAATAATATCCATCGGATCAATCTAGGTTTAGTTTCTTTTTTCTTTATTAGTTGTTTTAGAGCTGAATGATTCGTGTATACTATTACTTTAGCTCCAATCAAATATGATCTAAACTTTTCTAAAGCAAACACAACAGCTAATAATTCTTTTTCAGTAGTTGTGTAATTAACTTGAGCATCATTTAAGGTTTTGCTTGCATAATGAATCACTCTAGGAGATTTTTCTATCTTCTGTCCTAACACTACTCCTACAGCAAAATCAAAAGCATCGCACATTAACTCAAATGGATGGTTCCAATCAGGTGCTTGAATTATAGGAGTCGAAATTAAGCTAGTCTTAAGTCTGAAAAATGCTTCCTTACAATTTTTATCAAAGTTAAATGGAACATCTTTTAATAGATTAGTTAAAGGTCTAGCTATCTTGCTAAAGTCTTTAATAAATCTTCTATAAAAACCAACATGTCCTAGAAATGATCTAATATATTTTACTGATTTAGGTTCTGGTAGATTAGATATTACTTCTATTTTAGATTTATCTACTTCCAACCCTTTTTTAGAAACAACATGCCCTAAGACTATTCCTTGTTTAACCATGAAGTGACATTTTTCCCAATTTAAAACCAGATGTTTTTCAACACAGTGTTTTAATATTCGGTCTAAATTACTTAAACACACTTCATATGAGTTGCCATATATAGTAAAATCATCCATAAATATTTCTAAAAAATCTTTAGTCATTCTAGTAAATATGTCCTACACACATCTTTGAAAGGTAACTAGCGCATTGCATAATCTGAATAGCATTCTTTTAAAGCATAAGTTTCATTAGGACAGGTGAAAGTTGTTTTCTCTTGATCCTCTAATGCTACTGAAATTTGGTTATACCCTGAATACCTGTCTAAGAAACAAAAATATTCTTGCCCTGCTAATCTTTTCAGCATTTGATCTATAAAAGGTAAAGGAAAATGATCTTTCCTAGTCACAGCATTCATCTTTCTATAGTCTATACATACTCTCCAGCCTGATTGAATTCTAGTAGGTATCAAGTCTTGACTTTCATTCCTAATAACTATTAATCCTGATTTCTTGGGAACTACATGGATTGAACTAACCCACGAGCATATCAGAAATCAGATAAATTATATCATTATCTAACCATTTAACTATTTCCTTCCTAACTACTTCTTTAAGGTTTGGATTTAATCTCCTCTCAGGAATTCTAACAGGTTTAGCATTCTCTTCTAAATATATGTGGTGACAGCATAAAGTTGAACTTAACCCTTTAATATCAGACATAGTCCATCCTATTGCTTCTTTATAACTTTTTACTACATCTTTTAATTTAGCTATTTGATACTCTTTTAAATCTGAAGCAATAATGATTGGACAGGTTCATTTATCTTCTAGAAATATATAGGTTAATTCAGGAGGTAAAAGTTTTAATTCTAAAAGCTGCCCATCAGAAGCTAGAGCTCCTAATTGAACATCATCATTTTTTAAATTAATTTCTTCCCGATCTCCTTCTATATTTATGCTTTCACTTTCTTCTAAAGTTTCAGAATTGATTTGCCTATTTAATTCTTCTTGAATCACATCATCTAACATATCTCCTTCATCCTCTAAAAAGTCTATGGTATGTAAGTACATTTCTAACTCCTCAAACCTTTCTCGCTTGAAAATATTTAATTGAGTATCCTCATTACCATATGCTAACTTCATTACTCCAGTTTTACAATTTATAACAGCCCCTGATGTTGCTAAAAATGGCCTTCCCAAAATTAAAGATGTATCACTATTTTTATGCTTAATTTGTTGGGAATCCAAAATTACAATATCAATAGGATATATAAAATTTTTGATTTTAATTAAGACATCCTCTATTTTTCCTCTAGGGTATCTTATACTTCTATCAGCTAATTGAATAACCGTACTAGTAGGAGTTAAGCCTTCTAATCCTAAAGATGCAAATATATCACTTGGCATAACATTTATACCTGAACCTAAGTCTATTAAAGTTCTTTCTAGAATGGTATTTCCTATGGTGCATGATATAACAGGGATTCCAGGATCAGATAACTTTTTAGGAATTTGTGGCAGAAATAAGGAACTACTTTGCTCAACTAAAAAGACCTTTCTAAGAACTTTTCGCTCTATTTTCTTAGTACACCAATCCTTAAGAAATTTAGCACAAGGTGGCATTTTATGCAATAGATCTAACAAAGGAATGTTAACTTGTACTTTTTCAAAAATTTCTCTGATTTTTTCTTATTTTTTAGGAACTGTTTGTTGTAATCTTTCAGGATAGGGTGCTAAAGATTTTGATTTCAAAAACTCTTTTTCTTTTAGTTGATTTGTTTGATCATTTTTAGCTTCATTTGCACATTCAGATTGTTCTTCAGTGATTTCTAGATTTTCAGTTATTACATTTTCATTATCATTTTGATTTTTACTCTTGTCCACCTTCATATCATTTTCATTTTGAGTTCTTGGTGGTATATCAGTTCCAGATCTTAATGTTACACATACATCTTCCAGATTTTCGTTACTTTCATGATGTTTTTGTATATCATTTTCGTGATTATGATCTTCAATTGTTTTTAGTTTTAAAGTGCATTCTTTAAATTCTCTTGCATTAGTATTTTCTATTTGCTGTATATTTTGCAAATTATGCAGGTTTATAACATTATAATTTTCATTGTCCTGTTGCGTAACTTGTATTTTCATTGCATTTTTGTTTAATGCTTTTAATTTTGTTTCCAGATCATCTAATTTCATTGCATTCACTTGTTGATCAATTTTCTTTATGATTTTTTTAGTTTCGTAAATTATATCCTTTTTAGGTACTGAATATGCCTCCTTATAGTTTAATTGGTTGACTTCTTATTGTTGACACACAAAGTATTCCAGTTTGTCCAGATTTTGCTCTATACTATGCTCCAGTCTGTCATAGCTATCCCGAACTTCAGTGTCTCTCATCATATTACACATTCTATACTGACCATCAGTTGGGTAAACTATAGGATTCTCATACTCGGCTCTATTATATTGAGGATAATTCATTTGCTGTTCATGGGATCTAACCATCTGTAAATGTCTCAATTTCAAACAGTCAGAAATGTCATGTCCTTCAGAATTACAGAATTCATATATGCTAATTACAGGTTTCTGAAATCTTTAAGCATAAGCATATGCCATATTCTCAATTACAGAAGAAAACACATAACTTTGGCTATTAAAACGAAATAGCTCTAACAGTTGCTTATATCTATTCAATTCAATTCAATTCAATTCAATTCCCCCGCAACGGTGCCATAAAACTTGTTTGGTTTTTCCCAACACTACACTAGAAAAACTTGGATTTGTTACTTCTGTTTTTACTTAGTTAATTTATCTTTATGCCTATTCTCTCTTTTAGAAGTAAACAAACAACCTTTAATACAATTTAGATATTAATTCCAATTTGTACTTTAACTACAAGTGCACAGTGTCTATTGTATCAGTGTGCAAGTATAGGTCGATCCCACAGGGAATTGCTGATGAACTTGAGAACTGTTCGTTTGTTAAAAATCAAATTTATATATTCAATAAGCTCTTCGTTGAATTACAGCTAACTCAACGGACTACATTCGTTGAGTTATGGCTAACTCAATGGACTAACCTTGTGGACTTATGTTAACTCCACGAGCTTGACTTTTCTTTTTAATACTGCTATTTACAGAGGAATTCGGCCAACCATTAGGCGATTCCACAGATTGTAAATAACATCAATTAAGCTCTTTAATGTTAGTTAGCATTGGATTTATCATTGAGCAATACTAACATTCAGATAATTTAAACAGTAACCATTAAATTCTTTACGTCTTTTGAACTAACCAATTTAAGTAAACTGTAAAACTAAAATAAACATAAAACAATCACAACACTAACAAAGATAACATTAATCACTCCTCATAGTGGTTGTCAGGCACTGTGTTTGGCTCGGAATCGACCCGACATCAGACAAGTATACTCACAAACCTCCGATGGTTAGTGATTATGGTGGTGATGATGGTGATGATGATGGTTGGTGTGGTACTTCAGAGAATTGCGTCGCCGATCCTCCTCTGCACACACTGTCCACCCATCGATCACACACCTTTTCTTTTTTTTCTTCTTTTCTTTTATATTTCTTCAGTAGTAACTGCTTCTGCTTGAATGGTCGGTTGGATTTCCTTCATTCATATCAACGGCGATGCTTTCTTCTCCCTACGCAATTGAATTCCTGCGTGATACGTGCAAACATGGTTTTTCTCTTCCAACTGTCTGTTTCTGCAACCGCTATAGTGGCATATTAGAAAATATAAAGAAATAAGCTGCTAACATAACACGTTACCTTAGTGTAATATTCATGTAACTCAACGCGTACAATTATGCTAACTTAACGAGTTAAACATGTGCATCTCACGTGATATTCTAAAGTATTTAAGTTCAACACGTGCATAAATTTAACTATCTGATGCTTAGGTGCATTTCAGATACTTATAAACTTAACTATCCGATGCTTAGATGCATTTCGGATAGTTACAGCTAACTCACCGATATAGAACTTAAGTAAATCTACCAGATCTTGACATGTGTCAGCAGCAATTTAATCATAAAATAACATTTCAGAGAGTTACAAGTCTAACTATCCGATGCTCAGATGCATTTCGGATAGTTACAGCTAACTCACCGAAAATCCACTTAAGTCTATTCATTATGGTTTCGACACGTGTACTTCAGGAAATAATAAAATATTCTCTCAAAACATAACTGTTCGGCAATTTAAACATAACTTCTGATACATGTTCAGTCTGTTAAACATAATTGTCTGAAATATCAGAAAATTCGAATACTTAAGAATTTCACAGCTTGCAACTTACCGACAGTTCATAAATGTACTAAATTAACATTAATTCCCCTAAATTAAGCAAATTCTTCAATTAAAGTATATAACAGTGCAATTATAACTTAATGGCTTAATTCTTATATGATAAGCTAAATATTATGTAATTAACCATCATTTAACCGTTAATAATATACACTTTTTCATTCTAAACAATAGCCGTGATGTTACTTTTGATGAGAATTCTCTTTTGCAGGCAACAGATAAACTAACAGGTGAAACACTAGAAATTGAGCACACCCTTCCTGAATAGATGGAGATAGATGATGCATAGCAGCCGCCTATCACTGATCAAGTTGAAATTAGAGAAATCTCATCTGAAACTCAGGAAAATGAAGTTGAGGAGGAACAGGTGGAGCAACCACCACCAAAAACCATTGGCAAAGATCGTCTTAGAAGAGACGTTAGACCTCCAATTAGATATGGCTACGATAGTTTGATTGCTTTTGCCTTACAAGTAGCACTTGAGGATTCTATTGATCCACCTACATATGAAGCTGCAATGAAAGATTCAGAAGCTAGTCTTTGAATGTCTGCTATGGAGGAGGAACTCCAATCTCTCCATAAGAACAAGACTTGGGAACTAGTGAAACGTCCAAAGAACACAAATATTGTTAGTTGCAAATGGGTCTATAAGTAGAAGATTGAGACTCAAGGCAACGCAAGTGTGCAGCATAAGGCAAGATTAGTCACCAAAGGTTATTCACAGTGAGAAGGAGTTGACTTCAATGAGGTATTTGCTCCTATTGTATGTCATACATCTATTAGAATTTTGTTATCCATTGCTGCAGCACAGAATTTAGAATTGGAACAACTAGATGTAAAGATGGCCTTCTTGCATGGTGAGTTGGAAGAAAATATTTGGATGGAACAACTAACAGGGTTTGTGGTGAAAGGTAAATCTGATTGGGTGTGCAAATTAATAAGTCCTTGTATAGACTTAAATAGTCACCACGACAATGGTACAAAAGGTTTGATGCCTTTATGGTTAAAGTTGGTTTTAGATGCAGCAATTATGATTCATGTGTATATGTTAAAACTCTTGATAAGAGTACACATGTTTATTTGTTATTGTATGTTGATGATATTCTTATAGCTGCAAAGAATATCAAAGTGATACAGGAGCTGAAGGACACATTAAAATCATAATTTGATATGAAGGATCTTGGTCCAGCTGGCAGAATTCTTGGAATGGAGATTAGGCGTGAAAGAAATTCTAGTAAGCTATTTTTGAATCAACAGAAGTATATTGAGAAGATCCTTAGCAGATTTGGTATGGCTTCATGCAAAGCCATTAGCACGCCTTATGACAGAAATGTCAAATTGTCATCTGTGATGTGTCCACAAACTGATTCTGAAAAGCTTGATATACAGCGAGTTCCTTATGCACAGGCAGTTGGAAGTCTTATGTATGTTATGGTATGCACTAGGCCTGATCTAGCATATCCTTTGAGTGTTGTTAGTAGGTTCATGTCCAATCTGGGCAGGGAA
Organism: Cymodocea nodosa; assembly: GCA_036874045.1. Taxonomy (NCBI): domain Eukaryota; kingdom Viridiplantae; phylum Streptophyta; class Magnoliopsida; order Alismatales; family Cymodoceaceae; genus Cymodocea; species Cymodocea nodosa. The sequence goes on from CM072341.1 coordinate 2,491,369, forward strand.
CATTGGAAAGCAGTTAAAAGGATATTCAGATATTTGAAAGGAACTCCAGGTGTTGGCTTGATGTATGTAGCAGATCAAGGTTGTACTATGGTTGGTTATACAGACTGAGACTATGCAGGTGATGTTGACAGAAGAAGATCATTATCTGGTTATGTCTTTACATTTGCAGGTTCTATTGTGAGTTGGAAATCAACTCTTTAGCCTACGGTATCTCTGTCCACAACTGAGGCAGAATATGTGGCTATGACAGAAGCTGCAAAGGAAGGGATTTGGTTGAAAGGCTTACTTGGAGACTTTGGTTGGCACATTGATAAAGCTGATATCTTCTGTGATAGTCTTAGTGCTATTTGTCTCTTCAAAGATAATGTCTTTCATGATAGAATTAAACATATTGATGTTAAGTATCACTTCCTCAAGAATGAAGACATGATAAAGATTATGAAGGTCAACAAAAAGGACAATCTGGCTGATATGTTTACAAAGGGCGTTGTTGAAAGCAAGTTCAAGCATTGTTTGGACTTACTCAACGTCTATTGCTGCTGTTGACCCAAGTTGGGTCTTGGTGATCCATCACCTGTTCGTGGTGAAGATTGATGAAAGACAAGGTGAAGATTGATGAAAAACAGAAAAACTATTCTATGTAATATTTTTATTATTATAATTGCTTGTACGGAGAGTCCGTTGAGTTACGCTTAACTCAACGAGCTTACTCTGTTGAGTCTTGAGTTAGTCAACGAGCTTATTCCGTTGAGTTAACTATAACTCAACGGAGTACTATAGCTAAGACCTAAAATTAGAAAAACTCTAGAAGGAAGTAGATGAATTTAGGCATAGAGATTAAATTGTATTGTTCGTCTACCTGTGTAAAATTGTATGAAATTGTATGGTGTACTTGTAATGTAATTGATTCATATTAATGAATATAATTTTTTAGATGCAATTTTCATACGTATTTGGATGTGAAATGAATGAAATTTATTGAATATTATGTAATTTGTGGAACTTTATGAATATGTAACAAATTTACAATTTTCTGAATGACAGGATAACTGCTTAAAAATTTCTGCATGTTATAAGGTAAAATGTAAATTATGCATAACATAAAATGACCTGCAAGTTAAATCTTTATATAATGTTCAGATTTAAATATATTTTAATCAAAATGAGGCATTAATGACATAATTTAACTTTATTACAGTTAGCAGAATGAAAAACAAAGATAAAAAAATAGAATCGAAAACTTACGAGAGTGAAACTTAGAAGTTGCTAGTATTAACTCAACGAAGTATGTCCGTTGAGTTAACCGTAACTCCACGAGGTCAGTAATATAATATAAGGTCACTCCGTTGAGTTATCTGTAACTCAACAAAGTTAGTCCGTGGAGTTAACAACAGTAACTGACTGTGTTTTGTTGAGTAATCTGTAACTCAATGAGGTTAGTTCGTGAATTAAGCAGAATGGTTATTCTTCTAATCACAAACGAAACTTCGTCGGTTTAGCGGTAACCTAAATTTGAAATTAGTAGTGATACACGTACCCATAAAAATAGGAACCACGATGCACGTTGCAAGCCACGTTCTTGCAACGAGATTTATTCACTTTATGGATGCACAGTATATATATGAAACAGAATGTTATTTACAAGTTACCAGCACTTTTAAAAGAAAGGAGAAAGCGTTGGAGGAATTGGAAGGAGAAGTAGTTGATTCAACTTCATCCGACAACAAATATTTATAGAATGGAAAGCTTCAGACTGGTATGTAATTAATCTTCTGCTATTTATTTATGAGCACATGGACTCGTTCTCTAAGCACTAAACGATTAGTAGGAACACCTACCTAGGAATTTTCATTGCAGAGGAGTACTAAAAAATTTTCTGAATTGAACTTTAACGAAATTCTTTGGAGTGTAGCTAACCTTGCTTTAAAAGAGAACGTAGAGATGGCTGCTCCAGTAGAAAAACTATTAGGAGAGATTCTGTATCCTGAATTAATTGATGAACCTTCATGTATTTGATTGCCAAACTTTGACGGAGATAGGTTTGAACTGAAATCTAATTATATTAGTCAATTGCCACATTTTCATGGATTAGAAAGAGAGGATGCCTATTATTTCCTTAGAGAATTTAACAAAGTTTGTCAAATGATGAGAATGCCGAACATGAGTATAGATGCTATTAAACTTAGATATATCCCTTTTGCTTTAAAAGATACATATTCAATTTCTACATGGACTGAATTTTGCTCTGTTTTTCTAGAAAAATACTATCCAACACATCAAACAATTAAAAAGAAGAAAGAAATATTAATGTGTAGCCAAAAACAGGGTGAATCATTTTGGAAATATTTTGAAAGATTTAAAGATTTACTGACTCAATGTCCACATCATGCAATGAGTAAAACACAATTAATAGGCATAATTTATGAAGGCATAGATGTTTCAACGAAATCTTTATTAGAATCTACTTGTTAAAATGGATTTTTAAAATTATGTAGTGAAGAAGCATGGGCATATTTAGAAAATTTTGCAAAAAGAATTACACAATGGGAAAATTCGGCTAAAGCTATTGCAAATAAAAAATTATTGCCAAGAGGAATGCATGAAATAGATTCCAATACTATGCTTGAAGTGAAATTAAATGAATTAACAAAGAAAATAGAAGAGTTATCATTAAATCAAAAGCTAGCAGAAAAGAATACAAACATAAATGACTTAGATATTATTTATGCTAGAAACCAGAGAGATAACTTGGGAAATTTTTATAATCCTAATTGGAGAAATCACCTGAATTTATCTTGGAGAAACAACAATTTCCAGGGAGGAGAAAATATAAATGAGAAGAACATAAGTTATGAAGTATTAATTGAACAAGGAGCTAGAATAGAGAAATGTGAAAAGATAATCCAACAAGTAAACAATCGTCTAGAATTTATATTTGGAAATGCTGCAAATCAAAATCAGAATAGAAATATATTACTTAGACAGAAGGAACCAATGGAAGTTAGACCTATTGGAGGATTGCCAATACAAGCTATACCTAATCTTGTCAATAGAACGGTTAATGAAATTGATACCTCTTCTGGGAGGGCAGCTGAATGAAGTAGCATATCTAAAGCAACTATCTGTATGTATATATGTTTTATTTTAAGTTAATAGTATCGTAGAGTTAATTTTTAACTCAACGAACTTAGTCCGTTGAGTTATGCCTTAACTCCACGAGGGTGTGCAGTAGTTATGTTAATTATTGTCTCTGCTAAATTTTTGTTTTTATTTTATAGAATTGACAAATGGAATTAATGCAATTACCGTTGGATGCACAAAGGGAAATACTAAGTAACTTGTCAGCTAAAGATCTGTGTAGGATGTGTTATGTATCAAAGGAAATTAAAGATTGTATTGAAGAAAAATATTTTCAGGGACTACAAGCTGCAAAAATGACTAAGATTAGAGATGGATTCATATGGAGGTCATTTAATCGTAGTTCAAATACCCATGAATATCTAGCTATGGAAGAAACTACTGGAATTCCACCCAATGCATTAGAAGGAATGAGTCATATTATGGGGATAGATGAATGATTAATCATATACAAGACGAGACCAAGGTATGCAAATTTATCATTACCTAATATTTTGATAAGAAATCCTATAACAGGAGAAGAATGTAATATAGGAAAACCTAATATATTTGAAGCACCAACTGAAAATTGTGGGTCAGCTTTAATTTTTTCTGATAAAAATTCTACAATTCCTGAAAAATTATATTATTGGAGACCTATAGGAAATTGGGGTGAAGATTTACACTTAAGTGTGTATAATTTTCTGAATAGATCTTGGAATGAAAACATTATAATATATCTAGGATAGAAATCATTAATTAACCAAACACATGTCATACTTGATGGTTATATCTATTTAGTCACGGAGATATCAATAACATATAGATCTGATTTATACATAGTGAGCATAGACAGTTATGATGATTATATAGAAATTTTTCCTATACCGAGTGAAATAGCTAAACCACCATCTACAGAATTTAATGAAATTCAAATAGGAATGTGGTATAATGAAGAAGATGATCCTACTTTATGTCTGATAAGATGGTGGGATGAACTGATGAAATTTCAAATATGGATTATGGAAGATATGAATGAATGGAAGTGGGAAGAGGAGTATATTAAAATAGATGTAGAAATAGAAACTGCTACATTACCCTGGAACCAAAAAGGATCCCTTTCTGCATTACATATCATTAATGGTAATACACTCGTATTTGGAATTTATAATATATTGCATGTTTACAAATTAAAAAGGAACAAGAACTGCATTAAAACATAATTAATAGCAAGAAGAACTATGCCTAAAAAGTTTGCTTGGACTGATACATTTATTCCATTTGTTTCTACTTTTCAATCATGTTCTTAAGTTGTGATTTTGTGTGTTTAATGTTGTGTATTCTGCATGTATTTTTAGAGAAAAAAAAAAGGAATTTTGAAGTTTTTCATGTTCATTTTATAAAAAAAAAACAAACAAACAAAACAAAATATCAATCCAGTTTGTTGGTATCTATTCTGGGAAACCAACTGGCTTGCTTGTGAGCCACCAAAGGCATAGAAGCCTGGGTTCCACACAAGACATTGATTTATTAATATCTGTTAAATGTTATTTTGTTTTATATTCTGTATTTATCTGGGAATGAAAAGTTTTTCAGAATCAAAAATCGAAATATGCAGAAAGAGATACAAATGGAACAAGGTATGTAACCAATTACTTATCCTGAATTTTAAATCAAACAAAACTTTATTCATGCCTGCTACAATTACTGTACTTATTGTCAAATCTTTTACATTGAGGACAATGCAAAATGTAGGTATGGGGGGGAGGTAATTAAAGTAACAACCATGTAAGTTTGTTAATTAAAGGAATTAAAATGGTACTACAAAGTTTTGAGGAAATTGAAAATTTTTATGAACTTGCTGTAACTATCCGATAATTGAGATTGTAAAATTTTTATAAACTGCTTGAATATTATATTTAGAAGGCTATAGAAGATGCTATAGAATTTATTATTTATGTAAATCTAGATATAGTATCTTATGATTTTTCTAAATTTCATGAGTTTAATAGTTTCACGATTTTAAAATGAAATCAAGATATTTAATGCTTAATCAGAAAATTATCTGAAGTCCTGAAGGGGCTGAGATGTGAATTCTAGATTAAATGAAACACATATGATGAAAGATACATTTACTTTCACTAATTGAACTTGTAGAATGATTTATGTATAGATCTTATTAAACTACAGATAAAGAATGAGCTTATTGTTATGGATTCATATTTTTAGTAAATGATAGAAGCAGGATTATATGAGATTGGTGTTTTACTGCATCTGTATTAATGAAATACGTGCATATACAGTATGTGATTAATGCTTTGTTTTGTGTGTGCATTTATTTTTAGAAAAAAAAAAAAAAAAAAAACTTTGAGAGTTTATTGACTTGTTTGATCACGAGCCTTTTGTACTTGAGCAGATAGGCATGTAAAGATTGTTGACCTGAAAAAGGACTCTGAAAATCTGGCAACCTAAGATCCTGATCAAATCTGGGATTGTTGACTGAAAGCTCGTTACAAGGGTACATTAGAAAGCTCTTGTATGATTCAAGCTTGTCAAATTAACTTTTAAAGTACACAAAAAAAAAGAAAAAAAAAAGAAAAGAAAAAAAACATATACTGTTCTGAAAAGATACAAGTGTTTTGTGAAATACAGATATCTTATGAATTGAGTATATTTTATGTTATCTAGAATTGCTGAAATATGAATCTGGAATTGACTTTTGAAGTTGTTTTAATGGAAATACAATTCTTTATTCTACTTGTCTTAATCAGATTGAATTAGATTGTACTTTGATTCGTATGTTATTGAAATTTCTTCTAGAAAACTTATTGAAAAATTCAAGATTACAGATGATGAAAAGAAGAACAAACGATAATATAATTAACACCTATATGAAGATGATATACTTTGTATGTAATTTACATATATGCTAAATATCTTTGTAGGTTAATTACTGAAACATACAAAATATATGTTTATGCTAAACAGAAGAAAAAAAACAAAAGGGGACGAATTAATTCTAGCACTTTTTGAAAAACTAATTAATTAGATCTTAGTTTGCTAAGGGATTAGCAAAATTTAGGTATAGGGGAAGTGTTTAGAATGAAAAAGTGCATATTATTAACGGTTAAATGATGGTTAATTGCATAATATTTAGCTTATCATATGAGAATTAAGACATTATGTTATAATTGCACTATTATATGCTTTAATTGAAGAATCTGCTTAATTTTGGGGAATTAATGTTAATTTAGTACATTTATGAACTATCGGTAAGTTGCAGGCTGTAAAATTCTTAAGTATCCGAATTTTCTGATATTTTAGACAGTTATGTTTAACAGACCGAATATGTATCGGATAGTTATGTTTAAATTGTTGAATAATTATGTTTAGAGAGAATATTTTATTTCCAGATGTACATGTGTTAAGATCTGGTAGATTTACTTAAGTTATAACTCGTTAAGGTAGCATAACTGTTAGATTGATAGATGCACTTTGGGCTTATAGAACTGCTTATAAAACAAGCTTAGGTATGTTACCTTTTAAGCTAGTATATGGAAAAAGTTGTCATTTACCAACTGAAATAGAACATAATGCTTATTGGGCATTAAAAACTCTGAACACTAATTTAAATCAAGTTGTTGAAAATAGAAAAATGCAACTAATTGAATTAGAGGAATTTAGGAATGAAGCTTATTCGAATACTGTAAGAGAAAAAGAGAAAATGAAATTCTAGCATGATAGGAAAATTATTCCAAAAAACTTTGAAATAGAACAAGAAGTATATCTTTATATGGCTAGACTCCATACCCATCTAGGAAAATTAAGATCTAGATGGGCAGGACCTTACATAGTTCGAAATATTTATCCTTATGGAGCTATTGAAATTGAAAATCCTAAAAATCAGAATATATTTAAAGTAAATGGACAAAGACTTAGACCTATTCTGAAAACACCAAAAAGCTCCTTTGGAATTATAGAAGAAGTTAGAGTAGAGGACTACTCGAGCTCTACTTAGTAAGAAATCAGTTTTTATGTTTATATATAAAAATAAAAAAATAAATTAAAAAATATATATATATATAATATAAAAATCGTTACAGTTCAAACGATTAGATCCATCGGTATGATCGGAACATAAAAAATATGTATATTAATTTTCAGAAAAAATTTTGGTTTTACCGAAACATAGTATCGGTTCAATCGGAAAAAAATTAGGTTTGACCGAAATATAGTATCGATTAAACCGGTAAAAAATAGAAAAACTATTATCTGTAGTATTTTTATTATTATATCTGTTTGTATGGGAAGTCTGTTGAGTTACGCCTAACTCAACGAGCTTACTCCGTTGAGTCTTGAGTTAGTCAACGAGCTTTTTCCGTTGAGTTAACTGTAACTCAATGGAGTATTGTAGCTAAGACCGCAGATGAGATAGTAATAGTTGGTTCCGCGGATGAGATAGTAATAGTTGGTTCGGGAAATGACCTGATTACCCGCCTAAACTTAGGGCTTATTTATCTTAAACCTAGGGTTTTGGGGGCATTATCTGGCAAATCATTTAGAATCTAGAATAGTAGAAATCAGAGCGATTCCTTGTTATTGTGTAACTCCACGATGAGGAAGATGACACCTGAATTCTGGGAAGAGGCTGTTGACACATCAAAATTTCTGAAGGAATTAGAAGAATGACACACGCGATAGAAGATCAGAAATACAACAATAGAGAAAGAGCTACAGAAGGTAGAATCAGAACTTTTCAATTTCAGAAGAGATTTAGTAGATTTGGGTATACAAATACCTCAAATAATGGAAACATGAATCAGAGTAGCAACAGAAATTGCAGTTAGTAAAGAAAGAAAAATTAGGCCAAATTACGAAGTTGCCCTAGAATTAATCCAACGTAAGTCCTGGCTCTAGTTCAAAAGATGAATTTGTAGACGAGCTAGATGGGCGATCTGGGAGCAAGAAAGGAAAGAAAATGAAGAAGAGGCAACTGAAGAACGGGCGGAACCAACTGCTGAAAGACCTGTTCCTAAGGAATAACAGTTAGGACCTCTAGTTTAGCCAATAGAGCCATTGCCACGATTAGCATTTGTTTGGCCGAGAACTAATGAAGAAGAGAAAGAATTTACTAGCTTGGTCAAAACAGCAAGAGACCAAGGTGATACTCAAGAAATAGCTACAGCTAAGGCACATATTTTATATGATGCCATTAAGAGAAGAAGGGCCGAAGAAAAGTTGAGGGCCCAATACAGAATAAAGGTTGAGCAGCATCAGGCAGTAGCTAAATCAAGTGCTGTAAGAGAAGCTAAGGCTGGTCCTTCGAGACCAGTAATTATAGAGAAAGTTAAACAGGAAGAGCCAGTACCTGTGGCTTGAAGGCCTGCAGAGCCTACTTTTGTAGATTTAATCTCAAAAGAAGAAGAGGAAAAACAGGCACAATTAATCAGAAAAAGAAAAGGAAAAGAGATAGTGTCTAACTATCAAGAAGAGATTAAATATGAGATACTAATGTCAACAGGGCCTATGGAGCCAATTTTTATAAATCTGCTATCTGATTTTGAGGAGTAGGAGCCGCAACAGCATGAGAAAACACAAGAAGAAAATCAGGCTAAAATTAATCTACAGCCTATACAAGAAGAAAGAACAGAAATTAGGGCTGAAACTGAATTGCCCATGACTCCATCCCAATCTGTTACAGAATCAGAAAGAACAATAACAGAGCAGATTGATAGTCAGGAGGAAGAAGAAAGAGCAGAAAATGAAGAGGCTGAAAGAAGCCATTTGGACAAAAATAACTTTACAAATTCCATTGAAGAGCAAGAAACTCTTCAGCAATTTATGGAAAGAATTCAAGACAGAGTGGAGAGTTCTACCTGTTCACCACCATAGACAGAAACAGAAACAGAAATTCAGGAATCTGTAGAGAATGTTCAAATGTAGCCTATAGAAGAGGAATATCAAGAACAAACCCCTCTGGAACAGGAAAGTCACATTCCTGACCCGACTGAAACAACAGTTCTGAATGAAGTACATTTTTGGAGTCAAGAAGCTTATATCAAATACCAAGAGATTAGGGGTTATGATATTATTTACAATAGACCAGTAAATTGGGATGGAATGCAAGAAATCAAAGATTTATTTGAGTTCCAAGGTCTACTAAAGTTTATTTCTCAAGAAAGAGGGCATGTAGTATATGAGAATTTAGTGCCCTGTTTCTATGCAAATTTAAGAGAAAGAGAAGGATGATTAATTTCCAACGTAAAGGAAGCTGATGTATAGATAACACCAGAGCTTCTCCACAACATTTTTGGATTGAAGAATGAAGGACTAAAAATTTTGGAAGACACAACTACCGTTGAATGGACTGAACAGGAAATCAAGGACAATTTGGCTATCAATCCTGGTGTGCCTATATTAAACAGATTTAAGCATTTAAATGGTAGAGCACACATGATAGCTAACATTTTAATTAAGAATGTCTATCAATGACAAGGCCATGACATAGAATTAAGTCAATTTGTCAAATGAGTCACGTTTGCAGTTGTAAATAGAATTCAAATAAATTAGTCTGTAGTTTTTATCTCCAAGCTGAAACAGTAAAGAAGAAATTGTTTTAGGAGATTTGATTCCACTGTTGATGGTGGATTGTATTGATTTCACAAAATGGGCATAAAAAAGAATCAGATCTAGAACCATTTTAGTGAAAGAATACAGAAATTTTGTAGCTGCAGAGATAGTTGTACCTTCTAGAGGAATTACAGGAGTAGTAGAAAGAATTAATCAATTAGAACTTCAATTAGAAAAACTCTAGAAGGAAGTAAATGAACTTAGGAATAGAGAATAAATTGTATTGTTCGTCTACTTGTATAAAATTGTATGAAAATGTATGATGTATTTGTAATGTAAATTGATTTATATTATTGAATATAACTTTTCAGATGTACTTTTCATATGTGTTTTGATTGTGAAATGAATGGAATTTATTGAATATTATATAATTTGTGGAACTTTATGAATGAATGTTTAACAGATTTACAATTTTCTAAATGATAGGATAAATGCTTAAAAATTTCTGTATGTTGCAAGGTAAAATGTAAATTCTGCATAACATAAAATGACATGCAAGTTAAATCTTTATATAATGTTCAGATTTAAACGAATTTTGATTAGAATGATGCATTAATGACATAGATTTAACTTTATTTCATTTAGTAGAATGAAAAAGAAAAAAAAACAAAGAGGTACTTACGAGGAGTAAAACTTAGAAGTTGCTAAGTGTTAACTCAACGAAGTAAGTTCGTTGAGTTAAACTTAACTCCACGAGGTTAGTAATATAATATAAGGTCACTCCGTTGAGTTATCTATATCTCAACGAAGTTAGTCCGTGGAGTTAGTAACAGTAATCGATTGTGTTCCGTTGAGTTATCTGTAACTCAGTGAGGTTAGTTCGTGGATTAAGTAGAACAGTTATTCTTTTAACCACGAACGAAACTTCGTCGGCTTAGCGGTTACCAAAATTTGAAATTAATAGTGGTACACGTACCCATAAAAATAGGAACCACGATGCATGCTGCAAGACATGTTCTTGCAATGAGATTTATTCACTTTATGGATGTACATTATATATATAAATCAGAATGTTATTTATGAGTTACCAGCACTTTTAAAAGTAAGAAGGAAAGCGTTGGAGGAACTGGAAGGCGAAGCAACTGATTCGACTTCATCCGACAACCAATATTTACTGAATGGAAAGCTTCAAACTGAATCAACAAATGGAATTGATGCAATTACCATTGGATGCACTAAGGGAAGTACTGAGTAACTTGTCAACTAAAGATCTGTGCAGGCTGTGTTGTGTATCAAAGGAAATTAAAGACTGTATTGAAGAAAAATATTTTCAAGGACTACAAGTTGCAAAAATGACTAAGATTAGAGATGGATTCATATGAAGGTCATTTAATCGTAGTTCAATTAATCATAAATATCTTGCTATGGAAGAAACTATTGGAATTCCACCCAATACATTAGAAGGAATAAATCATATTATGAGGATAGATGAAGGATTAATCATATACAAAACGAGACCAAGGTATGTAAATTTATTATTACTTGATATTATGATAAGAAATCGTATAACAGGAGAAGAATGGAATATAGGAAGACCTAAAAGATTTGAGGTGCTGTTTAGAATGAAAAAGTGCATATTATTAACGGTTAATTGCATAATATTTAGCTTATCATATGAGAATTAAGCCATTATGTTATAATTGCACTGTTATATGCTTTAATTGAAGAATCTGCTTAATTTTGGGGAATTAATGTTAATTTAGTACATTTATGAACTGTCGGTAACTTGTAGGTTGTGAAATTCTTAAGTATTCGAAAATGCATCTGAGCATCGGATAGTTATACCTGTAACTCTCCGGAATGTTATTTTATGTTTAAACTACTACTGACACGTGTTGAGAGCTGGTAGATTTACTTACGTTATAACTCGTTAAGTTAGTATAACTGCACGCGTTGAGTTACATGAAAATACACTAAGGCAACGCGTTAGGTTAGCATTATAAACTTAAGTTGTTATTTTTGCACGTGTTTTATAGTTAAATCAATGAAGGAAGTCCGTTGAGTTATCTGTAACTCCACGAACTATATATTTTCTAATATGCCACTATAGCGGTTGCAGGAACAGACAGTTGGAAGGAAATACCACGTTTGCACGTATCACGCAGGAATTCAATCGCGTAGGGAGAAAGAAATCATCGTCGTTGATCTGAAGGAAGGAAATCCAACCGACCATTCAAGCAGAAGCAGTTACCACTGAAGAAATATAAAAGAAAAGAAGAAAAAAAAGAAAGAGTGTGATCGATGGACGGCCAGTGTATATAGAGGAGGAGTACCGAGCTTTCTGCAAACAGTATCGTCAATTCTCCGAAGTATCACACCAACCATCGTATCACCATCATAATCACCAATCATCGGAGGTCTGTGAGGATACTTGCCTGATGTCAGGTCGATTCTGAGCCAAACATAGTGCCTGACAACTACTGTGAGGAGTGATCGCATCGCGGGAAATGAAGACATTTTCACCAAGCGCCGACTCATATTTCAGGAGATCATAAAGCTTTTAGCCTTGGCTTCGGGTTGATGCCTGTATGCTGAAGAGGAGATCATCTTGCAATTCTGGACTCGCGATTCTATAGGGAGAGGAGACAGAATTGTAAGTGGTTCAATTTTCAGTGGTGTAATCACGTTACAAGTAGTCTCGAAAGTATTTACTGTCAAGTGAAATTACCTTACATTTCACCTTTCGCCCATCACATCAAAACAACAATACCAAAAATAATTTATCTTTGTTTGTATGTTGTATTTGAGTGTTGTATTGTTGGTGTTGTATTGTGATTAATGTTATCTGTATCAGTTTTATGATTGTTTTATGTTAGTTTTAATTTTACAGTTTACTGAAATTGGTTCGTATAAAACAACTTAAAGATTTTAATGGTTACTGTTTGAATCATCTGAATATTAGTATTGCATAATGATAAATCCAATGTTAACTAGCATTAAAAAGCTTAATTGATGTTATTTACAATCTGTGGAATCGCCCAATGGTTGGCCGAATTCCTCTGTAATTAGCAGTATTATAAAGAAGAGACAAGCTCGTGGAGTTAACTTAAGTCCACGAGGATAGTCCGTTGAGTTATCTATAACTCAACTAACTTAGTCCATTGAGTTAACTGTAACTCAACGGAGTGCTTATTAAATATAAATTTGAATTGTTCACAATCAAACATTTCTTAAATTCGTCAGCAATTCCCTATGAGATCGACCTGTACTTGCATACTGATACAATAGACACTATGCACTTGCAGTTAAAGTACAAATTGGAATTAATATCTAAATTGTATTAAAGGTTGTTTGTTTACTTCCAAAAGAAAGAATAGGCATAAAGATAAATTAACTAAGTAAAAATAGAAGTAACAAATCTAAGTTTTTCTAGTGTAGTGCTGGGAAATCACGAACAAGTTTTATGGCGCCGTTGCTAGGGAATTGAATTGAATTGAACTGAATTGAATTGATATAAGCAACTGTTAGAGTTGTTTTATTTTAATAGTCAAAGTTGTGTGTTTTCTTCTATAATTGAGAATATGGCATATGCTTATGCTCAAAGATTTCTGAAACATTTAATTAGCATATGTGAATTCTGCAATTCTGAAGGACACGACATTTCTGATTGTTTGAAATTGAGACATTTACAGATTGATAGATCTCATGAACAATAAATTAATTATCCTCAATATAATAGAGCCGAGTATGAGAATCCTATAGTTTACCCAACTGATGGTTAGTATAGAATGTGTAATATGATGAGACACACTGAAGTTTGGGATAGCTATGACAGACTGGAGCATAGTATACAGCAAAATCTGGACAAATTGGAATACTTTGTGTCTCAACAACAAGAAGTCAACCAACTAAACTATAAGGAGGCATATTCAGAACCTAAATAGGATATAATTTACAAAACTGAAAAAGTCATAAAAAAAATTAATCAAAAATTGAATGCAATGAAATTAGATGATCTGGAAACAAAATTAAAAGCATTAGACAAAAATGCAATGAAAATACAAGTTTTGCAACAGGACAATGAAAATTATAATGTTATAAACCTGCACAACTTGCAAAATATACAACAAACAGAAAACACAAATGTAAGAGAATTTAAATAATGCACTTTAAAACTAAAAACAATTGAAGATCATAATTACGAAAATGATATACAAAAACATCATGAAAGTAACGAAAATCTGGAAGATGTATGTGTAACATTAAGATCTGGAACTGATATACCACCAAGAACTCAAAATGAAAATGATATGAAGGTGGACAAGAGTAAAAATCAAAATGATAATGAAAATGTAATAGCTGAAAATCTAGAAATCACTGAAGAACAATCTGAATCTGCAATTGAAGCTAAAAATGATCAAACAAATCAACTGAAAGAAAAAGAGTATTTGAAATCAAAATCTTTAGCACCCTATCCTGAAAGATTACAACAAACAATTCTTGAAAAACAAGAAAAAATAAGAGAAATTTTTGAAAAAGTACAAGTTAACATTCTTTTGTTAGATCTATTGCAGAATATGCCACCTTGTGCTAAATTTCTGAAGGATTGGTGTACTAAGAAAAGAGAGCGAAAAGTTCTTAGAAAGGTCTTTTTAGTTGAGCAAAGTAGTTACCTATTTCTGCCAAAAATTCCTAAAAAGTTATCTGATCCTAGAATCCCTGTTATATCATGCACCATAGGAAATACCATTCTAGAAAGAACCTTAATAGACTTAGGTGCAGGTATAAATGTTATGCCAAGTGATATATTTGCATCCTTAGGATTAGAAGGCTTAACTCCTACTAGTACGGTTATTCAATTAGCTGATAAAAGTATAAGAGACCCTAGAGGAAAAATAGAGGATGTCTTAATTAAAATCAAGAATTTTATATATCCTATTGATATTGTAATTTTGGATTCCCAACAAATTAAGCATAAAAGTAGTGATACATCTTTAATTTTGGGAAGGCCATTTTTAGCAACATCAGGTGCTGTTATAAATTGTAAAACTAGAGTAATGAAGTTAGCATATGGTAATGAGGATACTCAATTAAATATTTTCAAACTAGAAAGGTTTGAGGAGTTAGAAATGCCCTTACATACCATAGACTTTTTAGAGGATGAAGGAGATATGTTAGATGATGTGATTCAAGAAGAATTAAATAGGCAAATCAATTCTGAAACTTTAGAAGAAAGTGAAAGCATAAATATAGAAGGAGATTAGGAAGAAATTAATTTAAAAAATGATGATGTTCAATTAGGAGCTCTAGCTTCTGAGGGGCAGCATTTAGAATTAAAATCTTTACCTCCTGAATTAACCTATATATTTCTGGAAGATAAACAAACCTATCCAATCTTTATTGCCTCAGATTTGAAAGAGGATCAAATAGCTAAATTAAAAGAGGTAATAAAAAGTTATAAAGAAGCAATAGGATGGACTATGACTGATATAAAAGGGTTAAGTTGAACTTTATGCTGTCACCACATATATTTAGAAGAGAATGCTAAACCTGTTAGAATTCCTGAGAGGAGATTAAATCCAAACCTTAAGGAAGTAGTCAAGAAGTAAATAGTTAAATGGTTAGATAATGATATAATTTATCCGATTTATGATAGCTCATGGGTTAGTCCAATCCATGTAGTTCCCAAGAAATCAAGATTAACATTTATTAGGAATGAAAGTCAAGACTTGATACCTACTAGAATTCAATCAGGCTGGAGAGTATGTATAGACTATAGAAAGTTGAATGTTGTGACTAGGAAAGATCATTTTTCCTTACCTTTTATAGATCAAATGCTGGAAAGATTAGCAGGGCAATAATATTTTTGTTTCCTAGACGAGTATTCAGGGTATAATCAAATTCCAGTGGCATTAGAGGATCAAGAGAAAACAACTTTCACTTGTCCTAATGGAACTTATGCTTTTAAAAGAATGGCATTCGGATTATGCAATGCACTAGCTACCTTTCAAAGGTGTGTGCAGGGCATATTTACTGGAATGACTGAAGAATTTTTAGAAATATTTATGGATGATTTTACTGTATATGGCAACTCATATGAAGTGTGTTTAAGCAATTTAGACCAAATATTAAAACGTTGTGTGGAAAAAAATCTAGTTTTAAATTGGGAAAAATGTCACTTCATGGTTAAACAAGGAATAGTCTTAGGGCATGTTGTTTCTAAAAACGGGTTGGAAGTAGATAAAGCTAAAATAGAAGTAATTTCTAATCTACTAAAACCTAAATCAGTAAAACATATTAGATCATTTCTAGGACATGCTGGCTTTTATAGAAGATTTATTAAAGACTTTAGCAAGATAGCTAGACCTTTAACTAATCTATTAAAAGATGTTCCATTTAACTTTGATAAAAATTGCAAGGAAGCATTTTTTAGACTTAAGACTAGCTTAATTTCAACTCCTATAATTCAAGCACCTAATTGGAACCATCCATTTGAATTAATGTGCGATGCTTCTGATTTTGCTGTAGGAGTAGTGTTAGGACAGAAAATAGAAAAATCTCCTAGAGTGATTCATTATGCAAGCAAAACCTTAAATGATGCTCAAGTTAATTACACAACTAATGAAAAAGAATTATTAGTTGTTGTGTTTGCTTTAGAAAAGTTTAGATCATATTTGATTGGAGCTAAAGTAATAGTATACACGGATCATTCATCTTTAAAACATCTAATAAAAAAAAAGAAACTAAACCTAGATTGATCCAATGGATATTATTATTGCAAGAATTCGATCTAGAAATTAAAGATAAAAAAGGTTGTGAGAATGTAGTAGAAGATCATTTATCAATATTACAAATAGAAAAATCAAATATTGAAATTAAGGATAATTTTCCTGATGAACAATTAATGACCATCAACACAATGCCTTGGTATGCAGACATAGTTAATTACTTAGTTACTGGTTTAACACCTAAGGATTGGAATAGACAAGATAAGAAATTGTTTTTCTCAAGAGTAAAATATTACTATTAGGAAGACCCTTACTTATTTAAGAAATATCCTGATCTAGTTTTAAGGAGGTGTGTTCCAGAAACTGAATATTCGAGCATATTGTCTTTCTGTCATGACCAAGCTTGTGGAGGATATTTTGGTTCAGGGAAAACTGCTTCAAAAATTCTGCAATGTGGGTTTTATTGGCCAACACTATTCAAAGATGCTCATAAATATTGCTTAAGTTATTTAAGATGTCAACAAATAGGAAGAATATCAAAGAGGAATATGATGTCTCTTAATCCTATTGTTGAGGTTGAAATCTTTGATGTGTGGGGAATAGATTTTATGGGTCCATTTCCTATATCTAATAAATTTAATTACATATTGTTGGGAGTGGATTATGTATCTAAATGGATAGAAGCTATTCCTACAAAAACTAACGATAACAAAGTGGTAATACAATTTATAAGAACAAATATATTTGCTAGCTTTGGAATACCTAAAGCTATTATCAGTGATAGAGGAACTCATTTCTGTAATAGAAGTTTTGAAGCCTTAATGAAGAAATATGGAGTAAACCACAAAATTGCAACATCATATCATCCGCAAACAAGTGGACAAGTAGAAAGTGCAAACAAACAAATTAAATTAATCTTGGAAAAAGTAGTAAATCCTACTAGAACAGATTGGGCTAATAGATTGATTGATGCACTTTAGGCTTATAGAACTGCTTATAAAACGAGCTTAGGTATGTCACCTTTTAGGCTAGTATATGGAAAAAGTTGTCATTTACCTGCTGAAATAGAACATAAAGCTTATTGGGCATTAAAAACTCTGAACACTAATTTAAATCAAGCTACTGAAAATAGGAAAATGCAACTAATTGAATTAGAAGAATTTAGAAATGAAGCTTATTCAAAGACTGTAAGAGAAAAAGAGAAAATTAAATTCTAGCATGATAGAAAAATTATTCCTAAAAACTTTGAAATAGAACAAGAAGTATATCTTTATATGGCTAGACTCCATAACCATCTAGGAAAATTAAGATCTAGATGGGCAAGGCCTTACATAGTTCGAAATGTTTATCCTTATGGAGATATTGAAATTGAAAATCCTAAAAATCAGAATATATTTAAAGTAAATGGACAAAGACTTAAACCTATTCTGAAAACACCAAAAAGCTCCTTTGGAATTATAGAAGAAATCAGAGTAGAGGACTACTTGAGTTTTACTTAGTAAGAAATCAGTTTTTATGTTTATATATATATATAAATAAAAAAATAAAACATTAAAAATATATATATAACATAAAAATAGTTGCGGTTCAACCGACTAGATCCATCGGTATGGCCGGAAAATTAAAAAATATTTAGGTCTGACCTAAGCATAGCATCGGTATGACCGGAACATTAAAAAAATATTGATTTTACCGAAACATAGTATCGGTTAAACTGGAAAAAAATTGTATATTAATTTTCAGAAAAAATTTTATTTTACCAAAACATAGTATCGGTTCAACCGAAAGAAAGATAAAAAAAATAAAAAAATATTTAGGTTTGACCGAAGCATAGTATCGATTAAACCTGTAAAAAAACAGAAAAACTATTCTCTGTAATATTTTTATTATTATATTTGCTTGTGCGGGGAGTCCGTTGAGTTACGCTTAACTCAACGAGCTTACTCCGTTAAGTCTTGAGTTAGTCAACGAGCTTGTTTCGTTGAGTTACTTGTAACACAACGGAGTACTGTAGCTAAGACCGTAGATAAAATAGTAATAGTTGGTTCGGGAAATGACCTGATTACCCGCCTAAACTTAGTTCTTATTTAAACTAAAACCTAGGGTTTTTGGGGCATTATCTGACAAATCATTTAGAATCTAGAACAATAGAAATCAGAGCGATTACGTGCTATTGTGTAACTCCACGATGATGAAGATGACGCCTGAATTCTGGGAAGATGTTGTTGATACATCAGAATTTCTAAAAGAAACAGAAGAGTGGCACACGCGGCAGAAGATCAGAAATACGACAAGAGAGAAAGAGCTACAGAAGGTAGAATCAAAACTTTTCAAGTTGAGAAGAGATTTAGTAGATATGGATATACGAATACCTCAAATGATGGAAACACGAATCAGAATAGCAACAGAAATAGCTGTAAGTAAGGAAAGACAAATAAGGCCAAGTAATGAAGTTGCCCAAGAATTAATCCAACGTAAGTCCCGACTCTGGTTCAAAAGACGAATCTGTAGACAAGCTAAACGGGTGATCTGAGAACAAGAAAGGAAAGCAAATGAAGAGGCAACTGAAGAACAGGAGGAACCAACTACTAAAAGACCTGTTCTTGAGGAGTAGTAGTCTAGACCTTCTGTTCCACCATTTAAGCCAATGGCACGAGTAGAAATGATGGGGCCTTTGACTGAAGAAGAAATAAGAGAATTTGCAGAACTGGTTCAAGTTGGAAAAAACCAAGGAGAATCAGAAGATTTGGTAGTGGCTAAAGCACATCTGGTGTTTGATGCACTGTACAAAAAGAGGGCTGCAGAAAAGTTGAAAGCCCAATATAAAATTAAAGTGGAACAGCATCAAGAAGCTACTGCCAAAACTGCTGTTAGAGATGCTGCAAAAGAAGCTGAAGCTGGTCCTTCGAGATCAGCAATTATTGGAAGAATTAAACAAGAAGAGCCAGTACCTGTGGTTCGAAAGCCTACAGAGCCTACTTTTGTAGATTTAATTTCAGAAGATGAAGAGGAAGAACAGGCACAACTAATCAGAAAAAAGAAAGAAAAAGAAAAAGTGCCTGATTATAAAGAAATTAAATCTGAAGTACCAATTTTTATAGGGCTTGTGGAGCAGATTTTTATTAACCTGCTATCCGAATATGAGGAGGAGCAGGAGGAGCAAAGAAAAGAAAAAAATCAGACTGAAATCAGTTTGCAGCCTGTACAAGAAGAAACAGAAATTAGGGCAGAAACTAAATTACCCGTGACTCCATCCCAATCTGTTACAGAATGAGAAAGAATAGTAACAGAACTGATTGGTAGTTAGGAGGAAAAAGAAAGAGTAGAAAATGAAGAGGCTGAAAGAAGTCATTTGGACAAAAATAATTTCATAGATTCCACTGAAGAGCAAGAAACTCTTCAGCAAATTATGGAAAGAATTCAAGACAGAGTAGAGAGTTCTGCCGGCTCACCACCACAGACAGAAGCAAAAGCAAAAATTCAGGAATCTGAAGAGAATGTCCAAATGCAGCCTATACTAGAGGAAGAGCTAGAGCAAACTCCTCTCGAGCAACAAAGTCACCTTCCTGACCCGACTGAAACAATAATTTTGAATGAAGTACATTTTTGTAGTCAGGAAGCTTATATCAAATACCAAGAAATAAGGGGTTACGATATTATTTACAGTAGGCTAGTAATTTATATCTCAAGATAGAAAGATCTATTTGAATTCCAAGGTCTACTGCAATTTATATCTCAAGATAGAGGGCATGCAGTATATGAGAATTTAGTGCCCTATTTCTATGCAAATTTAAGAGAAGGAGAAGGAGAACTAATTTCAAACGTGGAGGAAGCTGATGTACAGATAACACCAGAGCTTCTCCACAACAAATTTGGTTTAAAGAATGAAGGAACAAAAATTTTGGAGGATACAACTACAGTTGAATGGACTGAGCAGCAAATTAAGGATTGTTTAGTTATCAATCCTGGTGTGCCATTATTAAACAGATTGAAGCATTTAAATGGTAAAGCACACATGGTAGCTAACATTCTGATTAAGAATGTCTATCAACGACAGGGCCATGATATAGAATTAAGTCAATTTGTCAAATGGGCCACGTATATAGTTGTAAATAAGATCCAAATAAATTTGTCTGCAGTTTTTATCTCCAAGCTAAAAACAGTAAAGAAGAAATTATTTTATGGAGATTTGATTCCACTGCTGATGGTGGATAGTATTGATTTCACTAAATGGACATCAAAAAGGATAAGATCTAGAACCATTTCAGTGAAAGAATACAGAAATTTTGTAGCTGCAGAATTAGTTGTACCTTCTAGAGAAATTGCAAGAGCAGTAGGGAGGATAAATCAATTAGAGCAGCAATTAGAAAAACTCCAGAAGGAAGTAGATGAACTTAGGCATAGAGATTAAATTGTATTGTTCGTCTACTTGTGTAAAATTGTATGAAATTGTATGATGTACTTGTAATGTAATTGATTCATATTAATGAATATAATTTTTTAGATGCAATTTTCATACTTATTTGAATGTGAAATGAATAGAATTTATTGAATATTATGTAATTTGTGGAACTTTATGAATATGTAACAGATTTACAATTTGCTGAATGATAGGATAACTGCTTAAAAATTTCTACATGTTATAAGGTAAAATGTAAATTCTGCATAACATAAAATGACCTGCAATTTAAATCTTTATATAATGTTCAGATTTAAA